>ML685770.1:21416869-21549629 GCA_007922175.1 Pelusios castaneus
GGCAAAGGGGGACAGGGACCCTGGCAGGGCATAGGGGCAGGGTGAGCAGGGCTCTGCCCTGCCCTGTGAGAGGGGGAATGCCAGGCTCCCCCTGTGCCCCCCCCCCGGCAGGGAGGGCATTGGTGTAGCCCTGGGGTAGCCCTAAGTCGACTTAGGGCTACCCCACATCTACACTGGCTTAAGTCGACTTAAGCCTTAGGTGGAATAGAAAGGTGGTGTTATAAAGTCGACTTAATTTTCATTGTCGACTTTATTTTCCTTAACTCGACTTAAGCAAGTTGCTTAAGTCGACTTAAGGAAACTGTAGTGTAGATGCAGGGTAAATTAGGTCGACTTAAGCAAGCTTAAGTCGACTTAATTTACCAGTGTAGACGCAGCCAGAGTCAGCAAGAGAAAAGAGCGTGCCGCTCCTGTCCCCTGTTGGCACCGCTGCCCAGCTGCGGGGCCGGGATCAGCAGGGGAAAGGAGTGTGTCGCTCCTGTCCCCTGCCGACCCCACTGCCCAGCTGGGGGGTGGGGTCAAAGGGGAAAGGAGTGCACCGCTGGAAGAAGAGGGGTGACACAGGAAGAAGAGGGGTGGGAGAGGCATTTTTTAAATTTCCTATCAAGATATGAGTACCGGCACCTTTTTATTTATTTATTTTTAAACTAAAAAAGCCCTGGCAACATTTCTCACAATTCTAAGTGGAGAGAAGGGACTTGTTCTTTTTATTAGGAGGTCAGAGCTGCACTCTCACCTAGGGTTGACTTTACTTCTTTTACCTCACAGTACCACTACAGCGTCCTAGCTCCATTATATTTTTTTACAGTGGAATGGCTAATATGCATCAGTTATCCTACTGTATAAAAGCACATGCTTTTGACAGTGAAGACATAGTGCAAGAGTGTGGCTAAGAACCCCCCTGGTTAAGATCATAGATGCGGAAATAGTGGTAAGAGCACAATCAAAATTTGTTTGGTTATTCCTGAATATTTTTTTTTTTTACATTGCTTTTTAAACTAGCTGTATCGCGGTAGATGGATACGTTTCTAAGCCTGCTAATAAAATGCATTCTTCTATTTTTGTACCTTTACACGTAGCCCAGTAAGACCATTAGACTGTAAATAAATGTTCTGTTTTTATCTATTTTCCCTATGCAGTGGTGACTGCTTTATGAGAAATAGCCATAGTAATAAAGACGCTGAGACAAAGCATGTAAGCCCATATGTAACCTTAAACATCTGAGTAATTCCATGAGTTTCGGGGAAACTATTCACATTCTTAAAGTTATTCAGAGGCTTAAGTGGCTTCATAAATTGGGACCATAGTGAAGTGGTATGTGGGGGACAAAGTATAACATGGGTGTCTTTCAAGCACACTACTCATTCAGAGAAAGGTCCAGGCAGCCACTCATTTAATAAAAGCATCAACCCAATTTCAATACATGGCCTGGTGTCTCTGGCACATTTACACCTACCACACAAGCATCATAGATTCGCCTGTACATGGACTAATGAGGAGTCCAAGTCAGTAGGTTTGGATACCAGTACCAATTCAAATTTTTGCAGACTTTGAGTGTTCACATTTGGGGATCTTTAAAAAACAACTGGGGTGGCACAAATCATCAGGAGGCAGAAGCGGATGTGTGTGCCAAATACCGGTAAGGTAGGAATGCACTATTTCTTCAGTCTTGAAATGCCAATTATGCATTATCCTAGAAGGGTTACTTGGCATTTACCTGAGTCACAAGTAGAACCATGATCATTGTGAGTACAAGTCTAGTCATGCATTTGCTTGTGTGCGCCTACCCCGATGACCAATACTGTTTCATTGCTTCCTTGGACTTGCCCACCATCTGCCTGTCTGTAGTCATCCATCGTCTCTTATTTTATACTTAAGATTGTGATGTCTTTAGGACGGGGACCATCTTTTTGTTCTCTATTTGGTACCTGTCCTACAGCCCATGGATTCTGGTCCATGATCAAGGCTCAGAAGCACTACAGTAATATACATAATATATAATAATAAATGTATCTGGCATTTAGAGTAGACCTCCATTCCAGTGTTCAAACTGTAACCCCAATTGGAATAGTTTAATTCTCTATAGAAGAATCTATTTTAAAAGCTTCCCATAAAGGAGCCAACTTCCACCTCCATGCAGTAATTAATAATTTATTAAAAGTGTTCTATTCACGTAAATTCCTTTGTTCTGTGATATAAGACAAGTCTAATTGTGTTTTAAAGATTAAAGAAACTATTGGGTTTTGTAAACAAATCCCTAGATGTTGCTATAAATTATGTCATGCAGTAATCTTGACATGATAGATTTTGAGATACTTCCGTGCAACAATACCACTGTAATCAAAGTGGGAACCGTGAGATTGACGACAAGTTGATGAATTGAGTATATAATACATTTTATGCATATCATTGCTTAATTACGGCTTCAGTGTGTCTGGAATAAGAAAAATAGGGAAAAACGAAATTATGCAAGCTTATCAGTTAAAAAGACTGTAAGTCATAAATGGATATTCAACTAACCTTAACTAATGACAAGCTCTGCTTTGAACTAATATTTTTCCTTTAGTGTTCATGATGCTTATTTACTCAGAATCATCATAAAGTGCCGAGAAGTTTGTTGGAATTTCATGGTTGTACTGATACAGGCAGACTTCAGGTCACTTTGCCAGGTTTAATTAAATTCAGGTCTGTATTGTTTCAGTAGAAGAAAATTTACTGATATTTGCAGTGAATTTTTAGCTGGGAAAAGCAGCCTGGGTTACATTTAGGAGCAGAACTAAATGATTTACCCACCACAAATAATTTAGCTGCTGAATTTAATCCCTTTCCCTGGTCATGGCTAGTCCTTGAATGCATAGCAAGATCATTATTTCCTCTATTTTTCCAATATACAGTGCATCTTTTCTGATTCATCAGATAATAATCATGAATCAGTATGCCAGCTTGAGTTTAAAATTTTGGTTTCCATGAACGTCCATGCTAGTGAAACTTGATCTCATGAATATTTGCAGAAAATGAACACAAATGGCTCACAGGCATGACCAAAGCCAATTCATTTATAAAGTTGACCCTATATTAGTGGAGAGCTTTTTGCAGAGTAAGCCCAGCTCTTCATGCTCAGAGATGAGTGTCATCAGAAATCTTCCCAAGTTACACAGCTAATGAATGTTAGCACTAAGTGCATCTATACTACAACAGAACATGAGATTGGTTTTTACATGTAGCTTAACAATAGTTATGCTTGTTTTTCTAAAGCTCTTTAATATGGCACAATTATAAATCCAGCCCAGCTTGAGTAGCTGAAGCTTATTTCCAAACAACCGGCTCAACTACTGGAAGGATAACTAGCGATACATAAATGAAAAACATTATTAGAAAGGGAGTTAGCCAGTTACTAGCCCTGATCCTGCAGCCCTCCAGCAATTAAGATTTCTGTTGACTGACGAGCTTTAGTAGAGACCATGAGGAAGACGGAAAGACAGGAAGAGGAGAGAAGGGAGGGAAAGATGATAGAAGATCTCTTTAGATTGGATTGTGTCTCTGGACATTTGAAGGCTTATTTAAACAGACTCATTGAAGATTTGTCCATCACTGAAGCACAGTTGCGTTCTTATCTGTCATAGGTTCACAGAGTGAGGCTGGGGTGGTGGACAACATCGCCTGGGCTGCCTTATGATATCAATCAGCTAATGATCTAGCTCTGTTAGTAGGAAGCCCCAAAAATCCAGGTGTCTGCTACAGTCTGTTGAACTAGCTGGCTGAGGTACAGGGCAATTAAGAAAACCCAAACCAGGACAGTTAAAGGAGATTTCTTCTTGTTTAATAAAGTTGTGACCCCAGGGCCAAAATTCCAGTTGTCTATATCTGTCCCGAGTGGCCCCTGTCGTTCTCATCATACACCATACTGCACTGCCTGATATAGTCACATGCACAGAAGAAAGATGGTCCTCTAGAAGAGGCAAACATTTTGAAATTACATATAAAAGAGGATCTTCATCAATATTGTCTAGAGTGCACAGATAAACAAAATGTTTTCCGGACTGATCATTTCTGATGGATAAGAATTCCAGCTGTCTACCATGACCCTACTTCACTTTAGACCTTTCCCCCAGATAACAAATCCCTTTTCACCAGTCAAGGTATCTGCCATTACAATTGTAGGATCGATGGTCTGTCAAGTATCATTTACAGTATTTGACTCCTCATTCAATCAATTGATTGCTATGAGTGATTTCTTATTTCATGTGCTCCAAGCTTCTCTGTGATACCTCCGTGTTCCAGCTTATTAATTAGTTTAATGCCTACGACTCTGATCTCTAAGTCATGACTGGAAAGTCAGTGTTTTCTTCCAGGAGAAAGTGAACAAAAATAATTAAATCCCCAAATATTTCTACTTGACTCTATATTGCATATGACCTAAAAACAGCTGTTTCCCTTTAAACAGTTAGGTACTGCTTCACATTTAGTGACCACCTTATCATGGATTTGATGGTGAATAGATAAATGTCTTTAGCTATGAAGGTAGGCGTTGGAGTTTTGTCGTTTAACTTTCAGTGAAATTAGAGTGTGATAATTCATTATGAGTACATTTTGTTGGGCTTGCTCAATTATTTATATTCTCATTTCAATTATTAATACAAGAGTTTTAATAAACTGTTTATATTCACAAAAAGAATATAACTTATAGGGAAGTCGGCTCAGGTGCTAGATGCCACAGATAGACTACATGAATAAAAAATGACTTGTTGTGTCTAAAGTTTATATGACTATTGTCCAGGTTTTTTGAGATTGTTTTCATGGCAAAAAAAAAAAAAAGTTGCAAATCAGTGATTAGGTATACAGCACACAAACTTTACCAGGAGACAGAAAAATAAGCAAACAGCCAACCAACTCCCCAAACCTGTACTAGTTTGTAGACCATCTAGATCTATGGAAATCGGTTTATCCAGTCTTTCACTCCCATGAATGAGTGAAGCATAGTATTCATTAGAGATGTCAAAATATGGTTTTAATACTGACCATCTTTCAAGTTTCTCAAGCAATTCTATTTCAGTTTCTAGCTGCTAGACTATTTCCCATCTCTCATTCAGTAAAGGACTCTGGTAATTTTTAAGAAAAACTTTTTAAAATTCTTGAGTAGTGGGGAGCTAGGAGATTTTAATTCTGAGATCCAGTGAATACTTGTCAACATTGTAGCTTGCCATAAACATGCTTTCAAGGTTCAGCTTTCTTAAAAATGGCTTTAGATAGATAGATAGATAGATAGATAGATAGATAGATAGATAGATAGATAGATAGAGCCAAATTTTGCATTGATCTACATGGTGGTTTATTATTTATTAGTTTAGATTTTAAATAATGAAGAGATACCTACCAAGGGTTTAGTTGCCTGTCATGGTGTCAGCGCTAAGCAGCCCCTCCTGACTAATTTCATTAATTTTTTCTCCTCATTCCCCATTCTGTCTGACTGTCAAACCTGGAAAGACACATTTTTCTCAGACAGCCTTTTTATCCTCCAATGGCAAAACTTAAGTACACTGTATTACTTCAAGTGGCTCTGTACCGATTCAGCATCCCAAAATTCCCTCTTCAGGCTAGGTTTCTGCTGTCGCTACACTACCAGGACTCCCCAGTCACTAGCTTGCCTTTCATAGTCAACCACTTCTTAATTCTTCCCAACTATATCCCATTGCTTCTGTTCGTGGTTTGACACTAGACCATGGCCCACCTGAAGGAAGCTAAAAACCTGCAGTTATCTTCCCCAGTCCTTTTTGGGTTCTTGCACAAGATTTCTACTATAGGCAACCTGATTTAGTTGGTGCAGATCCTGTTTTGAACAGGGGGTTGGACTAGATGGCTATGTCTACACTACAAAAGTTAGGTTGAGTTTGTTAAGTTGACTTAATAAGGTCGACTTTAAGTTGACTTAAAAGCGACCTTATTAAGTTGACTTAACAAAGTGGTGTCCATGGATGTGGGTTAAGTCCACTTTGTTAAGTCGATCTAACTGTCCTTAGGTCGACTTAACAAAGTGGATTTAAACGTCCACACTGGGCTTAGGTCGACCTAAAGAAGGGCTAGGTTGACCTAAGGAGGCTTAAGTCGACCTAATGGGTGGTTCTTGTTAAGTCGATTTAAGCTTCCATTAAGTCGACTTAAGGAATTTCTTAAGTCAATTTAATGAAAGCCTGGTGTGGACATGGCTTAGTTTAAATCGACTTAAGCCTCCTTAAGTCAACTTAATTTGCCAGTGTAGACATAGCCGATGACCTCCTGAGGTCCCTTCCAACCCTAATCTTCTATGAACCTGCATTCTGTTCTCCCTTAATGATTTCTCATTCTCCCTTTTGCTGGTATTAAGTGCCCAACACAGTCAGATCCTTGTGAGAAGCACATTCTTCATCACAAGGGAACTGGGACTATTTGCCTTACAGAAGCCTGCCATGCTGTTGTATCACTGCTATTAAAATCACAGCAATATCAAAGCTGTCATTTCACAGGAACTCAGTCAGACAAATCCCTATAAAAACTCTTTTCCACACTTTTTGGAGAGACCTGGAGGAGGATCTTGGGCCCTGTATTGAAAAAAGGGAGGAATAGACCCAATTTTAACTGATTCCCATGGTGAAAAAGTAGAGAACAGAAGAGAGAAAAGTCTCCTCGTAGCTACTAGACAAGAGTGGCTACAGGAATGTGGCTCAAGGCATGGACTTCCGAATGTATGTGTTTTGCCTTTCATCCTAGTCTCATTTATCAACTTGGGTCAAAGGCAAACTGTCTGAGAACTCCTTCCACTTTAATGACAAGTAGGTGAGTGCAGCAGAATGTATTGACTCTCTATGAACTGCTGAATAAGTCCAGGGATTTACTTGTTGTGAAGGCCATCCTTTTGAGATACCAACAATTTTCATTGTTGCAGGCAGCATGAACTCAGATTTCATTTAGCTTCTCCACAAAGATCTTGTTTCCCTTGAGTGCTCCTTTGGCACGTTGATTGTCCAGTTGCCCCACTGATTGTTTTTGAAGGCTTCCTGCTTCTGATATATATTTTATATATATATATCATATATATATATATTTAATTGCTTCGTTTTTGTGTCTTTTGCTAGTTGCTCTTCAAATTCATTTTTGGGCTGCCAAACTATAGATATTTGAATGTACATTATATTCACCTTATGTGCATAGAGAATTCCCCATTAAGATTAATTGGTTTTATGTTCATGTACTAGAGAATATGCCCTTCAATTTCTATTTAAAAGTAATCTATAAGCATTAGTTAAAATATGTATAATTCTACTTTTGGCAGGGGTGCTCTCTTTAGAATTTTACTTTAAGAAAAAATGTTGAAAGATAATTGTTTCCTTTCTGTCTGCAGAGATTTCATATTCAACAATTTTATTTCTGGTTTCTGTTTAAATTGAAAATACTATAGCATTACATGCAAAGAGAAATCAATCTCAGAGGGAAAAAAAGCAGGACCAAATATAGATTAAAAAGCTGCCTCTCCAAAGATTATGAAATTTGTGGAGGCTGGTTCTGCATGTAAGATTAATGACAGGTGTGTGTGTGATGACTAGTTCAGCTTAAATCAAAGGGAAAAGTTTCACCTTAAGTAATCGCTGTTCAGAATGTTGAAACTTTAATGTCTCCTACTCATGCAATATAGATACATATTGCTTTCTTATTATTCCAAATATGGTGTAATGAAAACACCAAAGAGAAAAAATAAACACATTTATAATCAACCCAGATCACTTCATGACAAATTGTAATTTCTCTCGAGATTTTTTTTTAAGCTTTTGAATACTTCAGTTTTATTAATTTCCTGCGGAGACAAAACAAAAATAGAGAAAAAGATAGAAATAACAGTAGTGATAAAAGCCCTGATTCCTGTAAACATTTAAGCCTCTGACTTCAGTAGGGCTTCTCCTGGGCTTAAAGTTAGGCGTGTACTTAAGCACATACCTTAATGAGGAATAAAACAAACATTCAGCTATTATGCATTGAGGTGCCCCAGTTGTGGCTGACAGAGCATTAGAAGCACTGATCTTGCACTTGGATCCTTATGGGTAGCCCCTTATGATTCTGCTGAGATATAAGGGTCCAATTGGTGTAGATCCAGTTGCAAGATCTGGCCAACACATGCCTCCATCTGTCTTCTTTCTGTGGCTGAAATTTGAGGGAATGAAGGCTTTCAGTGGCCCTGAGCTCAAATAATAATGGCTTATATTCTTTCAAAGGATATAGGGATATGCAAATTAGCTGCAGCCTTTGAACTGCTGGAAAATTATTAAGGGGGCTTCGCTGTTGCAAATTTGTGGGACCTAAATGTAAGAATTAGGGCTGTCAAATTATTAAAAAAATTAAATCTCAATTAATTCCAAGATTAAAAATATCATGATTAATGGCAGTTTTAATCACAGTGTTAAATGACAGAATACCATTCATTTAATGTTTCTATATTTTCAAATATATTAATTTAAATTACCATACAGAATACAAAGTGTACAGAGCTCGCTTTACATTATTACTTTTTATTACAAATATTTGCACTGTAAAAGTGATAAACAAAAGACATTTTTCAATTCACCTCATAGTGCAAGATTTTTATCATGAAAGTACAACTTTCATATATAGAATTATGTAATCAAAAATATAAAGTGAGTGCCATACACTTGCATTAGGTGATGTAACTGAAATCCCTATATTTGAAAATATATTATAAATATTTTGGATATTTATCTCCATTTAAATTGGTATTCTATTATTGTTTAACAATGTGATTAAAACTGATTAATTGGGATTAATTTTTTAATTGAGTTATATTGATCTGAATTAATCACTTGAGTTAGCTGCAATTAACTTACAGCCATAGTAATAATTCTTGGCATTTCTTTAGACCCTCCCACCCAAGGATCTCAGAGGAAGCTGCATGCCAAATGAGGTTGTATCTTTAAAAGGCTCTGCCAGGCAAGAGTGAGAGTTTCAGAGGCAATACGTACCAGGGGACAACCATTGTCTCCTTAATGTTAAGGAAGCTCCCACCTACAAAGGGCCAAAGGGAGAAACCTGATGAACCATTAAGGAGACAATGGTTGCTCACACCCTCCTGTCTAAGGCATTCCTCCAGAATGACACAAGTTAAAGTATAGATATAACATCAAATTCCTAACTTCTAATTGAAATAGAATTCCTAGACATAAACTATATAATCATTCCCAGCAAATTACTACCTTTCTATAGATACCAAACATGACATAGTTCCTATGGATTATAGCATTTATGAGATATCCATAGAAAATAATATCATAAATGCTTCCCTAAATCCAGGCAGTGTCACACCCTGCCCATATGCTCTGCCCTTTGGGGGGCATGCCAGGCTCCCACTGTGCCCCCCCGGCAGGAAGGGCATTGGTGTAGTTCTAGAGTAGCCCTAAGTCGACTTAGGGCTACCCCAGGGCTACACTGGCTTAATTCTATTTTAAAAAGTCGAATTAAGCCTTAGGTCGAGCAGAAAGGTGGTTTAATAAAGTCGACTTAATTTTCATTAAGTCAACTTTATTTTCCTTAAGTTGACTTAAGCAAGCTGCTTAAGTCAACTTAAGCAAAGTGTAGTGTAGACGCAGGGCAAATTAAGTCGACTTAAGCCAAACTTAAGTCGACTTAATTTACCAGTGTAGACGCAGCCATTTAGTCTACAGAAGAGAAGACTGAGGGGGAATTTGATAGCAACCTTCAACTACTTGAAGGGGTGCTCCAAAGAAGGGGAGCTAAGCTGTTCTCAGTGGTGACCGAGGACAGAACAAGGAGCAATGGTTTCAAGTTACAGCTGGGGAGGTCTAGGTTGCATATTAGGAAAAACTTTCTGACTACAAGGGTGGCAAAGCATTGGAATGGGTTACCTAGGGAGGTTGTGGAATCTCCGTCTTTGGAGATATTTAAGGTTTGGTTAGACAAAACCCTGGCTGGGATAATTTAGTGGGAGTGGTCCTGCTTTTAGCAGGGGGTTGGACTAGATGACCTCATGAGGTCCCTTTCAGCCTAAGATTCTATGAAAGCACTTTACATAAAGGTGTGTGAGTCTCATTGCTGCCATTTTTCTGATGGGGATAATATGGCACTGAGAGAAGTGATTTGCTCAAGGGCGGAGACAGAGGGTGAGTAGCAAAGGAACTGAGCCCGTGTCTCGTAATTCCAAGTCCTGTGCCCTGGATTTATCCTCTGGATGTAACACTACATGTCTTTTTTGCCTACAATTAATCATTTCAAAGAAAAACAAAGAAGAAAAAAAAAGTTATTTTAAACCACTTGTCTTGAACCACTCATTTCAATCAACACATGGATTAATTAAAACATATTTCAAAACAAAAACACCAGCCAGGAAGCTTTAGAAGAAAAGAGACCCTGCTACACAGGTTGCTCTGTGTACAGAGAGTAAAGAGAGAGCTAAAACAAAACAAATTGCATAACTAAATCTCACTTTTCCTTGTCATGGAAAAAGACTAATCAAGACAGAAGTAAAAGTAAGACTTTTGATAAAATGCTTAAGTGGCCACACTTGAGCTGCAAATTATTTGTATCAACTAGAGGATGAAACTGTAGTTTTCCATTGTGCTGCAGGAAATAGATGCTTGCTAATAACTCCTTTAACTTTCCTCTGGCTCCTATTGATTATATCCAATAGAAATTAAGAGTAGAAGGCAATTAAGTTTAAAATTTAATGGCGTTCTGCTCCGGTTAATTTACTGCCTGACCTGATCAATATATCACACTGGATAACAATCTATTCCAGCAAGCTTCAGTTTCTCCAATGCCCCTTCTGCTTAAATTATAATAATTACAGGCAACTCTATAAATAAGAAACCGGTTATAAAATAATTAAAAATTGGATCATCTACTGGGGTGGTGGAAACAATAGTTTAGAGCAAATCTTCCCCCCCCCCCACAATGAATAACTCAGTCTTAACACTGTAGTTTGTCTTATATTTTGACAATCTAAATTCCAGAGAACCCTTCACAAATTGAAATCTTAAGCAATTTTTTAAAAGCTTCTCATACAGATCAGTATGAACAAAATATTGCTTCATCTGGAGGACAAAGTGGAGATTTGAAACAAATGATCTATGGTAACGAAAGAAATTATGTTGTTGAGTATTGGTTCTCCATCCTAGGCAATAATTATATGTCCTTATGTATAAAGGTAATCTAGATAAATCTGAGCTGCAAAGATCCATATCCAAACTTAAGCAAAGTTTTGGGTTTTAAGATCTGGGCTTTTGATTTGGATCCATCTCTAATAAAACTAATATAAAAAACCAAGTTTTTTAAAATAGACGACCTTAAAACCAGCACATTAAAAGGGACAAATCAAGTACAGAAGTCATTCAGAGGCCCTTTCCTTTGACTCAGTTTAGGACATGCTGGGAGTAGGAAAGCTGAATGTACATACGCAAGTAATTTTAGGTAACATGCATATCTATGTTCAATTGTTGACATAAAGGGCAGATAGTGTATACCTGTCCTTAGATAAGCAACACTGTGTAGGCCATGTTTGGTCTGTTTAATTGTACTCTATTTTTTCAGAGCCCTGACAAATTTGAAAGAATGTTTCATAGAATCAAAGAAATGTGTAAGGGATCTTGTTAGATCATCTAGTCTAGTCAGGTTATCAGCCATTTTGATGGTTATTCTCATACGTAGAGCCCTACAGATCCGCAGGTATCCTCTTCAGATCCATGGGTAACTGCATTCGCAGGTATGGATATCTGCAGCCCCATTTTTTGGATTGGCTGCGGATTCTATTTTTATGAATGATCACTGCAGCTGCTGCTATGATCTGCATCATCATCAGCACATAGGGGAACAAGAAAGCGCTCCAGCCAATCCCAGTTGAGCTCTGATTGGTGGTCTGCCAGCCAATCAGAGTATCAGTCACAACAGGCTGGGGCTTGAAGAGACACCACTCACTGTCAATCAGTTAGCATGATGGCCTGTGATTGTCACATTCCCCATGCCTTTCCCACCCACATCTTCATTTTCTTGTTTGTGGTTCGTATGCCATGCTGTCAAACAGAAATCTCATTGGTGGCCAAGGAAATCTGATTGACAGCACAGCATGCAAATCGCAAACAAGAAAAGGAAAAAATGGGTGGACCCATGTGGCAAATGAGCCAATCAAATGCTAAAATGCTGACTGTGAGCCCAAGCTCTGTTGCACTTCCGGATCCACTTAAAACATGCCATGCGGCTTGCGGCTCGGATAAAGACTGACATTGGGTGGGTACGGTCTGATTCTGGATCCACATTTTTTTATCCACGCAGGGCTCTACTCATATGCAGATTATCCTTTTGCTTTGTGCATAATCCATCTCAATTTATGGTTGCCTGGCACCCCGACTATTCTTCCCACTTTTTGAGTTAGAAAGGACAATTTTATGTCCTTGTCCCTCCTTGGATTTCCTGTTCCTGTTGTTCAGCTTATCCTAGTGGATTGCTGCACTGTATTAGATCAAATACTAAAAGCAAGTGCACCTTTATTATGTACTGTAAACCTCTTAACAAGAACCTCTCAATGTTTACAGTACTGTATTTTATTGATAGAAAGCAACGCTTTGATAATTATAGTCATCCCTTATTTGAGCTCAGGATGTTTCTTGAGAAAGCGAAATCTACATTGCTTAACACATCATGCTAAGCCAAGAAGTCATGGGCAATATAACGCTCGACATATCACTCAGATATTGTACACATAGATCACGAAGCTAGCATGACTTATTCATCTTACAAAGTCTACATTTACCAATGTACAATGGTATAATAAAAGCAGAACAATTTCATGACCCACATGAAGAAAATGTGTCAAGCCACCGCCCACTTTTAGACTCACACATTGCATTGTCAACAGAGCCAAGAAATGCTACTCTGTCTCTTTCACTCTATCTTAGCTCCATTGATATTCCTGGTGATGCATTTGTGCTAGTTCTGTCAGTCGCCAGACTGTGAGATTTAAAATATCAAATGCCTGAAATCAGAATGTCAGACACTAACATTCTGTTGATTTTGCGGGGCTGTGGCTATTACCTTCTAAAATGGCACGTAGCTTCCACTAACGGTAAGTGCTGAAATTTCTAACAGTGGATGCAGATATTGTGACATGGCTCTAACATCCACTCAGTCCCCTATTAAAAAGCCAGCATTCACCATGCAGGATGCCACGCTTTGCACTTGCGATATTACAGTTGATTTCCTGGAATTGCAATGGCATTCAGATACTGTGACATGGAAATTAGTGGCCATATCTCTTATTTCTGGATACTGTTCCTTGGCCTTTCTTCTGCACTGGACACTTCCACAAGTTGCAACAAAACAAAGCATTCATATAATCCCTAATATTAAATTTTAGAATCTTATTCCTGTTTAACCATTCTCCTCAATACCACAAGAAAGGTGAATCTCCTTCCCCTACTAAGCCAGACCCAATCTGGTCCCAGTGAGAAAAATTCCCTCCTGACCCCTAAAACTGGCAACTGGTCTGACCCACAGCAGCCTAAAAACACAGGTCCTATGCTATATAAATATGGGTACAGAAGATGGGTTCATCTACAATGGGGCAAGAAGCCCAAGAAAACTCAGGCAAAGGTTTAACAATGATTGTGGGAAGCAAAGAACCAGTGAACTCCTGTCTCTCAGCAGACCAATGAGGACAGAAGGGATATAACCCTGCAGCACTCCCCCTATCATTCTAAAACTGCCCAGCGCCCTGCAAATAAAATCAAATTTCCCGCCGTTAAAATGGCGAGCGCCACTAACTTGCAGGCAGTTGCCCAATCTACCCAGTAGGAGAATGAGAACGAGCCTGTGTGGTATTTGTGTGAAGCCCTCTTTTTCTGCAGATATTTTGCACATGCATGCTCCCAGAAAGACAAACAGGGCAGAGGCAAATTTGTATTTTTTGTTGAAAGAAAAGTTCTCAAATAGTTATTACCCGTCTCTAATCCAACCCTTTCGTTAACCACTTCTAACCGTTGGAGGACTAGATTCTCAGTGATGATGACAACTAGACAAACCAAGCTTTTTTCCATTAAAAACACTTCATTTAGACAACATGGTATGAAACAAGTGTTTCATCTCCAAAATGTCCAGCCTCTAGTTTCTTACTATGCTGCCAGCATAATTGATAAAGGCTATTCCGGGAAAAGTATACATCCCTTTTGTCTATCCCCATGGGCCATTCAGGCATATAGCTGGCCACACTAATTTCTATGCTTCTCAGAAGACTACTGCCCTGTGCCCTGTGTGGTTACATGATCTTAACTAGATACTCTTTATGTTCTGCACAGTGCATGGGGTGTGGGTAGCTTTTTAAAATTAAGTAATGCCATTTTAATAGGCTGCTCTGACGGTCACTGCTGCAGAGGTGTTGGAAAGAAATGTGCTTTGAGGATGAGTTGGAATAAGAAGTAGAAGAATAGATAATGTGTAGGACCAGGAAGGTCATTAAAGCCCTGAAGGCCATGGACACTTCTATTCCGTTCCTGTCAGTTCTAAATAAAAAGTATACAGAGTTATAAAAGCATGCAAAACCTGGGTGATTTGCTGTAACCACACTTGGTCTGTGACTGCACCTCTGCTGCAAAAACCTGTCAGGTTCTAAAGACACGGCATTGCTAAGGTTAATCTTTAACAATAGCCGAATACTTGGGAAACTGATACAAAAGAGCGAGAGGCGTCCAGTTCTGATTTGAAGGCTACATACTTACAGCTACAATTTGGCTGACATTTTCAAAGCTGCCTACGGGATACGGATGCCCAATTCCCATTAATTTTAATAGGAATTGGGACCCAAATCCTTTGGAGACTTTGACTATTTCATCCCATTACTGTGGGTGACATAAAATGTGATCTCACAAGGGCTTGCCTACCTACTGGGGGCACCGAGCTCATTCGGCTGCCCTGTTTTGACTTAAAAATGGATTATGTACAGTGAATACAGTTTTTAAATGAAATGGTATCATAGGCAAAGGATCCGACCCAGTTATGGTTACAAATGGATGCTCCTTTTTTCAGAAATATAGAGATTTAATACAGGAACACTCAATGGCATTTTCGTTAAAAAGCTTTAAATAATGCTCACCACATTCATGGGTTACATAAGTTATCTGCTTTCCAACTACCCAGAAATTCCAGCTGCCTTCGAATGTTCACAGTGTAAAGAAATGCTAGCCTGTTTCTGATCATGTTTGGGAGACAAGAAATTGCTTTTGAATTGTACAGATTAGAAAACCTGATGCTCACATATTTCTATTATTAAATATAAATATTTACAAGTCATAATGACGCACAGCAAACTCAAACAAGGCATATCTTTGGAACTAGTAATATTTCTAAAATGTCAATGAATTCGTCAGGACCCCATTCAAAATCCACTGAAATCAATGGGAGTCTTTCCATTACTTCAGTATGTTTTGGATCAAGTTATAGAGTTCATATATTGTACATTAACAATGGTATGTTGCTACTATAGCAAATATCTTTTCTTTCTGCCTTTCTGTGTTTTTTGTCTTTTGTTCTAGAGTTAATTCATATGTAAAACTGTCTCATCATGTTATAGTTCATAAGGATATGTCCACACTGGAGCCTTAGGTCGACGTAAGGACGGTTAAGTCGACCTACAGACTGCTGCGTCCACATTGGGTGCTTATTAAGTTGACTTAAGCACTTCCTTAAGTTGACTTAATAACACCACCTCTGAAGGTCAACTTTATGCTTAAGTCAACCTTATTAAGGCGACTTAAACCAGTGTAGATGGCGAGTGCCCTAAGTCAACCTAATTGGCCTCCAGGCCCTGGTGCAATGTGGGGCAGCTACCCACAATGCACCACTTCTCCATCGACATAGCACCTGCCTGTGTGGATACTGGCAGTTGACTGGAGTTTTCAGTGTGGACTCTCTAAGTCAACTTAACAAGGTTGACTTTAATTCAACTTAAAGTCAACCTTGTTAAGTCGACTTAACAGAGTCTCCACTCTAGACATACCCTAACAGTGGTACTAAAAGTGGTACTTAGAACCTAATATTGCATCGAAGATGCTTCATTCTAAACTGGATCCTTATGACAAAAATTCTGATTGAAAAAATAAAATAAGGGTACTGAATTTTTTTCAGTAGTCCTTTAGATATATATGGTGTGCAACCTACATTCAGTAAAGGGAGCAAGGCTAAGAATAGGAAAATGAAACTCTCCACAATGCTTGCTAATGAATCACATGGAAAAGACCCGAATTTACCTTTTGCGTTTGGACATGCATATGGGCACACTGATGACCTTTTTCTATATCCATGGAAAATCTGCACAAATATTCAAGTTTATCTATTTGAGAAAATAGTAAAATGGTTATGGAAAAATGACAATTCCTTTTCACGGAAATTAAAAAAAAAACCAACCACAAATTTCCCATTCATTTTATTTAGTTTCCAATGAGGAACTAGCACTGAAAACTGAAAAGTTCCCCAAAAATATTTTCTATAGAATTTCCTGTTTGTGTCAAAAAAAATTCAGCTGTAGAAAACAAACTTTTGCCACAGTTTCATGTTAGTTTCATGAAGATGTTCCTACGAGAGCTTCTCCCATTGGTGTAGTTAATCTACCTCCCCAGGAGATGGTAACCATGTGGGAAGAAACTCTTCCATCAACATAACGCTGTGTACATGGAGTTAGATTGTTATAACATCACTTGGGGTGTCAATTTTTCACACTCTAAGCAAGATATTTATACTGATATAGGTCTGTAGTGTAACCCTGGCCTTAAAAATACTAATAGTTACTACTATGGAATACATTTCCTGACCATTCAGGGTGCGTCTACACTGGCAACTTAGGTCAACCTACACAAAGCCACCTCCACACTGGGCGTTTATTAAGTCAAAATAAGTGCTTCCTTAAGTCGACTTATTAACAACTTAACTCGACTTAATAACACCACCTCTGAAGGTCGACTTAAGCCTTAAATTGACTTCTTAAGTTGACTTAAAGCCAGCGTGGACGGCTATGTCTACTGTTCCTTGCCTGGAACACCAAAAATGCTAGTTTAGCCACTTTTTTTTTAAAACTACCATACTTGGATGCGTGCAAGGGAGACATATCTAAAAATAGGGTCTAGATTCTTCTCCTGACTGTACTTGCTAACTGGAACTGTGTTGCTTTTAAAACACTATTCTATACCCTGAACAGACTTAAAATTCTGGGGAGAGGGATTAATTCTGCTCAGTTTCCCAAGCTTATTGAGCCAAATCCTTAGCTGATGTAAATCAGCATTGTTCCATAGACTTCAATGGAGCCACACTAATTGACACCAGCTGATGGTGCATTACATTGTTTCCCTGAATAGGCAGAAATATTTTACTTGCAGCAGAGATCAAGTGCTATGCATTTCATCCCACAAGATTTAAATAAATTCAGCATTTGTTTAATGGCATGGTGTAAAGGTCTATAGCTTTTACAACTGAGCCATCACACACTCTATATCAGCGGGAGAGGTTCTTCTTTGTGGATTTATTAAATGTAGGATCAGTTGTGGCTGTAGGACACTTCTTATTGGCCCTCCTGTTGTTGCCATTCACTCTCTTTCCAAGGTGATTACAGGCTAGAGTTTTTAATACCGACTACATTCACTTATCTTGTTACATCCCTACTGCAGATGCTATGTCAGATCCTAGTACATCAGAGTTATTCAACCCAAGTCTCTCATAGGCCAGCAGTAACCTATTTTTCTGAGCTGCTCACGTGTTACCCCAAAGCGAGTCTTTTGGCTCCGAGCTTCAGTTTCTAAGACCAGGCTTTTGCACGCTGTTTGGCTGCAGTTTTTTGGTAATGGGTCCCTATTTGGAAATCTCCATTGCCTTCTTGCTTTGTCTGATAGCAACCTCACCAAGTATCGCTGAATAATATTTTAGAACCATGTCTGTAGAACTGCACAGGGACTTATTTCTGGGGAGCACTGGTCCAGCTTTGTGCTGATTGAAGGCCGGATTGTGGCTGGCCCTGCATGGTATATGTGGGAGGAGAAAGAGAGGATGAAAGGAAACTTGCCTCTGTTAGGATCTGTGCAGGAGCCGACACTGTGCTTCCTAAACTCATGGGGCATGGGAGTTCAACCACTGCCTATGCCAGACCTTCCAGGTTGGGATGAAAGGATCAGCTAGAGCTGAGTAATGGCTCTATGGTACCTAATGCACCAGCCTGCCGAGGTGAGATGGCACCAAGGAGGTTGTGTTCTTTAAATGTTTCCACTTCACGACACGCTCTCCAGTTATTCCAGCTGACTCAGCCAGAATGCTTCAGGGGACACAAGCCATTGCTCACATGCTCCGGGCTGTGATTCAAGCCTCACTCCCTAGCTTTATTGTGCATTTCACCTGGCTGCTGCAAAGGAACATGATCCAGTTTATATTTTCTTTCTCCCAGGTTTCATTCCTTTTCCTCTGTGCAGGCAGGCAGCACACTGTGCAGACCTCCGTCTGAGTCTCTTTCCATGTGTACTAAGACGAACGCTGCCCGCATTGGCAGAAAGCTCCCACACATGTTCATGCTGGCCTGTGACTCAGCTTGTACAGGAAGATTCTTCTCTGATGTCCGGCGGTGAAGCAACCATATGTTCCTCTGTATTTTCATACCGTTTTATGACTCTTTAATTTTGCCGCTATGTTTCTCTTTGAGGTTCTGGTGTAGGATCTTTCTTCCCCAGGCCTGTACTAAAGTGTGTGCAGGAAAGATCACCCCATCAGTCAGATGGAAAGAGTGCCATAAATAGCATTTCTTTGCAAAACTATACAGGTATGCTTTTTCCTCCAGCAAAACCTCATTGGAATTCCTGTGAGCCCGTGGTACTTCATCAGGGATGGATTAGTCAGCTATTCTGTAGTCCTGGATATTAAAAGGGGTGGTGATTGTGCTGCATGGGAAAGTGCAAAGTCAATTGGTAAAGAGAGAAATATACAACATGGATAGGGAGACACATTATAGCCCAGACGAAGATATATTCTCATAAAATTACAGCTAGATGATCTCGGTAGCTGCAGCATCTACTCCACTCCAGCATGTACCTTAGATTTCATATGAAGTGGAAAACTGGCCTGATCCAATGGAGGACTTTCCATTCACTTCAGTGGTCTTTGGATCAAGCCTGTAGGGACAAATTTTGCTCTCAGATTTCTGCTAAAATCAATGGAAACCCTGCACAGACACAAGGGATGAATTTGGTTCCTACAGATGTGGCAAAACGTGATTTTCGTTTTCTTTGAATCTGTGCAAGACCATGTAGACTCATCCGGCTAGTGGCCAAACACTTCCCCGGGCTAGAAACGCTAAAAACGTTAAGCTGACTCTGTTAAGTCGAGTTACAGAGTCTACACTAGATGCTTAAATCAACTGGCGAGGTCCACGGAGAGCCGCAGCTCTGAAAGGAGCCAAGGCTCCCCAGGCTAGGGGAGCCTCCTGGGGACAAGGGAGCCATGTGGGGCTCCCCAGCCAGGGCTCAGCGGTGAGGGACTCCCCTGCTGTCTAGGCTGGGGCTCCAGTGGTGAGGGAATCCCCCGCCGCTCCAGGGTTCCAGCTGCGCGGCTGAAGCCCTGGCCGGAGCAGTGGGGGAGTCCTTTGCTGCTGCAGCCCTGGCTGGGGAGGCCCGCGCAGCTCCCTTGTCCCAGGGGAAGCCATGGTTCCCTTCTTGCCAGGAAGCTGCGGGTCTTGGGGAGAAGGGAGCTGTGGCTCCCTTGACCCCAGCCCTAGGTCGATTTAAGAAATTAAGTCGACCTAGAGCATCTACACCAGTTTTAGATTGACTTAACAAATCAACTTAGTTGTTAAGTTGACCTAAAGACCAGTAGTTATTAAGTCAACTTAATGAAAGCCTGGTGTGGACGCAGCTTTATTTAGGTCGACTTAAGTGTCCTTAAGTCGACCTAACTTGCAAGTGTAGACATACCCCTGGTGCTCAGGACACCTCAGTTCTACTCCTGGCACTGTCAGTGGCCTGCTGGATGCCCTTGGTCAAGTTGCTTCACCTCCCTGTGACTCAGCTTCCTGATCTGTAAAATGGGGATAAAGATACTGAACTCCTTTGTAAAGTGCACTGAGATTTACTGATGAGGCGCAGTATATAAGAGCTAAGTGTTATTAAAACTGATGAGATTTTAGCCACAGAAGGAAAAAGAGCAACAGAGAATCAGACAGAAGGAATGTTCACTGGACACCATGAAAATCAGGATGTTAATCCGACACTGTAGTTAAACGTAGTGCAATTTTAGCAGCGTTTTCTACCCTAACTATAAGGAGCACTGCAGTCAGAATTAATACTGAGGTGAGGTAGATGTTCAGAGGGCAATGGTGCATACAGTCATGTATAATGACAGCAGAGTGTAAGCAGACTACACCCATTAAGAAAGCAGTTTGTAACGGTAGGGCTTGAAAGATTTTGCAGGTTTCATGTAAAGGTGCTGGAATGCATGAAGTTGTTGGAGAATGAAGCTGCTGTCTGCATGAATGCAGACTTCTCTGTTTCTTCTTTTGTCTCTCTCTGGCTCTGGCTGTATTCTCGCCTGGCAAGAGTGATAGGTGGATGAGGAATTTTTTCTTACTGTTTTCCTTCCTGTCTCCTAGCAGAGGAGGTGTTTTAAATGAGCATAGGCTGCTGGAGTCAAGAACACTTTCTTTTTGTTACTGAATATTCCTTTTCTCTAAAACCTAAATGTAGAATACATGAAATAAACTCAGCTAGATAAGTCCATAAAGGTTTTGGTTGTTCTTGCTGAAACCAATGCTAAACTCCCATTTACTTCAGTGGTGTAGAATAAGTCCTCACTAAGTTCAAGTCTCTTTGGCTATGTTTACACTGGCAAGTTAGTTCGAATTAAGGAGGCTTACTTCGAACTAACTAAAGTCATGGCTACACTAGGCTTTAGTTAGTTCAAATTAAGGGCTTCTTTAATTTGAACTAATAAGTTCGAATACGGTATTCGAACTAAAGGGTTAATTCAAACTAACTAGTTCGAATTAGCCAATGTGGCCATGTTAATTCGAACTAATTTCTTAGTTCGACTTAACTGGCCATTGAAATGAATGGGGAACGCTAATTCGAACATGAATGGCACTTGCTTAGTTCGAACTAACTTTTTCTAGTTCAAATTAAGCTAATTTGAACTAACTAAACTTAGTTTGAATTAGTTAGTTCGAACTAACTAATTTGAACTAATTTTAGCAAGTGTAGATATAGCCTATGAGTCTTTGACTTCTTCTGGGGTTGTGAGTGATCACCACTGTTGAATATCAGATCATTTTCTTAGGTGCCTGAATATGGCTTCTGGTACCTAACTTTAGGCACTCAGGTTTAAGAACATTGGCCCAGGTGACCTGGTTCTGTAGCTTGAGGCATTACATCTAATCCATGAAAGGAAGGATCAACTTGCATTTATTACCTAAATTAGTTTGAACTAACCGGCCATTGAAATGAATGGGGATCGCTAATTCAAACTAAGCAAGTGCCATGAATGTTTTCCTAGTTTGAACTAACTAATTCGAACTAATTTTAGCAAGTGTAGACATAGCCTTTGGCATTACCTGGTCATGCCTTCAGTTCCTCCAGTTCAGGAGATGTTATCACAAGCACATTATTTTGTCTCTTCAATCTAACATTGCATTCCATGAACATAAGGTTGATAGAAACGTTGCCGAGAGAACCCATGAATGACCATTTTGTGGTGGATATATTGATGGTAAGTTCCAAGGGCAAACCTCACAGGCTGTGCCTACACTAGAAAAGTTAAGTTGACTTTGTTAAGTCGACTTTAATCAGGTCGACTTAAAGTCGACCTGATTAAGTCGACTTAACAATGGGCTCCCTTTAAGTCAACTTTATTAAGTTGACTTAACATTGGACATAGGCATTAGGTCGACTTAATAAAGTCGATTTACTCTCCATCCACACCATCCTGAAGTCGACTTAAGAAGTCGACTTAAGGCTTAAGTCGACCTAAGGAGCAGTAGTTATTAAGTCAACTTAAGCTTTCATTAAGTCGACTTAAGGAATTTCTTAAGTTGACTTAATGAAAGCCCAGTGTGGACATGGAGTAATTTAGGTCAATTTAAGGGTCCTTAAGTCAACCTAAATTGTTAGTGTAGACATACCCATACTGTGTGGTTTTTTTTAAAAAAAATCTTAAACTATTAGCCTGTGGAACTCTCTGCTACAGGATATATATGAGGTCAAGATCTTACTAGGAGTTTTAAAAAATTGGAATGAAAGGACTCAGAAAAGGTGACATGGATAACCAGAATATCCAGATTTGCAATTAAGAAGGATTACATGAATTAATTTAACAAATCCATGACATTTGGAAGAGAAATAATCCCTTATGCTTTAAGACATACCCCAAATTTGCAATTAGTGGCAGCTAGAAAGAGTCCCTGTCACGAGATGACTACTGCTCACTGCAAGGCTTCGTGTGTCTTCTGTTAAAGCAATCCGTGCTGGCTGATGTTGGAGACGTTGTACTTACCTGGATGAATAATAGTTCTGATTTTACATCCCAGATCCTGTGCTTTTCAGCTGGAACTTTCCAAGAAGCCCAAGAGAACTGAGCACCCAAATCCCACTTAATGTCAGGTGAGTAACTCCCTTAGTCTTCCTTGATGCTCCCACCCTTAATGCTCAATCAGCCTGCAAGGTTTTGCCCAGCAAATCGGTTTGGAAACGACAGTGTGTTGGTAAGCAAAAAACAACGAGAGTCCTGCGGCACCTTACAGACCAACAGATATTCTTCGGCATAAACTTTCGTGGATTATAACCCACTTCGTCAGATGTTGGTAAGTAAATTAGCGACTCAGTTAACGAGCTCCCTCTGCTCCCAGTGAAGTCAGTATCATTCATGATCAGGCCCCATGAAAGCAATGTGAGGAGAGCATAGCATGGCTGCAGGGACATTTCAAAAAGAGAGTTTTTCTGGATAAATATAAAGCCCTGAAACATGTTTGTACCACAGTTAAACTCTCCTCTTCTTTGAAGCACATTTTATATACTCAGCCTTTTTTTGGAGATTGCTAAATAGGCCACAGTGAGAACAGTCTACTCCCCATACCTTTTTTTACAAATGAAGTCATCTGAACTCACCAAATCGAAAAATATGAATCTCCTGCTCAGTTTCCAGTGGTGTTGCAGAAGGACAGGACTATAGATTTTCCCAGGAGTGTGAAATAATACACCAAACCTGCTCGTTATTCATACAGACAGAGCATTAATAATATGGGACCCTGAGATCTTTTCTTATCTAGGCCGGAGCACAGCTAGAGGGATGAGACGCTGACTCCTTGGATTTAAAATAACATTTTCCCTCCTTTTCTTGAATAAATAAGAATTGATTGGAAGTTCTTTTATAGAGTAAAAAAAAGAACCATTCTTTTGATGCCACCTAATGTACACATTAGATAAATAGAGACCTATTGCCTCTCTGACTATGAACCATTTTCATTTGATATAAGTGTGGATAGATTGAGGATTATATGTAACAAAGTTTTTACTGAGAACTTGATCCAAAGCCTATTGAAGTCCTCGCTTCCATCGACTTCAAGGAGCTTTGGACCTGGCCCATAGCATGGTCTGTCTCACTGTGTTGGCTACTGTGGAAATGAGCTCTCAATCAGGCATATGCCCCGTCTCTGTGGTGTCTCACACTCAGCCCTATCTCTGCCGGACCCCCCTTCTCGTCACTGGTTCTCCAACCAAGTCCCAATCTATACCCGCCCCCGCCTCCTCCCAAGGGATTCCTCAGCTCCAGTTCTTGCCACCTCTTCCTGTGGCCACTGCAGTCCTGCCACCATCAGGTGTGGAGGGGACCCAGGTCCACCCACTATTCTGGTCCCAGCCCAGGGATCCTGTGTGTGTGGCAGGCTCCCATGGCAGCCTTCTACTGTATCTCCCACACAACTTTCCCTGGGCTACTTCTCTGTAGCCCCAATACACTGTCTTCCCTTCTTTCAGGGCCTCTGGCTCTGCTGAGCCTCAGCAGCCGGTCATTGCTCTGTCCAGGATTCTGACAAGTCTTCCCCTCCAAGCTCCTGGGGAGGCACTGTCTCTGCTCTGCTCTGCAGCAACCTTTAATACTAGCCTCCTGGGCCCAGATTGGCTGCCACACAGCCCCTTCCTATTGGCTAATTCTCATGCAGCCTCACCAAGAGCCCTCTTAACCCTTTCCTGATCAGTTAGGGGCAGGCACCCCATCACAGGCCCAAACCGCACATATTTTCTGTATGATTACAAAGTTTCTAAACTTCCTTTAGCCAGCCTCTCAGCCTGTGTAAACTGGTACAGTTCCATTCACACTAGTAGGGTTATCCTGATTTACACCCCCTGAGAGTCTGGCCCAACACCATGCACCCTTGCTATGCTGCGGGATATCATGATGCCCTTTAAAACACAGCCCATTTTAATTATGAATGCTTGCTCCATAGTAGGCGTCTTATCTATAATTAAAAAGGAAAGTAAATTAGCTCCTGTTAACAGCGTGGTTGTACTACAGCTGAGCGTCTGCATGCCATTCTCAGAGATGGTACGGCCTTTTGAACTGCAGAGTCTTAAGAAAGAAAAGCTACTGGACAGGCCCAGCTGGGTAGTGTGTTGTGTGTTTTTTCTGGCTCCACTAGATGAAGTGGGAGATGGATGATAGATGGTATCAACTCACCTCTCAGGACCACCGTTGCAGAAAATGGTGGACTGACTTGGGACCTGAGAGTCAGTGCAAGAATAAGGATCCCTGGGGAAAAGAAATAAAAAAATCACACTGCTCCAGGACATCATTGAGTTGCTTGTGACTAAAGATGGCGCCGTTGATGTGGGGGCGGGGCACACTTGCACCAAACTCTATTAAATATATAAATACATCCGGCCAAGTGCTGGTTAGTGATGGATGAACTTCAAATGATCCAGACCTTAGGCTCAGAGAAGCATCTGTAAGTTCTGATACTGCTGAAGCTCATGAGTATGGGCTGCTTCTTGCGTGATTGTTTTGGTACACTGCTTCCAATCCAGCCAGACGCACAGGGGAGAGAACAAACATTTCTTTGGTATTTCGTCATTTCCAGCATGTACACTCCCCAGAGGTGGCCTTTGGCTATTGGGGGGTCCGAGGAAAAGACCCATTGCGGCGGCCCCCTATAGGCCCATTGTGGGGCCTCTTTGGTGCTCCCCTACCGTTGGACCCCCTCTGCAGCTCCCAGAGCCCTCAACCCTGGACTCCCCCCCACTCCAGGTCCCTGCCGCCAGCTCCCAGGGGCCAGTTCCACCTCCCGCTTCTGACTGAGACAGATACAGCTTTTGGGGAAGGCAAATGGGACCCCTTATTGCTTGGGGCCCTAGGCATGTGCCTGCTTCACCTACCCCAAAAGCCACCTCTGACACCCCCATCCCTCTGTATTTCACAACCTTAAGAATGGTTAGATGCTTGAGATGATTCAAAGCAGGGGAGAGACTGGATTTTATTTTTCTCTGCATGTAACTGACTTTCCCACCCCTGGATCCGCTGTGGAGCTGCAAGGTTACCATCTACTCTGCGTTTTTAACCACCAGATATGACACATAATTACAAAAGAAACAGAGAATGTCTTTGAAAGAGGGATTAACAATGCTAAAGTAAAAAGACTATTGCAGAGAAGAGGCCAGTAAATCCAACTATTACATGGGTGCATATGTGCAAGCATTATTAGCTATAACAGAGCAAAATTTGGTATAGATGAACACGTTCTATATTGTTCAAAGCCTCTGAAAGAGACACAGACATAACCAGCTATTGACTTTACATAAGGATTCAATTTATTTTTAAATGATATGGGGCCATGTATATTATTTACAATCTAAAAATTACAGAATTAAATTGTAAATGTATTTTATTCCCACGTGGCTGTTATAGCTCTAATGTTTTGCATGGGTGAAGAAAGAATAGTTCAAGGACCTGTCAGCTAAAACACAGTCAAAAAATACATGCAGATACACTTGGGCTCTGTTCACACATCTTTTATGTTTTCTTTCACTGAATAATCCAGTTAATCAATCTACTTTAATCAATCTACTGCCAGAAATATTTGCAGAAGCATCAAATAGGACTATATTTCCTGAAACAGAGTTTTGAACTAATAAACAGAAATATTTGCACCTAATTGTAAGTTATTTTCCCACCAAGAAACAGAAACAGAGTCACATGACGTGTGCCCAATCAAAACTAACCAACTTGGTTCATATTTTGTATATTGAATATTAAAATGAACGGCTTGCAAACAATGTAAAGGTAAAGAATTTACTATTCTATTCCAAAGAGTGAGTCAGGAAAATCATAGTCCACTCATGGATAGTTCACAAAGAAGAAAAAAGGCAAAACTCAAATAAATTATTCAATATCAATTATTAACAATCTAAAATGAAACTAAGTAGTTAACTAAGTAGATTTACAATGTTCGGTTGAAAACCAGATAGTATAACTTGCTCCTCTAAAGACCATGCAATTCATATCCTTTGCACCTACTTAATAAACATACAAATTAAGATTTACATGAAAGATCGTGTGTATTCCCAGATATTTAGATACTGATTTGAAATATCTACTCTAGCTCACAGATATAAAGGCATTAAGAACAGATTTACAAACATATAAAGATAGCACTGTTTGGGGAAAAGAATATGGCTTTAGAGGAATCTTTCTATCTATATGCCTACTTGTTTTAGAATTTATTGCAAAACTCTTCATTTTAGCATCTGACCCACAATGCTACTCACATAGGTAATTAACTGCATATGTATTTTGAGTAGTCCCTCAGGATATGCTTATACCAAAAAAGGAAACAAAACAAAAAAACCCACAGCAGGGAGTCTCAGAGCTCAGGTCAAATGGTTTTTACTCATAGGGCAGGTCTATACTGCCTGCTGTTTTCGGTGGCAGTTGAACGGAGATATGCAAGTTATTTAAAATAACTTCCAGAAGGGTAGCCATGTTATTCTGGATACAGCAAAAACAACGAGAGTCCTCTGGCACCTTAAAGATTAACAAATTTCTTCAGGCCTAAGCTTTCGTGGGCTCCAACACACTTTGTTAGATGCATCTGATGAAGTAGGTTGGAGCCCACGAAAACTTATGTCTGAAGAAATTTGTTAGTCTTTAAGGTGCCACAGGACTCATGTTGTTTTTAAAATAACTTGTGTATCTCCGTTTGATTGCACCTGGCACATCCACTGTGCTGAGTTGAAGGGAGGAGTCTCCCTTTGACTCAGCGTTACTCCAGTTGCCAGGATAGTCTTAATAGATGAGCTTCTTGATCGACTGAGTGGGTTTTCACAGACTCGCTCAGTCGATTGGGAAGGGCAGTTTTGCAATTGACTTCACTGGGGTTAGTATTTCATTCACAGTGTGTAAAGTTAAGTCTATACAAGTTAAGTCTATACAGGTAAAGGACCTAAGTGCTTGAAACATTAAAATAGTTCATTTTCTTAGCACGATTAAAAGACTAGTGATCAAAATGTTCTTTTTCTTCATCTGATGCATTTAGCTTTAACATCAGGATCTAATATTTGATTAAAACAAACAGAGAAATAGCTTAAGTGCGAGTGATCCAAAATATTTTGGACCATGTTCTGCACCTGGATCATGAATGGATTCCCATTTAAATTCCCATGGGAGCCTGCAAATGTGGAGGGTGGAATCATCAGATTGGTTGCTCTTTTCCTTCTCAAGATGGAAAAGACTTCCCTGGAAAGCTGACACATATGGTAAATGAGCCAGCGATTTGGTGCACAATCCTATACTGACACTCTTGGATAGACAAACACACACTCATGCACATACAGGACTGTAAACACAAGTAAGGTTGAATTTTTCTGTTAATAAAGATATAGAAGAATGAAACTGCATCCCTAAGAAAGAATGATATCAGACACATGGCAGCTAGCAAGATAAAGAGAGCCCAGCATTGGAGCAACCATGCAGATACCTTCAGAAGACACAGAATCAGTTTGCAAAATTATGCAGACAGAGGAGGAAAATGCGTGAGACAAAGCTATAATGGGAGGATTTCTCCCATGAAGAGGACAAGCTGTTGATAAACAGAATGAAGAGTGAAGATGAAAACTCCAAAGAACAGTTCATACAAACATGAAGAAACAGCCTGCATATGATACATAAGATAGACCCAGGAGCACAGATGAATGTAATAACAGAAAACTGAAATAGAGCAGTTCAGAGAAAGTGTAAAAACCTAATAACTGCCTAGGTGGTAGTACTGTTGGGAAGGATCTGAGGATTATATGGACCACAAACTTAGTATGAGTCAACCCTGTGATGCAGCTGCAAAAAGGTTAATATGAATCTGTGTTGTATAAACAGGAGTGTTGTATGCAAGACACAGGAGGTAATTGTCCTGCCCTGCTTGGCACTATTTAGGCCCCATTTGGTGTACTGTGTCCAATTCTGGGCACCTCAATTTACCAAAGATGTGGACAAACTGGAGAGAGTCCAGAAGACAGCAATAAAACTGATAAAAGGCTTAGAAAACCTGATGTATGAAGAAAGATTTAAAAAACTGAGCAAGTTTATTAATGAGAAAAGAAGACTGGGTAGGGAGGAGAGGATTGGTAAGAGTCTTTTAATATGTTAAGGGTTGTTATAAAGTGGATGGAGATTGTTTTTCCAGGTCCATTGACGGTAGGACAAGAAATAATGGGCTTAATCTATACAAGGGCAATGTTGGCTAGATATTAGGAAAACCTCTCTTACTATGAGGGTAGTTATGTTCTGGAAAAGGTTTCAAAGGAAGTCGTGGAGTCCCAATCATTGGAAGCTTTTAAAAGCAAGTTGGACAAAGGGGTGGTCTAAGTTTACTTGGTCCTGCCACAGAGCAGGAGAGCTGGACATAATGACTTCTCAAGGTCCCATCCAGCCCTATATGTCTATATTTCACTTTATATTATTTATTCAAGGGCCCCATGGTATATTTTAAAGTAAAAGATCAATGATTTTTTTTTTAAGTGGCACATCATAGTTTTAAACTGTACAAAGTGTAACTCTGTGACTCACAGGATTTCGTCATCTTAATACAGTAGATAAAGGAAGCAACAAGTTTTAGCTGATACTTTGTATGTACTGATTAAAACCTCCCAGAACCAAAACAACAGGCGAAATACCAGATCCTTACTTAGGAAGAACCCTATTGAAGTTAATGTAACTTCCCACTGACGAAAATGGGAGTTCTGCCTTAGCAAGCACCGGAAGGCTACAAAATGACTTCAAAGTTAGAAGATAGCGTTTCAAGAATCTAAAACAAAGTGTAAAGATTAAACTAAGGGTAAAAAGCATGCCTCTTTAGTTAATTTTTTGTAAACAGGATGTTGGCTTTCTAACCAATCAACCACTTACAAAAGAACCCATGTCTTGATTACAACAATTAAACTTAAAAAAGGAAGACTTCCTTTGTGTTGCTCCCTTTGAAGTCAAGAAGTGTCTTGAATTCAATGAGTCACATGCATTTCTTATATCAGCCTTTGTTTTATCTTTGGCTATTTCAAAACTCTAGTTGATCATGTTTATTTTCATTGTGATACACAGACAACCATTCAGCAGAGGAACTTCAGTCCATATCTGCACGGATTTAAAAAAAATTCCCCACTGAGCTACTGTACTCTGAATAAAATTATGCGGGCTAATTAACACTACCACTATGCTGTGTCTATTGGATCTGATTTTCATGATCTAATGAAGAACATGTGAGTCTCTAAAGCGTATACAGTTTATTTTTAGTTAGGGCCAACAAAAGGTATCACCTCCAGATTCACAGCTTCTTTTGTTGTTGTTTAATAAAATTCTTTGTATCAGAATAATTAAGCAATAAAATGTGGCAGCTTGTGAATTAAAGTGTAGTCATTCACAGCTACTGTAGTGCTTTCTTAGGCATGATTCCAGAGACTGAATGGCATTTCCAGTTAACTAGCTGTGAATTATTGCCCCATAACTTAACATCTTGAGTGTCTTTCTGCAAGTTTGAGATGTTTTTCTTATATGTTTTAGCATCCCAACTAGATAGATCCATATCACAGAACAGCAGCTGATAAAATTGTAAGAATCCACCCTCCTGATATACACTAAATTCATCTAGTTACTATTAAATAATGCCACCACAGGCTCCCGGCCACGATGTTTCTGCAGCCCATAAAGCTGACTGGAACTTTCATCTAACTTTCAGGGAAAATTGGCACAGCTGTGGCTCTGTCAGCAGGCCTTTGAAAATCTTGCTTCCTGTGACTGAGGGAAGATATCTGAGAAAAGCAGGTTTTCAAATGTTGGTGCATGCACCTTTCTTCCTGATAGAAAGCTGCATTTTTAAAATGTGCATCTGAAATAAAAGATGCTCTTCGGCAACACAGCTGAGGCTGGCCATTTGGAGGAAGCTGAAGGGGTGGGGGTGGGGGTGGGGAGAGTGTTCAGCCCAGTTTCATCTGAAAAGGCAAATGTTAGCTCTTAATGACTTTTGGCACCACTGGAGGGGTCAGTAAAGTCACTGGTTCCACCAGATCATTTCCATAAAGTCAAGATGAGAAAAGGAACTTTTAAAATCCAACTCCATCTAATAGGGTTGCTGCATAAGGATGCTGTTGATCAGACATCATTTATCAGAGTTTGTAGGAAATAAAACCAGAGATCAGTCCCACAAAGTCAATAGCTTCTTAAAACCATAACAGGAAGACCTTTAATTTGGGGAACCATTTTCAAACAGCAGGGTATATTCTCCACTTGGTGCACATTGGTACCCCTTACTAATGTTAAATTAGGATTACATGAACCACAAAGAGTAATCTCCAATGAACTGGTGTGTGTTAATTTCACCATTGGACTAAAGATAGCCACTAAATCAGAACCAGATAAAATGGGACCCAGATGTGAATCACTCCAAGTGTTAGTTATGTTTTGCAAGGAAATCCATGCATGACAAAATTCTGCCCTGAAGCCTTCAAAAGACTTGGGCCAAGGCAGGATCCATTCAGAAATGGGAGGGGGGGGGTTGAAAAACTTTGCGGTTTTTGTTCATCTTTATACAATGTGTTATAAAATCAGATCACTGGATTTTAAAAAAATTGTTAATTGAATCAGAACAATTTTTTGTTGTCACCTGCAATGGAGGAGAGACACAAAGGATAGATTTAGCCCACTATTTGCTAAGGGCTTGCTCTTGCCACCAGGTTGGTTGTACTTACATGGGCAGCCCCACAGACTATTTGTCTTTCTTACTCTGGATAAGATTCAGAATCAAGCTTTAAGGTGCAGAACACTGTATACCTGTGATGTAAAAAGCCAACTTTTCTCTGAAGCATTTACACTTATAAACAAGGAGTCCTGTGGCACTTTTAAAGACTAACACATTTATTTATTGCATGAGCTTTTCTGGGAGAAAATCCCACTTCGTCAGACACTTCAAAGTATCTGACGAAGTGCGATTTTCTCCCACGAAAGCTCATGCGATAAATAAATGTGTTAGTCTTTAAAAGTGCCGAAAGACTCCTTGCTTGTTTTGCTGATCAAGAACAACACAGCTACCTCTCAGGAACTTATTTACACTTATAGTTACTTTTTTCCTAAAAAGCTGAATCAGAGAATACAACTATGTTTGCATACATAGAGTGTTAGTTATAGACTGGTTGTTACAAATGCAGTTCACATATATACAGGAGGAGCTACTTGCCGTCGACACAGGAAGGTCTGTTTCGTGTTGTCCCTGCCACTTTCCCAGGAAGGCAGGAGCACTTTACCGTTTGTGATCTTTCCTCAATTCGATTCTTATTACAGCATCTGTGCGCTGCTATAACTTCACACGTTCCTCCTTCTGGCAAGAGAGAGAGAATATTGACACTATGATTAGGATGAAGTGCAGTGGCTAGTCAAAGCAACCAAGCATGCGACTGTCTACCTTTGCGAAGAAAGGTTCCATATAAGGGGGATTAAGAAAATGTTGTCTCCCATTATGGGCAATTTTGTCTCAGGCATGTGTTAGTAAATTCAGAGCCAATAGGAAATGCAAAATAAATGCTCCTCAAGAACAGCTGTAACACCTAGTCCCACTTGCCTGCACTGTGAATAGCTCTATTGACACGAAAAAACGTTTTGGTGCGAAGTAGGGAATATACCACATATGGACTTGAAGGAGTGCGGAATGACAATGTCTGCCTATTTTACAGGTGTTCTGTTTCATCTCTCCCAGTGATGGACTGGGACTAAAAATTGGCCCTGGCATTAAAGAGGCAGGGGGGAGTGGGAGGAAGGGGTGGGGGCAGGAGGGGACGTGTCCTCGGTACTCCGGCCAGGGTGTTGCCACGGGCCCATGCAGGGGGACTTGGGGAAGGTGGCAGGGCTGGAGGGGGAGCAAAGCTGCTGTTGCACTCCTGTCCAGAGCGCTGCTGGGCCCATGTGGTGGTGGGAGGAGGGCGGCCCAGCTGGAGGGCCTGATGAAGGGCTCTCACAGTGGGCTGTACTTTGCCCTGACATAGATTTTTTTTAATGGACACCAGCCCTCCAGCCCTTGGGTGCACCAGCTCCTCTAGCATTTGCCAGATGCCAGTCCATCCCTGATCTCTCCCCACCCATGAGACTAGGCTATGCTCTTCGAGGAGCCACCAGGAACTGAACCCACTTTCAGCTCCTCAGATTCACCCCAACCGAGTTTTTGTGTTCTGCAGGAAAAGAATCAGTTCCCTCAGACTCCCACTATGGTCCAATTTTGCTTCCCATCATTCCTAAAAGAGAAGCAGTCCCAATGCAGGCAAAATTCCCACCGAGTCGAACGTCACCAGGTCTCCATTTTATCTTTCCTTCACTTTGTGTTTTATTCTGAGCATTTCCAAAAGATGCACAGATAGATGGACGGATAAATGGGGAGGACGGCTTTGTCTACACTTGAGGTGAAGGGTGTGAGCCCCACTTCACAGAGGCATTCTCATGCTATTTGTCAGCAAGCCACCATGCTAAAAATAGTTGTGTAACTCTTGTAGCATGGGCAATGGCGAGTGGTCATATGGTTAGCAAGTACAACCCCTCCTGGACTCTGAGAGTATGTACTCCAAGAGGTTAACGTGGGCCACTGCTCTCCAAAGCCCATGTTGAGCTCATTTTTTTTTTTTTTGCATGTTAGTTTGATAAGAGCTGGCACCTGCATAGCTGTGCAAGATTGGAGGCCAATTCCTAGCTCCAGCTATAGACATAGTCATAGATAGATAGAGGGCTTCTCAAAACACCCTGCTTGTGGCATATGCTGTGTACATCAAAGGCATGACAGGAGCATTAATCCCATTCACTTTAGCAATGTAGAAAGACAACAGAGTCCTGTGGCACTTTTAAAGACTTTAAAGACAGTCTTTAAAAGTGCCACTGGACTCTGTTGTCTTTCTACAATAGATTAACACGGCTACCCCTTTGGAATTTAGCAATGTAGTATAGGAAGACTGTGCTACCCATTAAACTCTCCGGATCTGAGTTCAAATTGCACTTCACTCATAATTACTAAGTGTTCATAGCCCCCATCGGTTCCTTGGCAGATATTTGTCCACATCGCGAAATTACAGCATAATTTGGCAGTCAGTTGAATCTTAATACAAAAATATCCACAACACGTAACAGAGCAGGCCACCTCAGAAGGTTCACTAGCTTTACAGAGAAAGTGTTGTTATTTTAAGCCACCATGAGATGTTAGGGCACATTGCTTTTAGCGACAGTGAACTGCCAAATGCAAATGGTTCATCACTTCTATGGAGCAAAACATCCAAAGGCTGGATTGTAACCTTGCAGTCAGTCACGAGAACAGACAGGCGAAGCTGTCCCACAACAGGAACACACCAAGCAACAAGGTAGGACTCACAGTGTGTAGGTGGCATGGCCTGAGGGAAGATGTGAGCCAGGCCTTCCTTCACTTCCTGTCCCTCCCTGCCCTTTGAGTTGGTTGCAGTGAGGCATAGCGGACCAGTAGTCCCTGCTTTTCTCCCTACAGTTCAGGTTACAATTTCAGCAGGGCCATATAGAGAGGTAAGGGAAAATGGGGGAGAGGAGCTTACTTCCCTCCTACTTTCCTCACTCCTGCACTTCTGAGTAGGTGCCATGAAAATCCAGCCCCAAATAAATGAGGCCCATTATTGTAATTACCATCATTTGCAGCACAGGAAGTGCACTGCAGTACAGTAAATCCAGGAATTACAGAGTGATCGTGTAGAGCTCTTTCCTTGCTGAGAAAGGAAAAGCTCCTTGGTTTGAAGAGGATCCAAGTATCTCCCATAACTCAGAACAGTGTTGTGGAACCAATCAATCCAAAGTACGCAGTGGCACAAGAGAGCCCTGATAATGCGTGGAAATGTTTTATAACTTTCAATAGTCAAACCTCCCGTTTTCAAGGGTGCGTCAATCAAAGCTGGTAAATGTCCATTAAGATAAATGACCTTAGGTCACATACTCATGGGTTTTAGTATTGATGAGCTTGCAAGCTTCAGGCCAGACTGGCACTGTAGTTAATATTTAACTACTCTTCACAAGGAGAACTGGTTCCTGTATTGTGTATACATATATCTGCAACCTGTCCCAGCTCTTTCTGAGCTAAGATGTGCAGCAGCAAATGGCTCACATTGCTCAGACAGCTAAAAGGCTGTCACTGGACGACAAAAGCCCTAAAGAAAATCTTTGCAGCGAAGGTCTGATCCAATCACAGTGACATCAATAGCAAGCTTCCCATTGATCTGCTTGGCTTTAAGATGAGGCCATATATGTCGCTAAAACATGTATCTGTGATTTGGTCTGCAGTATATTTTCTAATTACACTGTGTGCAAGCTTGGCTTCTAACAGGAAGAAATTTACACAAGAAAGTAATTCTATACTTAGCTGCACATGTGGTACAGTAAGTACTTGTGAGTAACCTAAATGGTTTATTTTCCTATTTTGTGGTTAATTACTAATAACCACTTGAGATCAGTTAGCAAAAGTTAGTCTTGCTCAGTTGATTATCTATGCAAAATAATGGGCCATGGATGATGAGCTTTATAATACCTATGTAATTATAATGTGGAAACCCGCAAGTAGCTGCAGAAATAAACTCTAAAGGTTATGGCTGTTTTGGAATGGTAATACGTAATGAAACTAAGAAGACAATTAAAAAACTCTTTTGTTACCAATATATAGTAAACCTCTTATTAACTGGGACTTTTCTAATCTGCACTGCCTATAATTTTCATACAAAAAACTATCTTCCCAAATCTTCTAGACAAGCAGAGTGAAATCTTGTGTGCAGAAATTGTACTTTTGGGGAAAATAGATGATATAGGCTCATCACATGGTGACAATCACACTCTTTCAATTTCACAAGTATTTCTGTTGTATGTTAAATAGACACTACTAAAGTTAGACATTTTAAAATCAGCAGGACCGGATAACAAGTTATAAAAGACCAGGCAGAGAAGATTGCTGGGCTGGTAATGCTGCTTTTCAATAAGTCTTGGCACACTGGGGAAGTTGGTAGAAAGCTAATGTGCCAGTTTTTAAAAAGGGTAAATGGTATGACCCCTGTCAGTCTGATATCGATCCCAGGAATGATAATGGAGTGGCTAATATGGGACTCAATTAATGAAAAGTTAAAGGAGGGTAATGTAATTAATGGAAATCAGCATGGGTTTATGGAAAAATATATTCTCCAGACTAACTTGATATCTTTTTTTGATTACAAGTTTGGTTGATACAACATATTTACCGACGACTTAGAAGAAAATATAAAGCCATCACTGATGAAGTTCAGAGATGACATAAAAAATAGGGGAGTAGTAAATAATGAAGAGACAGCACTGCTACAGAGCAACTGGTATCCCTTGGCAAGCAGCATTTGTTATAACACAGCTAAATGTAAATGCATATGCATAGGATCAAAGAATGTAGGTCATACTTGCAGGATGGGGGACTCTATCCTTGGAAGCAGTGACTCCAAAAGAGATTTGGGGTCATGATGATTAATTAACTGACCACGAGCTCCCAGTTTGACACTGTGCCCAAAAAAGTTGATGTGATTCTGGGATGCATAAGAGAATCTTGAGTTGGAACAAACAGGTTATTTTCCTCTTTGCATTGGCATTTGTGAGACCCTGTCTGGAATACATGTCTAGTTCTGGTGCCCACAATTCAGGATGGACATTGATAAATTGGAGAGGATTCAGAGAGGAGTCACAAGAATGATTAAAGGATTAGAAACCATGTCTAATAGTGATAGACAAAGAGATTAACCAATTTAGCTTAACAAAGAGAAAGTTAAGAAGTGACTTGATTACAGTCTACAAGTATCTACACAGGGAACAAATATTTAATAATGTGCTCTTCAATCTAACAGGTATAACACCATCCAGTGGCTAGAAGTTGAAGCTAAACTAATTCAGATTGGAAAAAAGACATACATTTTTAATGCTGAGAGTGATTATTCACTGGACCAATTTACCAAGGGTCCTGATGGATTCTCCATCACTGACAATTTTTACATCCAGATCAGTTGCTTTCCCAAAAGCTAGTCTCCAGAAATTATTTTGGGGAATATCTCTTGTGATATACAAGATGTCAGATTAGATGATCCACATGGTCCTTCTGGCCTTGGAACCTAGGAAACTCTCAATTTAGAAGGGTGTATGTTTTCAGCCCCTTATTTCATATATTTCCAGGAAAATTTTGGTTACGCACTGGTAAATAGTCAGCCATGCATAGAAATATTAGAATTTGCCTCTGCAAAACCTATCAGCTGCACTGGGTTTCACAGGGCCAGATTGTACCATTGGATATGCACTACTGTATATCTTTTAAAAGAACACATGCCAAATGCAGTGGTTAAAGTATAATTTGACAGGCCCTGGAACCCTCCTAATCTCCAGGACCCCTTCTCGTATTGTCTGGGCCCCCTTCCTGCATGTGTGGGCCCCAGCCCAGGCAGGCATTTGCAACCACTTCTCAGTACCACATGCATCGGTTATCACTCCATAAAAATATTTATAATTTTATATGGCGTTTATGTCTATAGCAATTATTGTCACAAGCTAGCAAACACTGCATAACACAATAAGTATTGTGATTAACAATGGTGGGGTGTAGGATCTGCCAGCAGCCAGGGCAGGGTGGAACATGCGTTCCGCTGGATTTCTCTATTGTTAGGGGCCCTGGAACTCTGGCCCCTCAAATTTGTCGGCCCCGGAACTGCGTTCCAGTGCATTCCCTCTTACTTTAACCCCTGGCCAAATGGAAGTGGATGCATGTGTCCATGAAATTTTGTGCATATGCATGGAGAGATGAGGAAAAGGCCCCACAGAAAATTTACCCCCTAAAGGTATGGCTACCTTGCAGTGTAAGCTCAGGGTTCAAACTCAAGGCTCAAGGCTAAGCCTCTTCTCTCTACACACAAATTATGCTCAACCAGGGCTTGGAGCCAGTGCTGTTGCTGGGCACATGGGGCACGTACCCCGAATCCCAGCATCAGTGCCTTGGGTCTGGAGGGAACCCGGGGCCTGACTGCCACTGGAGGCCCAGCTCCCGCTGGGGCCTGGGATCCCACGGAGATGCCACCATGGCCGGGGATCCGGGGCCCAATGTAGAGCCACTGGCAAGATCCAGCACCCTGGGGATCTGGGGCAAGCTGCGGAGCCAGTGGCCCAATCCGGTCCCCTGGTGAGGTTGGGATTCCAGGGCCTGCTGCTGGCAGGGCTGGGGATCCGGAGCTCCATGACCCCTGCTGGCAGCCATCACCACCAGGGCTGGGGCCGGGTATCTGGGGCCCCGTGGCTCCTGCTGGTGGCCCACTGCAACCCCCACCAGCGCTGGCAATCTGGGTCCCTGTCATCCAGGGCGCGGCAGAGGCAGCGGCTTGCTGCGGCCTCCGCCGGGGCTGGGCCACAAACCAGCAGTGGTCAGCGCCCGATTCTGTCACCTCCAGATTGGTCCCCAGTGGCCAGATTGGGCCCAGGCCCTGAGTCTGGGCCCCGAGTCTATTTTTGGGGCAGCAATGGAACCAAAATCTCAAAACCTCAAGGGGGCATAGAGTCCAAATGTAAGTAAAGTCAGGCCCCAGAGTTAATGCCCTATTGCTTTGCAGTGCAGGTGCAGCCCCATTAGATTCATGCTGTTGGGCTGAAGTGGGCTGTAAAACTGCAGTGTAGATATTCAGGGTCAGGCTCTGCGACCCTTCCCCCTTGCAGGAAGGTAACGACTGGTTTTGTCTGAATATTTACTGCCTGAGGCAGCTGTCATGGATGTCAAGGATGGATTTTCCATTGACTTTAAAGAGAAATGGGTCAGACTTTAGATTGCCTGGCTAGAGATCCTTCTGAAAGTTTACCTGAAAGTTATTGACCATTAAGGCAGCTACTTTAATTATCTTCCTTAGGCTTGGTCTACCTAAGAAAATTAGGTTGGCTTGACTAGATCATTCAGAGATGTCAAAAATTCACATCCCTGAATGATGTCATCAAGACAGTGCTAGGTTAACAGAAGAATTCTTCCATGAATCACCTCTCGGGGAGTTGGACAGCAGAACCCTTCCTCTCAGCATAGGTACTGTCTACGCGGAAAAAGCTGCAGCTGTTCTGCTGTAGAATTGCAAAGGAAGACAAGCGCTAAAAAAAAAAATATTTTTTTTAAAAAAGCTTTTTTCTTTCCACCACAAACATACATCAGGGGTCGGCAACCCTAAAAATAAAAAGAACCATTTAAAAAAATTCCTTCAATAACCAAGTGTTTTGAGAGCCGCAATAGGTGTAGCCTCCTGGTGGAGGGTGGGGCGAGCTGGGCCAGGGTGCCTGCTGCATAGTCCCCTGGCAGGCAGGATAGGGGGAGCCGAGAACCAGCAGCAAGCTGCCAACAGGATCTCTCAGTGGCAGTGGAGCCAAGAGGGGGCAGCCGAAGAGCTGCGTGCAGACCCCATTAGTAACTAAAGGAACAAGTTCAGAACATGAGCCGCCTCTGAAAATTCAATATTCTTGTCCTTCTCAAAGAAACTATAGGGGTGAATAGAAATGCCTCCTTTTCAGACTGAATGCGGAGGATCCTCATGGGGAAAAGTTCCCTTGCCACCAGAGTCTTCATTTCAAGCCACATCTCAGAGCAGTGGTATCGTCAGGAAATAACTTCAAGCAACAGCAGGACTGCGTAGCAAAAACTACAAGCAGAGGTCGTCCGAAACCAGATTTTGCATCCTACAAAAAAAATTGTGTTTAAAAAACTAAAACCAAACCCATCATCCCAATTGGGAACGAAAAGCCAAAATTTTGAATTAATCTGTGAAGTCAAATTGAGGGGGGGGGATTTTTTTCATTTAAATCAAAATATTTCATTAGATAAATGTGAGCATTGTTTCAATTTTGGCTCTCTATATTTTAAAATGTTACATAAAGTATATTTCAAAAAGTCAAGATATTTCAAAGGAAAAGAAAAGAAAATCAAAACTAATACTTCCAAAAAAGTCAAAATACCATGTTTTGACATTTTAAAAAGATTCTCCTCCTCCCCTTTTGTGTGAAAAAGAGTTCATTTTTTGGAAAAGTAGGATACAGATAGAATTTGCTTCTTGGACATATTCTGGTTTATCAAGATACCTACCACTTGTTACATTAGAATGCTTTTCACTGCATGGTTTAAAATGTGAAATAGTGAAAATCAATAGCTTTATGTACACGATTTTGACAGCAAAAGAGGGACAGTTTAACACTTGAAAATGGTTTAATTTTAATTGGAGAACACTGAGCTCCTGAAAAGGTGTTCAATTATCTTTCTATTATAAAGCTACCTTGGGTTTACCTATCACAGAGTGAAATATTTTACCCTAAGTATGAACCTACTGTGTGCAACTGTGATTTAAAATATCTAATCAGCTACAGTTCCTAAGCGCATGCCTGGAAGAAGCCAAAAGCCATCTTCTTGTCATCTATTTTTTACATCTTTAGCTGAGAGGTAATAATGAAAGCATATTTTGCACTTCAACATTATAACTTGCCTTTGTGTTCTGACAGAGCCAGAACTTACCAGTAAACAAACATAAAAAAAGCAAACAGCAGTCTTGATTTGTGTTATACATTGTGGAAGTCATTAGCTATGAGTCAGGTAGCAAAACTTATAAGTTCTCTTTTTGACAGTGATGACAATTTAATAGTATTTGACTCTGCAGAGTTACATAGAGCATCCTGCGGCAATGAAAGAAGTTGTTTATCAAAATGATGAACATGTTTTCATTTCCTCCTTGGCTGCATGTATGTGATCAGAAGTGTAAGGCCATCAAAAATTCACTTATTCTGGCCATCAGGCAGACATTAAACTATTCAGGACCATCTGTGCTTGAAATGAGTTCCACTTAATAGACCTTCCTAGGGCAGGTCAGTCATAATGAATGCAAGTGTGCATGAATGCATGAGTAAAGCAGCATTTAGTTGAAACTTCTTGGGTTGTTGTACAAAGGCACAAAGAGTTGATAGATAAGACACGCTTCTCTTTTTGGGATCACACAATCAATGACTTAAGGATTCTGTTAGATTTTTCTCTATCCAGTTGCCAATACTCCAGCAACTCTACTCTACTCAAATATTGTTTTAGGAAGCTGTGCGGGTTATTCACAAAACATGCAACAAGACTGCATGCTCAGTAAGTTGAATTTTGCTAAATGTTACCCTTGGTTTACACTTACACAAACTACTCTGTGTAGCTTGCATAACTCCAGTCAACTGCCACCGAATTTCTGGGTAACTCCCTTCGACTTTGTAACTCCTCTTCTACATGGAATCTTCACTGTACTGCACCAACTGTAAATCCATCAACACAGTGCTAAGCTACTTGAGAGGGTGGTTTTAATGTGTAGATTTCTGAATCAATTGAGTGGGTCCCCATTAACTGCTCCATTGATCCAGAAAGATCATCTGTGGGACGCGTAAACAGAGGTAAGAAGAAGGCCCAAGTTTGTAACCCAAATATTTCCATCCACTTTACTGGAATTGCTACTGGTGTTAAAGAATTCAGTGCATTTATATAAACATAGACTTTACCTTGTCTACATTCCTTGTTGCCAACTACCTAATTAATAAGAGAAGCTGTTACTTTGACTTCTACTAACGTACATGTACATGTTACTAAAGACTCAGAAACATCACTGACACCTTCATGCAGAATTAAAGAGCTTTAGACTTCAAGTAAGCGTTCAACAGCATGACAGGAACTCAAAACACTTTAGACTTTTAAAGACACATTCAACATGAGCGTTTAGAAGCTCATATGCAGTAATAAAATTTTACACATCTGCTTAGTCCATGTCATTTTTTGATTAGTTTTGAAAAAGAGAAGGCAATGCTCCAATAAACATTTCACCAATTTGTGAAAGAACACTGATTTAGAGGTTGCAGTTTGAACAGTTTTGTGGTTCAAGTCAGCTTTGGAAGCTTCCCAGCTGTAATTAATACATTCATAAGCTTTAATCAAAATGTTTATGTCAGTTAATGTGCCAGAACTACCAATTACCCAGGACTCAGGGGGAAAGACTATAGTTCACTTTATTCTAAGAAATAATAAATTGCTACTACATTAGCTAAACAATTGGTTCTTCATTCTGACCTGCAAAAATACAACAGATGGAAAAAACAAAATCCCATGTTGCTCCATCAGGCAACTCATAAGTTAACAAACAAAAACCCCATCATAGGCACACCATATATACCATACTTTTTATTTCTGTGAGCCAATGACAACAGTATCTGTTTCACAAAGAAAAGAATTAGTGCTAGAGGGGTGTGCTGTGACACATCGCAGGGGAAGTAAGGATGTCTATGAGGAAACCAGGTTGATTTTGATACTTCTTTAGACTAAGGGCTGATTACAACCCTGCCTTAAGCTGATGGAATTCTATTGACTTCAGTGGACATACTCATGAGCTGCGCACGGCCCATGAAGTTTAAATAACATTAAAGCAGCAACAAACACATGCAAATTTAACCCCAAAGCCCAAACTTTGCTCTTAAGACCACTTCCAATTCACCTGTAACTTGTGATTAATATAGTAAAGTTGGGAGCTATAGCAGAGGTTGTGAATTGACAATACATAATATAGGCTCAGGAAGGTTACCTTTACATATGGTTCCTTATTCATCCAGCAGAGCAGAAAAGATTTTTTGGTCTATTTGGTAAATACATATTTACATTTTTCATTAGTACCCATTATTCATTATGTGGGCCAAAGGAGATATGATATTTCAAACATGGAACTATTCCACACACCAATGACGCCATAAAAGACTCCCGTTGTGGGTCATTAAGTTTTAGACTAGAAAGTTATTTTCACAAGCACAAGGTTAGAATGGTAGGGTTATGCAGACACGGGGTCTCTCCTCTGAAGAAAAATCTATTTTTTATAAAGAAAAGTACAGACTGCATAAAAAGAAAAAAATTAGGAGACTAAGTCAAAGAGGTATAATCAAAAACACATGGACATAACATCTGGAAAACTCCTATGTGTACTGTCACCAGCTTAAAAGTACTACGGCATTAAAAATATTAATGTGGCCTCTGTCATTTAAATGAGCTGTGCTGAAAGTGAATTACTAACAGCAAAAATGAGACAATGGATGGATTATAGCTTCTGCAGACGGAGGCATACTGGGAAAGTGGTTGCAGCTAGAATTCCCAGTTGAGATTCTGGCTGACTCAGCAAGAATTAGAAGGGTGGTAATAGTATGCCCACAAGGAAGTGTGTCATGGCGTTTCTATCTCCTGTTCTTCTCTCCACTGCTTGATATTGAAGTATGCTGCATTCATTGCTTGCAATTTTAGGTTGTGAGCCAAATGCTACTGACATGTCTGCTGTCTGGAGGAGATCCTTTGTAAAAGCCAGAAATGAGTCATTCCCCTTCACTTTGTACTCATAAATTTCACCTGAGCAATGGTCACTTGCCCTTTGATAGACTGCTAAATTTGAAGAACTGTTAACATCGTTAGCCGAACCAGACCTATGAGCTCACTGTAAATACAAAGCAATCTGGTGGAATATGAAAGCAAATGTTTTTAATAGATTCTAAAGTCACTGCATCATTCAAATGAACTCCTGTTGTTCTTGTTCAACACTCTCAGGGTTACAGGTTATCTTCCTGAATCCCTTCTAAGAGGCTTAGCAATGTGTTCTGGAGGCAGACACAGACATAGATACTCCTCCGCTTATCTCTGCTACTGCTGTTTTGGAGCTTAAAGACAGTAAACTCAAGATAAAGAAAAAGACCCCAAAGGTATATTATATTTTTCTTATTTTCTCATCGAAAGTAATTACCATAACAGCCATGTTACCTAGCAGCTAAATATTATTACTATTACAAAGAATCAATGTTTTAAAAAGAAGTGAATACAGGAAAAGTAAAACTGCTATCTTAGCAAAAGAAAACAACAGATTTTTTTCCCCCTTAAGTGTGAGTTAAGTCTCTATTACATCATCCAAGATTAGGTCTCACTTTAGCTCATGAGCTTGGATATTAAAGTCCTCTTGAGGTAATATCTAAATCCAGACCTCCTGTACCTGAGCAATCTTTGTCCATTCTACTCAGGTTCTGCATACATCACCTTGGCTATGTCTACACTTGCTAAAATTAGTTCGAATTAGTTAGTTCGAACTAACTAATTCGAACTAATTTTAGTTAGTTCGAATTAGCTTAATTTGAACTAGGAAAACTTAGTTTGAATTAGTGATCCCCATTCATTTCAATGGTCAGTTAGTTAGAACTAAGAAATTAGTTCGAATTAACATGGTCACATTGGTTAATTCAAACTAGTTAGTTCGAATTAACCCTTTAGTTCGAATACCCTATTCAAACTTATTAGTTTGAATTAAGGAAGCCCTTAATTTGAACTAACTAAAGCCTAGTGTAGCCATGGTTTTAATTAGTTTGAATTAAGCCTCCTTAATTCGAACTAACTTGCCAGTGTAGACATAGCCATTGGTATCTGAGCACCTAAGCAATTCAGTAGCTCTTCCAGTGTGGTCCTTTACCCCAGACCTCCAGGGGCAGTGCTGTATCTGAGCTATTCTCTTCCTACACTAGTCTAGTTAATGGAGGTGAATAGGACATTTTTTAATAGTGGTTTTGCAAATATAAAAAAATGAAGCAAACAATGGCTTTAATGGATATTTTAAGAGCTTCTTACGCCAATTTTTATTTCTTTATACCAAACCAAACAAGCAAACAAAACGCCAAATTATACCGCAGATGTACTTTTTATCTAAAGATAAAAATCTAGTCAGAACTGTATACATAATCCAAATATCACATATCCTTTGTTCAGTCTGGCTGTTGTAATATTTTCTCTAGTGAGTTAGTAATATAGTCCTCATCACTACATTATCTGAAAACCTTACTAATCAGCCTCAGTCATTAATGAATTTACACTCACAACGCTCCCTGTGAGATGAGAAAATACTAAATCTATTTTACAGATAGGGAACATAGAGACAGTGTAGATCGTCCTTCCCAACCTTTTTGGCTCAAGGAGCACAGATGCCTCCAGCCTCCGCTAGCAGACCCCCCTGAAAATCAGTTTGCCTTCTCACTTGCTGATCTCCCATCTCCCTGGTTACAGCAGGAAAACCAAACACATATTGTAGCCCTGTGCATTCTATCTGGTTCCCAAAGGAGTGGCTTCCTTCTGCAGTCAGGGGGATGGAAGATCAGTACTCCTCTCCCTCTGGCCTCAGCAAGCACCTATGAACCTAGGCAGAGTGCTTTGCGGTGCTCCCTGTTACAGTCAGGCGGAAGAAGCGCTGATTCCTATCCCTTTGGCTGCAGCAAGGAGCCTGCACAGGTCTTTGAGCCCCTTAGAAACATGCTCCACTTGGGTCCTTAGGCAGTGGCTCCATTCTGCAGCCAGCAGGAGGGGAGTTGAGGGCCACTTTGAAAGCCCCCAAGGGCCACAGGTTGGGAACTACTGGTGTAGATTATGTGACTTAACCAAGGTCATATAGGAAGCCTCTGTCTGAGCCCAGGTCTCCAACTGACAGTGTTCTACACCATTCTTCCTGCCTGTCAGATAAAAAATAGTTTCAGTATCACAGCCCTAAGAAAGTCATAATTTAGACTAATTTATTGTCTTTTATACACATACTACACTAAAAGAACATCTTCAGCATTGAAACTCCCGCTTGCAAATTTCACTCATATTGTGCTTTTTGCCTGTCAACATAAATGGAAAAAGCAGGCCTAAATTAGTTCATCACATACATCTGTAGTTCCTTAAAACCTTTTGATAATGTTCCCTGACATCAACCAAAGTCGGCTTTTTAGAACATGTTTATACACAGATAATACAACCAAATGGGTTTTTTGTCAGGCAAAAATGCTATGAATTCTGTTCCTGAATTCACAAAGAAAACCCAAAACACAGTGCATGCAAGATGTGGGTAGATCTAGGGCAAGCTTACTTATTTCCATATCAAACCAATATACACACTAGAGAATATGTCTTTCTAGTGAAGAGCTTTGCAAATTGATCTCATGAGGAATTCGCTCAGGACTTTATTCGTAGGCGCGTAAAAAAAAATCTCAAAGATGAATCAAAGGAATATGGTTTCCAGAAAAACAAGGCTGGCTTCTGCTGGCATTATAACAACCAGTGCTGGTTGAAGTAGTCAAGTAGTCAGAAGGGCAAAGATGGCAAAAAATCATAATGTTATCAAATATATTACGTTTCCTTCTAGCTATTATGGGAACACAGTTATCAGCAAGTTTTAATTATGGCCTGACATGCATGTATGAAAGGTAAACAAAAACTATGGCATTCTATGGCATGTATGCATGCATATATACCATCCCCGACAGTCAAAGTAAAGAAAATTATCTAGGAAAGATGGCTGTGGATGCACCATGCAGAGACAGTGTAAATTTCATTGCCTTTTTCTCACAGGCAATGTTGAAAGTGAATTGTAATAGGGAGAATTAGCATTCCTGTACTGATGAACTATAAAAAGCAGCTATGTAACCCATGAGGCAGCCAGGAATCCAACATGCTTTTGATAGGGTTCTTCAGTCTTTAATGAGATATTTTTCACTTCAAAGGGAGACCAACAATATTAAGTTTCAGAAATATGGGTCAGACCAGACAGATCAGATATTTTGGTGGGATCTGCAATTGTAGAATTATATTAAGAAACTTAGCTGGAAAATTAGGAATTTTCTAAGTGTTTCAGGAATCAGGAGGGTGAAATTTTCAAAAGCACCTCAGTGATTTAGGAGCTTAAGTACCCTTTTCAAAAGTCATGTAGGCTTTTAAAAGCCTAAGTCACTTTAAAAATGGGATTTGGCTATCTAAATCACGTAGGCCAAGCAATGCTGAGAGCATGAACGTCTGAATACCTTTAAAAGCCTGATCCTAAATCATGTAGGTGATTTTGAATATTTGACCCTTAATCTGTCAGCTCAATATTTTATTAAGATGGCCAGTGTCTTTGGCAGATCCTTACCTAATTTGAAGAAGGTTCAGGAGAAACTATTGGTTTACTACAGAGAAAAGAGACACGTGTTTGCTATTTGACTTTAAGACTGTCAGTTCAGATTTGGCAAAACAGATGCAATGTACCTGTTTTCACCAGCATAAATTAGTTTTCTGTATATGTTTAGTAGTTGTACTAACCTCCTATGAAGTTACTTATGGTAGGTCTTAAACTAAATGCAGCAGAATAATAGACGTTAGAGAGATCAAAAGACCCATTATGCCATCCAGTCCGACCCCCAGCAATTACAGAATTGTTCCCTATGATACATTTTCTAGAGAGTCAAGGAGAATATGTGGAGAGACTAATACATGCTTTTAAGAATATTGACTTATTTTTCCTGACAGAAGACAGCTAAACTTATTTGGGGAACCATGAAAGTGAAAATATTCGTATGGCAGAAGTTGAGGGAACCACAAAAATATCATTCTAGTATCCTCAAAATGGTTACATTTTGCTCTTTTAACAGTGAAGTGAATGAAGGATATTCCCGCAGGAGGAAAACGGTCAGGAAAAATATTAGAAGAATGGATGCTCAATTAAATACATAAACTTAGATTTATATGATGCAAAACAAATTGGTTGATCAAGTTGGGATATCCTTAGATAACAATTGAGCATTAGAAGTGCCCCAGGTAAGTGTCCAGGGGGCAGCTACTTTGAAGGGATCTGACATTCTCTGAAGTACATATACAAATGACCTAGGCTCACATTTTCAGGCGTGGCCTCCAGCTGAGAAGTGCAAAACTTGAGACCTATAGGAGTTGACTGGAACAGGTTCTGAGCATATTCAGCTTCATATGAAATCAGTGGGACAATAAGGCTATGTCCACACTTGCTAAAATTAGTTCGAATTAGCTTAATTCGAACTAGCATGGCCACACTGGAATGTTAGTTCGAACTAAGCAAGCACTTGCTTAGTGCGAATTAGCGATCCCCATTCATTTCAATGGCCGGTTAATTCAAACTAAGCAATTAGTTTGAATTAACATGGCCAAGTTGGTTAATTCGAACTAGTTAGTTCGAATTAACCCCTTAGTTCAAATACCCTATTCGAACTTATTAGTTCGAATTAATGAAGCCCTTAATTCGAACTAACTAAAGCCTAGTGTAGCCATGGCTTTAGTTAGTTCGAATTAAGACTCCTTAATTCGAACTAACTTGCCAGTGTAGACATGGCCTAAGATATAGTAGGTTACTAAATCCATTCTCCTGAGAATGAAATATATAGAGAGCTCTGATAGAGGATGTACCAGGTATTAAACTATATTTAATTATTAATTTGTTATTAAAGAACGTTATATATACTCAAATGCCTGTGATTGAAATTCTCATCCTACTGAAGCAGAAAGATTCCATTCATGGTATCTTGAACCTTTTATATATCTTTGTCATTCTGAACCATCTCTTAATAAAAAACCCTCTATTATTCATATAAATACATAAATAAGATGTCATCTACAAAGGGAGTAATAACTAGTTTGAGAAATAAGGCTGGAGGAGAGTATTTTATCTAGGTTTAGCGGTGATAAAATCATACAATATTAAACTTTTGTGAATGAGAAAAACAAGACATTTTTATATTCAGATTATATTGTGAACAGATTGCTGACAGATAAATATATCCCACAATAAGCTTATCCACTAAAGTAATTAGCTTAAGGAAAGTCCATGATGTATTTACAGAGGATAGTAACACGGTTTATGGTGGTGTTCTTCTCAAAGCTTTACACATGCGTGAGGTTGTTTTAATAATTTAATTAGATAAGGGGTGTGTGAAAGTAATGTGAGCCATAAAGAATGTGAATTGACAAAGAGGCTCTGATTTCAGAGATATTGTAGACAGACTGATATACAGAGTTACTACCAGTGCAGAAGGTACATTTAATCTTCCAAAGAATTGTAATAAATAAAACAACAAGGAGGAACAGGACTAAAAGACTATGGTCAATGTACTGAAAACTGAGAGCGAGAATTGAATCAATATGTAGATGTGTCATATGGGACATTTTTGCAGAACGGTACACCAGCTTTGGGGTTTAATTACATACCAAGTCTGGCTGCAGAGATTTTTAAACACTGACCAGATTACAAAATTCAGTAAATGCCACATTCCATGTGGAGTGGAAAAGGCCACCGAACTAAATTCTGTTCTCAGTTTCATCAATGCAATTGCATTCATTCAAGAAATGTAGTTCTCAGTTATGTTTCCAGTGGAGAATCATCATGCTAATTCTCAAGGTCACTCCACAGCCAGGTTGCCCCATCTGGTCCCAAAATGTGGTTTGGATAAGGTTCTTTGACACAGTGTCTAGACCAGTGGTTTTCAAACTTTTCTTCTCAGGACCCAGTTGAAAAATATCTTTTATACCCTGACCCAACAATTACATCTTTGAGCAATGCCTTCCAGTCTTTTGGCAGCAGCAGCAGGAAGTGCTGTGATCCAGTACCTGAGGATCTGTGACCCAGTACTGGGTCCCGACACTAAGTTTGAAAACCACTGGTCTAGATTAGACTGTTACCACAGTCAACACCATCTCTCCTACCACCCTTCCATCCACGTAACCTTTCTTTTGTGGAGGTAGCCCTTGAAAAACACCCAGATACAAAAATGTTGCATGTTGAAGAAAATATAAAGTTGTACTGAACCAGCCTTTTTTGATCTAACAACATTCTGAGAAATTTTGGGGTTGGTTCAGGCTGAACCAGTCGTTTTTTCAGAACTGCCAGCAAAATGAAAAATCAGTTATTTGTCCAGCTCCAGTCTATGCTTTGATATTGAAAGACAGAGGACAGAACTTAAGAAAAGGAGTCTGTTTATCACTTTTGCATGGCCTCTGTAAAAATATTTTACATGACACACAGTACTGCATAACAGAAAAATCTGATAGGCCTTGGCTCCAGGAACTTGGACACATAACCGCACGCTCATTGCCATGTTTCACTTCTGCTCCAATCTAGCCAACATTCAAGAAAATGTGTAATTTTCAGCAAATTTTGAGTATGGTATGGTATCTGAATTGAACTAATTTAACTCATAATCTAATACTAACTGTAAATAAAGATGAGGGATTTTTAAGATTTGCAAATGCTCATCTGAAGTTGCTAATTTTCATCCAAATTCACCTGAATTATCCCAAATTTGCTTTAGCAGTTCTATTGTTGGTCAGGGCTGAGATTTCATATGGGGAAAATACTTTTGGTTCAGCCTTTTTTCTCTCTGCCTTGTCCTTCTCTCTTTTTTGATACTCAATGTCTAGTCCTTTATCCATGCCACTTCTATCCTGTTTACACCATGACTCTTTCCCATTCACCTAAATCATCATTAGGTTGGGCTAACGATAAACTTTTTGTCTGAAAATATCCTTGTTTCCCCATCCTTTTTTTATTTTTAGGGATATGTAGTAATTTTAATATAGAATTGGATACAGCTCTGATCTTTTCACTAAAGATTTTGTTTCCTTTTTTAGGTTTAATCCACAATATTCCTTCCCTCACATATTCCTAGAGTCACCATCTTAATCTGGCCATTTCCAAGGTCTCACTGTTTCTGATTTCTTTCTCCTCTCCATTCCCCCTGATGATCAATAATTTATTTCTTTTCAGCTTGGTTTTCTCCACCCTTCTACTCCAACTCCCATTACTCAGTTCTAACCATGATTTATTCGGGCTCCTTTGACTTTTTTTTTTTTGTAGTTAAGTTTGTTCCCTTTGACAATTTCTTTCTCGTCTCTCTTGAACCTCTTGGTGAACAATACAGTACCACTCCCTTATAATTGACCATCTGGCTCCTGTTGAAATCTGTACTGCTTCTTTGAATACATGTACAGCTTGGTTCACTCAGCTCCTTTGTGATTATGAGTACTGAGGGCTGCATTCTTTAGCAGTGATAGACAAGCTCCAGTGACTGAATAATTTCGTACTTTGAGCATACAATGCATCATGTCACTGGCTTTAATCTCATTATTTAGTATTACTTAGATCCCAACTATGTGCTGGGGCTGCTGTGCAAGACAAAAATATGTAAAGAGAGACTCTGACCAGAGCAGCTTACATTCTGTGAGATGAACAGAAAACAGAAGATGCAGTTTAGGGAACCAGAAGAGGCTGGGCAGACAGATGCAATTTTTTTCCTTAACTCCTTATTTGATGATTGCTGTTTGTAGCAGGATGTTATCTTGACTGTTAGAGCTGTTTGAAATTTCTTTCTAGATTGTGTTTGTGGTTTTGATTAAACTAATATTTTTTTCTGAAAGTGTCTTGTTTCTTTGGAAAACTTTGCTATTTAGTTGAATAGCCGAAACATGTGAAAACTGAAATATTTTGGCCAAGAGCAGAAATATTTATATTCATAACAGCACTACCCTGCCTCATGAGAGTTGTAGCTACAGCGCTTTCTGTTTCCATTCTCTTCTGTGTGTTAGACTTTTTGGTTGGACAGCATCTCCCATAATGCACCATGACCAGGCACCCTTATGAGGCACCATCTCTTCTCAAAAGTAGTCCAACTCTCAAAAAAGAATGGGACCACAAGGCACCTGAGCTACAACTCCCATGAGGCACTGTGGTGATATTCTGAATAGAAATATTTCACTTTTTGATCAAAATATTTAAGATGTAAAGATTTTAATGCTAAATTAATAAAAAAATTGTCAAAAAATGGAAGAGTTTAGTCAAAATTATTTTGAAAAAATCCACACTATTTTACTGATCAGCTTTATTATGTCATTTTCAACAATGCACCTGACTGTGTGTCTACCAGATTCCCAAATCCAATAACTTTTCATGCTTTGTCCTATTTTATTAGAGTAAGAGAAATGAGAGCATGAGCAAGAGAGAACAGGCCATCTTATTCATTCTCTATCCAACATTGAATTGTTCCCTTCCATATATTTTGCATTTCCTTGCTCAACTTATTTGCAAGTTACTCAAGAAATTACTCTGAAGCAACAGGGAAGAGAAGTCTATGAAGAAACGATTCCACAATTTAATTTTTTCCTGATATTCAGTCTTTATTTTCCTTTGCTCAGGGCAGGCCTACCTGGCTGTGCGTTTCAGCGGCAGTCAAAAGGAGATACAGAAGCTACATACAGTAACTTGCATATTTCCTTTTGACTTCCTAATGCATAGTTACGGCGGCATCCCCATTGCACTGGGAAATGCTCTCCCTTCGACTTAGCACTATGCAAAGTGCAAAGGGCTCCTGTCTCCTGCAGGCCCCGCTCCCCAGCAGGGAAGCACATGGCTCTTGTGTCCCCAGGCCCCGCTGGGGTGGGTGGGGCGGAGTCAGTGGGGGGAGCCTGAGTGGTCCTATGTTCCGCTCAGGCTCAGCCCGCATGCCAAACTGGCCCCTGTCCTACCCTGTTGGTGGTGCCGCCATCAATGTGGACCTGGCCTCAGTTTCCCCTCATTAATACCAGATAACCCGTCTTGAACACACTGAAAAGCACTATTCCCTACTCAGTGTTGGCACATGTTAGCTTCTGTAGATAGTCACCATGCCCCCTCCCCTGAATCATTCCCCTAAATTGCCTCCTTCACAGCTGTCATTTAGCTGTGCTGAACACTTGCAAATTCTTGTCCTCTCCCTTCACAAATCAGGCCCTCGAGCCTTTTATTTATTTTTGCAGCTCTTCCTGCATCACCTCCCAATTATGCAGCATAGTAATAACAACAACAATAAATAATACTGTACTTTTAAATGATGTTTTTATCTGCAGATACCAAAGTGCTTTACAAAAGGGAAAAAGTAACACCACCTCCATTTTTACAGATGGGAAATCTGGGTCTTTGTATTCCCAGTGCTCTGTCCTATTCATTGATCCCTGCTGCCTTGCCATTTTTAACTAAGGATAGAGGACACCTATTATGAATGGGCAGAACTGGAAAACTATTGAGTGTCAGGAGTAGGAACAGTGCAGAATGAACAGAAGTTGCCAATTGCCATCGAGACACCTGGATATTATAGAGAGGTATTTGGAATAAAGTCTTAGAATAAAATACAGACAGTTTGTAACAGGAAAAACTAGCAAACAGTTTTAGGACTGGAAGAGAAATACCATATCCAGCTGAAATGGCATTCTCTACTTGCAATGTTTTCACCAGTGCTATACAGACAGACAACTATCTTGCACTCTTTCACAACATGCCAATCATAGTGAACCAAAAAAAAAAAAATCGCCTCATGAAGTTAACTATTTCCCAGCATTAATACTTGCATATGTCTTTCTCTGCACAGGTATTAGTTCACATTTTTGACCACTTTATTTTGTTATTTTCTGTACCTATTTTTTTTCAAATGTTGGATCCTTATTATTATTAGCACTCTGTGGTCACTGGTGCTTGCTACATTGCTCCATTTAACATCACTTGTAAAATGATAATGGTCCCAGTTAAAGAGTTATAATTTCTCAGGAGATACCACTGAGAGAGACAGTAGTTACAAAGTATTTTTTCTTAAATAGTTGCCACTAGTAAATTCAAAAGGCAATTTTTCATGGGAATACTGATCTATTTGTCTTTTCTATATTGGTTTTTATACTGCATTCATCTCTGTACTCTCTGAGGCTTGGTCTACACTCCAGTCGACCTACGTTGCCATATCATGGTGTCTTCAGAAGACACCGTCCAGTCAACACAGCCTTATTCCTTTTGAGGAGGTGGATTAATTGCATTGACCAGAGAGCACTTCTGGGATGTATTGAGTGGTTCTCCACAACCTGGTCAATCAGTCCCATGGCACTGATACCCGCAGAGTGGGTAGTGTAGGCATAACCTGGATGTCTTCTGGGAGTGCCCTTAGCCACGTGATTTCACCTCCGTCGTATGTTGTTTATTCTTTCATCCTCTCCCCAGAAGGAGAAGCATGTGCAATGTAGTATGTTGTTTTGGTAGGGTTTTTGATTGTTATTTATTTAATAAATATACCTGTTGCTCTGTGTTTATATTAGAGAAGGCAAGATCCAAGAAATATGCCTTGCACTTTGACTTCTTCTGTGTCATGAGCAGATAAGCTTTATTTTTGTTTTTGAGAGTTCTATTGTGTAAGAGGAGTGAAGTTGTGGTCACAAACTTCATCTCAGAGCTTTTGAGGGTCTTTAGATACCCTGGGCCTAAGCCTGGGAGTGCTTTGAAGATAAAGACTGAGACATTGAGTGTGATTTGAAATTCTATGGGAAGCCAGCACAGAGGGAAAACAAGTGTGATGTGCTTACTGGTAGCTTGTGTTGCTGAAGAGATGTATGGCAGTATGTTTTGTATTAGCTGGAGTTTTCTAAGTGCTGACAGTTTCTTGGCCTCATCTATCCCATTACTTCCCAGGTGGACAACAGCAATGAAGACAAGAACAACTGAGGCCAGGTATTTGACTAGCAGACTCCATCCCATCTTGGCAGACAATCAGAGATGGGAGAAATCCAAGAATACTCCTAAATTAAATACTGAATTGACCAACTGTGGATGTGAAACCTTCAATCAAAGCTGCAAACACTTCATAATATTTTTCTCTGCACACCTGCATAATCTATTTTGGCCACCTGCTCTTCATCAGAGAGCTGATCTTATTCAAGCCCTGGGCCATTTCACTGGCAGTGCTGTGGTAGTTTGCAGTGAAGGATAGGTAGAGCTGTGTATCATTTACATATTGCTGGCTCTTGAGTTCAGATCATATGACCAGATCACCTAGTGATTGCATGTAGATGCTGAAAAGGCCCAGAGAGAGAATTGGTCTTTGTGGAACCTCATAAGTGAGGGTTTAGTGATAGACGTGCAGTTACTACTCACTGCTCTTTGGGCACATCCCTTCAGGAAGGACTCAAACTATTTAAGTGCATCATTCTTGGCTCCTGCCGTCTCTCTCAGGCAAGGCAGCAGAATCTCATGGGTAACAATGTCAAACACATCAGAGAGGTCCAGGAGAATAAGAATAATGTCTGCCCTCAATCCATTGACAGGAGGAGATCATCCATCATTCACACTAATACAGTTTCTTGGCCTGAATCCAGATTGAAGCCAGCACTCTAGACCTGGCACAATTAGGTGAGCTTACTGTTGGCTTTTAGCTAGCTTCTCTATGAGCTTCCTCAGGAATGGAAGGTTTGATATTGGGTGAAAATTGGCTAGGGTGGGTTTCTTTGTGTTGATTGTAATATTGGTTTGTTTGAAGGAGGAGGGAAAGACTCCTTCACTGAAAGAGGTATTGACTATTTCAATAGTGGCACCAGTTGTTCATGACTCCATTTCTCAAGAGAGGAAGGGCATGGGTCAAATTCACAAATCTTGGGTCAAAACTCCTTTAGGGAATACACAACTTCTTGAAGAATGAATGTACTGATCTCTAGAAATGCAGGTGGTGGATTGGTGAGTGCAGCCTGAGTGGATCCATGCTATTTGAGAAGGGTTCTTGAGTGGGATGGGTCTTTTCAGTAGAGCAGGATGATAATTCTTCATAGCACTTTGGGCTCTACTGTAGATTGTAGGCAACCTCGCTGGAATTCTCTGGGCCTGTAATACAGCCTAAGCATAGGCTTTGAGGAATTTTCTGTTTCATCATGTCTCAATCAGGCTTTCTCCTCACCATTGGTTCTTGAGTTTCCATCCCCTCTTCTCACCAATCACATGTTGTCAGAAAACCAAGGACATCTCTGTGTGTGATGGACAGGAAAGGCTGCCTGGGGCCAGCATGACAATGGCCAAAGCCAATGTGGAAAGCTTATGATATATTCAGTTTTTGACTCCTTGTCCTATGGGTGGGTGCTGCTGTCCTTGGGCAGTCTTGGGAGTTCATTGCCTATCATGAGCTTTCATTGTTGCTACCATCTTTGTGTCCTATTAGATAGGACAACAGGAAGAGAGTTGGCATACTTTTCTGTTGCCAGTTCTACAAATGATCCTAAGCAACTCGCTTCATATTTGTGTGTTTTCATTTGCCCTTCCTCTGTCTTGTCAAGTTCAATTGTAAATGCTTCAGAGCAACAAACAGAGCAACTTTTCTTCTGTGTTTGAACAGTGCCTACTATAATGGAAACTTTTTCATATGAGACCCATCACTTTATCTTAACACAAAAACAAACAAAAAAACAAACAAATAAACAAACAAAAATAGAGTAATTGATGTTATTTTTGTTTCCACTCCCTCTTGGAACACTGTAAATTCATTTAGATCAGCTGCCCATGTTACCATGGACACCAGAGTCACAGGATCATATTACTTCCATACTTCATTTGTACCCATTAAACGATTCTTCAGTTTTAAATTGGTCACATTCTCTTGAACGCTTTTCCAAGAGATAACAGAAAAACACTTCTCAGGGGAAGTCATTAAAAAAAACAACAAAAAACCCTTATTTTTGTATATAGTAATTTGTAAATGCTTTGCATAAAGATACAAGATACATAAGATCCTTCATTGTGGACAGTTGATGTTAAATCCAATAGTAGAGGATAGTTCATTATAACACTAATCAAACAATAGTGTTGTGAATAGGGAAGTAATTGAGCAGTAATACAAAAAGAAGATCTCATTAAGTCTGATCTACTTTGGATACTATCATCTCTGGTAGTAAGTACATCACAGAAGTCAAAATGATGGTCATTTTTTTTTCAAAGGGAGTCCCCTCCACACCATAACTAAAGCACAGTAACAAAGAGGGCATGCAACCTAGCAGCCATGAATCTACTAGCTTTGAACAGACCAACAATAACAAAAATATACTATCCAGATACCTTTAAAGCAGTCTTGATTGACAAACAGGTTTTTCTGAAAGACAGTGTTCTTATTGATCTACATTAACGTTTTGCAGAAGCGAACAATGTGATCGCTGTGGCAAAGGCTAACCATCTGGGAAAAAGTAATGCAACCAGAAAATGCACAATGCTGCAATAATAGATTTATAACCTGGGTATTATTTGAACCCACTAAAAAGAGCACCTACAAATTATTTTTGTTACATTCTATTGGCCTAGACAAAGTAAATGACTATGCTCAACCATGTGGGATATGAATAAATTATAGTCAATGAAGGATCACAAAATATATTTACACACTGTATGGAGCTGAGTAGCAATTAAAATTACTAAAAAAAAAAAAATCACAAAATCCATTCATTACTTGGACTTTGCAGTCATCTCTTCATTTAGTGTAGTCTTCTTTAAAAAGTGTAATCCGTGGTATCTTTGGCTGGAATTTCGTCATTACTTGGCTTTTACATGGCTTCAGTGGGACATATCACTTGCTTAAGGTTAAGCATGGGTGTATGTTGTTGCATGATCAGCAATGTACTGACTATCAAAACATTATAATTTTGAGAAAACAATAATTTGTGCAAGCATAGGGTCATACCAAGAGATAGCCTAGAGAAGGTAGTCCTGGAATAGAACTTGGGAGTCCAGAGTCTTGCTCTTAGTAGCCTCATGGACTCATTGGGCGGCCTCTAAAAATCTACTCACACTGAAGTTTTATGTTCTGGGGATTAATGTTAGGAGCCTAAATAAGTGAGCTGATTTTCATTGTGGATGTTCAGCTTCTCTGAAGATCAGACCACCTATTTAGGAGTGTGGCTAGGGATAAGGATTTGGGTGCCTATGTAACCCATGTGCCTAAATGACAGTGTCTGTTCAAGAGATCCTTTGGGGTGGGTTGCTATGGCAGGGCAGATTTTGCTGCCCAGAAATTTCTGGAACAGGGTGTAGTAGCTGTGAGCATGCTCCACAAAGTTCCCTGCTAGTGCTGTGGCCAGATGCCATGAGAGCAGCAGACACAAGAGTTGCATGAGAAAAGCCATGTGTTCAGTGTATGACTGGGAGAAACTGAACCAGGAGTGGACGGCAAGATGTTTTCTCCCCACTCTGGAGCATTTTGCAGCAGAGTTTGTACACATGTGTATGTGACTGAGGGCTAGTTAACCAGAGAGCTGACTGGATGGTGCTGGATTCCAGAGGAGAAAGAAAAGTCTATGTGGATTTCTACTAAAGATTTCTGTAGCCAAGGAAGAAGAAGGAGCTGCTTCTTTCAACTCAAGCCTTCGGACTTGACCAGGGACTGTAACTGAGATTTGGGTGAACTCCACTTAGACTTTGGGACTCTTGGGTGTCTTTCTCACAGTATTTCTGTGGGCACTGTTCTGTATAAATTCCTTTTGTTTTCTTAGGATAAGACTTATTAAGTTAGTAGTTAAAGTTCACTGTTATGTTTGTTCTTAATAATATTTTTATGTGGGAAAGTTAACTCTGGGCAATCTTTGCTGTGAGTCCCTTAAAGACTGAATCCTGGGTCTCCAGCTGCTTCTCTATAGGAGTTTGGGTTTATTTGTTTTTAGGCACCAGAGAAGGGCTATTGAATGAATTCTAGCCTACCCGAATGTTACACCTAAGTTACCCTCAAGCTGGAAAAGGTTGACCACAGGTTATCCTTGCGTTGGTGATCACACGTGTTAGGCGAGAATAATGTTACTTGTCCTCCTATACAAAACACCGACATTATCCAGTGAAAAAGGCCCTCCATTGCTACTTCTTATTAGTATTATTATTCCATTAAAAACCACAGCTGAACTAAAACAAGAAGGGCCAAACCGTGGCTTGCTGCTCTGTGGGTGTGCTAGTGACCGCCACTTTTGTGACCCTGCACAATAGTGAGACACAGCTAGAGTCCCTGTGCTCTCTCACAGCAGGTTGTGAGGGGTGAAAGCAGTTGAGTCCCTGGCCTTTCCTCTCTTAGCAGAGTGGAATGAGTGTATGACAAAATCAGAGGGCAGCATGCTACCCTACCTGCAGGCAGGTGATTTATAGTCATGACTGAGCCCCAAGATGTTTGGTACAGACTACTAAATCATTGATGAAGTAGGAATTTTGTGGCTATTTATTTATAGTAGCGGTTCCCCACCTGTGGCCCGGGGGGCCAAAAGTGGCTCACAGGTCTCCCTCTGCTAGCCGCAGAAGGGAGCTGCTGCCTAAAGACCCAGGCAGAGTGCATTTCCATGGGGCTAAGAGTAGTACAGGCTCCTTGCTGCAGCCAAGGGGATGGGAGGTCAACCCTGTAGCAAGGAGCACAGCAAAAGTACTTTACCTAGGTCCATAAGTGCTGGGGTCCCTGCTGGAGCCAGAGGTAAGGGGACCACTAATCTTCCATCCCCCTGGCTGCAGAAGGGAGCCACTGCTTAGGAAGTCAGGTGAAGCACACAGGGCACAGGACGCATGCTGTTTCCCTGCTGTAGCTAGGGAGATGAGTGAGGAGGTCGCCTCCTCAGTGATATCAGTCTGCAGTGGGGAGGGTGCCCACTAGTGGAGACTGGTGGCCCTTCAGGGTTGTAAAAATAATATCTATGGCCCTTGAGTGAAAAAGGTTGGGAACACTGATCTATAGACTAAGAGGTGTCCAAACAACACGTTATTTATTGGAATTACAGTAGCAAGTGGAGACTTGAACCAAGACTGGGGTGTCATTATGCTAGGCACCATCTAAACACATAGGATATATCTACACTGCAATCGGAGTGTGTGATTGAAGCACATGTAGCATACCTGACCTAGCTCTAATCTAGCTAGCTCAGTTCCAATACAAATGAAGCCATGCTAGCGTGGATGCTGGAACCTGTGGTGCCATGAGTTCATTACCATCAATATCAGAGTTGGGTTAGATTAAAGCTAGCAGGACACATCTACACATGTTGCAATCATATCTTCAACTATAGTGTTGACATACCCATAAGGAGAGAGAGTCCCTGCTCAAAAGAGCTTGCACTCCAATAGACAAGACAGACCAAGGGTGGATTGGGAAATAGAGGAACAAAGAGATAAAGTGACTCACCCAAGATCATGTATAAGGAAAGCAGAAGTTAAAAACAGAAGCCAGATGTCCTGACTCTTAGTCCAGTGCCCTATCTTCTAGACCAGTGATCTCCAACCTTTCGCCATCAGATTGCGCACTGCTCATAGGCTATGTCTACACTTGTTAATTTAAGTCGACTTAGGATGTGCATACTCAAAAATTAAGTTGACTTAAAGGGGACCCTGCTAAATCGACCTTGAGCATCCACACTGGACATCTAGGTCAACTTGTAGGGGCTAGGTGGACCTGGGACAGGTCCATGGTGGCAGGTGGGGCACCCCTTGCCAAGTGCCAGGGGGCTCAGGCTTTGCTCCATTGTACCTTGGTACAATGGGGGCTGATACTGACAGGGACCCTGGCAGGGCATACGGGCAAGGTGGGCAGGGCTCTGTACTGCCCTGTGTGGAAGCATGCCAGGCTGTGGCTGTGCCAGCCACCCTGGCAGGGAGGGCAGTGGGGAAGCCCTAAAGCCCCCTAAGTCAACTTTAAGTCCACACTTTAAGTCCCTAAGTCCACGTCCACACTGGCTAAGTCGACTTTCTAAAGTCAACTTAGCCAGCAAAGTCGACTTAAAACAAGGTTTTATAAAGTCGACTTAAATTTTCCTTAAGTCGACTTAAGCAGCTGCTTAAGTCGATTTAAGGAAAACGTAGTGTGGACGCAGATTAAATTAAGTCGACTTAAGCAAGCTTAAATTGACTTAATTTCTAAGTGTAGACGCACCGATAGATTTTAATGGTAACTGTTCAGGAGTTGATCACGATCAACCAATTGGGGACCACTGTTCTAGACCAGTGGTTCCCAACTTTTTCAGTAAAATGGCACACTTCACTGAGACACACAACTCCATGGCACACCTACTTTTTTCCACTGAACTGATTGCTCATGAACATCACATTTACTTAGATTTACGATGGTTACAGTCTTACTAGAGTGGTGTGCATCATAGTGCACACAACAAGCAAAAGAAGGATCAAATGCATTAATGTTTCAAATCCGCCAGAAAAAAAATACACATTATCTTAATTTTGCCCTTTGGCCACCTGCGTTTAAAATGTTCACATTTTAGAACTGAAAGATCGACACCTTGCTTTTAATCTGATGATTAATTTTCACCAGTTTTATGAGTTGTAATTTTGATTGGCTAGAATATTGTTTAAGATGAAACAATGTTTGTTTTACATTGATTTTCATTACTTTGTACAAAATTTCTCGGCACACTTGGACAGTTCTCAGGGCAAACGACTGTTCTAGACCACACTGCAATATAATTTTTTTTTTAAAGGAAGCACCTTATCATCCATTCTTTTGGATGAGTTTTTGTCTCCTCCCTATTTTCATTGTTAACAAGTAAAAAATATCCCCACCATTCTCAGTGATGAACAGCCTTTGTAGGTTCAGCTCCAAGTTTGGCACAACTATTGCTTATTCCAAATGTTGTGCATGTCAAATTCTTGCCCATTTGCCCACCGTCTATCTTCCTGGTTTCACTTGTGTGAAATTTTATACATAACTGCAACTTTAATTCTAATCCTTTTTAACCAGGTTAGATAAAGAAACTATTGTAGAAACTAACAATAGACTATCAAAAGCTACTGCGGCAGTCAATAATTTAGCAAATTCCTGGTTCTATCTTACTGGATTTCTTTCAAGCCGAACACTCGAGCCAACCAAACTGGCATTTGTGGATGTATATTTGCATACTCATTTGTTTACTTTTCAATGTAATTAGCTTCTAAAACATTACCAGGGAGTTGAACAAATGTACTGTGTAGTCCCAAAAACAATACAACAGAAACTGTTTGCATTTGAATGAATTAACTTCCCCAGTACCTTGCGTGTATCAGCTGAGTGAACACTTAATGTTGAACATTAATTATATAAACAAAAGAAACGGCACAAAGCTGTTGTCTTTGTTAGTTTCTTTCCAAGATTAATCCTTGTTTGCGTTAGAGGCTTTGTGTTGCAAATAAATTACAAAAAGTGACTGCTTTGTAAAGGTTGATACTGAGATTATATAAAATATGTGCTGATCAATGCCCTGGACAAACAAGCTCATTGCAGTGTCTGTTCATGTACTGAACCTCACTTTCAATAAACGTTCCTTTGATTATGCTCCAAGTTTCATCAGACACTATGAGCATTAGCATGATGGAAGGAAGATCAGAGCTCTTCGATCCTGTGTGCCCAGTTAGCAGGCTTGAGATCTTTTCAGTCAACTGCTTTTGGTTTTATCACTTGTCGCCTATGCCGCAGAGATGAATGGCAAAAGGATTGGAATCATGAAGGAGAAGGGCTCGTTTGAATCTGAAATTTGATTATTTCAGGAACAAGAGGTTTGATGAAGTGAAAATGATGATAAAAGTAAATTCTAAAGCACTTTTGGCTATTAAAGGAAAGTCACCTGGCAATTTTCAAATGAGTAGGATGTTACATTAAATCTGGTGATCTGACCAAATTCCCTGGAGCTAGGAATGAAGCCTGATGCCCTGAGAAACTTCAACTGAAGAGCCTGCCTTGTCAGCAAGATAGCTTTTAGAAGAAATATCACACTGGTGCTCTGCACTCACTGATAACTCTGCAAGAACACAGAATTTAGGTCATGGTGCTGATATTTCAACACCCTGCATGGAACAGGTCCTACCTACCCCAGGGTGCGTCTACACTTGTAAATTAAGTTGACTTAAGCCTGCTTAAGTCGACTTAATTTACTCTGCGTTCACACTGGAGTTTCCTTAAGTCGACTTCGTAAAACCTAGTTTTACATCGACTTTATTGCTTAAGTCGACTTCTTAAGTCAACTTCAGCAGTGTGGATGCCCTAAGTCGACTTGGTCGACTTAGGGCAGGGGAGACAAGGGAGCATCACATGGCTTCCTGGCAGAAGGGAGCCACTGTGGCTCCCTTGTTCTGGGGAGCCCCTGCTCCCTTCTCTCCAGACCTGCGGCGTCACTGCCACGGGAGCTGCAGTCCTAGGGAGAAGGGCTCTCCAGCCAGGGCTCCAGCAGGAGGGGATCCCCCACTGGAACCCTGGCTGGAGAGCCTGGGAGGCGGGCAACTGGTCCCAGCAGAGCAGAATGGGTGGCTTTCCCGGCTCCCTTCTTGCCGGGACTGCTCAGTCCTGGCTAGGAGGGAGCGCAGGGTTTCCCGGGAGCTGGAGCGCACTGTGCTGGCAATTGCCGGCACTCCACCTGTTTGGGGAGGTCCAGGGGCTTCCCTAAACATCTGGAGCACCGGGATGGCAATTGCCAGTGCTCCAGCTGTTTAGGGAAGCCCCCGGGCCTCCCCAACCAGCTGGAGCGCTAGCAATTGCCGACATGGCGGCCTCCAGCTGGCGGGGAGACCCGGAGGCTTCCCCGCAGCTGGAGCGCGGGGCTCCCTCCTAGCCAGGACCAGAGCGCGGGTCCTGGCAAAAAGGGAGCCTCCGCTTCCTTCTGGCCAGGACCATTCAAGTCCCGGCCAGAAGGGAGCGCCGCAGTCCCTCCTAGCCGGGACTGAGTGGTTGTGACCAGGAGGGAGCACAGGCCTCCTGCTCTTCCTCGTGGCTGGGATTGCAGGGTCCCAGCTAGGAGGGAGCATGGGGCTCCCTTCTCCCTGGACCCAAGCGGTCCCAGCTAGGAGGGTTCCCTTCTGCCCGGGACCTGAGAAGTCCTGAGCATAAGGAAGCCGAGTGGTCCGGGGCAGAAGGGAGTTCCACGCTCCCTTCTCCCCCGGACCACTCTGGGGCTTGCTGCCTGGGGAGAGCCAGCCCCATGCAGGGCTGGCTCTCCCCAGGACAAGCCCTCCTAGCCTGGGGAGCCGAGGCTCCAAAGGAGCCTCGCCTCCCCCTGGACCTAGCTAGTCGACTAAGAGAGTCTAGTATAGACTCTCTAAGTCGACTTAGTATGGCCCTCCTTAAGTCGACTTAGGAGTCCTGTGTGGACTCTCTAAGTCGACTTAATAAAGTCGACTTAAAGTCAACTTAGTAAAGTCAACCTAAATACTCCAGTGTAGACATAGCCCAAGAGATCATTTTCTGCTCCACAGCTATAACCTCCTTTCATCGCTGCATTCATTGCCTACCAATAGGAGGAGGATTGTATCTGTAGGAGGCATATTTAAGGAGCTGAACCAAGATTATGAAATTCTCTGCCAGGTGACGTAAGACCAACTACTGCCCTCACCACCTTCAGAGCTACAGCTCCCTTCCCTTGCCTTTAACACTCACACATTTCTCTTATGCAATACTAATTAAAAGCAAATACACACAACCCAAATTGCTTGTTGCCAATAGGGAAAGAAGGTAGCAATCTGACTTTGGTTCACTACTGCTGGGAGATGCTCAGATACAATCATAATGAGTGTCAATATAACAACTTTGAATACAAACTTAGGAAAGAAGAACCTAGATAAGACAGAATTCTAACTTAAGTAATTACATTCTAGCTACACCTTCAATTTCTCCCTACAAGTTCAAGTGGTTATGTGCTGCCTTTTATTCCTATCATAAACCAGGTGCTGTGAACTCTCAGATAGCTACTGCGCTTCACCCCAGAAAAGGCTGTCTTATAGTTGTGACCTCTATAAATGTGGTACTCACGTCTCACTGTTGTGAGAGTTAATTGGTTAATGGGCCAAATCTATCCCTCGGGTAATTTCACCAATGTCAGTGGGGTTACACCAGGTATGTGTTTGCCCTGTTATCTGTAAAATCCTTCGAGCTCTGAGGATAAGAGGTGCTATTAACACATAAAAAATCACTCTTTACAATTTTTCAGAATGTGCAACCAGAGAAACACACATTGTAAAGAAGCCCGTGTGCACCTTGAAGGTAAGGTGCTAACAATCAGTTTCAAGAACACTTGAATGTGCTTTTAATAATGCAGAAAACTGCGAGTGGCAGTTGCTATATTTGACAGTCTTTTTCTTAGTCATTTCTCTTTCATAATAGTGACTGCCATCGCCGATCTATGGATTACTGAATGGTATCACTGAACTCCAATGAACAATATAGCTTGTCAGAGGTGGAAGCAGATGGTTCACAATACCTAGACCGAGAGGTGACTAATGATTTTGGGTGCCTACGTTTTTGGCTTCCTTACTTGAGCCATCTCAAGGGGAACTGATTTTCAGAAAGTGCTACAGACCAACTCCCTGAAAATCAGGCCACTTTCAGCCCTAGCTGGTGCTTTAATATGTAATAAAAACTTTTAACAAAGCTCAGCAAAGCAAGTACTCAGAAAGTACATGCAAAAGGGGCTATATCATGCCCTAACTATATTCATTTAAATATTCAAACAAAGATGGACAGGAAAACCATCTGCAGTATTTGTCAGCTGCCCAAATTAGTTACATTTTCAAAACAGTGGCCATTGAGAACTAGCATCAAATTCTTTAAGTCAAGATCTGGTTGAAAGTCAAAATTTCCATTCTGCAGGTAATTTCAAAGTCCGAGGGGGGATGGGGGAGGAATCATTCCATTTAGGAATGAAAGAGCAGAATTTTGAAATTTTCCCACAGAAGGGAAATCCCAAAGAGAAAAAAATCATAAATAAAGAAAGTGTCATTCTGAAAATTCAGAACAAAATTGACCCTTATAGCTGTGTGGTTCTAGGTTCATCTTGGGCTCCCAGAACCTCTAGGCTTCCCAGTTTACAGGAAACTAGGATTCTCAGGGCTTCCAGGAAATCTGCTATGGAGCCAGGAAGCTCTGGAGCCCAAAGCCCCAAGTCACAGACCCTGAAAGTTTGGGTTGCTGAGTGCCCACAAACTAGCTACTAGGAAACCTGCCAGGGTTCCATCACAACCTATCAGGGTTTGTCAAAAATTTAAACAGGTAAATTACTGCAAAACATTCTGGGTTTGAAGAATTGGCAATTTCTGGTCAAACAAAAATATTCATTGGCATATTCTAACCAGCTCTGTTTAGCACAGATGTTCTACCACACTAATGCACTGGGAGAATTCCCATCCCAGGCCCTGATTTTCTCTTTCTTCTGCTTTTATCCAGGCTATACCCTCCCTCAATCTTCAACATCATTGCTTCTCTTTGAACTGGTGTTACCTCCTTTTTGACATTCTTTCGCGGATGCTGGTCCTATTAAACACCGCCATGAGTACTGTTTAATAAAGTTTATTTATTTCGCTTACCATCAGTCAGTATGCCCTGCTACACTCTGTCTTGTGTCACTTCCAAGTGATAGGGGGAAAAAAATCAAGAAGGGCTGAGGTTGTCAGACTCTTTCCACAAACTTTATCTAATACATTGGCTTCTTATAACTCTTCAGAAAACACAATGACCCTGGATTAAATATAAAAACTTCCAGTTTGCTTTCTAGTGTGCCTTAGAAATCTGCAAAACTTCCCAGGTCCACAGCTAAGAGGCCTTTAAATATTAGAAATTAGTATGGCTAATTATTATTAGCCAATGTTTTCCTTCTGGAATAAAAGTAGTTAAACCAGATCAGAAAACCTCTTCATCGACTGCACTGTCCTGCTTCTGATAGGTCAGGATCAAAGACTACAGAGGAAGGTGCAAGAAACCCTATAGTGGACAACTGTGGACTAGTTGGAGAGAAGAAGTTTATACCTGATCCTTCTGAGTGCCTTAAGTATGAGGGTTTGTATCCCCTCTCAACCATTTTTTAGATCCTATCTAATATGAGGACGTTCTCATTATCCATACAAGTGTCCAATGCTATTTTGAATAATACTGTGCCCCAGGCTCAATAATATATTGCGGCACAGAGTTCCACAGGTAACTTATATGTTGTGTTTTGGAGAGAGAAGGGGCAAGCATTTCCTTCTGTCAGTTCATTATTTTCCGCATCTCCACCAATTCATCGCTTCACTAAATAAACAGCCCCAAGTCCATATGACATGCTTTCTCTCTCTCTCATCGTTTTCTTAAAATAGCCTTTTTCAGAACCCTGTCTTTTTCTGCTGTCTTTTTTTCACCCAAGCAGCCAGAACCGAACCCATTAGCCCAGCTATGTGCTGGTGCTGGGCTTATCAACTAATGTCTGCAATAGAATTAAAATATTTACAGTTATTTTCTTCTCTAATTTTTATACAGCATCTCCTGACTGGTTATGCAGAATCAGCAGCTGTTTTCAGTGAACTGTCCAAGAGGATACTCAGGTCTTTCATCAGAGTGGTTACAGTTAATTTAAAACCCAGCACTATGTATCAAATTATTCCTTCCTATTTTCTTTTATCAACATTGAATTTCACCTACCATCATGTTACCGATTACCTAACTTTGTTAGTTCCCTATGAACTTCCTCACAATTGTCTCTACCACCCAGAAATCACTATGATCGGCACAATATAAATATCTACACAAATTTTCATCAGCCATCTTCTGTGAAGGCTATCTCAGGAGTTGAGAGTTCAGGACACTAGCAGTGATGGTGGATATCTGTCCATTAGCAACCAGGCTAAAATCATCAAATCATTTCCTATGACCATTCAAGTAATTAACAGATAACAATGACATTGGGTTACAACCGGTGTGAGCCTGATTTGCACTCATGACCCAGCCTTGAAAACCTCCATATTCTACAATCCATCTTTTGAAGCATCTACTCTTCCAGTGAAATACTTCTTTAAAAATTTTTTTTCTCTTTTGCTTTTCACTTTTTACACTAATTAAATCTCCCCTTGAAGTTTCATGAGAAAATACTTCTGATGTCTCCCCTTTGCGGATTTACAAGGCCATTCTTAAAATCTTTGCAAAGACTCATTTCAAGTAAACATACTGCTCTTAGGAAAGATTAATAGGTAATATAAATGTATATGATGCAACCAGGTCAGGGGCTTTTCTAACTGTGGAACCATCTAAAGATAGTGCCAGAAAGTTAAGGACAGAAATGTCAAGTTTTACTTGTTTTTCATTGCCTTTCTTATCATGGAATACAACCTTTCCATTATTAAAAGATGCTATTTTGAATAGTCACTTTTTAAAACATATTGTTGGCTAAGCAAATAACAGATCTTAAACATAGAATGATATACGCACAAGAAACAAATACCGTCAAAAAGGATGCATGATAGCACACTGTCCATATTTTCTATTGTGCATGTATATGTCAGTCTTCAAAAACTCAGAATGTGCATACACAAGTTGGGTAATTGTGCACATCATTTTCCATTTGTGCATGTAATCACCTGCTTTGGACATGCAAAAGTGCTTATTTAATCACAGAGCATTTACAGATGTGTCCATTGAGCCCATGATAGAAGAGATGGCTCTATAAGGGGTGGACAGTACATTTTTTCATAGCGGTGAAAACAGGTGTTTAGCTCAGTTCATTCCAAAAAAAGTTTAACCATATATACAACTTCCACTTCATGTATTGTATTTTAAGCAACATTCAGCATCGTGTATTGTATGTCCAATATTTTATTATTACTATTAGGCGCATCACACATTTAATCTCTGGAGTATATTTCAGGAATGGTTATGAACAGAGGCCATTGTTGGAAGGCTGTGTATTATATCTGAAGCGGCAGAGTGTGCATATTTGACATCAGGCTCTTTGTATGGAAGCCTTAGAATTTTATTCATGGAAAACCTATTCTACTGAATACCATCCATGCCCAGAAGGTAATGTATGTCACTAAGGGATACATCAATGTCTTTCTGCAACATTGCTTGATTCCTGGTGCCAATCAAAGAGCAAATGCAGAAAAGGTAAAAATATATTGTCCTTGTAGTTATATAGTTTTACACACTGTAGACTGGGGATAAAAGATGTTGGTCCCATTCCCATATCTGGTGGCAAGTTAAGGGCTCTTTTTACAAATTAGCTCCTTTCCTCTTCAATTTTTCTTTTGAACTCAGCAAACTATCCACAAGCATATTTAAACGTATAGCAAACTTGATAAACATTGATTAAACAGTTTGATTCAACGTCGACATCAGAATTCCGTACCACATTCCAAGCTGAGGGAGCAATGGAGGTTGGGTTTCTGAGACAGAGAGGGTGGAAACAGAGAGCTCATAATGTACTGGAAAACGGGTTTGATAGCATTAAAAACAAAATCCTGGCATTAATCAGGAATTGTGGTAATCTACTAGGCTATGTCTACACTTGTGAATTTAAGTTGACTTAGCATGTCCACACTTAAATTTTAAGTTGACTTATAGGGGACCCTACAAAATCGACCTAGAGCGTCCACACTGGATGCCTAGGTCGACTTCTAGTGGCTAGGTGGAGCTGGGACAGGTCCACGGTGGCAGGGGGGGCACCCCTTGCCAAGTGCCAGAGGGCTCAGCCTTTGCCCCATTGTACCTTGGTACAATGGGGCAAAGGGGGACAGGGACCCTGGCAGGGCATAGGGGCTCAGTGGCCAGGGCTCTGCCCTGCCCTTTGGGGGGGCACGCCAGGCTGTGGCTGTGCCAGCCACACCCCTAGAATTTTTATTAAGATTTGCCTTTATCAAACAAGAACAAGGATCAAAGCTCTTGCTCTCATGATCCAGACTTGGAGGATTTATAATTACAGTCATCACATTTTTCTGACATCTGCCCAGTGTGCTAACAAGAACCCCAGGCTCTCCTTGACTGAATGATCACAAAAGCAACTTCTTCACTTATGCAGCTCCCTACAGTTATTCTTCTGCCTAAATTGGACAGACTTATGTGTTTCCTAGCAAAGCACTGGGGGTGGTGGGGGGGGGAATAAATGGATGAAATAAAAAATTCAAAGAAATATTCAGTCCAGACTGTTGGAACAGAAGGGACCCAACCAACTTCCCTCCCATGAAAAATCTATTCTACTGTATGTTTTGGGGGATTCTTTGGCACAATTCAACAGAGCAAGCTAGCTGTGATGTAAATCACTAGCTCCTGAAAACTATTTAATAAAGGCATATTATATTTTTATGTCCTTTGAAAAGGTCCTTTAAAAAAAAATCTGCAATAGTTGTGTTGTGCAATCACATTTTATGCTTCAGAAAAAGAAGTTGAGAAAAATTCTGATCTCAGTCACACTAATGTAAATCTAGAGTAAAAATAGTGTTTATTCTAGATATACCCCAGAATAACTGATTGCGGCTCTGGCTACATTAATTTAAGTGAACTCACCAAATGAAACTAAAAGTCTTTGAAAATGATTGCCTTTTATTCTTCATCAGTAAAATGGCAGTCTTAGATTCTGTTATATGCAATAATTCCTCAAAAGTGACACTGCAGTTATTTTTCATGTACTCCAAATCTTCTGAATCCGAGGATGCTGCCCAATCCCATGTAAACAGTAACTATGGTTAATAAATGGTTATTTTCATTTGAGTAGTATAACATTTTTTTTTACCCTATTGCATTATGTTGTCAACATGCTAATGTATAGCACAGTGATTTCTTGTTAAGCATAAAATGTTAGGATTTCCATATAAATCAGTTCTTTTAATATGTTTGTGTCTTTGTATGATGCCAAGCTGTGAATTTAAATAACGGCATATGTCATATTTATTTATATAGACTGTATTTCAAATGACTAACTACAACAATATTAGTAATATAAATATGACAAATTCTCAGCCTGCTGAGTGAGCTGTTGTGATAGAAATTGTATTAAATGACATCCCCACTGAGTAACTAATGAGGTGAGTTTTGGCCTTTTTCTTCTATCCATAGATCCTTTAGTCTGTCAATCTTTATCAGGTGACAGCTGAAGTTGTCATCTTCTTACTAAAGCAAACCTTGCATTAGTAAAGACAATAATACTACAGGAATGTAATAGCTGGAACCAAGTGAAAATCCGAACTCAGCAACTGAAGATGTGACTGAGTACCTGACAATTTCAGCTGCTTTCTCTGAGAACATGCAACTAGTTGGCTGAAAACTGAATCCATTTTGCTGTTTGCTTTCAGTTATGCAGTTACCTATAATTTACAGATGGAATGACTCATCTGCTGTAGAACAGTTCTGTTAGAAAACACCCACATGATTTTGGACTCACCCTTGGATAATGTTTTAAGTTCGTTTATATCTACTTTCTGTCCAAAAGGAGAAACTTAGAAACTCAGTGCACTGGATAGCATGAAATGAACAACAGTTTAGAAGTGTTATGCATACAACTAAGATCTCCTGAAAGTATTGCAAAATAATTAAAAAAGGAATATTTCAAATGAAAATTGGGATTTATTAGGAAAGGTCATAGGCATGTAGCTGGGCACCATGACCCTATGTTCTGGGGTTGCAACTGCACCCATGAACCGACACTAAATCCTGCCCTGACCATATGCTTCAGAAAAAAGTGTAAGAAACTCTGCAGTAATAACTTATCAGATACTAAATTGAATAAACACTTTTGCATACAGCTGACTTGTGCATGTAGGGTGAAATCCACCCCACACAAATGACGAGTTCATCTTATGTCAAAATTCAACCCTATTTTGAGGATGTAAATGGCTCATGGGCCGTGTGCTGGCCATCTGTATTAGTGTGAATTTTCCCCTTAAACTCCAGTGAGCACATGGGTGTGCATAACTTAACACTAGCAGTTTTGAAAATGTGCTCTACACACATAAGGATCACATCACCTACCACTGGAAAATAGGACTGAGAAGGCCTGATCCAAGTTATTTTATTAGATTATTGATCCTTTACTGCAGAACCATTTAAGTGAGCAGCGTTGTACAAATAGAAAAACTCAGCTCATCTTTACCCTCGTACTTCCCCCCTTGGGAGGGGAGAATGGGTCCCCTAAAGTGGTATTATCAAAATTTTCAAGTCCAAGGACTTTTGAAATCTTGGAGCAGCTGATAGGCTAGTGGAGAACTGTGTGTAATCCTCCTAGATGGTGTCTATTAAGGAAACAATTGTGGTCCAATGCATTACTTCTGTGCCACCTTTAACTCAGTACATATCCTTTAACTAAGCTATCATTTTTCTGGATGAAGACTGTTTTCTGCATGGTTGACTTAACAGGGTGGTGCCATCGATTTATATAGGGAAGGCTGTAAACACAACAAAAAGGCTGAAATTACTTTTAACTGGTTTCGTTTTTTCCAGGAAACTGAAACTTACTGAAAGACTCTAAATCTGGGATACCTGTGGTATGTTCTTATTGGGACTTCCACTGCACATGGTCAGGAATGATGACAGGATTCTTAGCCAGTGTGAACTGGCATAGCTCTACTGCCATTGATGGAGTGAAAACGATTTACAGCAGCTGATGATCTTCTCACTGGGAGAAGCGATGCTCATGCACTGTGCTTCTCTTCATGAGCTCAGTTGAATGACTATTTTCATTACTAAGATATTATCTCTCTCTCTCAATGGTATATATAAGGTGTCAGCCACAGGACTATTTATACACCAAATGAGGTCAAACTCTGGCCCCGAGTTTGTGCCTTTTGGGAGATACTGTTGGATGGATCACAAGGTGTTAATATTTTGGGAGCAGTATTCCCTGTAATGGGAACACCATACCATTTTCCTAGTGCCTCATCCTCTTATTACTTTCCTGCTGTTTCCCTAATTCTTTTCAATATTTAGAATTGTCCAGCAATTGTTCCTGGATATGGACCTCTCCTGAAGCTCTTTTTGAAAAGCCAGATTATGTAGCAAGTAGTTGCTATAAATACAAAATTGAGTACTTACCCACATGCCCATTTTAGAACCACTAGTTCTGATAAAGCATGAGAAACCTATTTTCAGGCCATCAAATGGAAATTATTATTACAGCTTTCATGCCACAATAGGCTGCATTATGTTTGTTCAACAGAGCAAGTAGGAGGAGATAAGAAGAGAGTAATCAATAAAATGCCAAAGCAATATTATCTACTTTTACCTAAAAAAACCAAGAGCTTGAATATAACTCCATTCTTACAATCCTCTTCTTTGAAAATCAAAATAGAGGAAAGGAGTGATATTTGAAATGTCATGTGTCAACTTGGGGGGAACCTAGTCTGTGTTTAAATGGAGTATTTTTAATCCCAACAGAAGAGTATAAACAAATATACTAGAAGACAGAGGGGAACATGATAACAGTCTTCAAATATGTTATGGATTGCTACAAAGGGAATGGAGATCAATTGTTCTCCTTGTCCACTGAAAGTAGACAAGATGTAATGGGCTTAACCTGCAGCAAGGAAGATTTAAACTGGTTATTAGGAAAAAAATCTGACTATGCGGGTAGTTAAATTCTGGAACAGGCTTTTCAAGGGAGGATGTGGAATCCCTATCTTTGGAGGTTTTTAAGAGCAGGTTAGACAAACACTTGTCAGGGATGGTCCTGTGTCACTATGGGAGGCTGGCCTTGATGACCTCTCAGAGTTCCTTCTAGAGCTACATTCTGTGTTTATGCTAATTAAGTTTGTTAGACCTAATGAGTCACTGAATTGCTGCTGTTCTACTCTCTATCTTCTGAGCAAAAGGCAAGACATTGGGCCATATCTTTCAGTGGTATTAAATGGCATAGCTATTTTGACTTTAATAGAGCTACACCAGTTTCCATCAATTATGGTTCTGGTACCTGGTGTTTAACATTTCCATTAACAAAATAGCTAGCTTACTTTTTGCTTCACTTTTTCCTTCATAATTTTGTACTTCTGCTCAATTCTCTTCCAGCATCTCTTAGCAGACCTTCGTTTAGAATGTCAACATGTCAGATAGTGGAATCTGTTTTTCTACAGCATTTGTTTGTCAGTCATTATCTTTATTTGCACACATCAGTCATTTTCTTTGACTTTATTAATTTTATCCAATCCTGATAGAGCTGAGCAGTTCATACTCAAAGGTCAGTTAAGACAATCTTGTTCAATTCAGTTGGTTAGGTAGATGAATTCATACCAATCTAATTTTTGGAGAAATGATTTTTTTTATATGTGTGTATATATATAAATAAAACCACCTGTTCCTTTATATACCAAATAGTGAATTAACACCCATTCAAGTTAATGTCTAATCCTCTCATTGACTTCTGTGGAGGTTGGATAAGATCTGAAAATCACTTTAACTGTAACCATCTCTTTTTGCTAGGAGAAGCTTAGATCATTGCCATTCTACCTTAGTCACATTTTGCAGTTAGCCTTCAGCTTTGTATGCAATTTTATCACTTCATGTAAAGTCACGGTTACAACTTGACATGCTTATGGCTTCTGTGCCATCTTCTTTGTGAAATCCCATGTTACTTCTCTACATATCATCACAACTGGGAGAACACAGCTGTGGAAACAAGGGAACTTGCTCTTTTTTATACTGTTAAGCCTTACATGCATTCAGCCTTGAGCCCTGTCTTCACCTTGTTTGTCTGGTTTAGAATATATGGACAGCTTGGATCAGATTCACATTAACATCTTTGAATGCTTTTATGTCTGTTGCAATTTTTTTTCCTGTTCAGTTGCACTGCTCTGAACCTACTGAATAGTCCTCCTAAGACAAAATTCCTTATTTTCAGTGTGCAATTCTAAATCTATTCTGTTTCATCAAAGACAAATAGTGCCATCTACAAATATTTGGTGACTCAGGAATAATGTTTATTTCTAGGTCCTTTTCTTGACAAACAAGTTCTCCAAAGATGTTTTCTAGGAGAAAGCAATGCATTTTAGTGCCAGCGTCTCACTATCCCTTTCAAAGTTTCAATCTGATCTCTTTGTTCTAGTTCTTGAGCTTATAGATCACTTTTTGTGTGTTTTTAGAATTCTCACAAATTTATTCTGTTCCTTGTCCTTTCAAGGCAGCTAACACTTATTTCCAGTAGCTTCTTTTCACAGTCTGCAAGTGACTCTTGTGCTACGTGATTCAGCAGTCTTCTCTAGAATCTTATTCTGTGCCTACAAATGATCAATGACTGAGAAACTTTCTGAAATCTATTTTTTTAATATATAAATAAAATCAGGAATCAGAATGGATATGAAATAAAACACTATTTACAACTTATTAGATGTTATTTATGATATGGCAATCAAATGAATTTACATGATGGGAAACAATCCATATTCATATAATTACGATATCGTGCCTGATAGATAAAATCCTATAGGCCTTACTGAGACAATGTAATCAATGGGATTTTTGCCTCTGTGAGGATTAAATAAATACAACAGGATTTTGTCTGCTATCATTGAGAGATCCTTTCTTTATTAGAAATAAGGTACAATTTAATAGTCTTCAGTTGTAAATAGGGGGTATCTTGTAGTTGGCATATTACATTGGCTATCACTTACAGATGTTTTTATCACTTTTGAGATAGTAACTATTGCATAAAAACCTTTGAGACAAAATATAAGACTTCACTAATATGCAATTGCATTTTGACTTTGGTCTTCCTATTAGGACATCAGATTCCAAATATTTATGGACTGCATGGCAGTGAATGTTTGTGTTTTACCATTACTTAAGAACAGGCTCCTTACGAGTACACAAACGGTAAAACCATGGTGAGTGTAGACGGAGAAACTATGTGCCCATACATGTAGGTATATACATTTCTCTATATACATATGGAGTACACACATTGATACTATACTCAACTTTTAAATCTATAGAAAAATTCATTCAGTTCTATTGTGAAAGATCCTTCAGGCTTCAGGTTAATTTTATATGACATCTTAAAGGCTCTACACTATTAGGGAAAATTATTATTATTAAATTCTCAGCTGATTACAAGATAGCTCAGGCCCATACTGTAAAAGGAAAGATTGGGCCTTTGTGACGCTTAACTCACTGAACACAGGGGAAATGGATTTTACCTCTTGAAGGGCACTTGCCTACAGTATAATACCAATAATGGAAATAATATCAGATTGTATAAGGTTGAAGCTTTCTATTCTCTACAGAACTAAATGATAAAGAGAAGTACTCCGGGAATTTTCCCCTGTAGAATAAATATTTGAGTGGTGAATGTCTGAGACAGTCATTTTCAGTGCTGAAATTACCTTGCTATCTCAAGCATAGGAAGAATAAAAGACACATCCAATATTACAATTAAGACATGAAAATCTTATTTTCAACAGGACTTTAGGCTTAAAACATAAGAAGCAAATACTGTAAAATTCAGCTTAGCTTTAAGCTAATTTATCTGCTCTTTGCAGCCATGAAGCAAACATCTCCTTCCTTGGTGCAGAATTGATGGCAGAAGGCCCATCTAGAATGGCGAAATGCGCCATTTCCTGGGAAATAGTCCAGGAGGACTGTTTGCAGTAAGCAGCTTGGTTGGTATATTCTCTTGCAAACATACAGCACTCCCTCAAACAATACTTATCTATGGTGGTACCAATTCCATATTTCCAGAAGACCTACCTGAAGGAGGTGCATTGCATGGTAGCAGCTGCATTCTTTGCAGCATATTACAGACTCCATGCATCTCTTAGAGGTACATATTGACCTAATGGGGTCCACTAAAATATGCCTGTGGTACAGAGCCTGTTTATTTATGGACATAAAACATTTTCAAGTGTTTCAAATGCCTGAACCTGTTCTGCGAATTCTCCCAAGATAGACCTATTGTAAGGAGAGTTTTACCACTTAGATCAATGTGAGTAAGATCAGGCTGTACCATCCTTGGCTAGAGGTTTCCTGAAGGACCACAACTCTCTTCTATAGCAACTTCTGAGGCTTCACAAATTTGTTTTCATTCCACACTGGAACAAAAGCAAAACCTTTTTACTGATCCAGGATGTGGGAAACCCAGCTGCAAGTACTCTTCCTGACTCAAAGAAGAGTTTCAGACCACTCCACATTAGGCAGATCAAGAAATTAAACCTGGGTTTTTCACATCCCAGGCTAGTACCCTAACCACGAGGCTAGAAAGTCTCCTCTCCCTAAAGCCACTTCATGGCAACTTCAACAAATCAGCCAAGCTCTCCAAAATAAAAGTGCTGAAAATATTCCAGTCAGCTCTAGTTATCAATGAAAAACTGCTATTGTTAGGTGCTGCAGAGTTCCATGTCAAGGGTAAGGGTAGGATTTTCAGCCACATTCAGCCCTGGTCTAACTTTGCTTCTATGAAAGTCAAGGTTAAACTCCACTTGACTTCAACAGGAGCAGAGCTAAAATGAGTGTGGCAATCAGTTAAAAATCCCACTTCCAAGCACTGAAGTTCAACACACTTTTGGCACTATACATCTCTCCTCTAGTATTATTGTTCAGCTCAGTCTTCTTAGTGAAGAGCTTGAACTGCAGATGTATTGCACAAGCCACAGACCAAGCATAATTTTTTTGGACTTGGTACAAACTTGTAACACAGGACCACTCCCCACACACAGCACAATCCCTCTGGCCCACAGGGCCTCTGGGCCTCAGTAAACTGTACCCTTTCCTGCACATAGGGGTCCTGACACAAGCTACGGACCCAGTCTTGTAAAGACTTACTCAGGGAAGTAATCCTTATAGTCTCAAATATTCTTATTGACTCCAGTGGGAGTATTAGGGCAGCTCTACACTGCCTGCCCTTTTCAGCAGCAGTCGAACGGAGATACGCAAGTTACCTAAAAACTTGTGTATCTGCATTCCAAACTCCTTACTCCTGGCATGTCGACTGTGCTGAGTCGAAGGGAGGGACTCCCTTCGACTCAGCGCTTAACCCATTTGCCAGGGTGGTCTTTAGAGATCGACTTCCTGATCAACTAATCGGGTCTTCAGAGACCCGATCAGTCAATCAAGAAGTTCAAACAGACGGTGGCGAATTTGCCACCATCAGTGAAGAGTAGCTCTTAGATTAAAGGCTACTTGCATGCATAAAGCTTTACAGGATTGGTCTCTAGGCATTGATTTCTTAACCAAACACTTACACACATACCTTTTCCCTCTCCATCTGCTTCTCCACACACCCACCCTTTCTGTGATGCTTCTGAGATGTTTTCACTATCTGTGACAAATTGATTATGACTGCATGGGTGGAGATGGTGGAGGGATTCTGTTTGCTTTTAGTATTAAAGCTACTTGTTCTCAGCAGGACATTTACCAGGTAAAGAACATCGACATGAGCTGCCTTTTGAAAGAAAAATACAAGAAATCACAGAGATCACATCACAGTGATGAAGAAAACCAACGAAACAAACCTTGATTTGTTGTATCGTGACATCCTCAGATATGAAAGCTAAGAAAGCATGTGGAAAGAAGACTGTGGAAAGAAGATTTCATCTTCTTCTCCCTCCCTGCACCCCTTACTTTCCTTTTCTAGAGAAAGAAGGAGAAGAAAGGCAAACAAATGAAAAGAAAAGGACTAAAGTCTCTCTGCTATGAAACCTTATTGGATTGCTAATAGATATGGAAATTCAGAATAATTTAATATGCCACAGAGCAGAAGATTTTTTTTTTATTTTATGCAAAAAGAGTGTAGTGGAAAAAAGAAGAGAGATACAGATGGTGCAGTCCTAGATATCTCATGCACAGCCACAGATCTGAACACATAGGGAAAGCATTACAAAAGATTCAAAGGTTACAAGGACGTCAGTAAAGAATGACCAATGGATCCTGCAGCGGAACTAAATGTACAAGATACCTGGATCTTCACTATAGCCATGTTCTCTATATTTAACTAGAGGAAAGGGATCTGTAAGAGGTAGAACATAGGTTGCATGGAAGAAAAATGTTCTTCTTAAGTGAGCTCTCCACAAGGGAACGTTAAAATCTAACAGAACCTGGACAGAGACTAATCTAGTTTGTCAGAAAACTCCTAAGTGATTAGAAAACTAACAAAATGGTCTTTAAAAATGCCACAGGAGTCCTTTTTTGTTTTGCTGAAATAGACTAACATGACTATCCCTCTGGAACCTGTCAAAATGGTCTTCGGAAGCCTAATGATGTTGGGTAGGAAGGCCAGCAAACTTCATGCTGTTCTTCCCTAGCTTCACTCTTCCAGTGGCACAGTGTAAACAGAATAAAATATAAACTTGATTTATATAGCTTCCTCCACACTCCTTTGGGTGACATACTAAACAGATCACACACTGGACCGGGCAGATGATGAAAAGCCAGTTTAAATAAAAACTTTCTGCCTAGAAAGAAAGGTACACACTTTTTTATGCATTCTATAGAATAAAAGCTACAGCATGACATCATATAATCCATTCAGTTTCACACTAAGGTAGTTATGAAGTTAAGTTCTATATCCAGACTTTGGGTGTTCAGATCCAGGATTTGTTTAGGCTCTTTATGAAGAAAGCAAAACAGGTCTGAACTTTTCAAATGTCCAATGTTTTTAAAGAACCTCAGGTTTCAAGTTCAGTTCCACTGCTAATAAAGCTAATTATGAAAGACATTATTGTGCAACCCCTAGCTTTTGTTTCTAATTAAGAATTAATTTGGATTAAGATAAGGGGTGAATTTAAAGAACAATAGCTATTTTTGAATAACTCCATGTGTGAATGCTCATGTTTTAGAATGAGTGTCTCATTCCGGTTTAGCTTAATCCACTTCAGAGTTCTTTCAAAGTGGGTTAAGCTAATTCAGAACTAGAAATGTTCTTATTCCAGAATAAGAGCACTCACACATGGTGAAATTCAGGAATAGTTATTTTGGAAAAGCTGAATAGGTCTATGTGTAGACAAGCCCAGAGATTCATGAGCACTACATTTGCATGACCTTTGGGAATTCATAATTATTCAATGAAAAGTATCATGATTTCTGTAACAGGGCAAATATCAGGGGAAAAAATGTTCCACAAACATTTGCTCAAATTGCCTCAGCCTTGTTCACATCCCTTGCATTTGCTTTTTGCAAACATTCTTAAGATTGGAATCTGCTTGCACAGATGCAACTTTTAAGATGACATGTTTTATTCTTCTCTCCAGAAGTACTATGTTATACATGATATGGCGAAGGGACAGATTTCCAAAACCCCTTACCTGAGCCCTAGTACAGATGTAATTTCAAAATAAAAAAATATGTAGATTGAGCACACCATTTGCAAGTAGGACGACTCATGCAAACAATAGTACTTTGTGTGAGTATGACTAGAAAATAAAAATTCTGCACTTAGCCAATACATCTTGCAGTAGCTTAATTTCTCTAGGAATTAACTATATGACCAAAAGGAAAAAGTTTAAATGTTACTAAAAGGCCTTAATCTGCTACCTTCTTTAGAATAGCTACCTTTCCCTGAGAGATTCCAAGATCTTCTCACTTGTTCCAGTCCACCTCCTAATTATAAAAGATATGCTGATCAAAAAACATAGGTACAATATGACTTTTGTGACCAATCACAAGTAGCTCAAGCAGTTCAACTGAGTATCAACTCATCCTAGAAAATTGTTCACAATCAATCTACATAGCGAGAAGTATTCAGACTTTTGGCTCTTCAGATTGACACTTGAGGAAACTATCTGCCCATGGGTAGAATTCAAATTTTGATATTTTTCTTGACTTTGAATTTTGCTCAAAAGAGAGGATGCACACGTGAGAGAATCAGTAAAATTTTAAATTTTTTCCCCATTTATTGGCCATCTCTACTCACAGACATGATACAAGCAAAGAGGCCAAAATCCATTGAATAAGTAATGTGCAAATTATCTACAAAGTTCTCAGGGGTGAATCAGAGATTGGCAACATTAGTGAAACCTATGGATAGCTTAATTAACCTCACTTAATTTAGGGCAATTCCTACTCATCCAGGACTAAATAGCAATTAAATCTGTGACAACAGCAAGACAATTATTACATTTGTTGCATTTAGCTGGGAAAAATGTATACATATGAATAATATGTCCAAAACAGTGCAAAAGTGATTCGTCCCACTGAAATCTTCTGTGGAAGACTGGAAATATCATGTAAGTACTGGCTATCAGACTGGGCGCTCCTTTTGTATTGTGTCGTAGATGAGTGAAAACACAACAGACAGAATTTAAACACTAAGGATGGACCCTTGAAGATGAAGAATAAGTAATAGTACACCATGAGCCAACCTGAAAGATAGCAACAGAGCTGTGCCAAAGACATGTATTCCACTCCGGAAGGCCACCAGAAGCTAAGAAAGAAACATAAGTACTCTCTCACGGGCTATGTCTACACTTAAAGTCGGCTTAGTTAAGTCGACTTAGTGTGTCTACACTTAAAATTAAAGTCGACTTAAAGGGGAACTTACAAAGTCGACCTAGAGCGTCCACACTGGATGCTCTAGGTCGACTTTGTGGGGCTAGGGGGACCTTGGGTAGGTCCATGGTGGCAGGGGAGGCACGCTTTGTGTGCAATGGGGCAAAGGGGGACAGGGACCCTGGCAGGGCATGTGGGCAGGGTGTGACGCTGTCTGGATTTAGGGAAGCATTTATGATATTATTTTCAATGGATATCTCATAAATGCTATAAGCTACAGGAACTATGTCATATTTGGTATCAATAGAAAGGTAGTAATTTGCTCGGAATGATTATATAGTTTATGTCTAGGAATTCTATTTCGATTAGAAGTTAAAATTTGGTGTTATATCTATACTTTAACTTATGTTAAAACCTTTGTGTCCTTAATTTTTAGGAATGTGCCAGGACAATGGTCCCAGGGAGTTACCTGATGAGCCATTAAGGAGATAAGGAATACAACCATTGTGTCCTTAATGGCTCATCAGGTGTCCTGGCACACACCCAGGTGTCACCTTTGTCCTGGCACATTCCTAAACATTAAGGACACAATGGTATTAACGTAAGTTAAAGTATAGATATAACATCAAACTCTAACTTCTAATCGAAATAGAATTCCTAGACATAACCTATATAATTATTCCCAGCAAATTACTACCTTTCTATTGATACCAAACATGACATAGTTCCTATGGATTATAGCATTTATGAGATATCCATAGAAAATAATATCATAAATGCTTCCCTAAATCCAGACAGTGTCACACCGTGCCCACATGCCCTGCCCTTTGGGGGGCATTCCAGGCTCCCCCTGTACCCCCCCCGACAGGGAGGGCATTGGTGTAGTCCTGGGGTAGTCCTAAGTCGACTTAGGGCTACCCCAGGGCTACACTGGCTTAATTCAACTTTAAAAAGTCAAATTAAACCTTAGGTCAAGTAGAAAGGTGGTTTAATAAAGTCGACTTAATTTTCCTTAAGTCGACTTAAGGAAACTGTAGTGTAGACGCAGGGCACATTAAGTCTACTTAAGCCAAGCTTAAGTCGACTTAATTTACCAGTGTAGGCGCAGCCAAGGAGCAGACAATCCAAACACAATCTGTATAAAAACATGACAAACACTGGATCAACCCTTGTTGCTTGGTGGTATATAGGTGGGTACCTTCCCAGAGTGTAGTATATATAGAATGATATATCCATGCTCTCTAGTCCTGACCCAATCATACTTGGCCTTCTGGCATCCCAATCTTTTTCTCTATAGCTAGATAACAGTATAATGTGATAATGTGATAAATATTCCTCAATACAACCAAAGGATTCACATTTACAAGCAATGTAGTAGCTTTCAAGTTGGAGTGGAAGATGCATTTCAGCTGTTTGTCTACAGATATTCAGAAATTATACAAATATAAAGAGATCTGATAATTCTTTGTAGTTATGGCAACCTGTATTCCTTGCATTTGAAATGGAAATAAAAAGCTATTTGACTAGAGAAAAGTGTGACAATTTTTGTCTGTTATTGATTGAGGAACAACTTTTTATTTGGGTTCTGTGCGGCGAACATATCATTAAGTCTATTACATTCTAACTACATTGCCACCTACTTCTGATTTTCAATTCTTTTATTTATATATGTGCTTTACATTTTTACTTGCATTCTCATTTTTGCCTCAGACCTGCTGGGAATTACATACTAATAGAAGGTGGATGGTTTCTGTCAAAATGTTGCTTTCTATCACTACCATCACGTGCACTCTCTTCTTTTTATTACTATTATTAATGTTATGGAGTGCATAAAACTTTGAGGTGTAACAAATGCCATGAGCAAAGGCTATTTCCTGGTCTCTAAAATTATGTTCTTTTGCCAGCATACAACAAATTGCAGCTTATTCTGAAATGGCTTGTGTACCACCTCCTTTGGGTCTAGTTACACAGTACACAATATATATTATGGTTCCAGATCTACCCCTTCACACTGATTTTTACATCTTGAACTGTCCCCTGACTTACAACAATATAAATGGAAGGACAATCAGGCCCATATAGAGTTAACCCTTTGCTGTGAAATGAATTTGCTGACCTACAGGCTACAGGAATTAAATGTTTTAGGGATGAGATATTATAGTAATTTGTATCTGTTTTGCTTAAGAACACATAAATTACACATCGTTTTCATTGGAATACCTTGAAAGTGCAAATTCTCATGTAACCAACATTTTAATGGTATCCTGTCTTAACCACTCATTCCAATTAAAAGTGAAAAAATAATTTTTACATCAAAATCTAATGTATTTAGGCTAATGATCTTTATGCACACAGCAACACATGTCATACAAAGAACCTGCTGAATAAACATGGAGTTACACAAGAACAATCAAGGTACTAGCTCCTTTGATGCTTTTGGGATACATTTTCCACTCTAATCTAAATCTAAATCCTGATTTTGCATTGGGATTAGCTAGTATGAAACATTTCACCTATGGACAGTCCTGCTGATGTGAAGTGAAGGAGACTTCATGGGTGAGGAGGTCTCACAATAGGGAATCACAATATCGGATTAAGGCCCTAGTCAGTCCGACCTTTCCAGTCTGTCCAATTGTACTGACCACTTCTAACCCTAGAATCATATAACCATATGGGACTATGGAACTATTTCCAAACATCAGTGCATTCAGCATTCCTTAGGAATGCTGCAGCAATTGGAGTTATAGGCAGCATTCAAAATTTGTAGAGCAAACTTGACACTAAACTATTCTACATTTAAAAAGAAATTCTTCTCCAAGGACTGGAAACTCAGGAAGCAACATGAAAATAGATGAATTGGTGATTCACAATTTTTAAAAAAAATATAACCAAGGTTTTTGAGATGTTTCTAATATATACTGAGATATTTAATGGTAAATTTAGGGACATTAAAACACAGCATGATCTGTTAAACCTAATGGCAGCATGCACTTGTGTATCTCTTTTAAGCTGTTTTAAAAACCAATGTCATCAAAGAACAAAATAATTTACAATATGGTCTTTCTGATTTCCACTCTCCAGTGAATGAACAAGTTGGGTTATTTATTTATTACCTTCATTTCTTTGCTGTTATTGTTATTACAGGAACTGTACTGTCTATTTCAAAGAAATAGATACTTGGTTTTAACCACTGCTAAAAGTAGATCTTTATGAATGCAGGTTACTATAGTTACAGTCGCATTATGGGTAACTTTTTCATTATAACTGCTGCGTGTTTATATACAAACAGCTGAACTGCAGTTTTCAACTTTAATCTAAGAAGCCACAGGAATTGCTTTGATTTTAAATTTGCTGATCAAGCCTATGACATTAAAAGTGTAAGATCAGAGGGGGGAGATAACTTTAATTCTACCCTCCATATTAAAAATAAACAAGAGCTTCAGAAAAGTATACCAGCTCTTCAGAAACCTTGAAAATCAACTGAAACAATTGGCAGAGAGTCAGCAACCCACATGCCTAAGAGGCATTTAACTGTTGCTGGGCAAATCAAAAATGAAAACTTCACACCCAGAAGTTTATGGAATTGGGTCTGATAGTTTTGGGGACATTCAATAGGTTCCATCAGACTCCACTGAAGGCAAGTGGTCAGAGCAGTTGCTTTGGGCCATCCAACCTGTGTGGACTGGGAGAAGCTGAGTGACAGGAGCAGAAAGCAAGCTGGATTTTTTCCCCTTGTTAATCCTTAAGTATTATATAGCAGGTTAGTGATATTGTTAAACTTCCAACAGGGAAGGCTAGGCAGTTTTAATTACAGAAAGGGGAAATTGGGAGTGAAAATGAATTTCTTTTACTTTAATTCCATACTTTGAATGTTATTGAATTTTAACCAAACCATTTTCTCAACCAATATGATTCACCAGCTCTCCTTTATTTAATGCGATGAGGGGGAAGTCATTTGTATTTTGCTATTCTCAGTTTTGTATTTCTCTTGTAACAGGTTTTCATTTATTATAACTATTCATATACATAATCTGACTGTTTGGTTAATTAGGCCAGGTCTACACTTGAAATTTGGTGGCAGTTGACCAAAGTCAACAGGCTACACAGAGTAGCTTGCATAACTCCTGCTGACTTCCGAACTCCCCGTTAGCACGTTGTCTTCACTGAGCTGTACCAATGGGAAATGCGTTCCTGTTGATGCAGCGCTATGACATTTCAGGGGGTGGTTTTTTAAAGTTGATTTCTGAATCAACTGAATGTATTTTTACTGACCGCTCAGTTGATCTGGAAAAATCGATCTGATGATGGCATCTTTGCTGCCATCTGTGTAGACATGGCCTTAGTTAGCTGAGTAGCAAACTGAATGAATACAGCAGAGGAGGAACCATCTACATAAATTCCAGCTGGAGGTTTCTGCAAGTAAGAAGAAAGAAGACTACAGAAGAAGAAGCTGCAGTACTCTCGGACTCAGCAGGCTGCATGGATTTTGGTGGGCAAAGACTAACTGAGGTCAGGTGAGTTCAGCCTAAGCTTTTGAGAACTGACTTATTTTTCATTGTATTTCTGTGGGCACTGATGCTGACCCATTTAGATTTGCTTTCTTTCTTTATGTTTATATGTAACCATGAAGATAATGTATGCAGATTATAAGGTAGTTTTATTATGCTGCAGAAATTCAGGGCTGGATTAATGCAGGGACTAAAGGGGTCACAGACGAAAGGGGTGCCCTAGGCTCCAGCCCCTAAAGCCTTTGATCCAATCCGCACCCTCCCCCACCCCACTCAGTGTCAGCGGAGCTTGGGAGAGGGCTGAGAGTGGCAGGGCCTTGGGGCCAGAGGCTGGTCTTCACACACCCGCTCTGACCCAGGGCCAGCTGGTCCACCCCCAGGGGCAGGGCAAGGTGGGCCAGTGCCTGTTCGCTCTGTACACAGGGAGGTGGGGCTAACTGGTGGGCAGCCTCTGCTCCAGTGTGGCTTTCCAGGCCCCATGGCTCTGGAAGGGGTTGCAATGGAGGCTGCACCGCATGCCAGCTGGCCCCACGCCCGGGCAGACAGGCTGGAGTGGGGCCGGGGTGGGAGCACTGTCAGATCATCATTGTCATGAACAGTCCTCAAGAACACTCTATTTTTAATTTTTTTTTGAGAAAGACGAACAAACAGCCTTTTCCAAAGGCAGAACAGCCTATGGCCTGTGCATTTTTGAAGTAAAATCCCCACGAGGACTATGTCCCAGCTGAGAATTTGAAGCTCTGCAGTCTTATTAGCTTCTCCGTCTCGTAATAGTCAGTGTTTGACTGAGGCAGATGGCTCAGACTGCAAAACTGACAAAAATGTGCTATTTGCGGCACATTGATCCATCTCAAGGCATCCTAGTGAAACAATGCTTGATTCAGTTGCAGAAATCACCTTGTCTTCAAAAACATCACACATATGCTTACATATTGTGTCCACTACAGCGAGATGGAAAGGTGCTTGCAAGAGTTACACCAGGTACCCAAAGCCTTCATTTCAGAAACTGGTTATGGTTGCTAAGTGAAAACACTGTTGTCCCATATAAACAGGATTTACAAAACCCAAGCATTAAAAGGATAAATAAATAAATCAATAAATCACATCTTGAATATCAACAAAATAATCTCCTTATCAAATATAAAAACATACATGCTTCACCATATCAAAATAAACAACTCTGTGCCACAGATTTTCTTTTAAAAATACATTATTTTTGTTGTCTCGATTTCCGTACCAAACATTTGCTTTGAAGGTATATGGTTAAACGGGAAACAGTTGCAACCTTAACTATGGTAAACCCCCCACATATGTTACAGAGTTGGGAATGAAAATTTGGTCCATCAGCTGAAGAATAAATCCAGGTCTCTACACTGGAGCTAAAGGAATAGCTCTGAGTTTTCAGATTTAGAATCAGCTTTCTAACCTGGAAACAAACAGCAGAGAACCTATTCAAATACACCCACGTATATCGTCCGATCCAAAAGCCCATGCTTAATTTTACTCATTAAATAAGTGTACAGATCTTTACACACTGAAGTCTTTGCAGGCCAAATCTCTAAAGATTCTTACTAAAAAAGTCAACCAAACAAACCACATCCTCTGTGTGACTTTGATCAAAAGAATCCAGTGTTACATTCTTTCTGTCCCTAAAACATCCACTGAAATCAACAACAGTTTCACACGTGCACAAAGAATGCAGGACAAAGCCCCAAATGGACTTCTTCACAACATGAAATAGTACAAAATCAAGAGTAATTTTTCTGAGGGTATATCTCCATATTTCTATAGAAGGCTGCTCCCTCTAACAATTGTATTTCTTGCATTCCACACATTGTGATTTACAGCTTTAATGATCTACCTATAATTTTATTTTATTCAGTGGTTTTACTCTCCTTTCTATCATTTGCATTTAATTCCTCCTACTTTATGCACACAGAGTAGAATTGCTTATTTAAAATAACACATTTTTAATATGTGCATTAGTGCTGCTTTAGGAACAAAATAGTCTTTACTTTTCCTAGATTAGTGTATCTCTCATTTAATTACAACTGGAAAGGTTAGAAACTTTTATCATGCACACATATTCTCTGGGAATTATCTGACTCTAAAATATAATTAATCATCCTCTGTCATGCTTTTATTATACCCACTGCTCTCTAGAGTCATTCCTTTATTTCTTCTTCATTCATATTCCTCTGACCTTCCTCTTTACTCTGCTACCGCAGACCTCAGGTGAATTTCAGTCGACTGATCAGAAATGACTGGATATTGTTAAACTCATTTGTCAACCATATTATCAGCTCACAAACATGAGATCTCTGCATATGCTTAGCATTTTCCATATATAGCAGTCCAAGTATTAACATGGACGGCATCTGTCAATGTTGACAAAAATTAAATTTCGAAACTACTGTAAATAATAAAGCAGTCATATAAAGATTATTTCTCTGGAGCATAAGCTACCAGTAAACATGATTTGCATAGTGAGCTTACAGCTGTTTCAACATGAGCTGTTTGCTGTGGTTCATTAAAATGATTTGATTTGTTAGATTCCAGGGTAGTTGCAAGTTTCTATGAAATAGCCACTACTAACTGTAGCAGTTTCAGATCTTCAGAACTCTGCACATATTCTGAACTGAATAACAAAGGTTAGAAACAGATCACTAGCCATGCTTTGGACAGAGAGGCATCGTATATGCTGTCTAAAGATGTGTATCAAAGTATTACTGAATACAAAATAGCACAGGTAGCTTTACTGTACCATACCCCACCAACCCACCTTTTCAAAGGTTCTATTGACTTTAATGGGAAAATTAGTTTGGGTCCCAAACCCAACCACCTTCCAGAGCTTAATGTTTGATAGTAAAACCCCTTGCAGAATACTCACAATACCGTTGACTGAGACAGGAAAGGCTATGGACCCAGGAAACAATTTACCATAGAACCCATGTAAAACTCGAGCTGTGCAAATCGTATTTTTTCACATGAACATTTGTCCATTTCATCCAAGAAGATTTTAAGCTCATGCTCTTCATTTGTCCCCAGCATTTCAGAGCACTGGATTTTGTGTGTGTTTTGCTTCGTGGTTGTCAACTCATGTTAAAGCGTGAAAGGGCAGACAGAGTGAAAAAAATTTCTTGCATCCACACACTATTAATGTATTCCAAACAAAAAACTACATTAAGATGGGGTTAACCCGAACCCTCACCCTAACCTACAAAATCCAAATCATATTAAGGATATGAAAAAGCAAAAGTCAAAACACGCAAACAACCTTAACATTGCCCGGTGGTGAAAGAGTGGAATAGCCACACGGTTAGCATTAATGAAGTCTTCAGACGTACCATGGCCATCAGTAAAAGACAAAACTAACATAGGAATCACATGATAAAGTCGGTATCCGATTATTCAGATAACCCTAGCACGCTGTTCATATTCACATACCATTGGACAAAAGCAGAGACCTTGAGCATTGTAAAGCGTGGGAAAGGATCCTAATGGACAAAGCCCTGGCTCAGATGATATAGCTGGAGTTGGTCCTGCTTTGAGCAGGGAGTTGGACTACATGACCTCTTGAGGTCCCTTCCAACATTAATATTCTATGATTCTTTTATTTTTGAGGTGCGCCTATAATGCTGTATATTATGTAATATTTTCGTAGACATTACATCAAGAAGGGACTGGTCTGACTATCTAGTCTGACCCAGTGCATATCACAGGCCACAGATCTTTACCCAGTATTTCCTGCACCAGGCCCATTTCTTTTGTTTCAGCCACAGCACAGCATTTAGAAAGATACCCAATCTTGATCTGAAGACCACAAGTGATAGAGTATCCAGCACATTACTAGGTAAGTTGTTCCAGTGTTCAGTTATCCTCACTCATAAAAAATTGTGCCTTTTTTAAAGTCTTCATTTGGCTAGCTTCAGTTTCCAACCACTGGATCTCGTTATGACTTTAATACAATAGAACCTCATAGGTACAAACATCTCGGGAATGGAGGTTGTTCATAACTCTGAACAAAAGATTATGGTGGTTCTTTCAAAGGGGTAGCCGTGTTAGTCTATTGTAGAAAGACAACAGAGTCTTGTGGCACTTTTAAAGACTAACAGATTTATTAATTGCATGAGCTTTCGTGGGAGCAAATCCCACTTTGTCAGACGCTTTGAAGATAGGAAAGTTACAGAGTGGGAGGAAATTAAATGCAGGGGAGTGTAACATTACATCAAGTGAATTGACCTCCCCCCTCCTCTATGTGCTGTTCCCCAGTGTTTTGAATCCTGACACCTACTTTGATTTGCTGTTACAGCCTGACCTGATGCTATGTCATACACTCCCCTGGAAGAGAAATGTGGCCAGCATGATTGGGTTGGATCAATTCAGCTAACAAAGCCAAGTGAAAAGAAAGAAAGAAAAAAAAGAAACAAGAAGGAGAAGAAAGAAAAAAGTCAGCCTCCCCTAAGCTTCTTCTATTTAACAGAATACTTCTTGGGAAGGATTATTAGCAATCCTACAATAGAAAGATTGTTAATGTCAAGAAAATACAACTTCTCTTGACATCTTATTCTTTTCTCCCTAAACTACTACTGTGATTTCATTTACACGTCATACACACAGTGCAGTCTAAATAATTAACAAAAAGTCATCATAGGACATCTGTTGCTTTGGAAATATCAGTGCATGTCTACAGTTCCTATCAAGGCTGTGCATCAGTAGGCCCTAATCCAAAAAGATATTTAAGTATGCAAGGAGCTCATTGAATTTACAGGACTAATCACATCCTTAATGTTAGGCATACGCTTAAATACTTGACTGGATCAGGACTGTGAAGCCTAAATTTCCCCCCACAACCCATGGGCTATATTCAATTCTTCCTCTGGATTCACTGGATTTTACATACATATAATTGGGGGCAGAGTTTAGATAAAGAAGGCCACCTTTTTGTTTGTTTTACCTTGCCTGCATCTCTAGCCAGAATAGTGCTCCTGTGCCCATAAATACCATTGATAATTCAGTGGATGAGACCAACTGAAACTAAACCACTACAAATCCAACATGAGGTGTCCGACCTCTGTAGTGATGCAGTACATATTAACCATACAGATTTTTTTTTGCTAGCAGAAATGTTACTGCATGTATCTCACTTCCGGCTCATATAACTGATTATTACACTGTACATATGATCCATGGTATCCAACAGGTGGTCTATTTAGATCGAAACATATTTTTCTTCCACGCACATTAAATGGTTAAGGAAACTAAAAGAGTATATTATGGATGCACAGGGCTGCTGAAGAGTCAACAATTCTTTACCAGGCTGTTTACACGATGCTTGTTTTAACTGTGCAAAAAAAATGCCAGAGCTGTATTCCTTTAAGAATAAATATTCAAATAAAGCCTAACTATGAACATATGATCTGTCCTTTTGTGGGCAGGAACAGGTGTTCCCTGTTGGAATTTTATCTATTAAAAAAAGCATACTCTCTTACCCACTCAGGTAACACTTACCAGGTGTTCAATATGTAGTCCTGGGTCAACACGAATAGGGGTGAGGTGGTTGGTTATCTAACCCCATGCTATATATTAATTTTATTCTTTCTCAAACTATTGTTTAGCTTGCAAGGGTTTTGGGGGACCTGATTCTACCACCCTTATTCATGCTGAGAAGTAGTTACTTGTAAGTCGGGGTAAGTGATTACTCCAGGAATAAGGTTATCCTTATTCAGTGGTAGAATCTGGCCTTTTGATTTTTGTTGACAGACTCAGCTTTTGTTCACTCAGCTTGAATGCTTTGTACTTCCTAAAGAAGAAGCAAAAGGTAAAATCCAGGCCTTCCTGAAGTCAACAGTAAAATTCCCCATTTACTTTAACAGGTCCAGGATTTCACCCAATATGCACACATAATTTCAAATGATAGTTTTAGAAAAATCAAACATACAAAGGGGGAAAAATCACATTACAATCAACTATTCCATTTGTTCTCCAGTTTAGTACCTATGTGAAAATTTCAGCCCAGCTAACCTATTTATAATTCTTTGTGACCTGTTATGGAACATGAACTGGCTGGTTAAAGAACTAAGAGCATTTGAAATAAAAGTCCACTCCTGTGGGAACAAACCAGGCTGCTTTCCACCAGGAATTTTTCTTGCCTCACCGCATCATTAACCCTCATTTTGGGTAGCCTCTCTTTCACAGACAGATTTATGTTCCATTTTAAGCACATGCACCACTTTTCACAGGACAGTCATGACCAGGCCAGAATTTCAAAAAGAAGCCATCTGAGCTGAAAACCCCCAGAAGATGGGAGTCCAACACAAGTGAATGGGTTGCAGGAAGAGGAAGGCTGCACACTAGGGCTATGTCTACACTTGTTAATTTAGGTCGACTTAGCATGTCCACACCTAAATTTTAAGTCGACGTAGGGGGGAACTTACAAAGTCAACCTAGAGCATCCACACTGGACGCCTAGGTCGACTTCTAGGGACTAGGTGGACCTGGGAGAGGTCCACGGTAGTAGGGGAGGCACCCCTTGCCAAGTGCCAGGGGGCTCAGCCTTTGCCCCATTGTACCTGGGTACAATGGGGCAAAGGGGGACAGGGACCTTGGCAGGGCATAGGGGCAGGGTGGGCAGGGCTCTGCCCTGCCCTGTGGGGGGATGTGCCAGGCTCCCCCTGTGCCACCCCCCGGCAGGGAGGGCAGTGGGGGAGTCCTGGAGAGCTCTAAGTCGACTTAGAGTCGACTTAGGGCTACTCTGCATCCACACTGGCTTAAGTTGACTTAAAACAAGGTTTAACAAAGTCGACTTAATTTTCCTTAAGTCGACTTAAGGAAACTGTAGCGTAGACGCAGAGTAAATTAAGTCGACTTAAGCAAGCCAAAGTCGTCTTAATTTACAAGTGTAGACGCACCCTAGATGTGCATTTTGTCTTTATGTTGAGAACAGGAAGATAGTTTTCGTTGATGAGCAAGGGGCAAGGAAAGAGAAATGAGAAGGGTGTGGGGAAATGACTGGAAAAGAGGGAAAGGAAAAAAAAATTAAGGAAACCGATTTGATGAAAGGAAGAGGAATTTTTTCCACGAAGAGCTCCAATATACTTAGAATCGCTATTTTCGGCACCAGCTGTCGGTGTCCCAGCCTGCTCCTGGTGATTCTGTAAGCAAAGGCTGCCAGCAGTGGTGATGGCTTTGTAATGTATACACCTGACCATCAAACACATATCACTCAGGCTGATCTTCAGCTTATCCCAGAGCTGGCTTATTCCTGAATCCGTTCGGCAAGTGCAGTTTATAAATAAAAGGGGATTGAAACATTTGATTTTAAAGCAAACACAGCTGCAGCCTGAGTAATTTTTTCCACGTATGCCTATTTACATAGTGAAGCCAGTCAGCCTATACAAAGCAGGAGAAATTCAACCATGGAAACTCTCAAGACAGACTTTAAAAATTCATAAAAATCAAATTAAATTGTCAGTCAAGAGGACTAGGTCAAGGGAAAAAAGGAAGAAGGCATGCCTTACAGCAGGTCAGTAAGTACAGGACATAGATAGAGGATTAGATGCTGTAGGATGATCACAATCAGTATTATGGATATAAACCTTCATCACAACTCTGAATACCCTCGCAGGCTCTCTTATCAGCTAAATTGCTTTGCGGTAACCTCACTTGATGTCCTTGACCACATTTGAACAGTATTTGTCTCCAGCTTCCAAACAGCTGACAGTCCTACTTTGTGACTTCCAAATATCTGAGGGTATGTTTTTTTTCTCATTAGCCACCCTCTTTTCTAGATATAGTCTTTTCCTTCTTCTTGCTGTTGATGTAGGAGTGAAGATTTAAAATGACTTGGGGGCAACAGTGTTCATTTATCAAATGAATCAGCTGTGAATTTAAGTGGCTTAAATCACATACAATAATAGGTGAATTAGAACGGTTTGAAAGGACTTAATATTAGCAAACAAATAAAAAGGTTCTCACACAGAAAGGATCAAAAAGTTCTACAAGGATGAAAAAGGTTCTATGTGTTACTTGTAACAACTTACACTAGATAATTTTTACTGAATGAATTCAACAGGCCAACCCACTGAGGACCATACTGAGTCCTTTAACAACACTAGTGACCAGGTTGCTCACATGAGTAGCCCCATTTACTTCAGTGGAAGAACTCATGGTAGTAACTGCTCACGATAGTGAACAATCTGGCCCAAAGCTGGTGGAGTTTACTGCTCTATAATATGATGGCAGAATCTGGCCAACAGAATCATAATCTGGTGTAACTCATAAGTGTTCAATTCAAAAGTTACATATGCATTTTAACTGAGTTGCAACACTAAATATACAGGAGACAAGAAACTAGAATAGATGGTAGATCTGTTGTAAAGGAATGTTATCTCGTGGTTGGAACAAGGACTTGGAACCAAGAGTTTTTTTTGGTTTACCATCTACGGTCTCATTATAAACCACACTGTACTGTCTGTGTGGAGCCACCTCACCTCAAAGGATTGAGCACATATTCCTCTCTGGTGTACCCAAAAGAGCCCATTTTGACTTATACATTTAGGGTGTTGTAGCTTGTTCGAGCGAGTACAACTGACCTTCTCAATGAGCTAGTAGAGAAAATTCAGGCTGCTTGTGTTTTACCCCTTTCCCCATCCTTCGGGTGTCTAACTATTAAGACTGCATGCTCTTTAGATCAGAGTCTTTCTGTTACTCTGTTTATAATACAATGGGGCCCCATTCTGAGCTAGCCCCCCTCAGGCATTACTGTATCAAGCAATGAATATAAAAAAATATCAAGATGTTTAGGAAAATAGTTGGAAATATCTTAAATGCCATATGTACACAAAGAATAAGATGTTGACTTGAAGGAGTACAATTCTACTTATAAATAAAATAGTGAACATGTTTTTAAAACAGAATTATTTAGCACAGCACAAAATGGAAGCTGTGTTAAGCTAGAGAGTAATTTCACCTATCATGGTTTTACATCATGGGTCATACTTCATTACCTTTTGCTCCAAGCTCCAAGTCAAATTTGATTAGGGACTATAATCTGATTTGACATAATGAGAATACTATTCAGGACCCATGTTTTAAATATGGCTTTCTGTGTGCAGTTTGTTAGGTTAATGAATTTAACAATTGAGATCATTTTTATGTTTCATGGGTGATTTGGCATGAAATAAAATTTATAAAATGTGCAAAACTGGCTAGAAAGTGGCATTTCAACCCAAACAAGCAGTTAATTACAGTAGATGCCACAACTTCTATATGTCCTTCATTGATCTTCACACGGCTAATGCCCTTTAGAAACTGTGCAAGTAAAGGTAAACAACATGAAGTGAAGCATGCTTTTTTGGATATAACTTCTGTTAATTATGATCGGGTCTTCTACTTCTCTCTAAATTCTTGAATACTACCTACCTTATTCCAGCACATGACATTGCTATCAGGTGTAGCAGAGTAGGTCCACTGGCTTTCCCTAACCCTTTCATTGCCAGAGGGGAGCTGGTCAGCCTCCTTAATCTTCTCATATCCATTGCGGGGCCGCTTCACCCCATCAGGGGTGGTTGAGCAAAGGAGCTTTAATGGTACTAGGGAAACAACAAATATTCCTTTTGTTGGTCTTATTATACTATTATTATACCCGAGGGCCAGACTGTTCTCTAAGTCTGGAAATCAGGCATCATTGGGTAAATACATTGGAGTGCCAGAGCATGAGGACACTTTGCTCCAATCGCCAAGTTGTCTCAACAAAAATAGTCTTCCACTTCATAGAACACAATGAAGCCACTCTTGCAAACAAAAATTCCAAACCCACCAGAGCTATGAAGCATCTTCCCAGCAAAAAAAAAAAAATCCTCCAGGATGATCATGTTTATGGTGGTGGCTTGGTATGTATCTGTCTCTCTCAATCTTGCCCTCCATTTCAGCTACACTGCAGAGTCTTTTAGAATTCACATCATGTTGTCAGCCAATGTTCTCTGGGGGCTCAGGCATATGACATTTGCCTTCCCTCGCCTCATCCTCCTTCCATTGAGCAGAATCCTGGACCTGCGTGGAATAGCGTGTAGGTTCATAGAAAAAGAGGATGATGACACAAACTGCTGAAGAATGGGGGACCTAAATTGCATGGTCAGAGCCAATCTGCTCCTGGAGGGAAACCTTCCTATGTTGGTTTAAAGGCATGGGCTGGCCATGTGTTCATTTCAGCTGTCATACAAGTGCAATGGGAGTACAACCGCTCTCTCGTAGTGTTTTGTTAAATGCAGCCAGCAGGCACAGTAGTGGTTTTGCCAAATCTTCTTTATAAAAGACACTCTCCGTTTATTGAATTATTTAAATAACACTCAATAGTGACTCAGCCCTTGCTCTTAGTTTTCTTTCTGTTGAGATTTCAGCTCAGACCATGTAAGTTATAGCATCTGAAAGATTTTTTTTTCTTTTTAAACCTGTTTGTCCTAATATTATTGACAGCACTGTGAGGAAATGTAGATATACTACTTGAAAGTGCTTTTAAAAACAGCTCTATCTTGTCACCCCCGAAATATCAAAGCTAAAAATTACACGATTCACAGTGACTGTTGTGTCCTATTTGAAGGCATCAGTTATCTCTCACTATAGTAATGTATCTCTTTGCTAAGTGAGCAGTGTGCATCACAGGATTTGCCTAGAGGCAGGAACTGAAGTGACTACTTTACTAGCTAATGAGATCCAGAAGAGAGGTTAAACAAGGAACAAAAAATAGTAATGCTTTCTGTTAAAGAAATATCAGCCATACAGCTGTTACTCTCAAACAACTGTTCATGGTTTCTACAAGACATCTATATTAATGTGGAAATTTGCAAAGCATTAATAGAAGGTAAATCACCGTTTGACATTTAGTGCCCCTGCTTTACGGAAGCATGATTAATGGACAATGAGGAAGCGCCAAAGTCCTCCACACTGGAGGATCTGTGGCTCTCGCTGACTTCCATGAGGCCAGTTTAAGCATTTGGCCTTTTGTGAATCATAATAGGGGATATTTATGATGGGCTTGATCCTCAGCTAGTATAAATCGACTTCCAATACAGCTATGGTGTTCTATACCAAAGGAGGCTTATGCCCAACAGTACTGAATCCAGCCCAGCCCAGAAGAACATAAGAAACAGAACTTGTACCATCAATTTGCTATGGTCTTCAAGGGCCTCAGTTGAGTTTAACGGTAATTGCTTATAAGCTAGAGTAGTGGTGGGCAATAATACTGACAGGTAGGCCGGTGCAGTGGTGGCGAGTTGGCCTCAGGCCCTGGGGGCGGAGAGCCAGCATGGTGGGGGGGCAGCGGAGAGCCCCCCGGGGGGGGGGGGGGGGCACAGCAGCAGAGAGCCAGAGGTGGCTTTTGGCATAGAGAAAGCAGGTGCATGCCGAGGGCCCCGAGCAGCAAGGGGCCCCATTGCCTGCTTTGCCTACCCCAAAGCCGCGTTTGCCTCAGTTGGCAGCAGGAGGAGGAGCTGGCTCAGGGGGCCGAGGCCGTATGGGATGGAGCTGGGGCTGGAGGGGGGGTGAGGTAGTGAGGGCTGGGGGGAGTAGGGCCACAGAGGGGGGCCCAATGGGCCCATAGGGGACCCCCCAATAGCCAAAGGGCCACCTGTGCAGAGAGCCAGCCGGAGGGCCGGGGAGCAGCAGAAAGCCGGTGTACTATCAAAAACCATGTGTGCGCAGATTTAGTTACTTGGGTTGTTCTGAGCACGCTCACATCAACTGAACGTGCTTAGTAAAATTTGCTGCAGAACACTGGTTTGGGCACGGCCCTGGCCCCAGGGCCAGCAAAAAGCCACAGCCAGGGGTGGGGGGGCAGGCCTGGAAGAGATTGAGCCCCGGGGTAGGCGTGGGGTTGGGGACACAGAGACGGCAGACCAGACAGAGATGTGCGGCAGTCTGGATCCAGCTCCCAGGCTGTATTTTGCCCACCCCTGGGCTAGAGTCTCATCATCAGAGATGGGGAGGGGAAATGCAGAAAGATAGGAGGCAGAAAAAGAAGTGCATCTATGTTAATGAGAACAAGGTATTCATTCTATAAATTCTCCTCACTCATCTACTTTTGTTGGTCCTGCAAGGTTAGAAATGATACAGTACTTCATTTGTATAAGTAAGTTGTCAAGTGTAGGTATGTGTAATGATCTTGAGGGTTCATTAAAGACCATGCCCTTGAATGAGTGAGGAACAGAACTTTAATAACACAGACAGGAGTGATTCCCAGGGGTGTAGCTGGGAGTAGCCACGTTATAGATATAGGGCACATCTCCCAATTCACACAACACTGACCCATGCTAGGGAGTGTCTCTAAAATCACAACCTTCTACAAGCATCTCTCTACTGTGTGTAATAAATGATTAGAGGTTGTCTGGTGGATTTAAACTTGGGTTCATGTGGTGTGCTATTAAAAAGCATACACAGATCTTCAGTAAGAAATAAACACAGCTTTCATGCTTTTGTTCATTGCATTCTGCATGTCAATTTCTAGACACAGACCAACATATTAAAAATCACACAGTAAGAGGCTCATTTCACCATGTTTTTGAAATGTATGTATTGTTTACATAATGTTTGTGGCTCTCTGGCATCTGATTTTGACTATTCACCAATCACCAGAAGTAATTTTTTTCCATTTTGAACAATGATAAGTAACAACCGTACTTAGAGGTTGTTATTTTCATAACATAACTCTCTGAGGCTATGTCTACACTTGCTAAAATTAGTTCCAATTAGTTAGTTTGAACTAACTAAGTCGAACTAATTTTAGTTAGTTTGAATTAGCTTAATTCAAACTAGCATGGCCACACTGGAATGTTAGTTTGAACTAAGCAAGCACTTGCTTAGTTCGAATTAGTGATCCCTATTCATTTCAATGGCCGGTTAATTCAAATTAAGAAATTAGTTCGAATTAACATGGCCACATTGGTTAATTCGAACTAGTTAGTTTGAATTACCCCCTTAGTTCGAATACCCTATTCAAACTTATTAGTTCGACTTAAGGAAGCCCTTAATTCGAACTGACTAAAGCCTAGTGTAGCCATGACTTTAGTTAGTTCGAATTAAGCCTCTTAATTCGAACTAACTTGCCAGTGTAGACAGAGCCTTAATGTCTGATGGCAGAGTAGACATCAAGTCTCAACCACAGTAGACTAATGTTGCTAAGATGTTAGATGACTATGAAAGATTCACAAAAAATATAATTATAGGCTATAAAAGAGCTCACTTACTAAAGAAGAATTGAACAAAGAATAGATTTCCATCAGAAGGCATGTCTGGAAAATACTAGCACTTATTGCAGAAGTCAATCTAGAGGTCTAGATTCCCTAACTTCATCCTGACGCTCAGAAGAGCGGAAGGAGCTAGGGTTGTCAGGAAACCAGTTACGGCTGTACACCTGCTGAGAATTCTCCTGTTATCCATCAAGTTCTACATGTAAAGTTCAATTAAAGAATTATTCTAATTCTATCTATGTCCATTTATGACCAGCACTTCATCCTTCTATGCCAACTGTTGCTCCAAAGGGGCAAACAAGCCAGATATTTGCTTAACAAACAGTGTTTGACGTAAATAATTGGGGTGTGCAGAAGGCGTCTTCTTTTAGATTTACAATGTATTCTGTGAAATCATGGTGTATCCTGCCCAAATGTAGCCTGTAGCCTGTAGCCTTATAAATCATTAAGGTTACTGTTAGCCCGTTCTGTAAATGTCTCAGTGGCCATAATGGCTTTCCTTGTAAGCTATACATAGTGGTCAATGTGTTCTTAAATTCAGCACTAACATCTCTTCCCCTGTCCGCAGTAGTTTTGGAATAAGGACTGAATCCTAGAGCACCATTTCCCACTATGCAACATGCTGATTATTTGTGATGGGGAGGTAAGTGTTGCTGAGATGGAGTGCTACAATTATATATGCTGTGTTCTCCACCAATGTGCATGTGCCTGTTTACTGACTGACTGTCCATTTCCCCCTCTGTACTCTTGCCTATGCCTGATCTATATTTAATCTCTTGCTTCATCCTTGGAAAGACTTTTGGGACCATTCATGAACCATGCTGTGCTTCTCTTTGTGGGGAGTGGTTTGTAGAATGGCAGAGAGGAACCTACACTAGAGCTGAGCAAATAATTGATTTCTCAGTTTGGTGAATTTAAAAAAAACAAAAAACCAAACAAAAAATAACCCATCACACACACAAGAAAAAAACCTTTCCTATTTTCAGTCAATCCAACACAGAAACTTTCCCGTTTCTCACTAAAATGAAAACTATTTTCTTTTGTGTTCTGGTCAAAACAAAACCTTTCATTCAATCTGAAAAGAGCTCTCTTCCCCACCCTGCCATTTCATTTTCGGGTTTTTTCAAAAGTCTTCAGATTTATTAAAAAGAAACAACAAAAAACAACTACATTTAGAAAAGAAATGCTATTTTGAACCAAACGTTTTGAGAATGCCAACAATTGCAATGTTTTGGGATTTCCCTCCATTTTTGTCACTGAATTCAGTCCAAATTCACTGTTTCAGCCAACATGAAACTGCATTTTCTGGAAAAATCTGAAACCCTTTCCCCACCTTAAAACCCTGCTATTGGTCCTGCAGTTTCTCCTCAAAGCTTCTGTGTAGAAGACTATTCCTTAAACTAGCTGTTCTGCTGGTGGTGGTACATAGATTTCTTCAGCTATATTATGTTCATATCTTAAATGCTACCTCTTCCTAGATGAGAAGTAAATCCATAAAGAGCTCTGTATAAGCTCAAAAGCTTGTCTCTGTCTCTCTCCTCCTGCCCCAACTGTAACTGGGGCAATAAAAGATATTACCTCATCCTCCCTGTCACCCTATTATTGGCTTGCTTCTTTTTCTCCCATCTGCAGTCTTGATAAATAAAGCAGCTCAGGATGCACTGTGGACTCACTATTATTGTTTGTTTTCACCATAGTGCCATGGAGTCCTGTTCAAGGGCCAGGAGCCATTGTGCTAGGTGCTGTATAAACACAGACCAAGATGACAGTCCTTGCTCCAAAAAGCATAACCAAGAAATCCCACACAAAGAAATCCTTACCAATAATCTCTGAAGCCATTTTGGTCCTGACTCTTTGCTTGATGGGGCTAGCTTCTCCTGGCTAAGATTTTCTGTTAACCTGGCCTCATCTCAGAGGAAAATTTTGTTGGCAAGTTGGCTAAAATTCTGCCATTTTTGAGAGACAAATGCATGAAAAATAATGTTCACTAACCAAGACATTTTAAACGTTTTTTTGCACGTCGAGAAATCAAATCTGTATCACAAATGCACATACATCTTTATATCACACACTGAAATGGGTGCAGCTGGTTTTACTTCAAGAGATACACATTAAAAGAACTGCATGTTGTGGGTGATGTGTTTTAGATGTAAAAAATATTTAAATAAGTGTATGAGATGCATTTTCTCTATCAGCATTGGCAGCTAAGGACAATAGGACAGATTTTTAAAAGGTATTTTAGGTATCTAAACATGCAGATAGACAGCCAATGGGATTTTCAAATGCACCCAATGGGAATTAGGCACCTGAATGCTTCCAGAGCTCCCACTGCAGTTATGTGCATATGTATTTATCTACATGTTTAGGCACATAAATACATTTAAAAGTGGCCCAGTGTCTTTAGAAAACATTCAGCTGATTTACAGGCCATCTTCCATTGTGCATGTAACATTGTCTGTTAATTTTACTCCATGTGTTAAAAAAAGAAAAGAAATGAAACTAACCTTGTTTATTGACTAGTTTATGACATTGCTCTCAGAGGGTTATTTATATAGCACCGTGAGTTTGCCTAAGAACTGCCTCATTAGAGGTCTCCCTCCTCCTTTGATTGTGTGCTTTAAGGAACTACTTCGGTTCACGGCCAGATCACACAATCCTGAAGAAAACACAAAGCCAGAAATGGTTAAGAAACCCACAGAGCGTTCATTATACAGCCTTGGGAGAGATGGGCAAATGGCCAGTAGCTGTGCAGGCAGATTTGTCTACTGATCTTTGCAAATTGCCTCCTTCGGAGGACTTGCACAGCACCACTGGTCATGGCCGGACAGCGACGACTCCTCTCTTGTGAGGCTCGCAATACTGTGGCACTGTGTGGGCTGTAAAAAAAAAAAAAAAAAGACATACACTCTAGCTAGGAGCCCTATGTCCCAGCCAGTCCACTAACCACCTTTGGCTTCAAGAGCCTCCAGCTGCTCTGCCTATGTTGCTCACCCATCTAATGCCAACTTCACACCCTCCTCAAACACTAGCACCAAACTGTTGTGCTATGTTTTGTTATATGTGTGCTCAATTGTAGGCCGTCTGATTGGAGCCCGGGGGGTGTTTATTTTGTATAGCATCGTGTATATTGAATCAATACATACGTATTCATTCCTCTATCAATCTCGTTTCTAATAAAACATTAGCATGTTTTCTGAATTTTGCCTGGAATACATCCAGCTTCATGCAAACAAGGGACAGAGGTGGGGAGTAAGTGGCCTCACCCCATACAATAATGGTGTATTTTATTGGGGGTCAAGCCTTTGCGTCCTCAGGTGTTGCAGGGTATGTCTATGCTGCAAATATGGGGTGTGCGACTGGCAGCTCCTGCTGGTCATCTGGGGATTAGTTCCAGGCTGACACCCACATCTAGTCTGCACATTTTTACTCTCTCTCTCAGTTCATTTGTAGCCCCTCTTCATGACTCAGCCCTCTGGCCGGGTCACCATCCATATTCCCCCTTTGTTGTGGGAGGTTTGAAAGCCGAGGCAGGGGTGGAGGGAGAGAAAAGAAAATGTTGAGTATTTTATCCAGAAATGGAGTGCCAGCATCTAGGTTGGATGCCGTCCATGAAACACTCAATCCTCTTTGTAACAGAACACACACTAGGAATCTGTTCAGAGGCAATAGCTAACTTGTATAAGAAAAGGGAATTTAGCTAATAAAGAAATATAAAGCCTGAGGTTGCATCTTTACATTCATTTTCTGTGTACCTTATATGTGTTTGTTTCCCCTTGCTATTTCACTTTGAATCTATGATTTTTCTATTAAGTAAACTTTGTTTATTTTTGCCTCAAGCGGATCTTTCCTGTGCAAACTGTGTGGAGTGCGTGTTCATAATCTGGGTACCACGTTCACTTTTTTGGAGGGTGATAAACTATGGGGGAAGTCCAAGGGGCTAGTAGTTAAGAACTAAGGATAAGTTAAGAACTCGGAAGGGTTGTTAAGGTCACCCCGCAAGGAATAACTAAGGTGATGGAAGATAGTGAGATTTTAATGCTTGTAGGCTTGCTTCTGCTGCTGGGGCTTTGCAGCATAACAGTGTAACGTTAAGGGAACCACGGTTACAGGGTAGGTTGGGACAGAAATCCAGGGTGGTCCGGCTGATCGCTAAGACATTACACTTGAGTATGTCTACTCAAGTTGAAATTCTGGAAGTGTGATTACAGTATAGATATACCCTTATTCTTGGTTTGGTTTGTGATTCTACACTCCTACTTTGGGTCTATTTTCCCATTATCTTCTGATTCAGCCATATGCCTCGATACAGGATATGTGCAAAAATCCTACCTGCATTCTGATTTGGAAGTCTTTTACAAACAGGGCCAGGCAGCAGTGAATCTGGCCAAGTGGCATTAGTTGCATAATACAATGGGAGCAAAGCGTGATAAATTAGGCCACTAGTGATTAAACCTAAAGATCAAAAGTTACCGGTGAAAGTGTCTACCATCACAAGAATACCTTGATCGTGTTCTACCATTCTAATTATTTCCTGCATTCAGATCACAGAATACAAGCGAATAATTTGACATATTGGAGATGTACATGCCTTTTTTTAAAAAACAGCAATATAGATATCAATTAAAGAGCAAATTAGTTGTACCTTTTGACTTATGTGCAAAGAAGAGAATTGCTACTCTATTAAAGAGGTTTTAACTACTGGGTAGTCTGTTAATTAGGGAGCTGTCAAAGCTCGTTATGTTATCCTGTAGCAGTTGGTGTTCAAAATACTCCTTGCCACTCATGATCTGAGTGGGATGTTGTTAATATGCAGATACAGTCTATGCGAGTAGAAAGGGTAGAATTTAATCATGACACTGTAAATTCTTAATTTTCAATTATTATGGCACCAGGGAACTGCCCTTGAGAAAGGGCAGATCAGAGACTCTTTGCCATTTATAAATGTATGAATAAATAGGAAGGCAGAGAGAAATAATATTTGCCAGGTTTTTGTATTTGCAAGTGCTGTAATATCTTTAACTCTACTTTGGTTATGAAATACTATTTACTTCTGTCAACAGTTGTAACATAGCATTTGCTGCTGTTACTCAACTCCAGACAGCATTTTTAAGAGAATCTAAACCAATACTTTGTTCCCCCTGTGTATGGAGGCCCAGTCAGAGTTAATAACCACACAAAAAGTATGCCTTTAAAAAAAGATAACCATCTATACTAGGATTGACTATTGTCCTGAATGACAAACAATTTCTTTGATATGTAGTATAGACTACCAGACATTTAATTTCTAATTTCAAAGTATCATCTTAGTATTAATTAAGATTAAAAGTATCATAGAATCTTAGGGTTGGAAGGGCTCTCAAGAGGCCATCTAGTCCAGCCCTTTGCTCAAAACAGGGCCAACCCCAACTAAATCTTTTTAGCCAGGGCTTTGTCAAACCAGGCCTTAAAGACCTCTACGATTTAAGATTCCACCTTAGATATTGTTAATGAGTAACACTGTGGGCAGGACTGTACTTACAGCAGCAAATTTGCCACTGTTAATCAATCTTTTCAGATCGATTGGGGGAGGGGGCGCAGTGGAGACCTGCACTATTGATTGGGAAGTTGACCAGGTAAGATCACCCCCCTGAAAAAGAATAGTGCTGAGTCAATGGGAGGCCATTTCCCATCAAGACACCACAAGGAGTAGGCATTAGGCAGTCAAAAGGAGAAACACAAGTAACGTAGGCTATATCTATGCTTGTTCAAATAAGTCGACTTTGCTAAGTCAACTTAGCATGTCTACACTGTAAATTTAGGATGCCTAAGTCGACTTGTAGAGGCTAGGTGGACCTGGGAACGGTGCATGGTGGGGAGGGGTGCACCCCTCCAAAAGTGCCATAGAGCTTGGCATCTTCCCCATTGTACCTGGGTACATGGGGGCTGAGCAGGACAGGGACAGGGGCAGGGTACAGGAGCAGGGTGGGCAGGGCTGTGTCCTGCTTTGTGGGTGTGCACATCAGGCTCTGTCTGTGAGGGAGGTCAGTGGGGGAGCTCTGGGGACCTTTAAGTCGACTTAGGGCTAAGCCATGTCTACACTGGCTTAAGTCGACTTAACCAGTAAGTCGACGTAAAACTAGATCTTATTAAGTCGACTTAAAATTTCCTTAAGTCGACTTAAGCAGCAGCTTAAGTCGATTTAAGGAAACTGTAGTGTAGACGCAGAGTAAATTAAGTCGACTTAAGCCTGCTTAAGTCGACTTAATTTACAAGTGTAGACACACCCTTTCATATCTTCTTTTGATGGCCACTGAAAATCACAGTGCATGTAAACAAGGGCTGTGTGTGTCCATTTAAGTGTATTAGGACTGAGGAAGACTTTTGCATTTAACAAAAATTCATGTAGAATAATATATATTCTTTTAGAATCAATATTATTTAGAACTAGGTACAGGGAAAACTCAGGAACAAAAATTACAAGATTACAAACAAGGATAAACACAGGATAAACAAACAAAAAAATAAACTGCACCATCTATGGCCCACTTAAGTCTCATGGAAGACGCATTTTGGAGAACTTATATATCACATTGGCAATGAGCTGGCTTGGTGCCAGAGGTGAATTTTACTCTTATACTCTAGTCATTGTATAACCTGTTACTTTTAGTGAGTGTGGACAGCAAAGCTAAAATTTGCATTCTCTACAAGTACATTCTGTCTAATTTGATTTTTTCCCCTGTCCCTTCCATTTTTCACTGAGTCCAGTACAAATTCATGCCCCAAGATAGTTGTATCTCAGTGCACAGTCTTAAATAACAAATGTTCTCTTTGTGCCTGTGGCAATCTTAGGAGTGGTGCTATTTGCCATAAACTATTTTCAACTGAACACTGTGATGAAGAGTAGGTAGCATATGGCTACAACATATTCCAGGGCCGGTACCCTTCACCTAATGGATATTTTCTACTCCTATGACTCTAGAAGGTATTATAGACAATTACAGATTATTCTGTATTGCCACAACCACTAAACTCTCACCATAAAGAAATGTGTGAAACTGGATGTGATCGCTAGAAGTTTATTTTTTTTTATTACTATTGAGCAATCAAAGTAGAATTTCTGTTTAAATTGACTGCTGTGTATTGCTTAACACTAGAGTCTAGGGCCTAGACACAATATACACACAGGCCAGATCCTGACGCTATTTTTAATCTTTTTAACTATTTCAGCACCTACCGATTGTGTCTAATTCCAGAAGCATACAGCTCCCGCTAAATTTGTGTGGGAGTAGGGACAGGCAATTCATGTTAAAAAATTACAGGATCAGAGGTTTAATGCAAAAAAGGCTTCTTGCAAATAAGGCTCTGTCTGCCTGAGTTCTATGGATATCATTACACCAAATTTCACAGAATTAAACAGCATCATTTGAGGGACCTCAGAGGAATCATCTATAGGAGTTTCCTAGCCAACCTAAATGTTAAAGATCAAGCCTGCAGGGGTTGAGGCCCTCAAGAAATCTTTTATTCAAGCTGAATAAACACCTATAATTGAATCTTATGCAACAGCCTCTCTTTGGTGGGGGAAGGGACAAGTAGCCATAATTGAAAGTTTACGTAGCATGAGACTCCGCACTAGGAAATTGTGCTATTCAAATTTATTTTTCCTGTTGCATTTTTAAAACATTTCAAATTTGAATAAAAACCCCAGGAGGTATTTTTATAGTTATTTAGCATGAAAGTCCAATAAAAAACTCCTTAGGTTTTAACAGCGTGATACAATAGCTTTCACAGTATGTACAGTTAGCCAATTCTTATATTCAGTAGTATAAGAAACAAAGACACAGTACTTAATGCTCTCTGTCAAATCAAGAAAAGTCTTTTTGCCACTTACTGTGATTTACATGCATTGGAAGTTCAGACCAAAATTCAGTTCACCTATCTGAGGATGAAGGAGGAGTGAAAAAGGTCAGATGCACCCCAAGCAATAAGTACAAAGCCGTTTGATTAGGCTTTCATAGTTATCAGGCGATGAATTAAATCCTAGCTTCATCTGACAAGCATATAATAATGCCCTAATCTGTGCAGTTACACAACAGTTCAGGTTTTGCCATCGTTACTCGCATTTCGTAGTTAGAAGGCTGTAAGAAGGTGGCATGAAAGTCTGCCAACCCACAAATATATGAACATAATTTATTAGATGTTTTCAAGTTATCAGTTCACAAAAGAAGAATTTCTTTTAGCAAGTTGGTTTCTAATTTATTTTGAGCGCCCTTAAGTCAGCTGTTCTGTTTTTGTTCATTGTAAATTGAAAATTTAGACCGAAGGGCAAAATTCTACCCTCAATTCTAACTGTACAGTTTCCCACTGAACTCAGGAGAATGGGATGGAGATAATCAAGGGCAGATTTTTCTTCTTGTATCCATGATTAATCTAAATTTAATCTAATTAAAATGCCACAGGACTCCTTGTTTGTTATGATTCATCTATGTGTATCTTTTTAAAATTGTGAACAGAAGAAAGAAAAAGAAAACAGCAACAAGCCATGGATTTTGTATGACATCTATTTCACCATCCTCCGGGCCACTCAGTACCATGTACATGGCTTTGGCAGGAACAAAACTGTTGAAATATACATGCGGAAAATATAATCATGCATGCCTGCGTTGTATAGAGAACTTCCAGATAGCTTGTTCCTATCATCAGTCATGATGGAAAAATTACATCTAAAAATAAAGTTATTTAGCATAGGAATACTGCGTGCACGCACACGTCCTTCCCTCGGCCTCCCGCCAACTTCCAACAAGATGTCATGGGGTCTACATGTAGAACATATTTTGCACTTCCTTGTATTCATATTCCATAGCAGGATATTAGTTAAGTGGATTCATTTGCAGACCAAATCTGAAAAATGTTTGCTCAAAGCAGGTGTTTACCTAAGTTTGGACCTTATAGGGGACTGTGTGCTCTAGAAACTAATGCTCTGATCCTGAGAACACACACAATTAGACTTTGTTCACGTGAGTTGTCCCATTGCCAGCAGTCCTGAGTCCTCCGGTGGGTTCTTCCATCAAACTCAGCTGTTTTCAGAATGCCCTGCTACGTGAAATGAGGAATACCGCCAAAATGAGGAATTAAGGGCCTAACTCTACAGACAGCTATTTAATAAACACGAGTTCAGTGGAACTCTTCAGGTGCCACTGAGTGGGAAACAGTGAAACCAAGTACAGAAAGTGTCAAATTCACAAAGAAAAGAAACTTCAGAAGAGAAAAAACCTCTACCCCACTATCTTAAGCTCTAGTCATTTTCGATGTTATTTGTAAGGATCATAGGTAAAAAGAGGCATGCAGAAAGGTGGTTTTAAATAGTGTTACTTTACATTAAAAAGTGTAATATCAATTAATAAGGTCATATGTGCTGCACATGGGCTGAAGAGAAATTAAACCATGAAGTTGCCTGTTACAGAAGACAGTTCCCTCATTCAATAAGGTAGGCTAACTGGCAAGTGCTGAAAGGAACTCACAGGGATATTGTATTAGTGTCTTCAAACCTGACAGAGAGATAGCTAGCAGTATTTGAGCTCGTCTTATGTAAAATAGAGTACGTAAAATAATAAGGTGTTAAAATAAATTATTCAGTATGGTGAGCCTGCTCCATGACCCTGGAAACAGGAAAGGTAACTTAACACCTGACTCACACTCCAACCCTGAAGGCTCTGGGGAAATGGTTTGGCCTGTAATGTAATTTAGAGCAACCTCATCTCTACTCTAATTTATAATTCTGCTCCAGGTACAGTTGCTCCAGCTGTGTCTTCCTTCTTGGTCACCTCCTGAAAGGAGGGTGGTGGCAAAGGAGTGGCTGCTCTGGCCCTAGGTTATAAGAGGAATCTCCTTCCATTAGGACAATCCTGAGACAGCACCTTTGGATAGCTCTAAGTCTATTTGATGCTACTAGAGTAGCACAAAGCAGACTTTCCTGAACATGGGGCACTGCGACCCTAGTCAGAGAGAGTAAGAGACCGTCAAAATGAATAATCCAGCAGCAGCTACCTAGATGTACAACACCAGAGCACAGTACAAGGACAGGACAGAAATAATGAGTTTGAAGTTAAACAGCTTCCCAGCAAGCAAATGCATAATAGGAGTGCATTTCTTCAATCTGTGCGTTTGTGCTGTCTCAGATGACAGTTAGCCCTAAAAATCCTGTCTTGCAGCAATTGGTAAGTAAATACATTTCAGTTGAACCACTTTTGGTGTTTAATGTCCACTTCTATTACACCTCTACTTCTCTTCAGAGATATTTCCAGAACTGTGTAACTTTAATTATATATGATGTTGTAAATGCAGTTGACGGAGGAGAACGTGGGCTGTTTCTGTGATCATTAATATGTCTTCTGGACAGAGAACAATTCACTTAGGCCCAAATTCTTCACTCACACGCAGCCCATAAAATCTCACTGAATTCAGGGAGATTACATAGGACTACTAGGTGTGCATGTCTGAGGCATGCCTACCAGATCAATTTCTGTAAGCCGAACTCACAAAAGGAGAAAGGAAATAGGGAGGCCAAAAGAAATGCTTCAAAGACACCCTCAAAACAAACTTCAATAGATGTGTCATTGACATGATGTGCAGGAAGACAGCAGCCCAAGATAGGGCTAACTGGAGAAGACTTTCAGGCAAGGAATGACCGCTTTTGAGGGAAATCGCCTCACTTTAACCACAGAAAAACACCAGAGGAGAAAGGACAGACGATTCTCATGCAGCAACTGTAGCCCAACTCTGCCTTCCAACAGCACCTGCAATGTCTGCCAATGAATCTTCAGTTCAAGGATCAGGCTCCTCAGTCAAAGGCTCCGTAAAAAATAAAAGCCGTGAAAGGGATCATCAAGTGATTACTGCTGCCACGGAGGGTGTAATTCAGTGAAGAATTTTGTCCTTTGATTCCAAAGCTTCCAGATCATTCAGAACTCATGATGATATGTTACCACAGCAATAACATACATGAAATGATGGTCAGCTAGGGTTGTTACAACAATCAATGGTACTGAGAGAAGCGGTTGTGAGAAACTACATTATTGATCATCCTAAAGACTGAAACAATTACAGCTACCGGCCCAGTATTAGCGATCCAGCGATCACTGATGAGAGATTTTGATATTTTTTCCTTTAGTTCAAATTAGTGAGTTTTATTTAAACGTTATTGTCCAACTCTCTATAACTGAGAAAAGCACCATGTGACGGATAACCTTCTGAACTGGACTATTAGGAACAGGATGAAATTTAATAATGCAAACGGCAAGGTCATGAATTTAGGGACTAATAAATATTTTTCCTAGAAGTTTGCTGCCAGAACACACACTGTGCTTGTTCGAAGTGAGGGGCCTCCCTTCAAAGCAGCATTACCCAGTTACTGGTGTGGTGTGGCAGTATTGAATTTCCTGATCAGCTGAGCCCGTCTTCACAGACCCAAGCAGCCAATCAGGAAGTTGGACATGACAGTGGCAAATCTGCTGCCATCAGTGAAGAAGACCTGCCCTAACACATTTATTTATCTCATGAGCTTTCGTGGGCACAATCCCACTCCGTTTCATGCCTCTGACAAAGTGGAATTGTTCTCACAAAAGCTCATCTGATAAATAAATTTGTTAGTCTTTAAAACTGCCACAAGACTCCTTGTTTATTTTGCTGAAATAGACTAACCCCTCTGGAACTTGAATCCAGTTACTTTCTCATGGTGGTGCTTGAGACGCAGGGTTAGCAGAATAAAAAGTAATTAAAATAGAGGTTACCAAAATAAGGAACTATGATTCTGAGCAGGTACCTGAAGTATATGTGTTGAATAAAGGTGGCATCATTTTCAAAATCACTTTTCTGAGGATTGCTACACTTTTGAACAACTAACTGCTTCAAAACCTTACTGAGAAGCACATTAGAGAGAGTAAAGATGGGAAATCAATGCAGATTTGTGCCATTGTAGGGTATGTACTGGTCTACACAAAAACAGTGGTTATGGCCCAGATCCACAAAGAGATTTAGGCACAACTGTGACTCACAAAATTCCCGCTCAACTGCCTACTAGCCCAGTAGGTGCCTAAACTCAGCCAGCGCCTACATTTTTCATGTGAAAGTTCCCTAGGGTGTGTTTCAGACTCTGGACGTGCACAACATGCTTCACTCTAGGCACCCAGATGCCTCTTTCACACCTAAGGCCCAGCACAATCCTCAAACCCAGGAAGATAGGTGTTCCCCAACTCTCTCCTGCAGCACCCAATTTGGCAGGTGTGCTTAGAAGACACCTATCATGACAGGCCTCATTCAAAATCCAGAAAGAGGATGAGTCTCCCTTATTGCTATTGGTCAGAGCACTCACCCAAGATGTGGTAACCTGGGTGCAAGCCCTCTGTGCCTGATGGGGAGAAGAAAAAAAAGTGAACGGGGTTTCTCATCTCTAAGATGACTGACTTAGTCTTTGGGCTCTGGGTAATTCAGATGTAGGGCTCTGTCAGTTTCTCCTATTGAAACTGTTTCATTTGTATCACTACTTAAATACTACTTTGTTGAATGGGTCCAGGTCTCTCACATCACAGGTGAATGCTCTAACCATTAGCCTAAAAATCATAAGGGCAACACCTCCTTCATTTCTTACCAGAAACAGGTTAGACCTCTCAGCTGCATGATGGTGCCTAACTCCCTGAGAGGGGCTGGTTTTCAGACATTCTCCTCTCCTAAGCATCTTCCATTGCCTAGTTCAGGCAGCTCCTCACTCAGATCACTGGCTTTTAGGGATCCCATTCTTAGGCAACTCTGTCCCACCATACATTGCTCCTCAGGGAGCCTGGATGCTTGAGTCAGGCTTTGTGGATCCCACTGATTTCAAGACACCTAAAAGTTAGGGGTTGGAGGGCTCAGCATTGTCACACCCAAGTCCCTTTGTTGACCCAGGCCTTTCCCCCACTCACACTGGTTTGTCTCCTCCACAAGTTCTGGGAAGTCTTTTCAGAGCACAAGGCCTTTAGGGGAAGGACTGTAATTTATTATGTTTTACAGCACCTAACACTGAGACTCAATCCTGATTACCCTTGTGTCATTACCATAATATAAGGGCTATATGACCAGACAGGAAGAAAACAGCACATTAAGAAGCAGACTTTTTAGCATTAAATAACTCCAGCTTTGACTCATTGCCATGACTTGCTGCAGCAATACTGCTTGGTAGATGAAAAATTGCAAAAGACTCCCGTGGCCTTCCCTACTTTGCCACTCCTCATCCCCTCCCAGGCACATGCAGACTCCCAGCTTTAGTGTCACCAGTGTCCCTTTTATTGCGTGAAACCATCTACAGTTTTCACAGGCCACACAGCCCCAGGCAGTCCACCAGCTCAGCCCAGATCAGGGAAGCTTAACCCCAGGTATCTGCAGTTTACCCGTCGCTATATCTTCCTCCTAGCGCCACCCTTTCTGGGAACTTTTATGGAGCCTGGTTAATGATCCCACCAGTTCAGCTGGCTTCACTTTCCCCATTAGAGCGCTGGGGCAGGGCTTAGTTCAGCACCCTGCTACAGAAATAAATAGAAAATCTGTGTTGGCTCACTGCAAATTTTGACTGACCAGGTTAATCTGAAGCCATCTCTACTATATCTTATCTGGAGTAACTTTTTAGAGGCTACTGATGTGGCAAAACTTAATGAACAAAACTGAAAGATGCAAGCCAATTAGTACCCCCCCTTTTTTTTTTAATGTAATATGTGGATGATCAACAATACGAAGTGGGCTATAGCCCACGAAAGCTTATGCTGAAGAAAAGCCGTTAGTCTATAAGGTGCCGCAGAACTTCGCTGTTTTTGCAATACATGCAAGATAGATATTTCAAGACTCTGTTGACGCCAAGTAAAAAGTGAAACACTTATTTAAATCCATGGTTTGAACCAAGGACAACTAGAGGAAAAGTTGTTTGCCCAGCTGTGACCAATCCTGATATTTATCTATTTCCCCCACCCTCCCGCATGTAAACTTAAAAGAAGGCAAGCATGGTGATGAGCCTAGCAACAAAGACCAAGGAGGCTGCAGCAGAAAATGGAACTGTTCCTTTAAGGGCTCTTTACTTGCACGCTCAATCCTGAGTGAGTATTTTCTCCTAGCCTGGTTTTATCCGTTGGTATCTCAGGCTTCTTTCTGACTTTGCTTTCTCAGTCCTGCTCACAGCACAGAGACCCCAGCACACTCAGCAGGGGAAAATATTAGCTCAAAGTAACACAACACAACCTCTGTATTTTCCATACTGAGGATGTGTTGGATCAAGCGGGCCTGGGCACTGACCCTTTTCATATCCAGCTGCTGTACAACATGAAGGAACGCAGTCAGGTTTAACTGTAACCATCACCCATTGAATCTAGCTTCTAAGCAAGTGCTTCCCCTCCCCTCGCCCATCTGGAAGGAGGTTTCACCCCACCAAACCTCTTAATGCAGTAGCTGGTCTTTTGGGCAAAGTCGTCCGTCATTAACTCTTTCTATGGAGAGTTCTTTCAGCAAGTGCATCTATAGCAATAATTCATAATGTGCATTTGATTTCTGCTTTGGCCTGGGAATATTCACAGTTCAGTTATGACAAAAGGAGGGAAAATTGGCTTTTCTAAATGAGGGAGGAGATTTTTCTTCCAAAATAGTGATAATATCAGCAGCAATACTAAAACAGCACTGACTCAATAAAGAAACAGGTATTAGGCCAGGTTGGTTCCTGCATTTAAAAATGGCTGTGCAGCTTGTATATTTGCACCTGAATCTTGTTAACTCACCTGTGGGATGCACTAAAACCCTGTTCACCACTTTAAAACACTGTAGCGCGAACCGTTATTTACCCTGTTCATTTCCTGTGTCAATCAGCATCTAAAACAAAGCCAAAACCTCCGCCCCCATTATAACACCTCAACAAATGAAAACTAATCAGCTAGATCATTGTGCACGGCACCTTCCTAGGCAGCTTTTGAGAACATTTTTCAGTTTCCCCAATTATGTAGCATTCAGATTTCAAAATACTTTTAACACTGCAGGATACAACCAAGCAACACTAAAAAGCAAACAAATTAAACCCAGCTACCTAAAAAATTCCACAAATTCTTCTCTCATTAAAACATTTCCCAGTTTGGCATAAAGTAGAAGTGCTGAACCCACATAACAAAGCAAGAGGATCGCTGTCCCTGTGGCTGATTTATGCTGTGATTTATTTGAACTCGAAACAAAGTTCAAATCCTTCCATCCCCTCCCATTTTAAAATATTGCTTTCCGAACCAATCAAAAATAACTCCTGGAGGAACTAAATCATACTGTCTTGTCCTTGAGGATATTAACTATGAAACGATTTTTGCAAGCCATGCTGTAAGGCATACATTGATCTGAAGGCAGCTTTTGAATTGTTAGACAAAGTTGACGGTAGGGCCTCTTTTTCATCGTGCGGGCATACCAGTCTGTGCAGCTGTGCTCAAGTGGGAGTTTTTCATTTTTGTTATTAAAACACCAACTCAGACAAAAATATGTATGGCGAATTCTTTCCTATTTCACTTTACCGTCTCCAGTTCAGTCTGTGCTCTCAATCCAGGCTTCTCATGCCTCACTGTGAACTAAACCACAATCTTTAAAAAATAGAAGAGGTGGTTGGGTGTTCATGTTCTTTTTGTCATTCATCGTGTGAAGGTTGGCAACATTTTCCTCCAGACTAAGGGAAGTTCAGTCATGGTAAGTGTATGCAAACTGGTTCAAAGTTCAGATTTGGATTTGGGGTGGAATGGAGACTTCTGGGTTTAAAAGACACCTCACTGAGCTGCTTTGTGACCAGACAATGGATGGTGAGCTCAGGAAAATAAGACTGATTCTCTTAGTCTTTTAAGAGCTGAAAAAGGAAACTCAAGATCTTGTAACCATTTGTTTAAACCAAGGTCTATTTTTACAACTGTGTGTGTGACTACCATAGAGTTTATGGCCTGAAAAGGTAGTCTACCAAGTACCTCTTTATATTATGGCTCTCTAGCCAATACTATCAACTTCTTCCTCAACATTCACTGAAATCTAACAATACTAGATACAAAAATATTTGCCTCTATAATATTGATTTAATGCCAGCACAAGACATGTGCTAAAATAACTTTATCCCATTTAGATAATTCTCTAGTGACAGAAATCTACAGCACATAGACACTCATTCAAAGACTGCCGGTGTCAATTAAAAGATTCCCATTGATTTCACATCAGGCCCATGAATGAAGAGTTTGGCTAGCATTCAAGTTAGCAGACACCTCGCAGTGAGGCAATTTTAATGTGAACTACTCATCATGAGATGTATCTAGCATTAATCATCATCACCATCTTTATCACTCCCAAAAATGTATTTCATTCATGGATTATAAATCCAGAAGGATCCACTGTGATCAACTAATCATCCCTCTTGCATAACAGAGGGCACAGGACTTCCTTGAATTCCTGTTTGAATTAGAGTTTCTCTTTTTAGAAAAGCATCCAATCTTGATTGAAAATGGCCTCAGAGAATGCATCATAACCCTTGGTAAATTGTTTGGTTAATTCCCTTCAGTGTTAAAATTTGAATCTTATTTCCAGGCTGAATTTTTCTAGCTTCAACTTTCAGCTTGGCCCAAAGTTCTCTTCCACATATGGTCCACAAAAATCTTCAGTTAAAATATACATTACTTTAATCGTGTGAGGGCTCACGTCTATTGTACATGTCACTATTGGAGAACGTGATTGAACATGAAACAAAGGAAAGTGCTATACACACCTAGGAGCCACCTTATGGTACCTACTAATCATCTATATCACTTTACCCACTATGTGGATTTTCCTACGAGGTCATTCATTCAAGTCCTAAACATATATTTATTTCACAAGCTATGATAAAATAGGTGGCAGGTAAAAACCAAAACCCAATCTAAAGTTATTCAAACAAATCTATACTTGGCATCTATATACTCTGTTCTTTACTAACCTGGAGAGTGATAACTTTGGCAATGATAAAGAAGGTGTCTCCCCACAGATTATGGCTGTTGGAAGGGTGGTTTTTACATGACTTCTCCGGTGAAACTCAGAGAAGAGAATAGGTTTTTAGGACTGATGGCCTTGAACAGTTTAAATAAAGGAATAGCTAAGCCACAGCTCTTCTTAAACACAGCTCACATCTGTCAACTTTGCACTGCAATCAATACTCCGAGTGCAGCTGCAAGTTTCCAAAGAATTGCAGCAAACGTCTTTTAAACTCATATCAGCTAGATATAATGGGATATTGAAATTAACGTTAGCTCAGTCAAGCATGACAGCTTGGCGTAATGACTAAGTGTCAGCTACTTTGAAACTTTACATCTTTTTTAATTACCATGATTACCCAACTGACTGGTTTTCTACTAATATGCCTATGGGAGTCTACGAGTGAGCAATAAAATGCAACAAGCACAGATGTCAGCAAACTTTTACGCCATATACAGGTGTGTATATAAAAAACCAGATTTTGTTGCCAGTTGAACTGCTGCAACCCCACTGATGTAAAAAGAAAGTAATAAATTCTTAGTAATAAATTCTGTGCTTTTACTGCTCAATAGAGGTTCTAGGCTGTAATGTATAGTCATAGAAACAGTTTTCTATAAGAAAGTTTCTTGAACTAAGCACCTCTTTCACATCACATGTGCCTAAAACTTGGTGAAAGTTTCAGGACCCTTTATTTTTCCAATGAATAATTTGGTTTTTGATCAAATAAAGCGTCTTCATGCAAAGCATCCACTTCCTTGAAAACTCAAGATTTTTCATTAGAAAACCTACCTGCCTCAAACTAAAATTTCTCATGGTCAGCCAAAATCTTTTCAATTTCTGAAAACTGGCAGAAAACAAAAGAAGTTTTTAGTTGTCTGACAAAAAAACATTTCCTGAGGCCAGGGAGGAAAGAAAGAGAGAAGAATAAAACAAATCCAGAACTCTTTCTGAAATAGAAACATGGGGAAAGCAGTTTTCTTGCAGTCCAAGCAGCCTTGGACCTATCAAAAAGAAAATAATTTAGAAGAAACAAATGACTATATTTGAATGGTTACTGAAATCCATAGCTATGGTTGCAATGGAAGAAAAGTCCTCCTCCGCCCCTCCACCACTATAACGTCAATGAAGCAAAACAAACATAAAAAACAAAACCTCACATAGGGACAAATAGATCATCAGGATTCAGCTACTCTTGTTTCCGAGGATCTGAAGGCAACTGGAAATCTTCTGGCTGCCATTTATGATGTGCACCCACATTCCTCTCAACTGGTAACATTCTGAAAGGAGGCCGTCACAATGTGTTCCAATCATTGCAGGGTGATGCCTCCTTCCAGTGATTCATGCCACCCAGCTTGATACCCCCATTCTTCTCTTCTCACATTCTGCTTTCCTCCCACTTTCATGGTCACAGTATGGCTTCTTCCTGGCCCTCCAGCCAGGTCACACTGATAGCACCTTCCAGGAGAGTGTCTCAAATTCTCTCTCCACCAGCAGCACCAGGAAAAGGAGGTGGAACACTGTGTCCTGGTGCATTCTGCCCAGGGGGCCCAGAAAAGTTGCAGGCTCGGCTGTGGCCAGGCTGGGGAGTTTCAAATCTGGCCCAGGAGCAGCTCTGCCAGCCACCCCTGCAGCTCCGAGAGGGGCCGGGAAGAGGCTGGGGCAGTTGGGGAGCCGGCAGTTGGGCGGGGAAGGAGCTGGGGTTCCAAGAGGGGCAGGGAAGGGGCCGGGAGGGTTGGGGAGCTGGCATTTGGGCAAGGAAAGGGTTGCGGGGGATGTGAGGAGTGGCAAAGAGGCCGAGGTGGTTGGGGAGCCGGTGAGCAGGAGGGGAAGGGGCCCAGGGAGGCTTCGGGGTGGGTGACCAATGGGGGGTGCAGCAGAGGGGCCTCATTTGGGGGCAGCCACCTAGTGCCGGTGATCCCCATACACGTCTGGCACCCAACCCCATCTCTGCCCTGTCCTCCCAAGCTCCCCAGCTATTCCTCCTTTGCCATCTGTTGCAGGTACGGACGCCCGGAGACGGGCTGGGACCAGCAACAGTGGGTTCATTGCCCGGAGCGCGTAGCACCAATAACGACACCGGGGCAGAGAAGCACACCAAGTTTAATTGAGATCTCAAGCAGGCACAGGGAGACAGGCACGTCTCAAATCATGCGCGCCCCACCCCCATTGCAGTAACCCTTATATAGACAGGTTGTTTACTTCAATACTTTTCTCCTTGTAAATGGTGGAAATACTCTCCCCCTTCTCTTAGAGAGCAAACTTTGACCTATTTCCACTGGTACTTCCAAGGCTTGTTATCTGCTTTACTTCCTGGAATTGAGTGATCTCCCTATATGATCACTGGCTGTGTCTGAGTCTGGAGCAAAGGGGCTTCATCAGCACTCATGGCCTTCCACCCCCTCGAGTTACCCAGTGACAGATACCCAGATGCAGCCAGGGGCACCCACTATAGGTCAGGTCACCAACACATCCATCCCTGCTACACTCCCCTGCCAGGGTCCCCCTGCCTTTCCTACCACTCCACAGTTTCTCCGCTCACTGAACCCAATCACAATACGTCCTTTGACTTCTGTGTGACTGAAGATCAGGACCTGCATTTGTTGCTTAGAAGAGAGGGGAAAAGGTGAACAGGTTTTGCTTGTTGTAAATGAAACGCGGAGCCACAAGAATATAAAACTGCCACAAAACTAATATCTTTAGCATTAATAGCACCAGTTAGGTGTATTGGCTCTGATTCTCCCATCGCCACACACAATGTTATTGTGTTGAATTGTGCCACATTGTGTGATGGTTTTGTGATATGGATGGATTGGGCCAGATTCATCCCTGATAGAACTCAGCTGCCTCCATTAGGACGTGTCACACTTGAATCCGGGTGTCCTTTTTCTCTGACACAGTGTGTTTGGTACTGCTCCTCTCTCCTTGGAAAACGGCTAAGGATACAAACAGGTACAGGATGCAAACATTGGTCCTGTTAAATTTTTTTCTTGATCGGGTTGAACAAGGCATAGAATTAGTTTTGCTGCAGTGTTTGACAGCACCTGGGTTCACTGAGGAATTTCTTAAAATAATTGGATTGGTTTAGGTGTAGAGGGAGCTTCTGCCATGTTAGGCAGTAAGGCTGGTGTTACCACAAAATTAAAGACACGATTTCCACTTTTGATAAGTTGGCATTGTTTTAATTACAGGTTGGAATTGGCCGTGGCTGATGCTATCAAATGCTGCAGTGAAGTTAATCACTTTAAATCATTTGTGGATTCATTCTATGCTCTGTACAGTCAGTCGCCAAAGTGCTTGAGAGAGTTGGCTGACTGTGCGAGTGATCAGGAAGTCCAGCTTAATAGGATTGGATGCCTATTTGATGTACATTGAGTTGCCTCTAGCTCCACACTGTATGAGCTGTTTGGTGGTCATGTGCAGCCCTCCATAGCCACTTGAAAAAAAAAATCAACTGATTTCTCACTAGAAGGGAAAGATAAAGCAAAATTTGCTGGCACAGCAAAAAACCTGGAGAATCCAGTTTTTGTTAAAAGCTTGGGTCTCATGCTTGATGCTCTGGAGGAACTTGCAGATCTGTCCCTGGCATTGCAAAAGTCTGATGTAACATTATCTACAGCAAGTACGTTGATAAGTCAACAAGTTCAGGTGTTTATAGCTCGCAGAGAGTGTGATTCAGAGTTCTACCAAGAGGCTTGTGAGTCGATTGCTGAAGTTGCTTTAAAGGTGTATGTGTAAACATGTCTGTAAATGTTGGCAAGCAAATTGAAATTTCTAAATGTCAGTTTTACCAGGCCTTAGCAGATTGTATGAATGCTAGATTGTTGCCAGACTCAGAAAAAACATCTACGGTGCTGTTGAAGCACTTGACTCATCACGTTTCACTACAGAACTGTCACTGGAATTTGGTGAAAGTGACATAAAATTGTGTTCCAAGTTTGGCATTGCATTTAATGAAGTGAAATGTGCACATCGGGAATATAAAGATCACAATACTTATTGTGTTATGCAGTGTTTGCTAGTTTGTGACAATAATTGCTATAGACATAAATGCCATATAAAATTATAAATATTTTTATGGAGTGATAGCAGATGCATATGGTACTGAGAAGTGGTTGCAAATGCATACCTAGACTGGGGCCCGCCCATGCATGTAGGGGGCCTGGAAAATATGGGAAGGGGGCCTGGACAATACAGGAAGGGGGCCCAGAGGTTTGGAGGGTTCTGGGGCCCGGCAAATTATACTTTAACCACTGTTTATAGAGAAATACTCTGGCTGCCATGAAGAGCTATTTCCATAATGAGAGTAATTATCACTCTATTTTAATGTACTGCAGTATGGTGCCATGGGTCAGTAGCTTTATTTTAGAGTGAGTGTCATAATATAGAGACCGTTAGAGTGATTACGAAATAGGTCTTTAACTAACACTGGGCCCTCTGAGCCAGGTTCCCTCACACCAAACCCTGATTAAACATGCAATGAACTGCCAAGAACAAGAGGAAAAGACTCTTCTAATGAATCCCTAACTAACAAAAACTCTGGGAGTGAATCTTGGTTTTGTGCTCATTTTGATGTAAAGTATCACCTAATAACCTTAATTGTGGTAGAATATTGCCTGCTGGAGGTTGCACTATGATTTGATTGTTTGAGCGTACTGACATCAATGAAAGCCAGAGAAACTCTGAGAAAAACCCGATTAGCCAGAGAGTCAGCCAACCAGCAAAAGAGGAATAGTATTATAAACCCCATTACTTTCAACGACTGACTCAATAATACACACAGTTAGCAAGGAAGACCACAACATATATAGGATTATTAGTTATTTTTAGCCTACAGTACTTGTTATGAGGGATGCAACCTCCTTAGAAGGAAGAAAGAAGGAAACCACTTGAGACAAACAACTCGCACACTTTTCTACTGAGGGAGAAGTCAGCATTTTCAGTTCCCCCATCAGGGCACGTACGAGCCACCAGTGGCTACACTGTGAACCCAGAGCAGGGAATTAAAAGGAGCAGTTCAAAAACCTGTCAGCTCAGCCAAGCTTTCTAAATCCCTCTCCAGTCTGTCAGGGACTGAAGAGAGGCAGATGAACCTTGTTAGCAAATCGGCCAGGCAGAGGAGGGAAACTCCCGTTATCCCAACAAGCCAATTAAGGAGACTTAAAAAGGGAGCCTGGCTTGCAGTGAGGGAGGACAGATTGGCAGCCTGGGCTGGGGAGGTAGGAACTAAGATAGCCTGCTGGATAATTACTAAGTTTGTGTGAATGTGTGTGATGTTGTTTGGATCATGGGGGAGATCAAGCAAGCAAGACACAATACAGCGGGAGATTCTGGATTGTGGTGCTGTAAATCTGAGCTCCTGGAGGCTGCAAATAAATCTAAACCTGATTGGGGGATTTCCTTTTCTTTGCAAACCCAGTGTGAAGTGTGTCGGTTCTGGTGTGCGGTCCTGACCCTTCCAGTGATCTTGCTACGAGACAGTGGAAAATGGTACCTGCACACTGTACCTCATGCCCAGCTCTGCACTTACTCTGAAGCAGCTTTTATAAATAAAAAAAAATGAAATTAAAATATACAGAGTTCAGGGCTGGAATCTTTTCAGAGGGAGATGAAATTTCAGAACAAAACCTATGTGAGAACAGAAGGTGGAAGCAATTCATGCAAGTCACTGCACACAGCGCTAGAGACAGAACAGACCTATTTGCATCTCCAGAGCTGGTGGAGAAAACCAGAATAATCTGTGGGGTCCTAGCACTCAGTGGGAACCTGGGCAAAAGAAGCTCCTTTACTCCCCTTTCCTTCTTCTGCTGCCTCTGCAACTGCTCTGCCCATCATCAAATCCCAGAGCGCCTTTTCAGCCCCCGTCCACTTAGTATTCAACCCCAGGGAGGAGGAAGCCTAGTTTCAGGGGTTCATCACATGATGCTGCTCCCCACACTGAGGGCTGTATGGGTAGGGGAACATCTTTACCAGTTAGCCCTCCCTCCCGAATCAGCTCAAGCCCAGGCCCAGGCAGCACCAGCCAATGAAGGTTCCTTTCTTACCTACCATAAATTTACAAAGGTTTCATGCAGTCTCATTTCCAGGATACTGACCAACGGGACTTCGACTACTTCCCTCAGGAAAACAAAGGAGTCCTGTGGCACTTGTAAAGACTAACACATTCATTTATCGCATGAGCTTTCGAGGGTGGGGGGTGTATATAATTATACCCACAAAAGCTCATGTGATAAATAAATTGGTTAGCCTTTAAAAGTGCCACAGGACTCCTTCTTTGTTTTGCTGAACTAGACTAACACAGCTACCCCACTGGAGCTTCCCTCTGGAAATTATTTCACAGCCTGATCAATCTTGTACTTAGAAAGTTTTGTCTGGTGTTCAGCTTAATTTCATCTAGACAGGCCCTCTAGAACTCTCTGAAGGAAATTCTTGCTTTCCTGGGTGGTCACATCCATTGAGCGCTTCTAACCTTAGTCATTACTTAGGCCTGGTCTACACTAGCCGGGGATGTCGATGGCAGTTGGTGGGAGATACGCAAGCATAACTCTCATCAACTTCCTAACTTCTACTTCTCATGGTGTCTCCACTGTGCTGCACCGATGAGAAATGACCCCCCGTGAATACAGCACTATGCTATTTGCTAGGGTGGATTAACAGACAGTGGATTCGATTAACAGGCTTCTGGGTTCAATTGAGCAAATCTTCACTGCTGCTCAATCGAATCTTCAAAATCGATCCTGCACTGCCCCCAGTGAAGACATATGCTTAGCCCTGCTGTGCTGTAAATATTTAGCTCTTTCAACCTTGCCTCATCCATCCATCCATCCTTCCAGCTCCCAAACGAGTTGTCACTTTTCTATTAAATCTGTTCCAATTAACCATCTCTTTGTCGTAACCACATGCCCATGATTGACTGTGATCATGTGGACACAGCAGCCTCCTAAAGAGAGGGCGCAATACTGCCTGGTTCTGTGACAAAATTCAGCTAGAAAATTGCATCCCAGAATTCTGGTTATTCAGCTCAGACCATCTTTGGCCAGGCTGTTGCACTGCAGATTTGTATCTGGTTTGTAATTCAGTGTCTCTCTGAACTGTGAGTACTAGGGGGATCCATTCCTTCCCAGGATCTCCTGCACAGCAAGAGAGAAATACGAGGAAGGGAGCAGCTGAAGCACTATCCTTAGGGCTCCACTCTCTACTGCAATGAGTGAGCAGATACTTCATCCTTTAGGATGATGCTGAGCAGGGCCGGCCCAAGGGCTTTTGGCACCCTAGGCAAACCATGACTTTGGCGCCTTCTCCCCATGTTATAAGAGATAACAGAGAAAAATTCATTTCCATTCACTCTGCTGTCTTTGAGAGCTGGTGCAATGGCGGGGATTGAGCCATGACCACCATCTACACCCCCTCCTAACTTTTCTACTTGGGGCACTGTGAGGTCCCTCTGTCCTGTCTTTTATCTGATGAAAACCTATTGAACAGACCTAGCACTCAGATCCCTGTTTTTCACCACTGGACAATTTGCCTCAATTCATTATTTTATTATTTATTACTACAATTTGCTTATGATGAGCAAGCAGCCAGTTTTCAGACTACATGACTGCATTCGCACTCAGGTCAATTTTAGTTTGTTTGAAGAGTATGAGTTGATGAAATACGTGATTACTGTTGAACAATATATGCGGGGACTGCAATATATAGTGAGACTTATTTACAAGTTAAACTACATTTTTGTATACAAATATAACCTTTCCCCCTTTCCTTCCCGGGTTACTTGGGAGTAGGCAACTTTCACCTGTTGCCAGGGAGCCTTACATCATTAAGGAAAATGGAGATCCTGAAGATCACAGCTGAAATGGAGAATTAGGTGGCTATTCTCTCTTCACCCCGTGCAGTGGTCCTCTTAGTCCTATGAGCATGTCTAGTTGGCAATGCCTCCACCTGGACAGGCACTGTATGCCTCAGTCACCTCCAGGAACAAAAATATAAATGATGGATCTTACGCAGGCAACGAACACCCAAAATGAAACCAACACAATTTCACTGACAAGTTATCCTAACAACACGATAGAAAAATGCAGCAGATTAAGTTGTTGTATCAATACCAAATCAGTAGGGGGTGCTGCAACAGCTCAGCAAAGGACTGCAGCTTTCAATAGCAAGTCGCAACATAAACTGAAACCATCACTCTTGGGATTATATCCAGATGCAACCCATCCCTGAGCGTGCACTCTTTTTTAACCTTGTAGTCCCGGGCCGTCTCTTTTGGTGGTACTCTGGGTGAGCAGTTCAAGCCAGCACTGTATACTCAGCAAAGGCAGTCCTGCTGGAACAAGGAATGAGAGCAAGATCTGCCTTAGTTGGGTAAGTTGTAAGACAGGCAGCACTGTTAAGTGTGATTTGAAGGAAATAAAATGAGGGAATCGATTGGCAAATCTGTGACTGAGGGAATAAACCTGGGAAAGGCCTCTGCCCTAATCCCAGGGCTTCGGTCTCTAATGGTCTTCCAGGAAAGCAGCAGGCAAGGACTTTGAGGGAAGTTCTCCTTCCCAACATGGTTTAGTTCAGCAATGTGTTACCAGTGTTTTCACAAAGGGGTCTTGTAAAATCCTTCTTTCTCTGAAGCCCGAGATAAATTCTGTGGCCCAGGGGTATGCAGGCGTGTGGAGAGAAGAGCTGAGGGTTTGGGAAATTAAAATTGCTCAGAGCTATAACTAACTGCAACTAAGAAAATAAGACAAGCAGCTTACATTGAGAGCCACTCTGTCAGGAATGTTTTTTAAATATTTTGTCCCTGAAAAATTATCCTGTGTATGCTAATAGTGCAAGGCAGAGTTCAATGTGCTAATATGAAGTATGGGGTCAGAGCTCCTATGCAGCAATCAGGGTGTCTTCCCCTGTGAAATTATTTTGCAGATAACTACTTTAAGTGCAATCTAATCCATTCCAAAGGAAAAAAGAAAAAAAATGTTCTCATTGGAGTGGAGTATTTTTTTCTGAGCCCCATTTTTGGCAGGGATGATTTAACATTATCCACAGAAGGGATAAACTCCATCACAGGGATGGATGTCATTCCAAACTTCCCTTCCATCACTTATTGGAATATCATCAAGGAGCTTTCAGGAGAATCTTCCAATGTACCACAACCTTAAATATAGAATAAAGTGGTAGCGGTTGGAGGTTTCAAAACTAAAAGAACAAACCGAAGAAGATACTATTTGTGTAGGCTGATTCTGTAGTTACTGGAGTGTGTACAGATACAAACTCCCAGCACGAGACACAAAGTTTGCCCATAGCTCCTCATATGCCTCTTTCAGGCACCCCCTATAAGATTTCATTTTTCCTGGCTGAATCAAAGGCCTGAATCTGCTCAGAAGTCCAAAATATAAACCTGTTCAGCACAATCAAAGCTCTAAAGGACAGGGTATAGGATCATCAAGGAAATGCTAGGTATCAGACTCATGGAGGTGTGCCTTTTTATATCAGTAAAAGTTTCCTCTTCACCAGCCTAGGAGTATAATTTAGAAAAATTCTGATTCAATTCTCTTTAACATCAGGCTTGTCCTTGATTCTTGCAGCAGAAGATTGTCTTTTAGTAATTTTACCATTTCACATCACTAGGACAGTTTCCCAGCTGTTAAAGTAAAATCCCTCTTTTGGCAAGAATTCTTCTAGTTGAGATAAAATTAGCCATTACTCCTGAGATTCAGATGCCTCATATCTCAATGAACCACCTATTAGAGAATTTCCTAGGACCTTCTGCTTCCCCTTGATCAGGCAGAACAGCACATGATATTTATCAGCCTTATTTGATACTGATTTTTGTTGCTATTTTTAAAAATAAACATCTCATAAAAAATTGCATCATCTCCAAAAAACTGAGGTCTCTCCTATCATAAGTGCTTTGATCCATGTTGTTAATTGCAAGGTGTCTGTTTTCCAATTTTTTGTCATAAAGACTAGGGGTCAAATCTTTGTCTCATGGAAGTAAGTGGGAGCTTTAACATTGACTTCAATGGGACCAGGATTTGGGTTTAAAAGCTTCCTATAGAGTATCAAATCTATTGTGTAACATGTTCAGGCTTATGGAAATTATGATTATCAAATCAGATCACGTGTTTTTCAGTAAACTGAGTGAAGCTCCTTAAGCCACTAGATAGACAGATTTCAGTTGGGATGCCATCTTTGTTCTCCATGGGCACAAGGACATGACTTTCCCCAACCTCAAATTATGTTCAACCCTACTTACCACAATCGGTTTTTTAAATCTGAAATAATCACATACGTAATTGTTAGAATCTTTCTTACTTCTGTTCGGAGACTAAGATGTGCTTTACATTGTAGGAAGGTATTTTCAGACGGATGGCATGAAAAGCTTGCATATAAACATCAAAGTATTTTGCACATCTTTTGGGCATTGAGGAAGACTGATGCAATGTCAGTCAGGCAGGTACTACCACTGTGTCTGAAATTTTCTCTTTTCACTCCATACTGTTCTGATGAAGTTTATACAGCAGAGTAAATGCAACACATCTCAGCCACTGACTAGTCACCTGAGCTACCATTGTATCTGTTTACTAGAAAAAATACAAATAAAAATAAAATTTGATTTGGGTTCAATACAGATTTTATACTATGAATAAATTCCTTAAAAAAACAAACAAACAACTAAGGCCACTTCATGTTGTTGTCATATTTCTTTTATTCCATTCGTAATTACTTCATTAGAGGCAAGGAGGGCTGGTGAAAGATGGTCATCTACTAAATATGGAGTAGAATTATACTCAAAGGGTATGCCTACACTAGCAATTTAGGTCGACTTAAGGATCCTTAAATCGACCTAAATTACTCCATGTCTACACCTGACTTTCATTAAGTTGATTTAAGAAATTCCTTAAGTCGACTTAATGAAAGCTTAAGTCGACTTAATAACCACCTCCCATTAGGTCGACTTAAGCCTTAAGTCGACCCCTTAAGTCGACTTAAGGATGGTGTGGATGGGGAGTGACTGTTAAGTCGACTTTATTAAGTCAACTTAAGGCCAGGTAAGTCGACTTAACAAAGTGGACTAAGTTGACTTAACTTTAAGTCGACTTAGTCTGCTTTGTTAAGTCAACTTAATAAGGTCGACTTTAAGTCGACCTTATTAAGTTGACTTAACAAAGTCGACTTAACTTTTTCTAGTGTAGACATACCCAAAGACCATATCCTCACCCCAGTAATTCCCATCACTCAACCTGCACATAACTAGGAAGGGAGGGAGAGGTGGGAAATATGGCCCTAGATGGGGAGCTTTCAAGGGGCATATAGCATATTCCAAAGGCAATTACTATATTATCATATCAGTGTAGAGATGACACGAGAAGGAACACAATTGCATTCCACCACTTCTTATCTAGCCTCTCAACTTTAGCCACCTGATGCAAGTTAGAGCAGCACCTAAGGTGCTCTAATTTATTGCACAGCTGCAGCAGATGTGGCTTGTGAATTAAAGAGCTAATGTCCTACCCTCTTGTGCACTGATGAGAACATGAGATCTTGATGAACGAGGGAATCTGGGTCAATATACTTGGAGTTACTTTAGGACAACCACTTGAAGTAACCTAATCAGGGTAGTATATCATAACACATTTCACTGTAGAACAACAGTGTCATATTAGCATATATAAATATTAACATTTCAATGCTTTCTAATTCTAAATAGCTTTCAGTATCTCAATACCACAACTAAAGTATTAAAAAGGACCCCTAAAATTCTTTTAAAAAATAACAGTCCCTGAGATGCCTTTTTAAAACACCATCACATATTCAGCAATTAAAAGAGCCTAATATCATATTCATATTTTCCATGTATCAGATGCTCCTAAAATGTCCTTGCCTCATGCATACATTTTTACAGTGTGTAAAACTGTGAGTGATAGTCATGGTCTTAAATTAAATTACATTACATCAAAACTCAGACATTGGAGTTCTATCTCAATCTTGTCACGCTGACTGGCTCTGAAGTTGGCCACTTTTCTTAACATAATCCCTATCTGTAATGCCTTCCCCACTCCCCACTGAAAAATAAAATGCTTCATCCTGAACCGTTTTGTGGTGAAGCATTTTAAGGAGGAGGAAAGAAAACCTGACTGCAGTAATCTTCTCTAACATCGGAGTGTCAGTTTAGAAACTCATGAAGCAGAAATCTTGAGTAGATTGATTTCCCCTCCTTGTTTAAAACTTTTATTCCCTACATGTTTGAGATCTCTCTCTGCTATGAGAATTCCACAAGTGAAAGCTGACCGCTATTGCTTAACCTTTTAATTAATAATGAGGTCACTGCAGAATGCAAACCTTCGAATGGGGTGAGTTATGTGAACAACTCAGTGGCTTGGCTGATTGTTCAGGGGGATATCATGCCAAAGTCTATGTTCAGAGGAGAACTAGGAAACTCTCTCATCTCAAAGTGATACAGGCAAAAAGCATCACAGAGTCCTCCTGGGACAACTCTGGGGATGCCATGATGGAATGTGACCTCATCTAAGCTAATTAGCACAAGGACTTTTTTGTTGTTGTTGTTCTGAGATTCCCAAAGGCCATCCAAATAGCAGCATCGACTGAAGTCTTGAGAAACGATGGTTGTCCTCTCAGCTGCAGCAAAGCGCTGCTTTCCACTGAGACAAATCAAACACATTTCCTTTGCTTAAACATTAATAAAAATCATGTGAGGAACATCAATACAGGCTCACAGAAATGCTGCAAAGTTTCAGATACTCGGCTTTTCTGGAAAGCTATTCAGACATGCTAAATAATCTTTAATCAATGCAATGCCTTGCACTTGATTTTTGTGAATCATTTTCAGGTACAAAAACCTTTTAAAACTGGATTTATGTTGGTTTCAATCCCCTCTTAGAATGCAGAGCAGTGGTTCTACAATCACTCACTATATTACCAAGAAACGTACATCAGCCAAAAAATCCAAACGCTGCCACATAGACTTAGAGATGTTATCTGGAAATTGACGTCTAAACACAAATGTTCTAACAGTATAGTAAATATTAGGGGATGACATTTCAAATGGATCTCGGAGTTAAATAGTGTTGTTACACTGGTAATGAAGCTACATGTTGATATTCTACAAAACTATTTTTGAGATTTTCTAAGGTACTCTGTGCTGGCCTTACTCTGCTCCCAGAAAAGTCAAGGGGAATTCATGCATAGATTTCAAGAGGAGTTGAGTTAGGCTAACAATGAGTACTTTTGAAAATCCTGCTCTATGGTTTTTGAAGACCAGAAATTCCGAGGGACCGTAGCAGTGTCCAGGCACCAGACCCACAAGCAGGGGGCCTCCTGGGGATGTTGTTGGGGAATTGAACTCAAGTGATCTCCCTGCTGGCAGTCTGTGCTCTGCTTCGACAACATGCTGGACTCTGAGTCCTTCTTGGGGGTCTTAGCCCTCTGGCCAAGCCCTTCAGCTCACCCCTTCAGGAGTACCACTAGGTTCCCTGGCCCACTTTGCAGCAGTGGGCAGGCCCAGTCCATTCACCACCATCCTGCAGTCCAGTCCCGCTCGCTATTCTCCAGCCCACAGTTTAAAACCAATCTAGGGGCCTATGAGCTTGTGCCCCTCCTGCCACCCGCGCTGCTCCTCACCGCCTGACTCCAGCCACTGTCTGCTCCTGGCTCCTTGCCCTCAGACCACTGCTGCAGTCTGCCCAGGTCTGGACCCCTGGCTCCGCTTGGCCCCTCCTGCAGCCCGCACTCGGAGCTCTCCAGGGTGCTTGCTAGCGCAGCCAGCAAGCAAGCCAGAGAGAGGACCTTCTCCCTCCCACTCCTCCAGCAGATTCAAAACTGTGTCCTGCTGCCTGCCTTCTTATACTGCCCACTGGCCCCTGATTGGCTGCTGCTACCAGGCCCCTTTTTAACCCTTCTTTAACCCAGTTAACCCCTTGTTAACTGGAGTGGAGCCACTGGACCATTTTTTCAAGACTGGCCACTTAAAATTGCAAGTGCAAAATTCTCCCTGTCCCTGCCCCTCCTTGTGCATAGATTGGCATTTGCAAAGACATAATACTCTTTCTGTGAATGGACAAAGTTAAACTGGATTTCCCCAATGTTCATGCATTGTTTCACTTTTGAAATGGGTGCACATCCAACTTTAGGGATCAGATCTGCAAATGTGGCCCTTAAAGTTCAAAGACACTAAAGGCATTATATTGTACTTACTGCATGCATTAAAACTCCATTCAAATAAATAGTTTTGGTATGCATCAAGAGCATAGTCCCACCTCTCCACCAAGTACTTTTCTACACTTATAACTGTTGCTAAAGAACAAGCAGAGCTGCTGAGAAAGGTCACATAATTATACATAATGGATCATGAAACAGCATAGCTCCATCAAGATGACTAATTGTGCTGCTGTATATGATAAATTTCTGTGCAAATGAAAAAAGTAAAGATTTTCAATAGACGCATAGTAAGCCACGAAAACCCCTGCGGCATGCAAAGGTTTTAAATGACCTAACATACAATATCGAAGGTATTTCAGATCTGTAATGTGTCACATTGGCTCATAATTTTCTGTACTGCTCCATGAAATTTCTAGCATTGGGATGAAAGGAGTGACACAAAAAGGTGGTGAAGCCCTGGACTGGGTTACTTGGGACATGGTGGAATCTCCATCCTTAGAGGCTTTTAAGATGCGGTTTCACAAAGCCTTGGCTGGGGTGATTTAGTTGGGGTTGGTCCTTTTTTGAGCAGGGGGTTGGACTAGATGACCTCTTGAGGTCCCTTCCAACCCTAATCTTCTATGTTCCTATGATTCCATGAGGTCTCAAAAGTGCAAAACTAGGTAAAAGAGGTATTCTATCCCAAGACATTTATCCAGTGATAACGTGAAGCACCAGTAAATGGAGACAAATGCTCCTCAGGCTGGGAATTGAACAGTTGGACCCACCAACAGATCATTTAATGGCAAATAGATGTCCTTAGCTCCCTAATCAGTGTAGAGAATGCATAGCAAGATGACATCTTAATCTTGAGATGGTTTCCACTGAAATCAGTGGCAAAGCTGCCATGTCTCTTTTATTACACAGATGTGCTCCCAGATGTGCTCTAAGTTGGACTGCTGTAACTTCCAAATGAGTATATTGGTGTCAGTGGATTTATTCCAGATTTATTACACGGTAGTTGCTGCAGACTGAATAAGCAGTACCCATGTTTTATTCACGACATAATCCTGCCTCACTCAGTGCGCACTGTTCGAAATGAGCACTGCAGGACTGATCTTGCGAAGGGCTGAGCATTCAGGCCAAACCAAGTACAGTATTTGAATACATGCTTAACTTTAAGTACAAGTCAATCCATTGGCAGCACCATACATGGTCACGACCTGAAAGACATGGGGGCCTGCAGAAGTAGTAGTGATTAAACATCACTTCAGCCCATGACCTTGACTAAGTACACGGTATTCAGCCTTTATACTTGTAATATCCTGGGGCCAGATAATTACCTGGCATAACCCAGAGTAGCCTCAGGGCTTTTTCACATTGTTTCCACACGCCATTCTGGCACCTAGAGAACACTGAAGCATAGTGGCGCTCTGACTCCACCCCAGGAAGGAAACTTTAAGGTATCTCTGTGAGGTGGCAAGTCTAAGGCCAGATACACCATTTGTACACCACTCAAGAATTCCTCCGTGTCAGGGGAAACTTTCAGCTATTTAAGTCACCTTAGTGCTACATTTGTGCTCCCAGAAAAGAGTTGAGGATTTGACCCAAAAATGGCACTGGATGTGTCTGTAGAGCTCCATGAACAACTGATTTTTGGGGCGGGAGGAGGAGTTGAAATGTGAAACCAGAAAAAAAAATTAGACTGAACCAAGAAAAATTTTACAGGTGCTCATCAAATACAGAAATACATTTTTTTAAAAGGTTTTGGCAATGCTGAAGATGGTGTTTGTGAAATGAAATTTGCTCACCCATGAACTGCTGTTGCTATATAAAAATTATGTTTTTGTCAGCCAACAGCTCCCAGGACCTATAGCTCCAGAGCAACCCTTGCATGCAGACTGTCCCTGGGTCAGGAACACCAGAGCTTTGACTCTTGTGATAACCTAGAGTCTGGAAGCCCCCGTGTCCCTGGCCTGAGGCAGCCAAATGACATGGTTGTCTTGGAGGTTCAGACCCTGGTTGGTTCCTGGCTTTGCCACAGCGATCCTGGAATTCCTGAGAATCCCACCTTGTCTTGGGGCTACCTGATGCAGAATCTGGATCTCAGCCTTGGGTAGAATTGGGACTTCCAAGCTTCCAGCTTGTATATCCTGGAAGCCTAGCCATAAGGTATGTTCCTGAGTGAAGTACCAAGATCCACAGAAATCCACAGGAATCCAAGCAGTGTTCTGTTGGAACCCTTCCTTGGATTCACTCAACATTCTTCAAACCCTGAAGTTCTGAGAGAAACATTTTGGGTTAGACAAATTGACATTTTCCAATGGAACTTCATTTTGGTGGAAATTTTCTGACCAACTCTCTAGAGATTTACAATAGGACAGAGTTACTGTTATTCAATTTCAGCCTTTCTGCACTTGTGACTGCTTAATTTGTCATCATTGCTATTCTCCCAACATAGGTTTTTAAATGTACTCTTCTAGGTCTTTTTAAAAACAAGCAATTCTATAACATGGACCTACTGACTAGATGGCCATAGAGCACCCTGTCATACAGAATGAGGCAGGTCTGGAACCATGTCCTCACTCCATAGACACCTTAAAATATCACACTGAATATGACAAAGGTCATTCACCTATGTGTTTAGGATACGAGTCTGCGAAGTACGAAACTTGTTCCACTCTGAGTGGAATGGAAGGGGCCAGGAGGCATTGAATGAGACTACCGGTGTTGGATATCCAAGTGACCTGAGAAGGGATGTTAGATAGGGTGGGTTCTGAGTTATTACAGAGAATTCTTTTTCTGGATGTCTGGCTGGTGAGTTTTGCCCACATGCTCAGGGTTTAACTGATCGCCATATTTGGAGTCAGGAAGGAATTTTTCCCAAGGGAAGATTGGCTTGGGCTCTGGGGTTTTTTCGCCTTCCTCTGTAGCATGGGGAACAGTTCACTTGCTGATGGATCCTCTGTACTTTAAAGTCTTTAAATCACAATTCGAGGACTTTAATAACTCAGTCATAGATTAGAGCAGAGCTGGTGTCAAACACGTGGTCTGTGGGCCAGATGTGGCCCATGAATCTCTTCCATCCGGCTCATGACTGTGCTGTGTGCTCTCTGAGAGAGAGAAAGTGGTATTACAGAACAAAGTTTCACATACACAGCACTCTGTGATGCCGTGAGAGTGCCCTAATATTTCGATTTATGGTATGTACGGCTCACTTGAAGTACATTTAAGTCCAATCTGGCCCATCATAGCAAATGAGTTTGACACCCCTGGGTTAGAGGTTTATTACAAGAGTGGGTGGGTAAGGTTCTGTGGCCTGTATTATGCAGGTGGTTGGACTAGAAGACCATATTGGTCCCTTCTGATCTTAGAGTCTATGAGACAGAGTTTTCCGAAATGTTCTTGAGTATTTTAGCCTCTCAATTCCCTCAAATTATTATGTTGTTTGAAATTATTCTTTTGTGTGTGTGTGTGTGTGTGTGTGTGTGTGTGTGTGTGTGTGTGTGT
>ML685770.1:21549639-21630605 GCA_007922175.1 Pelusios castaneus
GTGTGTGTGTGTGTGTGTGTGTGTGTGTGTGTGTGTGTGTGTGTGTGAGTGAATTAAAAACCCTACCAATGACAAAGAGCTTTCTGCTAGTGATTATTCTTCGAAGTAAGCTGGCTGGTTAAATTAAGTCGCATGGTACTGTTTATGTTTCTTAATGGATGAGCGCTCAAGCACTTTCAAAGCAAATACTTGCATAAGTATGTTTGAGAAACGCAATTTCTGCAGCTATTCATGCACACAGCTCAGAAATGTTCTCTCTGCTGACATTTACACCAGTAAAACTCATTGCAAAAACGTTCATAGAAGATGAACACCAATGGAGTCCGGAGATGACCAAAGCAAACTCATTTACAATTCTGATTACTTTTGTGCTATTTAACAAGTTTTATTAACAATCGTTCTCTCTGCACTTCCAAAATCAGCTCTACACTATAGAGGATGTGCATAAAACAGAGCACAGATACCTTCTTACACCAGTCCCAGAAGGTCTTGATACTGTAGCTAAAATCTGGACTCCCTCTGATCCACTGGCAGCATTCCCACTGGGAAGAGCATTTAGCCCTTAAAATCCACCCTACAATAGAGACCTCTGCAGAGGAAGAGTTCCTAGGACTAGGAACAGGGCAAATGACTGAAAAACAGAACATTTCCCGACATGCAGCTATGTAATTATGGATTGCCAGAGGCTGGTCTAACTTGTGCTTTGGCATTTATATTATGTGGCGTTTTGCCTGAAAATATTCACTGAACACTCATATTTACCATGACAACTGTTCAATTAAACAGAAACATTCACATAGCTTTTAAAGAAATACCACTCAGGAAAGGAGTAGGCATATCGAGAACGGGTAGTTTGCTTTTGTTCTGCTTCACAGGATAGTTGCATGAGAAAAATCAGGATAGGCAAAGCTCAGATGAGAGCAAGGGTGAGGATCATACAGCTGGAGTTAGTAGAAATGACCTTCAATGGTCAAGTCTATACATCTTTTATATATGGTGGGTAAAATCCTGACCCTGCTGAAGTTAATGGAAATTCTGCCATTGATTTCAATGGGACCATGATTACGCTCAGTGTATTTACAAATGTTTACTATAAAGATTTCATAAATATAAATGTCAGTTGCAATCACATCTTCTTTCTTTAAACTGGTCCTGAAGATGATTTATTAAAAAGAAGGTTCATAAATAAAAAATTAGCAGAGCAAAATAATATTTGAATACGTAACCAGATGAATTTTTTTCTCCTTGTTTTAGGCAACTAAATGTTCCATATTGGTGCCTTTGATTTTAATCTAAAAGGATGAATTTGTAGATTGCCTAAAGATAAACATAGAGTATTCTTCATCTGCCCCACTAATGCTTCTTTGATATATTTGTATTTTGGCATTTCTACCTAGACTAGATATAGTTTTTATCTCCTGTTGTAAAACCAAATTTGTTGTGAGTGACAAGTAATTCATTACAGAATTCATTTTTACCTTTCCATGCCCAGGCCGTCCTTTCACTGGCTGCAGGACATTGTTCTAGTCAAAGTATCAAATCCACTCTTCTATTTATTGGGCCATGTAGTTTTGTGTCTTGTTTTGGCAAGCTTCCAGCTGAATTAATTTGACATTCACCAATCAATCAAGCAGTCTCATTATTACCTTCTGCCTGCCTTGTCATCCTGGTCCAGTGTTGACAAGAGTAAGAAATGAACATCTCCAAGGTCACCTTCAGAAAATCTTTTACTTAATTGTAGTAGACCTGCTGCTAAGCTCTGGGGTTATCTGCAATTTTCCAATATGTCTGTCTCTTCCTTTTACATGGGTAATGAATTATTTTACATAGCCTCACGCAGTTCACAGATGGAGTGACTCCAGCAGTTATTTAAGACATGGCCTTAGTAATTACACTGAGTGTTAGTATGAGGACAATTGTTTTATTTCAAAAGCTACATGAATGGCAGTACAAGTGGATCACTCAGCCAGAAGTACTAGAAAGAGGGTACTGGGAAAATGAAGAAAAACCTTAGTGTGACATTACCTCATTTATTATGGATATATTCACAAGCAATCAACTTTTCACATTAACTGGTAGGTTCTTCTTATTGATCATTTACATATAGCACCAGTAGAAGTGGCATTAATTAGTGAAATATGCCAAATACATAGTGGCATCCCTGCCCCAAAAAGTTTACTGTCTACAGGGATTTTTTATTTCAGTACAGCTGTACGTTCTTTAGTAGACTAACTTATATGGGACCTTTTTATAGGAACTCATGGAATTTCACAGGAATCAAACTAATGGCTTTCTATAGAAATTACATTTAAAAAACACAGAGAATTTAATGCATTTAGTTTAAATTTGCCATAGAAGGGATATAATTTGCAACTAACTTCTATAGGAATTTTCCATATGGGACTTTTAAAATAAATGCTCAGCACTTGTATAAGGTTCCCATTAAAAGAAATTGAAATCCTCTCTACATTCATGAGACAGATGTACCCAGACAGCATCCGTGCAAGCCTTTCTACAGCTGTTCTCACTAAAATGGGCCAACCTATACGTGTAGTAACCATCTTTAGGAGAGGAAGCGGAGATATGTCTCTGTATTTGTCCACTCAATTGCCTCTTGCACTGACTGCCAAATGAAGGGTGCAGTTTTGGGAAATGGAGACCTCTTAATTGAAATCTTGATTAAGACCATTGAATTCTCACAAGGACCACAGACCAGCTGTCAGAGTAAAAGGGTTATGTTACCACCCTCAGTTACTTTGAATTCGTGGACTAGAAATGAAACCTTCCATCTCAACAGAGGTGGATTAAGGGTTACAAGGTGCCTGGTCCTCCCCCACCGGTAGCCCTTCCCCACTGCCTAAGGCCCCAGCTCCCTTCTGTTAGCCCCCACTGCCAGGGCCAGCTCCTCTCCCTGGGGGCCCTATCCCCTCCACCAGCCTAGGGCCCTGGTGCAGGCAGGCCAGCACTGGGGGGGAGGAGGGCCTGGGGCCAGAGGACAGCTGTGGCCTGGCTGATTGGCCCCCAGGACTGGCAGGGCCGACTGGTTCACACAATATGGCTTCTGGTGCAGGCCGAAGGCTGTGCTGGAGTCCGTACTGCATGCTCCAGTTGGCCCCGCCACCCCCAAGAGCCGACCAGACGGGTTGCAGCTGGTCTGCCCCACCCCTGTGGGTTGAGCAGCCAGTCTAGGTGCAGGGAGGGAGGGGAGTGCAGGAGGGACATTGTGGTGTGCCCCTGGGAATGGGCCCCATTGGCCCATGCAGAAATCTGCCCCTGCTTGTCAAACTGAAAGTTACTAGAATCATGGATGTTCTGCGGCAGAGCATATATCACACTATTATGGAGCACGCTAAGTATGCCCACCTGTGATACTGGTGCCAAGAGCCAGTAGCAAGGAGGCAATCAGAAAGATTCCATGTCCCTTGGATGAATCTGCATGAGACTGTGAGATCAATGCTAGCATTAGGGTCACAATTACTGCCTCCCCTTAGATCATAGAATGGAAATGTTAGCAAATACGCTCTGTAAAAAGCATCAATGTCAGCATTACTGATTAAAAGAATACATAAGAGAACAAAGGAACATGACCATTATCATAAATTCACAGATTCGAAGGCCAGAGATGGACCATTTTGATCATCCAGACAGACCTCCTGTATAACATGGGCCATAGAACCTCTCCAAAATAATTCCTAGAGCAGGTCTTGTAGATGAACATCCAGTCTTGATTGAAAAGTTCTCAGTGATGGGAGAATCCAGCTCTTGGTATATTTTTCTAATGGCAAATTACACTCACTGTTGAACATTTTTACCTTATTTCTAGTCTGAATTGGTCTAGCTTCAACTACCAGACATTGGCTCATGTTACACCTTTGCAAAGGGAAAAAAATATTGGAAACATTAAGATGTTTATACCCTTTCTGTTCACAGGATCATGAACAATTCTTACTTTCACTCAAGCAGTTGTTTGCTGAAGTGTTTAGATTGGCAAACATAAGGGATACCTTGTTTGTTTCACTGAAACATAGTTAATAAATATTTGAAGGGAAGAGAAAGAGAAGACTAATGGCACAATCCAATCCAACACAATAGTACAACATAATATATGATTTATGTGTGTGTGCGTGAACTAAGGGGCCAATCTTGGAAATGTCATTATTGAACACAAGGCTCACCACGTTGACTAGGGTCCATGGTAGGTCTATAGGATCAGAGATACTCCCGCTAAGTAGGCAAAAGTTGTACTAACTAAGCACTATGATCAACAGTCAATAGGACTGCACTGGAGCAAGTGTTGGGTGTTCCAGTAGAACCCATTAAAAGACTAGTACCTATGTTTTGTACTTTGTCATACGGATAAGAGGCCAGAGCCTTAGATAGTGTAAATCATTGTTGATCCACTGATGTCAATGGAGCTCTGCTAACATACACTGGTTGAGGACCTGGCCCATGGCATAGAATATCATTATGGAAGATGTCATTGCGTGGCACTCTGACACATTGTTTCCCTGTTTCTTTTTCTTGGTACGCAAAAGAGTTCTGAATCTTGAAACAACATACTAAATTGTGAATTTGGGACAATGATGTCTTCATGAAGGGGCACCTCCAGGAAAGAGGGTACTGGGGGGGGGCAGCAGAAGAATTTACTCCTGGGCTTGAGCTCTACTTAGTGTGAATTCTTGGCCCAGAACTCTTCCCTGGAAACCAGGCAATGGTGTTTACCTGAGATTCCTGGAAGAGGGATTTCCCCAGCAAGCCGTTCGGCCAGCTCACTTGAGAACTATGGTGTGTGTGTGTGTGTAAATAAAGATGTTACACTTAAATCATATCTAGACTCCGTGTTGCTGATTTCCCCACCATCAGGAAGCTGATTTGGAAGGCTCTGAACATCTGCTATCGCTCAGCAGAGGGGCAACGCTGGTGTCAGGACAGGGCACTTTTGTAAGAAATAAGGGCAACAGCATAAAAGATTATAGGTTTGAAAAGACAAAAAATAGCTTGCAAAGGGTGATGAAGGCACATGCTGCAAAGGGGTTTTTTATATATATTTTAGCAATCTTTTGAAGTGGTCAGGAATATTTTTAGTCATGGCTTGAGCTGGCTTTATTAATTTCGGAAAGGCAATGATGGAAGTGTATGTTCAGCCTCCTTATGTTGCTGGTAGAGCTGGGTGATTTCTACTAAGCAACATTCCACAAAGGTTTGTTTGAATTTTAAAACAAATTCATTCAGGTTTCCCCCGTTTTTTAGTTGCGTTCATGAAGAAATGACTGGGTAAGATCAGTGCTGGAATTGGAAACCTGCTTCATACAGAGCTCCTCTTCTTACATGGTTTCTTTTAAAGTTTAGGATCAAAAAGCTTCCAGAGTCAGCTGATCTGAGCCTTTCTGTGAATTTATGTGGATTCTATAGTCTTTCTGGAAGCACAATCACCATCCATTGGGGGATCTGAAATTATAATACAACCCAAAAATCTGCCTTGAAATCCACTTAGGATTCTGTACACGAGGTACAAAGTGGGCTTTGCACAATGAAATAATTCAGCAACTGAAATACTCTAACTCTGCTGCACACTGTTTAATTAGAATATCACGTGGCTGCTGTTTCTTACCGAACTGAAGTGCCTGGGAACAGACAAAAGATGTTACATTTCTGCAACTACTGCTCTCCTGTGTATCCGTATCTAATTAGTCTGGAGAGACAGCTGTGCAAATAAGCAGTTTGTGACCTACTAGAGAGAGAGAGAATTGTCTAGAAACTCGTTACCCTTTTGTTTTAATCTCTGCCCTTCCCTGGAAACTTTTCCTTTGTTTAATAAATGTGAAACATTTTGTTAAGAAAATCCAGGTGGGTGCTTTGAGATTCTTCAGTATGTATCAGCTGATGCGCATCTGATTTGCTAAGCCATGCAAGCAGCCCTTCAGTTCTATCTTTTGTTAAGCTTTCAATTAAGTCCTACACTTCTGTTGACCCCTCTGGCTATGTCGACACTGCGGCTTATTACTGCAAAATTTCAGGGGTGTATTTATTCCGCACCCCTGAGCAATATAAGTTACATCGACATAAGTGTTGGCGTGTACACTGCTATGCCAGAAAAGTGTCTTCACTAGACATGCTCCCCAGTGGCATTACTGCAACAATGCACATGTAGACATGGCCCTGGCCGGTCACAAAGTATTTATCTGGATTGAGAATATCCCTATATATGAAAGCTTTTCTCTCTCTTTAACCGTAGACTACAGACTGGAGTGAGTTTTCATTTGTGATCCGGATCATTCATAAAACCTTCTCTGCATGACAAAACACAAAAACACTGGAAGATCTTCATATCTTTGGGTGCATCTACACTGGCAAGTTAGGTCGACTTAAGGAGGCTTAAGTTGATCTAAACAAAGCCACGTCCACACTGGGCTTTTCTTAAGTCGACTTAACGAAAACTTAAGTTGACTTAATAACACCTCGTTTTAGGTTGCCTTAAGTCGACTCCTTAAGTCGACTTAAAGCCATTGTGGATGGGGATTAACGCCCAAATCGACCTTATTAAGTCGACTTAATAAGGTTGACAAGGAGCTATGTCTACACTTGAAAAGTTGTCGACTTTGTTGAGTTGATTTAATAAGGTCGACTTTAAGTCGACTTAAAGTCGACTTTATTAAGTCAACTTAACAAAGTCAACTTAACTTTTCTAGTGTAGACATAGCCCTTGAGACTGGCTAGCCTCTGCCTTCTCCCTTTAATCCAGATCCAACCCCAAACCATATTCAGAAATTAAGGCATGCCAAAAACTGGGAGAAGCAAAGTGTCTGAGATAATATCTAGGGGACAGTGTCCAGCAGAGAGGACTGTATCCCATACAGAAATGTTATTCACACATAAATATGTTTTATATTATTATAAACATACTGTAGCTGTGATATTGAATAATCCACTTTGTTGTCCCGCTCTTCACAAACTTTTTAGACACAAGAAAAAATGAAGGATTGAATGGATGGAAGCAGCTGTTCTTATACAATTTCCAATGTCTTTTCCATTAGCAAAACTCCCATCAATGTTAGACATTGATGCTAATGGGAGTTTGTGTGTGTGCACGTGCACGCGCACGCATAGATGTCCGTATGGCATATCATGATATCCACAGCCTTGCAGATATACAGATTTGTATGCAATAAAGCTAGCACAGAGACCAAAAATAACATACAACTACACGTGGCAAATTTGGTACAGCTCTCATTATAAGAGAATAGTTGTGTAGAATGTAGGGAGAAAGTTTCAGTTGTCCAAAGCCCTAAGACAGACATCATGGGACCAATTTGGTAGGTATTTAGAAACTTAAGGGTATCATTAATGTGAAAAATTAAAGGTAGCTCTGGAATAAAATATATGCCATCAGCCCAGTGATGAGCAAATTAAAGAAGCCATTGAAATAGATAAGTGGTTTGGTAACTCTTAAATACTCTCGTTGTGGTGAAAAAGGGGACTGAGACATAGTAATTTCAGTCCAGGAGCTGTAGCTGGTTTATTAAAGCACTCCTGGAAACACATGATAAAACCTTGACAAGGTATGTTTGCAAGTTAATAAAGGAATCCTTTGAGCTAAGAGATCACTATTGGTACGCAATGGAGCAATAGAAGTGTGACACAGGATGTATCCCACACCAGACCTGAGAGAGCTGGATTAGGCCAAGTGGGCCCAATCAGTCAAATGAGTGGCAAACAAGAGAGATTTATGCTGCTTGCAGACATTTAATTAGAAAGAAGCTCACCTGTCAGGGAACAGGTGGCAGGGGATGTCTATAAAGCCAGAGGCTGAAAACAGCATGGGGAAGGAGCAGTGAGGATCCCTGCAGTCCCTCTGCCTGAGGCAAGGGGGAGAAACACGGGAGAAAGGAGTCGACGGGTGAGAACAGCCAGACTGATGTAGTGCTGACTTTAACTGTTCACAAGAGGGCCCATGAATGGTACCCAGAATACAGAATGGCCCTGGCTTTCCCTGCTAACCACCGTCACAACGGTATCACTAAAGACGGTGGGTAGGAAAACTGCTGGAGTAACTGTGGGGGCATAATACTGCCTGCTGATGTTTGTGGAGAGAAGGGTGGCAGACTGAGAGGGAGGGAGGGACGGAGAGATGGAGTACAACTGCAGGAAGGGATGTCAGCCTGGCAGACCTAATCTTTCCCCACACAAGTATATTGGCTCATGCCAATTGCCTCATAACATACTATTTTCAGTCAAAGCCTGGGAAATGGCATCCGTGCATTTAAAGGTCACCTTTGAGGAGCTGGGCCCAGATCCAGAATGATAACTATTATCAATGTCAAAGCTTGAGCAAGTGCAACCTCTGCTCCCCCTTCCCATCGATTCCGAATATAGCTCCAACTTTGTAGTCACGCCTAAAAGGATTCTTTAGCTGAACTGAGTCCAGAAAACCTCACCACCAATCTGCCATTCACAGAGCCAGGCAGGCCACTGTCACACAGCAAGGCCATTTATGATAAAGAAAATTAACATCACAAGAGAGTAACATAAATCTTTGGCCTCAAAATTGCCTTTTTATGTGACTTTTTTCATGACAACAGAAGGCTTGTCCAAATCAGAGGGTTTGCAGCTTTTCTACACTCTCAGATTCTTTTTGGCCCAGCTCCTTATTAACTTGGTGCCAGTGTAGAAATAACTCTCAAGGACTTTAGTTGTGCTGGGAGTGGAAATAAATACATGTCAGTCGGTTAGTGGAAATAAAGTGAAAAGCTCTCATACTTAACATCTCATGCACACAGCACAGGGAAAAGAGGAGATGGCCTTCCCAGGAAGTAGTCTAAGGAAATTCTGCAACTGTTTGGCATGTAATGATGAAAAACACATTGCAGTAGGTCTGACCCTAGACCAAATGGTGCCCCAGCTGAGGACAGTCTTCAGCACCCTTTCCCTTCATTTGTTAAACTTTTGAATACCATATTTTTATTGCATTTGTAGCTTATTGCATAACTTTGATGCATGATTTATCCCTGCCAGATAAGACGATAAATTTGCATGCTAGAATGAAACATTACATTTCAAACATGGCAAGAGAAGTAACACTATTTCGTTTAGTTGTGTAGATAGGAGTTTGATAGATATCTCTAGTGTCTCATTAAATATGTCCTTTATTAGATGCTACTTACAATCTTCAAGCCTTTAAACATAAGTAGGCTTTCACAGTTGCACAGTAAAACCAGGTTCACAACATGGCAACTGGACCGTAACTTCATTTCAGTTCATTCTTATATCTCAATGGCTGACTGGTGATGTGGCGCCCCCTATATACCCGCGAGGGCATAGAGAACGGTATTCTAGGATGTCTGAGGGAAATGTAGGTCTCAGAAAATCTGGACACTTCCAGGACATTCTACTAAGGTCCAGAACTTTCTAGGAGGGTAGTGAAAAATACAGAGTACTTTAAATATGTTACTTTAAACATTTTATTTTCCCTTTTGTCGCTAAGAACCAAGACAGCACCTTCAGTATGGTGCACCTCAAAGCTGGCAACTCAGGTGGTCACCCGAGTCACCTTCCCCTAAATCTGGCTCTGCATTGATGTGGCTGATGAAACAGCCACAAGTTACTTCCATGACACATCAGTCTTGTCTGCTACCTATTTTAGAAGGACGTAATGGCTTGTGGGTTTTTTTTTTTTTCTTCTCACATTTGCATTTAACTGTAAACTGAAAAGAAACCCCATTTTTAAATAGGAAAGCACTGTGTCTACCTGTGTGATGAAATATTCCCTGGATATTAGGCCTCAGAGGGGTTAGTAGACAGTGGAAAATGAAAGCCGAATTACTGCTAATAGGAACTTAGCACATGTATACCATTGTGCAAACAATAAATCTTCCCCCTGCATCATCACCTCTGCAAGATGGGTATTAGCATTAGGGCTGTTTGACAATTTTTCCATTCAAACTGTCTTTCCATGGGAAATTGGGTTTTTGACAAAACAAAATGCATCATGGAAGATGCAGTCTGAGGAAGGACTCTTGCCTTCAGAGAAGAACGAGGTTTAACATAACTCTGGTAATTGCTAATGATCGTTATTCCCCATGTGAAGACATTGAGACAGGAAAGTTAAGAGATGGGTTGTTCCGGGTACACAATGTCAAAGCAGTGATTAGAGGTATGTGGCTGGCTCCTAGCCCTGTACTCAGACTCTACTGCCTTTCTTGCTGATTAATTCACACAGCACTGCAAGAATGCAGTCAAATTGTTGCAGGACACCAAGGGAAAGATTTGCTGACCACAGGGTAAGTTTCTTTTTTGTTTTCTACAGTTAAAGTGACAATAAACTGAAAACCCTTTTCTTTCTTATTCATAGTATTAAGTTACAAGATGGATGACAAGGACTCATGTAGTACAAAAAATATATATTTTAACTGGCATTTTTCTTAAAAGGGATCATGTTTGTTAAAGGCCTGTATTTTACTCCTATGAATCTTATTTTTGATGGAGGTTTGGGATTGCCTCTGAAGAGACAGTAGGCACATCTGAGCCTTGAAATATATACTTTATTTATAGCTGGTTACGTCGCAATTGGTATTTGTTTATCAATTATCTCCCAAAACATGTTTTACCTGTTTGAAGACCGACTTCTTTATTTTTAATGCCTCTTTAATGATTAGTTTTCACAGTTCTAGATTCCTGGGGTTTTTTGGTTTTCTGGGGGGGAGGGGTTTGTTTAAATTGCTAAATGCATAAAATGTTCTGACTTCCACAGAAGTTTCAGGGAGTTTGGTATAAATGACATTGAAACCAGCAGGCAGAAGCAACAGGATTATTATGTCTAACATGGAAATCTGACTATTCTAGATATTTCCCAAATTGATATTTGCCTCACTTTGCAAAGTCTTAGCTTCCACGCTAATCCAGTAAGTAAAAATCAGCTCAAGCCAGTATTTTAGAATTGAAACCCTTTGAGAACTTTTTTGATGGAGGTGTGGCTTTGGAGAGGCATTCAAAATCAAAGCCCTAGATCCAAACATACTCTGAAGTTTTCTATCCGGGTCATAACCAGGGGATAAAGTAAGGGGGAACGCACTGGAAAGCAGTTCCAGGGCCCACAAATTTGAGGGGCCAGAGTTCCAGGGCCCCTAAAAATAGAAAAATCGGGTGGAACACGTGTTCCGCCCTGCCCTGGCTGTTGGCAGATCCTATGCCCCACCGTTGTTCATCACAATACTTATTGTGTTATGCAGTGTTTGCTAGTTTGTGACAATAATTGCTATAGACATAAACGCCATATACAATTATAATATTTTTATGGAGCGATAACCGACACATGTGATACTGAGAAGTGGTTGCAAATGCCTACCTGGGCTGGGGCCCACACATGCATGAAGGGGGCCCAGATAATACGGGAAGGGGGCCCTGAGATTAAGAGGATTCCGGGGCCCGTCAAATTATACTTTAACTACTTGTCACAACCAAAACCAGAAAAGACCTGTTTCATATTTGTTATCTGAGATTTTTAGCCAAACATGTCAGAAATCTTATGAGTTTTATAATCCATTACATTCGACGTATTACATAGACTACAGTGAGAGATTATGTCGTAAACTCTCACACAAACTAAGAAACCACCTAATCAGCATCCTGTACAGCAAAGAGAAGGAAATTTTTTAGTCTTTGAAAGTGCCACAGGACTCCATGTTTCTTTTGGTGAACTAGACTAACATGGCCATACCTTTGGAAGAAATCTTATGGTAACTGATGATCTTGTACAATTTTCACAATTTTGCCTGGAAAGTCTTGATATTTTTATAGTGTCACATACAACCTTGACCCTGAACCTGTTCCCTAAACTCAGCCTGCTCCAACCTTCACATGGTCCCTTCATCATCTATATCGAGTAATTCAGTCAACACATTTTATCATAACGGTCAAACAAAATACCCTTCAAACGCCGAATCTCTTTCTTTTCATTGTGCGTCATCCTGATCTCCAAGAAATGACCCAGACTAGCTGTTACCAATTCCACTGCATTGCTAGCTGGTTGCTCTGGCAATGCCCAGCCACTGGAGCTGGACAAAGAGTTGGAAACTTTTACCATTGGTATATTTATGTTGCATTAGAAATTGTTTTGATTCGTTGTGCTGTGTGCTGGTGCCCCTAGTGAAATCACCAAAAAAAGTTATGTGAGCAAAGGTGAATGCAAATGAATGCATCAAAAACTAATTGGGGGCAATTTTGCAGTGAAGGGAAATTAGTTTTGAGTAGCAATGGAAGGAGCAAATTTCCTGCTTCTCCTGCCCAATTAATCTGTTCTAAAAAGAATTCTGGTTTGCGGCAAGTCATGATCTGATGTCAGCAGAAATGTCAGCTGTGTTGACAAAGCTGTGAGTGGCGGGTGACCTCTTCAACTTCAATCCCATCTCCAGTTATACTTGGGAAATTATTCTTCATTGCTTTTCCTAAACGCTTTTATATTTTCTGAGGTGTTCATATGTTAAACCCTGATCTCGCAAAGAATTTAAGCGTGGGGTTAACATTAAACTTGTTAGTAGTCATAAGCTAGAGTTGATAATGGCACTATGGATGTTCTTAATTCTAAGTGTGCTTTTTTTGTGCTTTAATGGTTTGCTGTTTGTTCACCAAATCGTGTCCGTATTTCAGCTACAAGTGAAATTAAGCATAGCCAGCCTTTAACGCATCTTGCAGTTCATTGTGAAAGGTGCTATGCAAAACAAATTGCAATTTGTGAAATCCTCCTCTACCACCCTCTTTCCCCCCCCCCCCCCCAACACACACCGGGAATGATTAAAAAGACAAAATGCAAAACATTACAACTGTGTTTCTATTCCATTTAAGCAGCTCAGAATTCAGTGTATGGTCCCTATATTGAAGGATTTCCTTTTTTGCTAATTTTCCAGCCTCACAAACATCATAGACTCATAGGGTGCATCTACACTTACAAGTTAGGTTGACTTAAGGAGGCTTAAGTCGACCTAAAGTACTCCGCATCCGCATTGGGCTTTCCTTAAGTCGACTTAAGCATTTCCTTAAGTCGACTTAACGAAAAGTTAAGTCGACTTAATAACACCTCGTTTTACGTTGATTTAACACTTAAATCGACTGTATTAGGTCAATTTAAGCCAGTGTGGATGGGGATTAGCACCTAAATTGACCTTATTAAGTCAACTTAAAGTGTTAAGTAGACTTAATAAGGTCGAAAAAGGGCTATGTCTACACTAGAGAAGTTAAGTCAACTTTTGTTAAATCGACTTAATAAGGTTGACTTTAAGTCGAATTAAAATTGACCTTAATAAGTTGACTTAATAAAGTCAACTTAACTTTTCTAGTGTAGACATAGCCATAGACTCTAAGGTCAGAAGAGACCAACATGATCCTCTAGTCTGACCTCCTGTTCAATGCAGGCCACAGAACCTCACTTACCTACTCCTGTAATAAACCTCTAACCTATGACTAAGTTATTAAAGTCCTCAAATCATCACTTAAAGATTTTAAGGTACAGAGAATCTACCAGCAATTGAGTCATGCCCCATGCTACAGAAGATGAAAAATCCCCAGAACCTTTGTCAACCTGACCTGGGTGAAAATTCTTTCCTGACTCCAATATGGCAATCAGCTAAACCTTGAGCATGTGGGCAAGACTCATCAGTCAGACACTCAAGAAAGAATTCCCTGTAATAGCTCAGAAGCCACCCATCAATCGTCTCATAGGCAAATCCACCTTCATAAGCCAAAGATCAGTCAATTGCCAAACTAGGTTGCCCCATTAAACAATTCCCTCCATGAATTTATCAAACTCAGTTTTGAAACCAGATAGATCTTTTTTTGCCTCCTGCTCCCTTTGAAAGGTTATTCCTCTGATGGATAGAAATCTGTGTCTAATTTCAAATCTACACATCCTAATGGCCAGTTTATATACTTAGTTCTCATGTTCACGTTGGCGCAGAACTTCGATAATTCTTCTCCCTCCCTGGTGTTTATCCCTCTGATGTATTTATAGAGAGCAATCATAACTCCCCTCAATCTTCTTTTGGTTAGGATAAATAAGCAAAGCTCTTTGAGTCTCCTTTCATAAGGCAAGTTTTCCATTTCTCAGACCATTCTTGTAGCCCGTCTCTGCACCTGTTCTGTTTGAATTAATCTTTCTTAAACATGAGGGTCTAGAATTGCATACAGTATTCCAGAGGAGGTCTTCTCCAGCACCTTGCACAATGGTACTAACTCCTCCCTATCTCTATTTGTAATATCTCACCTGATGCCTCAAAGATCTGCATTAGCTTTTTTCATGGCTTCATCCTATTGACATCTCATAATCATCCTGTGATCAACCAATATATCTCCAGGTCCTTCTCCTCCTTTGGAGATATTTAAGAGCAGGTTAGACAAACATTTGTCAGGGATGGTCTATGCTTAGCCATCATAAGTGCATTGTACTAGATAACCCTGTGAGCAGGGCTGGATTAACCGGCCCGGGGGCCCCAGGCTGCCCCCCACCATGGCCCCCCACAGGCTCCCCCAATCCCACCACAGGGCCCCCCCTCATGTGATCTCCCACCCTCCACCACAGGGCCCCAGACTGGGGGCCCCATCATAGGGACCAGGCCCTCACCCCCTCCCCCCTCATCACTGGGGGAACCTGGGGTGCCAGGGCACTCCTGCCCCAGCCCCGCTCTGGCCAGTCTGTGGAGAGATGGCTGGCACAGCGACAGGCCCCCACAGCCCCCCAGGGCCTGGAGAGCTGCACACCAGGCCGGAGGAGCTCAGTCGTAGGCTGCTCCAGCTGGCCACAACCCAGGGTGGAGCAAGAAGACTCTGCCTGCCCCGCCCCCTGGGCGGACCAGCCGGCCCAGGGGCGGAGCATAGAGCCCTTCTCCCCCCACCCCCTCCAAGCCTGCCCCTCTCTCCGCACAGTGCTGGCTGGGCAAGAGTGCTGTCTTTGCCCCTGCCCTGCCAGCGCTGAGTGGGGTCTCCAGATTATCAGTGGGGTTTAGGGGCTGGAGCCCAGGGATTAAGCCCCTAAAGCACCTTTGATAATCTGGGCCTGCTCGTGAGGTTTCTTCCACTCCTCTAAGTCTATGAAATACAAGGTGGAACAGATTGTTTAGCATAAGTAGTTAACATTTATTTCAAGGGAGAATTCAAGATAAAGTGACCAATTAACACCTCTCCAGTCATGAGGAAGGAGGAGGAGGAGAAAAAAAAAAGCTTGAAGAGCTGAAGGGTGGGGGTTGTGGGTTATAGATAGCTTTAATAAGCCATAAATCTAGCGTCTCTATTCAGTCCATGTTTTTTTGTGTCTAGCAAAGTTATGAATTTAAGCTCCCAGACTCATCGATTGAAAGTGTTGTGCAGGTTTCCTTTAAGGCTGAGGACTAAGAGGTCAGAGAGAGACTGTTTGCTTTGTGAAAAGTATTCACCCGCTGGTGATACGGTGTTTCTGTCCTTTATTATTTTCCTGTGGAAGGTCTTTCAAAAGGCTGGTGCTATTGTGATTTCACACACACAGTTGTTGGGGCATTTATTGCACTGGATGAAGCACACCACATTGTGCGACAGGCATCCGTAGGACTAGGACCCATAGGTTTTGTATGTTGTAGGACGGGGGGTGTTACATCTGCAGGTTTTGAACCTCTTGTTTTGGCAGGACCTGGTGCGGCATTGAATTGGTACGTCATGGTCCGTAGGGAACTTGTTTCTGATGGCGAGCCTGTAGAGTTAGGGGTTGTCTGAAGGCCAGAAGAGGGGGGTCATTAATTATTTCTTTCAGCAAGTGGTCGTAATGGAATATGGGTTGTAATTATTTAATGATATCCCTTATGAGTTTCAGCATGGGTTGGTAGGTACTCATGGCTGTTCCCATAATTTGGGCAAAGCATGTGTTGAATGTGAAATTGTTCTGTGCGAGGGTGAAATGGATGAGTTTGTCAATGTTCGGGATGGATATCTGAGTGTCAGGGCCGGCCTTAGGGGTAGGCAAGCTAGGCAGCTGCCTAGGGCCACTGATTTTAGGGGCCACCTCATTTGCCTAACGCTAATGCTGGAGCTGGTGGGCTGGGGCCATTTTAAATTTCCCACCCTGCGTCACTCCAAGGCACATACCCTGGGGTGGAGCAGGGTGGAAAATATACGCAGGTGCTGGCTTCCCCTCCTCCCTGTCTCCCGCTCCAGTCCCTGAGGCCCAACTCCACAGCAAGGTAAGTGCTGTGGGGGCCAGCGGGGGAGCCTTGAGCGTTGGGCGGGGGGGGGAGACCAGTGGTATGGCTCAGTTGGATCGGGGAGCTCCGGGATTCCCCGTGGCTGCCAGGCGTGGCAGGGCTCCCTGGGTCCAGGGCAGCCTGGAGCAGCCATGGTCGCGGCGGCCGGGCTCAGGGCCACCAGGTCCGGGGTGGCAAGGGTCGGGGCAGCCCAGCACGGGGCAGCCCGGCATGGCTGGACTTGGGGCAGCCCCTTGAGGGCCGCCCAGAATAAATTTCCTAGGGTTGCCAACTGTGTAAGGCTGGCCCTGCTGAGTGTTGTCCATTGTAGTAGGTATTTGAGGCAGTCAGCAATGCCATCATTGTGATGAATACTGGTGTATAGGGAGATAACTTTGGTAGATACTAAAAATCATGAACTGAATAGATAAAATGGATTTATTCCTTATTACAACAACCTATAACTCACTAATTCCCTTCCCCTTAAGCTTTTTTTCCTTTCTTTTCCAACCCCATGGCCAGAGAAGTGTTAACTGGCCACTTGCCCTTGAACTATACATTGACTACCTAAGCTAAACAATCTGTTCCACCTTGTACTTCGTTAAACAAACAAGGCATCCTATGGCACTTTTAAAAATGCCACAGGACTCCTAGTTTATTTTGCTGAACTAGACTAACATGGCTACCCTCTGGAACTCGTACTTAGTTGTGACACTCTATAGAAGAGGTCTGTGTAAACTCAAAAGCTCACTCCTCTTACCAACAAAATATGTTGAGTAAAAGCCTTTACCTCACATGCCTTTTCTCTCCAGTACCCTGGTGTGATGATGGGTATAAGAAAAACGACCATTTGTTTCCTGGTTGCGATCGCTGTTGTAGAATTGCAACAAATTTTGAACGCAGTGTGTCATGTAATGCAGCAATGGAAAAGTAACAATCTATCAAGCATGATTATGCTGTTTAAATTCATGTGATGTCTCTGTATGTGAAGTTATGTATATTGGCTATTTATGTGTATCTGAAATCTGTATTGAATTCCTGGGTGACTTCCATGAGATGTATTTAAATCAGGGCTAGACAGCTATGTGCTGATGGCCCATTGAGAAATCTTCACTCTAACATTGGGCAGTAGAAGAAACTTATACCACTCAAATAGCTCTCCGGGCAAATGCTTCAGACTCTAAGGGGCCAATAGCCATATCCTGTGCTTCAATAAATAATGTAAAGCCATGTGATATGTTATTGTGATCCTGGACTGCCTCTTGGGCCAGTAACTTTCCACAAACAGGGGCAGTGGGCTTTGCTTGGGATGTAAAATTCCATGCATATGGCGAAGGATATAAAAAGCCCCCTGAGACATCTCCATTTTGTCTTCATTTCTTGCTTCATTTCTCTTACTGAATTTCTAACAAGGAAGCTCCAAACAAGGATTTATGATCCCCAACCTCTTTGGATAATTCCAGAGAGACTTTTGCAAACTAGCAGTTCATTCCATCGCTGCTATGATCCTGATCTATGAACGCTGAAACAGCCCTTGTATTTCTATGACCTATTAGCCATTTGTAACCCTCTTCTTTTGTTAACCCTTTAGTTCTAAAGGACTGCCATCAGCCTCATTTTTGGGTAAGATTTGAGTTATATATTATTCTACTTAAGTGGCTGTTCCCTTAGGCTTAGAAGGATTCTATATCTGATTAAATTGGTTTTCAGGAACCACTTATCATAAAGTCTAGTGTCTGGATGTTGAGCCAAGGGCTAGGATCCCTACAGAGACTGCATTTTTAACTTCTTAACATAGAATCATAGGCTGTATCTACACTTGTAAGTTAAGCCGACTTAAGCTTGCTGAAGTCGACTTAATTTACCCTGCGTCTATACTGTAGTTTTCTTAAGTCGACTTAATGAAAATTAAGTCGACTTTATTAAACCTCCTTTAAATTTGACTTCCTAGAGTCGACTTAAGCCAGTATAGATGTGGGGTAGCCCTAAGTCGAATTAGGGCTACTCCAGGACTATCCCAATGCCCTCCCTGCCGGGGGGGGCATAGGGGAAGCCTGGCATGCCCACCCTGCCCCTATGCCCTGCCAGGGTCCCTGACCCCATTTGCCCCATTGTACCTATGTACAATGGGGCAAAGGCTGAGCCCCCTGGCATTGGGCAAGGGGTGCCCCTCCCATCCCTGTGGACCTGCCCTAGGTCCCCCTAAGCCCCTAGAAGTCAACCTAGGCGTCCAGTGTGGACGCTCTAGGTCGACTTTGTAAGTTCCCCTTTCAGTCGACTTTAATTTTAAGTGTAGATGCACTAAGTCGACTTAAATTTCCAAGTGTAGACATAGCCATAGGGTTGGAAGGGACCTCATGAGGTCGTCTAGTCCAACCCCCTGCTAAAAGCAGGACCACTCCCCCTATATCTTGTGAAGTGATGTGGTGATACAGAAGTTGACTTTTGGTACCGGCTTGGTAAAACGTACTGAGAGAATAACCACCATTTGGGGGTGAGCCTGCCCTATTTTTCAGCAGTCTCTCCTGAATTTGGTATTCTCAGCTGTGACCCACTGAGGTATGATGACTCGTAGGACTAACACAGTATACCAGGATATAATTTGTCCTGTCATTAAAACATATATTATTCATTATTTTTAATGAAATACAGCTAAGAATTTGTGTTTAAAATGAAGGTAAGAAATCTTTCAAGGAAGAACATTCTATCATAATTAGAAATCTGATTTATAATAGTTTGAGATCTCATCATCTGACCATTAAACAAAGAGACAGAGAAAAGGTGCATGTTAATAAGATCTTCAATATCTTATTGTAAGGGGCATAAAAGCATGTCAAACACCTCCAGCTTTATAGCTGGCCTACAAGGAAATAGTATTAGTAGGTGGCATAAAATCATTCTGTTTTGAGCAGTAACCTGACCCCTTGTTTTTAATTGTGTCAGATCTGAGAGCTCAAAGGGACAATGGGAAAAGATAGCACCCTGGAGACTGATAGATCAATCAAATAGTCTTTTCTATCAATCAAATAGTCTTTGTCTGTCCTCAAGCGGATTGAATCCATGAACATGGTCTGAATTAGAATCACTATAATTTTTCTCCAGTGCTTGATAGTGTAGCTGTATTTTCATAAGAACTAAAAATTTACCATGGACGCACAGAGCTGTGCAGAAACTCTGTTCCTGGGCCTTCCTAAAATGCCTTTCAGATTGGTGAAATTAAAAAGAGAAACAGATTAGTGATGTGATAAACGAAATTTGAGGTTGACAGTAGCCACTTCACATCGCAATCTGGATATCCAAGCCTCTACCCTACTAAAAGAAATATGCAAGCCAATTGCTTCACTTACATGGAGCACCTGTGAGGTGAAGTGGGGCTCAGCGTGAGTATGAGAACTCCCCATTCAGTGGCCTATGAAGGGCTGAGGTCCAAAACAGGGGTATGAGTTATTTTTTGTCAGATTCCAAATGTCTTGGTAAAGTATAGAGTATTAGGGTGTGGGGGGACTAAAGACATCATTTAGTACAATCCCTTGCTTAAAGCAGAGCAAACCCCAACTATAGTCAGGGTCTAGACTTCAGAGAAAATGATACCAAAAGTAAATACAATGATTTTGCAGTTCATTCAAAAGTGACTGGCAGTCTGGACTTGGCTCCCGGTCCACATGTTAACTACTCCCGATTTAAACTATTCCATGGCTATGACGACACTATTTTGCATCTTTAAATGTTTTAAGATTAGCTTCCCTTTGGTACCACAGTACAATCAATTACATTGACATTTAGCTGACCATCTTTAGGAACAGTTGTGGTTTTTTTGACAAATTAGGGGAAGACTTGTCAAATCATTTGCTAGTCATAAGTTAAATGCAATAGAGCCAGCAGCACAACAAAACACACTGATTTCAAGTTTATTTAGAAGGGACATGCCAAAAATGGCAGAAGAAATTATTGGCAATGAATAATTCTATCAGTACTTGCAGGCTTCATAGGTATGAGGTGCTGAGACATCAGCTGAATTTGAGAGTGGAGGGAGCTCAGCACCTTTCAGAAGACATTACTTTTGCTAGGTCAGATGTATATTAGTCAAGGCCCAGATCCTCCAAGGTAATCAGGCCTAGCTCTGTTTGAGCAGAGCTGAATAAGCATAAAGGCAAATTAGGCATTTGCTTATGGCCCAAATTTGTGGGAGGACCCAGAATGGTGGTGGATATTTTGTTTTTGTTTTTAAACCAATGGGGATTTGTGCACGAGTGGAAACTTCATTCAGTTGAGAGTGGCGCTGTGACCCAGCACCTGAGGTTGGAACAATGGTCAAATTTGGCGTGGCTGCCCCCTCTCTCGTAATGAGGGGTGGGTGGGCCAAATCCGGGTGTATGGCAGTTAGACCTGGCCCATGTAATGATGGAAAGGTGGACCAAATTTGAGTGGGCATTACAATGGCGAGCGGCAGTGGCCCTCACTCGAGAGAGTGAAGCTCTTTTTCTGTTTGCTCACAAATTTGTAGTGGTAGGTAGGTGGGCAGACAGTCCTCGCATGCAGCTGGGAGTGACTTTGCTGGTGCGACCAAGAGCATGGCACTGGGTAAAGAAATGGCTTCTTTCACCAACAGCAATAAGTAAACAGGCTGGGATGGGGATATATTGCGGTGGCATGCATGGGAGGGAACATCATTGAGATGGTACTTCTCCCCTCCTCCCCCTTTCTGTTTATTGGCTGTTAATTGTCTGTATTAGCCTATGACTGTAGAGGGCAGTAGTTTTTAACCTTTTTGTGCTGGCAACTTCCTTTGGATTTTTTTTTTAAAAAATCATGAGCATCCTTTCCCTCCCACTAAGACTTGAAAAGGGTCGGGAGCTGAAGCTGCCTGAGCCCCACTGCACAGGCTGAAATCCATTGAGAACTGCTCATCTAGGACCCAGGGATAAGTTAATCCAGTCTTGTCTTTGGGGACCTGGGCCTCAATTTAAACCAGCATATCTGGTTTTACATAGCATTTGGTCCAACATTGATCAGAGCTGCTAGACAGAAGTTATTACTGGTCCATCCTATTCACATCTCTTCAACACCCCAGCTGAAAAGCAGCTTGGGAGGGAAGCACTCTGCCACTGAGTCAAAGATGTGCATCTGTGTATACAGTCCCTCTTGGATACCATCCCTAAAACTCCAGAACTGAGGGGACAGAGGTTATGGGCAAATGGTGGGATTTTGCAGCTTCCTTTGGACTTGTGTTCCCTACACAGGATTCTCCAAAGTATCCATGCACATGCAATAAACTAAGGCCTGATGCACCAGGGCAATGAGTTGGCTCCCACATCACAAAACTCTGACCAGAATCCAAATGATATAATTGCCAAGTTAACATTGAAAAAGGGAATGCAGATGGGGAGAGAAGTGAAGGGTTATAGACAAGGGAAGGAAGATGTGAAATTTGAAAAATAGATGAAGAGTTATTAAAGTGGAGAGGGGCATGGAAGCTCTTCCAGATGGTTGGAAAGAGATGGAATAGGAAATTCTAATACCAACAGCTGGTGGCAGACTTGTAGAGGGAAGTAGAGAGTAAGTTCATGAGATGGGTATGAACACCTTAATCTTCTGGATGATTTTGCATGTGAATAGTTTATATGATTCAGTCTTTGGGAGGATAAAGTCTGGCTCCTTTCACTGAACTGATTGGAGATAAAATGAAATTAAACCTAAGCCATACAGTGCTATTCACAAAATTCATACACCTGTTGAGTCATGGGTGTGAATTGATCACTGGTTTCCCACTCAGATCAGAGATAGAGAGAGAGATCGAGAGATAAACTTTCACCTGGTATATTGGAGTATTACAAACTTGTAAATATAATTCAGTGATATTTAACAAACCATCCCAAGAGACTAGAATAAACTGTCTTCTGAAATTATGCAAATTTAACTGTTAAAAATTGCTGGTATTCTACTTGACATTGGACATAGACAACTCTTTTGGGGAAATAAACACTTTAGTGTTACTCTTCTTATGATCCTGAGATGAAGATGCTAGTTTCAAATGCAAATGATTGCTTTTCCTTCATAAAAGTCTGGACTTTCAGGCATGCTCTTTAACTATGCCCACTCAGAACCAATCCCACTACAATTTCAAATGCCACATACAGCCTAGAGTAATTTTTTCCCCTTAATTTTGGAAAAAAGTCAGAAGAGCAATTTTAAAATTATCAGGCAAGATATTCAGCCGGTGTAAACAAACAGCTTCTTTTACTTTGGTGCAGCTGCATTGATTTACAGCCATTTAGAATCTGATCCAGGATGTTTAAAATATAATGGCTGGAAGGCCGGTCCTATTGAAGTAAATGGCAGACAGGCTTCCTAGTCATGGACCAGGATGATGGTGTCCTAGACACTGTATAAGCATATAACAAAAAAGATATTACCCGCCCCTAGGCGATTATCAGGGAAAGATCCTAGTAATCTGTTTTATCATTTGCTTTTTTTTTTTTTTTGGCAATTGCAAAAGATAAGTTAATGGTGAGCAAGTGATGCAAATCTAATGGAGAATTTTTGTTAAAGAAGTATAATAATGTTTTGGGCCATTAGCTGGACTCCCTTGAAACACGCTTTCAACCTCACCGCTACTTACCAAATATTTTTGTTTATGAATATTCACGACATTGTGGAAATGCTCAGGAAAGTGCTGCAGTTTCAAAATTCGACTGGACAAAGCACTAGCAATACATAGTATAGACAAACATTTCACTGGCAGGCCCACTTCACTAGGAGAAAAGTAGTAGTATTTTTTTTCAGAGGTAGGTAACAAATTGCAGTGAATAAATCCACTGATTTAGCTTCATCATGAAGTCTCCACAAACAGCTCGCGCTTTGAATCAACTATATTTATTAGCCAAATAATTTCTAAAACTAATTTTGAATCTATAGCATAATTAGCATTCAGTATTAAAATCTGGAGCTGTGTTGGTTAGCATACAGTGGACATGGGATACACAGTAGGTCTCAGTTGCAAGACTGGATGAGTGCAACTCAGTTTTTTCATAAAAACTCATATTTCCAAGTTTATCATGTTTTCCTTATAATCCTGCAATAATCCCGTAACCTTTGCTTCTCCCCTGAGCAATCTAACTTTAAAATGGAAGGATGGACCAGTGTTCAGCCAGCTAGCATTTGACTTGGGAGATGTGGAGTGAATTCCCTACTCTGCCACTGATGTTGTGTGTGACCATGGGCCAATCCCTTAGCACCAGATTTTTAATGGCTTGTTGGTGCTTAAATATGCAAAAAAAAATTTAATAAAGCACTGGGCCCCTTTAAACTAGGTGACCAATTCTGCCATCTTTAGGTACCTCAGTGTCTTTAAAAATCTGACCCTTAATCTCTGGGTCTCAATTCCTAATCTAGAAATAGGGGAGAAAAGCACTGACCTACTTCAGAGAGGACTGCGAGTATAAACACATGGAAAGAGCATCAGGTGCTCAAAAACTTGGATCAGAGGAGGCCAGATAAGTATCATGAATAGATTCCAACCAATCATTTCTTTCACTAAAACGTTTGTAGGGAGAAATACAAAAGGCCACGTGCAACCTCGATCAGTGGGAATTCACTAAATACATTAAATTAATATTAATTAAAAACACCGCAATATTCATCTATTTCTTGCCTTTTCCATCTATAGCACCCTGTGGCATCCTGAGGGGGGAGGGGATTGTGCTGACCTGGACAGAAGTGCCGGCTGGGCCTTCCTTGGAGGAGTCCCCTGTTGTTGCAGATGGCCATGCTGACCTTGGCTGATAGCTCCTGCTGCAAGGGAGGACAAGTCCTCTGGGCAGGTGCAATGAGGGCACCTTGGAGAGTAGAATCATCACAGTACCTGCACCTGAGTGGTCTGGGGGCATCTGCCCCTATCACTCCCACTTCCAGCTGCACCTCCGCCCCCACAGCAGAGGGAGTGGGGAAGAGCAGGAAAGAGGCCTGCAGACCCTCTTGCATCCACAGGGCACCACTGCTGCCACCAATGGTGGGGGCACAAATATAAATATTGGCCCCCAGGCGCTAGAGACCCACAGTACACCACGGATAGCATCAGATCCTCAGCTTGTGTAAATAAACATAGCTCCATTGACTTTAGTAAGGTAACGCTGATTTGCAGCAGCTGAGGTCTAGTCCATAATTTCTGTATCTAGAGCAGAGATTCTTTGCCTCCTCCCCCCCCCCCCTTTTCTTTTTAAACTGGTTGAATGCCTTTTAAAATGGCTACCAAAGAATCTAAAAAGCTCCCAGCGGTACTGGGAGAATTGAACGGTGTTCGTGTGCTGTTAGCAGGACCGTGCTTAAAAGATTTAATACTTATTAGCTGCATTTCAGACTTTCTAAGAAATGACTGGATTAAAGTTAATTTAAATAAATATATTTAATAATGTGGTATTAAAGACCGAGTTGGCAGCACATCCCCAGACGTGATTTTTTTTTAAAGTTTGTTTAAAGAGAGAATCTGCCTAATGAAAGGATCAAAAAAAAAAAAAAATCATTTCAACTTCCTTGCCAGACTTGTGAGCTGTTCTAGATAGCACGAATAGCCCTTCTTCACTACACTTGTGACATTAGTGTGCACACAATAAATGTGACCAGAAGGCCTAATGCTGTATTGGAAATTCAGGCAAGATACAGGCTGCAATCTGGCCCCAAGTATCCTGTTTTATGATCCCTTGAGAGCCTGAGATAGATTTTCAGAGGTATTTAGGCACCTACTGGGATTTTCTAAAGCACCTAGCTGGATCCTCCAAGGTATGTGGGCATTTGAATACCTTTGAGGATCCGGGCATGTCTCTTGAAAGTGGGATTTAGGAACTTTTGAAAATTTTATCCAAGATCCCATAACTGCAAACCATCGGCATCTTAAAACACACACGTACGCATTTTTAAGTGTGGCTTTAAACCTTCCAAAATATGCAGCTACCTCAACCAGTAGACGGTCGGGGAACATGCAGGTGTCCTGTTGAGTTAGCTTTATCCACCCTCCTGGCCTCAGCAGGGCTGCTTGTGGGGGTGGCATGACTTGTTTCGTGTCCTACTGGTGGGTGGTGACATGAGAGGACGCCATTCCTATTAAAGACAGGCTCTGTTAAAGCAACTGTTGATGAAGCGGCTTCAACTCCATCTTGACATGCCTAGCAATGTGCAGGTACCCTCACTTTCAGGTGCCTCTTCCAAGCTCTTCCCTCCTACGACCCATGGTGCTGCCTCCGGGTCCCATGCAGATTGTTACGCCTTTAATTCACTGCAACTGTGTCCCTCCTGAGAGGGAAAAGGGAGATTTTGAACAATGGTGAAGCTAATCCATATTAACTAACCGGTGTTACAACCTAGTGAAGACTGGGCTGAGGGGCAGTTTTAACTCCTGTTGGCTGATCAACGTAAAATTTTGCTGCTGTGGGTCAAAACTACAATTGCCTTGCCAGGGATATGTCTTCAATAAACTCATCACCCATAGTATAAAGCCATACTAAAGATAGGTGCATACTGAGACACAGTATCTACGTACTCCCCTATCTGTGTCACTAGGACTCCTGAGGCCATATCCCATGGTGCATAATACTGCAGTAATATGAGCCGCTCTACATTTCTTTCCCAAGGATTTGTAGGAGAACATGTCTGTCTTCAGGGAGTGGGAGATTGGGGATGAAATCTGACTGTAACCTTTTTCGAAGGGCAAATGAAAGCTCTTTGTGCAAGTATTCCAACAAACAGATCTGAAGAGCAACTTCACAGCTCTCAGACAAAGTGAAGAAGGAAGAAAGAAGAAAATTAAAGAACACAGTGTTGCTACCTGTTTTGCAATTTAATTGAGCCTTGCAACAGTTTAAAAGAAATGCATGGGGTTTTTTGAGCCAAGCCTGTGATTTTGGGGGGTTTGATTCTTGATTTTGAAGGTTAACATTGCAGAAATGGAGCATACTGTTCAACCTGTGCAACAACCCTACTCCATGGGCTGATGCAGAGGCTATTGCAGGGAAAGAAGGGAGCAAGCCATATTTGCACACCTCGGAGCAAAGGGACTGCTATTGTAGGAGAGCCCTAGGCTGCAAGCTTCTGCATGTACTCACCGCAATCTGGCAGTGAATGCGAATACATAGGCAAAGGGATCATTTTATGTTGCAAACATCATACAACTAGCAGCTGTGTGGATTTAAAAAAATTATTACAGTATTTATTTACAGCAAGCCCTTTTCAAAGCAAATGAAATGTGTCAAAAAAATCAGCTGGAGCAAATCCCAAACGTTGCTGTAAACGTGAGCATGGCATGTAGATCACGTGCAGCATTCAGCCCTTTGCTCAACAAGGGTCTTGGAATTGATGACCAGAATGGACCAAGCTAATTGTGAGGATTTTGCATCCTTCCATAGAATTACCATATTTTGTACTTGTTGACAGCAGTCATCGAGAAAGCTTTCAGAACATAGATAAGAAAAAAAAGCTCAGAGAGAAAACTCCCTAAAGTACTGGAGAGTTGCCAAACCTAAAATGGTTAGTTGCTAGAAAAGCTGCGCTCATAAGATTTACTTCTTATTAGCTGTATTTCAGACCTTCTAAGAAATAATGGATTAAAGTTAATTTAAATAATTGTATTTGACGTGGCATTAAGGCAGATTTGGCAGCATGTTCCCAGATGTACAATTTTAAACCAACTTTTTTCAAATAAAAAGCAGATGGCCTTAAGAGATTTGATGTGACCCATCCATTTCTGCAGTGTTACACATTTTATCCAATTAAATTAATATCAGATAAGGCTTAGCCATCCAGCAATCTATTTACTGCTCAAAAATATATTCTCTTGGTCAGAAACCAGCATATTTATTTCTGATCATGCAGTAAACAAAAACAATAAAAGTCCACACTTTATTTTTTTCCAAATAGGTTTTTTTTTGACTGATTGAACAGAACAAACAGCATCTCTAAGACATTAGAACACAGAGATCCAATAACAGAGCCAGCCTTCTAGAGAAAATGAATACAAGGGAAAAACACTTGTTGAAACAGATTGCTGTTACAGCACAAACACCGTCTGTTTTAAAGAGTCTGGTGCAGCTTTCACTTGGAAACATCATCTTAGGACAACAATCTAGTCCACATTATCACACGTATTTTTGCTTAGGAGGTGAAGGAGTTGGGAAGGGCATACTTAGATTTAGCAATGTCACTTTGAGCCCAAGGGTTGGGGGGCGGGGGCATGAAATGAAGATTTTTTTCTTCATTTTTTCCCTTAACTCATACCACAAAGAATCTAATGCAGCCAGACTTTACTTTTTTAGGTCAAATCTACTGCTGCGTCTACTGCAGCTTTTGCAACTCTGAGGTGCATGCTTCAGGGTGAGGAACTTGCAGATATTTTTATGCGCTGCACTCAAATCTATTTCATGCCAGGAGTGACTAATTACCCTAATCTTGAGGCATAAAGGATTTAATGGAGGGACAAACACGTTGTGGATAGGTCTATAGATATGTTGCATGTGCAGCATGCAGGCTAATGCTGTAGGTATAGTGGGCAGGTTAGACCTGTGACTACGTGGATCTATTGGCCATTCCCTTACAGGTGTAGGTAGGAAATGAAAAAAACACCATGAAGGACTTCCACGGGCCTGACGTCCACGGTAGCCATCTCAGGGAAGCCTGGAGGGAAATCCAGTAAGGATGAAGAACACCCTGCTTCGGACCTAACCTGCATATTCAACTTTCCCTAGTCCCTTAGGGCCAGTTTGTCATCTGGACTGCATGCTCACAAAGGGGCATAAAAGGCAGCAAGAGCTACCCTTGTATGGGCTACCCACACTTGGGTTCCGAGCAGGCAGAAGTAAGCAGGTGTGGGGTATCTATTTCTCCCTGTCCTGTCCCATATAGGATGTGAGCAGGGAGGCCAAGTCACCATGAAACTTAAGCAGATGCCCAAGTCCCAATGGTGTGCTGAACAGATATAGCTTTAGGTACGTGCTTAAATGCTTTGCAAACTGGGGCCTGGACAGGTAAGAAGAAAATCATAATTCATCCATTATCAAATGTCAGCCTTCAGTAAATAAGCATTACCATGAAACAGTTTAAACCCTTAATACAGACCCACACCCACCCACCCACACCTTAAATTTTTGATGGTCAAGCAGTCACGGAGAAAGCACTAAACTAATTTCTATATACAGGAAGATTGCCTCAGGCAGAACTGTTTTATTTAGACACTTATAAAATTAAAACACTTTGCTGAAATGTCTTCTGTGGTACAAGGAAAGTGATTCTGCAGGGGAATATAAATGCCTTGCTTGCTACATTGACAGGCTATGCTTAAAAATGTATTTTTTAAAGATACAACAGTTGAATCCATATTTCCCTAGTGATAAAAATCCCTTTAGTAATCCCTGCAAAATCCTAAAGGGCTAAAAAGCAATGAAGAGGATTTTTAATGGTAAGTTATAAATCCTTTTAAAGAACATCTTGCTTTAAAAATACTTTTTTTAAAGGAATGCTTAAGAATGTAGTGCTGCGTAGAAATCCTTCAGCATGCTCAAGGACACTCAAAAGGGTTACCAGTTTCTAAATCAAGGAGTTGAAATTGAGCCACCATTTTCACTGGCCATGGGGCGAATAAGGAACCAGATTTTCTGGCCTATGGGAAGAAAAGGAGAGCTCATCTTTTCACTTTTCAGCAAATGCCATCTACTAAAAGATTTATTGACTGCCTTGCCTCAAGTCAATAAGAAGATGAATCAAGGTCCTGGGGAACAAAAATACCTGCCATTGCACTAAGTGGGGTCTTCAAAGCAAATAGCGGGGCTGACTTGGCAGCAGACAACAGATTGCAAAATATTTAGCAGGATCTCTCTCATAACATAGACTCTCTCAAGTCTATTTCTTGTACTAGTCAATTTCTGCTGACTATATCTCTAGTCACTGGGGACCCTCTTTTGCAGGTTTCTTTTTACAGGCCCTTCAGGGCCATATATTGAAAAAACACCTGACGCAGGACCACTGAAGTCCTGAGACCTCAATAGAGCACAGAGAAGTCTGTGGGGGAAACTCACAAAGAATAAAAAATGCCCTGCTGCTAGCTCATGTATTCAGCCTTGCCAAAGGTCACAGTATTTGTTCCTTAGAGCTAGATTGTCCTTGGATCTGTGCTCCTGAAAGATCATGGAAGGAAGTAAAGCCTCCTAGAATGAGCTACCCAGATACGTGTGTGTGCGTGCATACATGCATCTCTGTGTGTTGCACTTTTAAATGATGACTTCAGGTCGCCTCTAATTTTGACCATTTATTTTTTGGAGGCAACCTATTCTAAATACAGTGGTTTTTGCTGAAAAGTGGAAGAAGTTGGTATTGAAAGAGAAATAATTTCTTTAAAGCCTCACTAGCATAATATGTGCCTGAGTAGTCTAAACAATTTAAGTAGGCCAAATTCATGTCTAGTGTAACTCCAAAAATATGTAACAGGCATGACTTTGGTGTAGATTTTCTGGCTATTGAAAGAAAGACTGGAATGGAGGCCTATGCACTTGTGTGAGTGAAGACAGAACTGGCTTATTGCTTCATAATTATTTATATTAAATTATTGATTTTATCCAACAGGCTGCACATGGGTAAATCACATGGAATTTAAACAGGGAGCTAGGCTGCTCATGGTGGTAACAGAAGACAGAACAAGGAGCAATGGTTTCAAATTACAGCTGGGGAGGTCGAGGTTGGATATTAGGAAAAACTTTCTCACTAGGAGGGTGGTGAAGCATTGGAATGGGTTACTTAGGGAGATCGTGGAATCTCCGTCTTTGGAGATATTTAAGGTCCAGTTAGACAAAACCCTGGCTGGGATGATTTAGTGGGAGTGGTCCTGCTTTTAGCAGGGGGTTGGACTAGATGACATCATGAGGTCCCTTCCAACCCTATGATTCTATAATCCCTGGTTCTAAAGAAATGAAATAGGATTTTACAGAACTCATCACAAATTAATAAATGATATATATTCTACGGATTTTTAAGACAATTTGCAGAATTATATAGCGGACACATAACTCTCTATTACATTGTCTAGGTTGTGTGGAAGGGGCTATCATTCTGGAGAGAGCAGTTTCTTACACCATTCCTGATCAGTCTGGAGTAGTCAGTGCCACAGGCTATAATCAAGACTGAGAGCCCAGAAGGATTCAGAAAAAGGATTAGACCTTTCTATGGATCAGAACATCCACTGTTACATCAGGTAGGATTGAAAAGAAGAGAGTTATTAAACATTCATGTTCACAGCCATAAGCCAACTACTAAATGTCAGGGAATTAGGAAAAAACGTACTCTCTGGGAAAGTTATTCCAGAACTGTCAAACTATGGGATTTCTTGATGCATCTTCCATAAAGTCAAGTTCCAGAGGGGTAGCCGTGTTAGTCTATTGCAGAAAAACAAACAGAGTCCTGTGGCATTTTTAAAGACTGACGAAGTGGGATTTTCTCCCACGAAAGCTCATGCGATCAATAAATCTGTTAGTCTTTAAAAGTGCCACAGGACTCTGTTCATTTTTCGTGATGCATCTGCCTCTGGTCTCTGCTAGAGACAGGACACTAGCCAACATAAACCATTCAGCTCTGGTATGGTAATTCCTATGATCTTCCAGTACGGATAGAGGTGGAAATTCTGTATGATAGCACGGCACCTTGGGGCTAAGACAGAACAGGCTGAGGTGCAATTTTGGTTAATACAGGCGGACATCTTATTTCCCAGAAAATTCATGCTTCAGTGGGAACTCCATCATCCCCTTAAGAGGTGCTGTGTGTACTCCTCTCAATCGTCTCCTAGGAGGCAGGGAATGATGGCTCCTAACCCCAACTTCTAAGTTAGCCTTCTTTTAAGGTGGCTAACATCCCAGGAGCACTAAGAGGGAACAGCAGCTCTGCTCTCTGGGGCCCAGATTCAGCAAAGCACCTAAGCATAACAAGGCATCTGCTGTTCCTATCTTGGATCTCTTCTGCAGTGAAATCTGATCAACACACTGAGCATAAGCGTATTAAATCATACAATAGTTTTGTTCATAGATACCAAGGCCAGAAGGAATCGCTAGTAACTTCCCTTAAATAATTCTATTTCTAATTCTATAACAATATCTAGTTGTTGGGTGGGTAAGCAGTAATTGGGATGGGAACACTCAATTTACCTGCTTTGGAGTTAAGTCACAGTATTAATTAAATCAGGTCTGTGGTGGTGGGAAGCTAACAGTATCTCACTGGGCCACCTGGCCAGGATTTTTAGTGGCCTAGTCACTCTAATGTTTACAATTACAAGTGGAGAAATATGAAAATATATAAAATAAAGGATTCTTTTTTTAAAAAAAATCCATTTATCATGATTGTAACTTACTGTGTCAACTTTTTATGGTCACATTTCTCATCTTATAACATATAGTGTGATGTTAAATCCTTTTCAAACCTATCTTTGCTGATTTGATATGAGAATGTAATGGAATGGTGTATTAATAACACTGTCTCTGCTGTGTCACATTAAACTAGTTTCAGACTCATGTAATAGCTTATTACTGATACGATAAAATATTATGGGCCCAAGAAAGATATTAATTCCAGAAGTACTATGAATATTATACCTTACAATTGGTACATTAACTACTAGAATATACAGTAATACTAATAAAAACCTTTGATGGCACACCACAATCAATGGCAGAATAAATCAGGTATTAAAAATAGAATGCCTGTTGAAATATGTTGTATAGCCAATTAAGTGCTTCTTAACAGACTAAAAATAACTACCCTTTGGATAAAACATCTCTATTTAATCAAATACACCTACTTTATAAAAAGTGACTTAGGAATCACATATTTAAAAATTGCCTTCAATATAAAGTCACTTAATTGCACATATTAATCCATCACCCTTTGCATGCAACTGAATGTACGGTAAGCACTTAAAGAATAAATATTACATACACAGAGTTCTGCCGTTCTGTTTTGCTGGAACCTCGTGTTGGAGACTGCCTAGAGCCACAATTCCCAGCTGGAGCGTGGGCGGGCCTGGGGCGTCTCACAACTTATGGATCTACAGGGCGAGCGTCGCTACTGCTAACCCACTTCAGGTGCATAGCATGTGTTCCCATCCACAGGCGGGTGTGGAGTCGGGGGGGGGGGAAGTTATCTGTGTGTCTTCTCCATCTCAGTTGGGACTGTTCCCGCCCCAGAAGTCCTATCAGGAAGCCATCCCTAGGCTCAGGAAAGTGCAGAAACTTTAATTGTGGCAATTTGAGCTTTTCCATTGACTTCACTTGGCTCTGGCTAAATCCCTAGGCATTAATCTAGCACACTGTGTTTGTTCTGCTTCAATTTGTGTTGGGCACTGCTTTGGATAGGCAAATAGACACTGGTGGCCTGGTTCTGAACAAAGAGCCATGGGGTCAAGTAGTAAACCACGTATTTCAGCTCTTAATCTCCTATGTTAACTTCTTAAATACATTCATTATTACACACAGCACTCCATATTTTAATGAAAGGAATGAGTTTAGGCAGATAAAAGTTACAAGCACACAGTGGGTCCAATTCAACCCTAGAATCAATCTACTGGAGACAATGATTGAGATCCTGCCCCACTGAAGTCAGTGGGAGTTTCACTATTGACATCAATGGATCAGAGTTTTGTCCAATGATTTTTTTTCCACTGATGAAACTGGTCCACAGGCTGCATCTCCACAACCAAGAATACCAGAGCAGCAAATACCTTGTTTTGCTCCTATGAAGAATGTTGAAGGATTTAGGGAGAGCTAGATATTTTAAACATCTATTTAGGGCCCACATAAGCATTCCAAAATACTCCCACTAAATAGAATACAAAGGGGGTTTTGTTCTCCTTGCAGGAACACAGTATTACAAATGCTTCTTTGAAAATCACATCTGAGCTCAGAGAAATTATCCTTGTTTATGAAAGGTTCAATTTCCACTGTAAAATTTGCATATTCCCTTACTGAGTGTTGTTCATATCATCTTAAGCATCCTGTATCACTTACTAAACAAGGCGCATGTTTACAAAACATTCCTAATGTAGTCAGACACAGTACTTCAGCCAAGATCAAAGTAAAGTCGAACACTTTTTTTCCCCCTCCTACAGCCTCCGGAGTCGGGGATGAGTAGAAGATCTCTAGATCGCACTTTCACTGCTCAGGCTCTGAAGGTTAACAAGTGGTTCATACAGACAGTAGACCTGTGTGAGTTTGAAAGGTAGCTCTGCTAACAGAGTTCCTGTCTGCTGTGGGTTTGAGGGTACTTAAAGCACATTTACAACATACTGAGGTTACCCAGTTATGCTAAAAATAGAAACAAAGCAGCACTTTTATTCCCGAATAAGAGAATCCACATAGGGAGTTATGAAGGAATAGCTGACAGTGTGGACAAGCCCTCAGTCACTAAAAAGGGACTCCTACTATTTACATTTAAAGTCTGGTCTCCGATACTGTGGCTTATCACTGAAGCAGAATACAGCTATGTAGGTATGGTTTGTATTCTCTTGTGAACTGTTGAAATATTGTGCATCCAAAGGATCTTCTTGAGACTCTCCAGGCTAAAAATAAAACCAGCAAAGTACAAAAACCCAGCAATTTTTTTTTAAAAAAAAATACTTCTTATTACAAAACAAATTGTTTTAGGTTGACTTACTAGTGAGAGAAAACGATCATGAATCTAATATTAACAGAGAACTGTGAGTTCTGAGAATTGTTGAAACTCCCAAAGAAGTTTTACTCATAGGGTGCATCTACATTTATAAATTAGGTCAATTTAAGGAGGCTTAAGTCGACTTAATTTAATCCACACCTACACTGGGCTTTCCTTAAGTCGAATTAAGGAAAAACTAGTTCGAATTAATAACACCTCGTTATAATTTGAACTAGTGTCTAAGTTGATTTTTTTTTAAAGCCTCCGGACGCTTCCCAGAAGCTGGAGTGCAGTCCCAGCCAGAAGGGAGCCACAGGGCTCCGTTCTGGCCCAGACCTCTGGGGCCCGGCAGAAAGGAGCCCGCGCTCCCCTCTAGCCAGACTCCCATGGGTCCCAGCAAGAAGGAAGCGGTGGCTCCCTTTTTGCTGGGACCTGCGGGGGTCCCAGGCAGAGGGGAGCCGCCGGCTTTCTTCTAGCTGGGACCACGTGGTCCCAGCTAGAAGGGCTCCCTTCTGCCCGGGTCCTGACCAGAAGGGAGCTGAGTGGAGCTCTCCCTGGACCTAACTAGTCGACTTAGAGAGTCTATACTAGACTGTCTACGTCGCGTTAGTAAGGCCCACTTTAAGTTGACTTAGAGTACTGTGTGGACTCTCTAAGTCAACTTAATAAGTTTGACTTAAAGTCGACTTATTAAAGTCGATTTATTTAAGTCAACCTAAATCCCTAAGTATAGACATAGCCATATGGACTAGTAAGTTATTTTGAATCATATCAGCTTAATGTTTCAGCTAAGCCAACTTCAGAATATATCTAGTGTGTTTTACCAAGTACCTGTTCTTTGCTAAGCAAGTGATCTATTTTGGCATAAAAGGCATACTTCAACTGGAAATGTATTCTTATATTACAGATTTTATATGAATAAGAATAACTCTGAGATGGCTGCATCTCTCAAATGAAGTCCCACACAGTCAATCAATGGGCCTAATTCTGTGTTCCTTGCACAGGAATCTTTCACTCAGTTACTTAGAACTAGTGCTGAAATTTGACACTGTTTGTTCCATAAGAATTGAAATATTTTCCTTCGTTGCTCACATATGTAAATGGAGAACAAGCAGAAGTTGAGTCTTTGACATTTTAATCTGCTATAAGACATATGGATTAACCTTCCCCTATATAAGCATCTGTGTGGTCAGCTTAAAGTATCTATTGTTTGCGTCTTTTGAAATTGGGAAGGGGAGTTAGGGGAAAGTATTTTGATCTTAAAAACTATTGCAGTGGCAACATTTCAGATGAAAGCTCCTAATCTGATGTAGTGTTTTCCAACACAACGCGAGAACAGTCTTTCTAAAAGCTTTACTCCAGGTTGTCCGATATTTGTCTGAATATCTGATCATGATGTTGATTCTGGAATCAGAGGATTGTGCTTTACAACAATGATACATGATTGCTAGACAGGAGAAAAAAATCCACCCCCCTTAGCATGCATTTGTCTGGTATTTATCAACATGCACATTGCATGCCTATGTAGAAGCCATTACAATAGAGCACTAAGTATGCCAAAGTGGGATTTTCTCCCACGAAAGCTCATGTGATAAATAAATGTGTTAGTTTTTAAAAGTGCCACAGGACTCCTTGGCTATGTCTACACTTGCAAGTTAGCTCGAATTAAGGAAGCTTAATTCAAACTAATTTAAGCCTTGGCCACACTAGGCTTTCATTAGTTCGAATTAAGGACTTTCTTAATTTGAACTAATACATTCAATTGCTTAGTTCGAACTAACCCTTAATTCGAAATAGTTAGTTTGAATTAAGTCAATGTGGCCCTATTAGTTCGAACTAACTGCTTAGTTCGAACTAATCGGCAGATGGACCTTCCTGCAACTGACTAATTCGAACTAAGCAAGTGCCCTGCATGGCCATGGCTAGTTCGAACTAGCATTCTAGTAGGGCCATGCTAGTTTGAATTAAGTTAATTTAAACTAACTAAAATTAGTTCAAATTAGTGAGTTCGAATTAACTAATTCGAACTAGCTTTCGTAAGTGTAGACATAGCCCTTGCTATTTTGCTGGACTAGACTAACACCCCTTTGGAACTTGACAGCAAGTGTGTGTAACTCATAGTGCTGTGCATTTACCAGATAGGAATTTGAATGCACCAATCTATACAGAACAGATGAAAAAGGTCAAGGAAGTACTCAGAGTATTTTCTTTACTGGCCACTCCATTTTCAGCCATGATATTAGCAGCAACATTTTACATGTTGGTAAGACGCAGGAAAAAAAAAAAAAAAAGTTCACCTTGTGTTATAAATAAAACAAATTGCACAGAGGCTTTCCTGAATGTGGATAGTCTAAGTCTCAGTGGGCATCCCCAGCTGCCTTGTTTTAAGGGACACATCTACATTAAGAAAATGACATTGTTTAAGTGTGTTTATTTAACAATGGTTGGAAACAAACAGCAAGCTAATGAGCTTTGGTGCTATATGAATGTATGCAGCTAGCCATGAAAACCCCACGCATCAACCCTGGTTTCTGCTGCACATTGTTAAGCCTGGTTTAGGCCAGCCTACATAATCCTGTTACACAGTGGTCTCTAACCATGTCAACCAATCTCATTTTTACAGTTGGTCAATTTCCTAGTGTGGCTGGTTCCTTAATCTTTTTTCCTGTTAGTTCTTGGCCTCTGGAAGAGACTTATTTATACATCTAAGACCTGGAATGGAGTATGCTGTCAGTCTCATGATCTGAGGGAAGGTTGAATACCAGTGAAATAGCATATTTTGCTCCAGTGGCAATGAGAAGATATTACCATAGAGGGGAATAAAGACTAAAAAGAATTCCTTGAACCAGACAGCACTTGGGGTGGGGGGTGGGGGGGGGGAGAGGAGACCGGGTAACGAAGGTATTGGATAGTTATTAGGAATATGTAACAACTTACAATAACTATTTTCCTTCATTTTAGATGGGGTTTCTCCTGTTGTAATCATCTTTGTATTCCCTTAAAAGCACTAATCTATTCTAATGGATTTGCAGACCAGTGACTTTTTTGCCAGATGTCTTTGCAAAAATATTTTAAACATCTTTTTTTTTCCAAAAAACCCTCCGGTGAGATAAGCCTGGACTCAGCAAAGCACTTAATTATAAACTGATAAATTGCTCCACTGCAGTCAACAACATTACTCACCTACTCAAGTGATATGCTGGATTAGGGGTTGTAGCCTTGATGTCCTACAATTAGAAATGGCTTCCTAGCTAGGAGCTGAGTGAGCCTTTGTTGATACCTACTGTTTGCTGGTTTCTTTCATAAATGTCCTCTCGATTGGAGAAACACAAGCATCCCAGACTCCATATCAAATGTTTGCAAGACGTACCCTTTTCTATTTTCCTTTAGAACATTATGGACAAGTTGCAAAACAGCTTTTCATTACAAAGGAGGCTACACAAACACCTTTGGCTCCCTTTCTAATAAACGTTCTGCTGCTATTTGTCTATGCTCTACAGTACATTTCAATGATTCCAACCATAGACCGTAAACACACCGTGGCAGTCTGTCTCTCTTCCCTCCATACCTCCAGTTTTTGTTTTGGTGGTTTTGATTTTTTCTGATTACTGCGTCTAGTGTCCTTCTCTGAATTTCTTAACACTGAACTGGTTTCTGACTGAGGCCAATTCTTTTGCTAGAGACAATCTCGATGGCAGTGGAATTTTATTTTTCTTTACACTAGCATCTCGCCACTTATGATAGCTCTTCACCATGAACATCTCTTCAAAGATGTCTGCGTTAGGGCATGTCTTCCCTGTTTCTCAGCAACGCTGAAGCTGGATGATTGCTAGGAAGATAAGACGCTTCCCACTTTAGATACACCCAGATTATGGCTAGCATCTGCTTGGGTACACAAGGGAAAGGATAGGAGAAGATGCTGATTACAGAACCCTATCCTAGGTTGTACTTTCTGGGTGATGTTCCTCTCTTCCCTTTGCACCAGACGGGCTGTGGCTGCACAAAGTCTATCATGTGCAGCCTAGAGGGTGTACCTACAGACTCACTCCCCATATGTTTGGGAGCTTACCATAAGTGAAGCACAATGTCTCCTGGAACACTTAGGGCGGGAGTGTCAACCTCATTTGCTATGGCGGGCCAGATTTGTCTGAAACGTACTTCAAGTGGGCCATACACACCATAAACTGAAATACTACGGCACTCTAGCGGCATTGCAGAGTGCTCTGTATGTGAAACTGCACTCTGTGATATCTTTCTCTCTCTCTGTTAGGGAGAGGGTGTGGTCTCGCAGGGCGCAGTCTCGCATACCCAATGCTCTGTGATGTCACGAGACCCAACACTCTCGCGGCACTGCAGAGCGCTGGGTAGGTGAGACCACACTCTCTCTCTCAGGGAGAATGTGGTTCTGGGGAGTGTAGTCACTGGCTGGATAGAATTGGTTCACAGGCCGCATTTTTGACATCTCTGATTTAGGGTGACTAGATAGAAAGTGTGGGGGGGAAAAATCAAAACAAAAAACCAAACAGGGCAAGGGGTGGAAGATTATAGGTAGGTGTATAAGAAAAAGCCCTAAATATTTGGACTGTCCCTATAAAATTGGGACATTTGGTCACCACAATGGGTGAAATCTGATATTGAAGATAATGGAGGCAAATGACATCAGAAAGATTGGGGGGGGATGGTTTGAGGGGGAAGAGAATTCTCCCTCCAAAGTTGAGATACTCTGATGATTAACAATTAATTTCTGCAAACTTTCCAGAAAACCATCTTTATGAACTTTGAGAATACTCGGCAGGTGTTTGCAAAAAAGATTTTGCAGTCCTGCACAGACTGATTTCATATACTGAAGAGGAGAGACATTTTAGGAAGGTGCAAGCAGAACACTCCATATATGCATCCTGCCTCCCTGGATACACCCTGACTCCCTCTCAGGGCTTCTTCACTTTACTTACTTTGTCACTCATGGGTTATACGCTCATTTACTACTCCTGGAGTAATTAAAAAAAGCATAATCACCATCTGCACATGAAAGAATTCAACCGTGTTTTTAAGTTTGGAGAGCAGGTGTCTCATTCTGCTTTGGTGTGAATGCGCTCATGTAATACTCCATGGAATTTTAGTGGGCAACTCAGAAGAACTCATCAAGTTGATCTAATTTAAGCTTTTCTACAGGAAGCTCAAGTAAGCTTGAATTCTCAGATCAGTCAATCTTCGCAGGCATTTGAATAACATTTCATACATTCATAATGTAAACATAAAACTCAGCAGCTATGTGTTCTGCTCTCAATTTTCTCCCCTCTCCTTAAGAAAATAATTAAATATATTTAAACTCACCACACAGAGAAGCAGTATCTTGTTGTGATCATATACAATCGAATGAAGAAAGGAAATAGCCATATTTTCAGCCATAGCCCATTTTATCTTGACACGATGAAGGCTAATTGCTGTGTCAGTAAATGTGGAATGATATATTCTATATGAGCCTGAAGGTACTATATTTATTAAAATGCTTAACATCAGCTATGGCTTGCTGTTTAGACAATGATATAGACTCTTATTGTCTGATAGCACATTTCTGCAGGAGATAATTTTGAGTAGTCCCTGTCAAATAAAGTTAGATTTAATGCAGCCACACAGCTAGTAATAAAAGGAAAGGATTGACATTTTCTTCTTTATAATTAGATGTTGCCATTGTTATCTAGAATGAAGACACTGTGGTCCTGAATAGCGATTGTTGCCGGGAATGCTCACTGCATTTCCTGAAATTTGTATTATCCCTGTGGGCATAGAGCACACACTAGAGAGATTTGTTCTACTGACTGAACTGTCATAAATCTATCAGCTAAAAAAGTGAGAGAACTCCATTAGATGAACCCTACCTGAACATACAACAAATATATGCCTTGCTGCCACTGGTTATTTGTATCACATTTCACATTTAAAAAAACAACAAAAAAACAGTAATGTTATGCTCTAGTAAAATATCTTAGCAGTCTATATAGGAAACACACAAAAGCGGAGGTTTCTTTCATGTATCAAACATGCCTATTACTTTTGTTTCTATGTAATTATTAACTAAAACAAATTAGAGGATATGATAATTATTATGATAAATATTATATGTTACAATAATGCTCAGAAGGCCAAATCATGGTCAGGACTAGATACTGCACAGACCAAGAAAAAGGGGGATGGGGGGGGGGACACTTCCTGTCACCTGATTTAAAGGAAAATGTATTCAGTGAGTGGAGCAAACAGGAAGGAATAAGAATAACAGTGCTAAGAACATGTGGTAACACCGGAAATCTAAGTGCAAAACTGAATAGTTGGACCCATTGAAAATGGATTTTAAAATACGTGGATACAGGGCTTGATCTTTCACAGTAGTCAGAGGGATTTCTGTTGACATCATTAGAGTCTGGATCCAGATCTATATTCCCCATTAGCCTTTGACCTAGGTATCAGTATTATATTTGATAATAAAGATTAAAACCATACACCAGTTGTTAGATGTTTTTCCCAGGATGGCCACTGCCACATCCACAGACTATAGGACACCCCAGTATTTCTAGGAATGGTGTAGGCCTGCACATCCCTGTTTGACCCCACCCCTAATAGCATGACCTTCCATGTCCTATGCATGACAGGTCATGCCACACAGATGATGCCATATGAAGAGCATGACACTCCATCCTCACTGATATGACTTTGCACTCTTCAGGTGGAGGGGAATCCCAAACTTCAAAATGGCACCCCTTGCCTATGTCACCAGACAAAACCACATCTGGTTTGGTCTCTATGTCAGACCAATGGGGAGGGAGAAAACCATAACTTTTCATCTTACAGACAAATGACCTGCATCGTTTTTCCTTTCCAATTATAGTGACTCTAGGGATCTTACAGCTCTTTTGGAGCAACATTGCCACAGTGGAACTACTAAGAGGAGCTATTTTAGACAAATGAATCCATACCTGCTTAGGGGGCTAATCAGCTTTGCAGTCTGTGGAGAGAGGATAGGCCTACTCTAGGCATTCCTCTTCTCTGCCCCTTTTGGGCTGGCTAGTGCCCAGGAGCTTCTGGCAGGGATCAATCTCTGTGCTCACTAGATTAACAGAGTGTAATCGTGGTCAGAACCACAGAGACACAAAAACTCTTACATTCACTTGTTCACCCCAAAAGAATCCCAGTCACAGGCTACAGGGCATGTAGGCACTTCCTAGAACATAATGATTGACTGGTGCCAATGGTTAGCTATGTCCAAGTTCAAAGGTTCTTCCTCGCTGGACCTTTATCACCAGGCAATCCTTTCTGGAATTGTCATTGCTTTTATAAAACTAAGAACAAGCAAGAAAATGGACACAGGTCTTTGTTTTAATGGATGAAATGGAGTGAGTATATTTATAAAGGCATTTCTAAGGAAGAATGGCTATTGAGCAGGGCTTTTCATTTGCCTGAACCCAATTCTCAACCTTACATTCAGCTTACAGACTTATTAAGCCTAGGCAGAGAATGATGGATACAAAGATCCTCTAAAACATAAATATTGTAAATCTTGCAGCGATGAGGCCTCACTGTGCTGAAATCTAGAGAAACCACACTCTTCATTTGTAGCTGAGGAAAGGATATTGATGTTCATATCCTTTTGAAGCTGTTGAACTTAGTTACTGGATGCAAGCCAAGATACCTGATGGTACATACAGCTGTATACAACAAGGTTTCTTGAATGTAACAATGGCCATACCAGCTCAGACCAACGGTCCATCTAACCCAATATCAGAGGCCATGACCAGGTGCTTCAGAGGGAATGAACAGAATAGGGAACTGTGATCCATCCCATCACCAATTCCCAGTTCCAGGAAAACAGAGGCCACTAAGGAGCTCAAAAAGGAAATTATCAATATCAGCCTAGAGATTAAAGTTTTCTTTTGCCTTCTTAAATCCATTTTTACTTGTGAAAATATAAATTAGTTTCCACTTGGAAACTCAAAGGCAACTGGCTTATTTAAAGTACAAACCAAATTAGAACCATTCTTTTCTAAACTTAAGTTTAGACCTGTTCTGTGTGTAGTCTTTCATTAAAAAAAAAAAAACCACAACAAAAATGATCACAGTCAATTAAATCAGAAATCAAAAAAACCAAATCAACCAACCAAACATCATCTGAACACTTCGGAAACATGACATTTTTGTCCAAAAGCTGCCCAACTTTTTATTTTTTCAATGGAAAAAAAAAGAATCAGAATTTAGGAAAACAGACACTTTATATGAACATTTTCATTGAGTCAAAAATCAATTTTCTATTGAAAAACTTCTTTTGGATGGAAAATACATGATGAGCTCTAAGTAGAGGCTTTGATGGTGGGTATCAGAGGGTTAAGACAGAAACAGTTTTGAGTTGTTGGGTTTGGTTCTTGAATCAATTTTTTTTGGATGTTCTTAATATCATGTTGTTTTCTAAGTGTTCATAGAATGGTTTGGAGGAATACTTTTGAGATTCAAGATCTATTTTAAAAAATGTTTACTGCAACTGTTAACCGCCAGTTATGATTTGTGATTGGCTGCATGAAATGCATCTGCTCCCTGACTGAAAGCTTTTAACAGGAGAAACCAATGGCAAATCACGAACAACTTAGTAAGTACTGAACAAGATTGTTCTGGTGTACATTTGTGAAACTTTGGGAATGCATAAATATTTTTGTGTGTACTAGTGGCTGACAATATAGGCTCACAAACCTATTAGTATGAATTGCACAAGTAAAAACAACTTGAATAGGAGTTATTTATTTACCTATATACTAACTAATTTGGTTTTAGTTTTATTATTTAAAGGAGCTTGAATATACAGCATATGAAGGATTAAAAAAAAAAAAAAAAAAAAAAAACAACCCAGCCTCTAATGGGAATTCAGATTTCAAATTATGTTAGCATTTACTGCTCATACCAGCTAAATATGAAGTCACATATCTCATACATATGAAACTCCATTTTAACAGTGCAGTTTGGATAAGCTGTTTTAGTTTATTAATTTTCAGTTGCAATTAAATTGTTACTGAAATGTAATATCTTTTTGAAGGGCTATATTTTGGATTTTATAACTGCAGGGTTACCTCACTGTTATCTCATATGTACATGAGGTTAAACAAGAGCCTTTCTACATCTTTATTCTTGACAGATGAACTACTGTTATGATTATTTTATGTGCCTGGCCTCCCACCCTCTGAATTAAAAGTGAACATAATGCAACCAAATTACATCTCTGATGAGAACAACTTTATTAAAAATGCAATACCTTAATTCTTTGTGTACTACTACACAATGAAAATCATGTGGAAAATTCAAGCCATAAAATTCAGAAGTGATGCATGATCAAAAGATTTTTTTTTAATCTTTGACTTTCCCTATCCACAAAGGAGAAGTTTAACACTATTTGCATTCTGCTATAACATAGGACAGAGAACGCCATATATAATTCACTGATAAAAGTTAGAAGGCCACTCACTTGCCTGGGAACATAACTCAATCAATCAGAAACCTTTTATCACTTTTTAAAAAAATGTGTTTAAACTTCTTCTCGAAACTGGAACTTCACTATATATTTAACAGGCATTACACTTTATACCTCACTAGAGACAACAGAGAAAACCATAACAACTGACGGTGAGCTACAATGCATGATAATACAAGACTTCTAGTTAATTATGGAAAATCTTTCTCACTAGGTGGGTGGTGAAGCACTGGAATGGGTTACGTAGGGAGGTGGTAGAATCTCCATCTTTGGAGACTTTTAAGGCCCGGTTAGACAAAACCCTGGCTGGGGTGATTTAGTGGGAGTGGTCCTGCTTTTAGCAGGGGGTTGGACTAGATGACCTCATGAGGTCCCTCCCAGCTCTAATATTCTATGATTATATTCTAATGCTATGACATTGCTTTTCAATACTCAGACTTAATTAGAGACTCAAGATGCTATATTACCACTTAATGAAGTCTAATTAAGAATCATTAACCTTTGACCTACTTGACATGTTTGATGGACAGTGAGCAATCAGGAAAACATTCAAAGCTGAACTTAAATGAGCTTAGTGAATAGATATTGTGAAGTTAAAAAATCTCGGGCAATCTCAATCTGATGCATCAGGGCATGTTGTCATTGATTGATAAATGGAAACAATGTATGGAGCTGTTGTGCTCGTTAAACATTAATAGTGATTTATGCTGAAACATCTGCTTTTGTGTATGTGCATCCATTGTCATGTTATCCATAGAGTATCCATGTAGTGATCAAAAAGCTCCCTTTTAAAGATGCATTGGATATTAATATTATATGCTATAGATTCATGTATTCACACACCAGCTAGCAAGGAGAAACTATTGCAATAACATAAACAGACATACACATAGTGAAAGCCTTTAACTGCATTACAGTGAAATTAGTGTTGAAGAACCATAAATATACTAGCTTGTATAAAATAGTATTTATACAGAGAAATAGGTCTAGCTACTGTGCTTACAAAGAATGGTGTCAAAAAAAGACAGTGCGTTCCTGAAACATGAGAAAACTGGAAGGGAAGAGAACAAAAGAGTCTCTTATTAATGCTCAGGACATATTCATATTCATATCCATATCCATAATTCATATTCATAATACCCAGCTTCATTCACATTTTTCACTGCTTAAATAAGTGCAGACTTTTGATGACCTATTAATGTGAGTAAAACCAGCCATGGATATATTTCCATATTATGGGACCATACACACAAGACATACTGCTTGGTGTAAGTTAACATCAGTTTTTAATGAATGGAAACATATGTTAGCACAATGTATACTGTGAGCAACGGCTGCACTGATCGCATAGAAAACCTGGGAGAACCGATCCCACGGTAAATTATTTTTTAGGGGACGAAGGCAGTTGCTTACACACCCTTTCACCAGCACGTTATACTTCATCTTATGAAAGCATTTTTACTTGATCAGTGGCTAAAGAGTCCATTTTGAGACACATTTATGCTTTCTAATAAGACAGTGAGTCATCTCTGGCTTTAAGGCCCAGCCTGAGGTACAGGTGACACAGGGATGTTTCGATACTGCAGAAGCTTCTGCAGGCTCTGAGCTCCAGCCAAGCATGATATCCATGCAACCTGGCCAACACAGCATCATTCTTCAGAGTATAGCATGTGCCTCCCCATATGTGCATCATGTCTGCTGGCCTGTACAGGAGGTGACAGTGGATGGGTTTTGCTTGAGCAAAGATTACAGAGTTTGGCTCAGAATGTACGTGGGAGGTCGAGTATGGAGTAACATTTAGCTAGCTCATAAAATCAGCCGCTTCGAGTTACAAATAGCTCTTCCTTCCTGAGGAACTCAGTGGGAGCTGCTTTGCCCCCTAGGATTACTCAGCTCAGGGATAGGCTGGTGCTAACAACAAGGTCGATAAAGACATCTGGATTCACAGAATAAGAAAAGCTGGACAAAAATGGAATTATTCTGGAGTGTTAGGCTTTTCATCCAATGGACAGAAAGCTGCAAGCAGGTTTAGTGCAGCTTATCAACGGAATGTATATCAAACATTTGCAATTATACTGTGTCTTCCACAACTACTTCCTTTTCATTGCATATGTACGTGTGACAGTAGAAAGTAAATATGTGGGAAAACCATGCCATACCAAAAAATCTCTGAGTTGCTGCTGCAGTCATTAGAAAGAACATTAGGTCAGATTCTCAGCTAGGGTAAAAAAAAAAAAACGCAAAGAGAAAGGAGCAGTCATAGCCCTCAAGATTTACAAAGTGGAAACGCACTTCAGTTTAGCTCTCCCATAACCAGAATGGAAGCAACAAACAAGATATTGAGGGGGAAGCTGGAAAAAGCAAGGGAATAAGAATAGTTCCAGCTGCCCCTGGGAGAAGTAGAGGGAAGTAGACCTTGGGCCAGCTTCTCAGCTGGAACAGACTGGCTTCACTATATTAGAACTGAGGACCCAGCCCCTGCATGCAGACATTTATGCTGCAAAGATACCATTTATGAGGCATTCAGATAAAGTGACGCTGATGTTGATGCACAAAACAATTACTGGGAATGTAAATATATAGAGACAGAAGCCTTGGTGAACACAGAACATACTATACCGCCTACTTGTTTTCATCAGATGGTTTGGATACAAAAGAGGGAGCTCTGGGAATATTTTTTCTACTATCACAAATTCCCCAACAGTGCAATTTTCTTCAGCTCTAACAGGAGTCGGAATGCCATTTTAGTTCTAATTTTCCACCATACTGTTTGACAAACTCCATTTAACTTTGCTCAGAAAGTTGAAGCTTTTGTAGATGGAGTTCCCACATCATTTTTTCATTTTTATTTCTACCAACAGCAGCATAAATCCCAGATGTTCCTCATTCTGCTTGAAATAAATATTGAAATGGTGTTAGGAGATATTGAAAGAGAGCTAACTGAATCACTACCCTGCAATTCAAACTATACTAAAATGGAAACACTTCTATCAGCAATTGCCCCACTTTGACAGTGTTGCATACTTGATCTCTGCAAACTATCAATATAGGGAAACATACATCTTCCTAATTACCTTTTTTCCCCATGACAAACATGAACAAATAAAAGCTAAGGTCAAACAAAAACACCTGAACACCTTCCATACGTTATGAAAACTATGCTTGCACAAGATAGAAAACTAAACGCCTGCAAAGCCTGTGTCATGCAAAATACAGCAAGTAAGATGCCCCTCAAAATAATAGTTCACAAGTGTATATAATTTTTTTCCATTGACTGACTACCCCAGAATATTTCAGTTTGCTGAACTTGAAGGCTGCATCATTAGTAAATGTAGTAATCAATACTTTAAGCCTTGTAAAAATACCACTGTGTAAGTTCTTCGCTGAGAAAGGCATCTGATATGTTACAGTGGTCAAATATAATTGGCCTTTTAAAAAAGTGGTTCTCTGTAGAACAGTTTGACTGTGGTCCCATCAAAATGAGAGATGGGAAAGGTGGTTTCATACCGGTCGGTTGAGCCACGTAGGATCAGCAGGGTCTTATTTTCCATTGCAGACATGTTGTCTATTCATTTTCCCTTCCAAAAATACATTCCATACAGTGGAGATTTACAAGTATATTGTTTCTCTGAGATCCCTTGCTTTGTTTCTTATTATCTTTGTAGACTTCCACATTTTTGAGATTCAAATTTTCAGATTAAAAACAGGACCAGAATGAAGATCTAGGATGAGATCTTCAACCTTCTCCAATGACTTATCCACTTCTCCAGTGGATAAAGGGGACTGAGTACAAACCCTGTGTCTTACTAGGGAGAGGACTTTTCAGTACCGGCTAAGTGCAGGATAGCCACAACTTTCAAGCCCAGAAATCGGAGGAAAATTTGGCATGGGGATGGGCATTGGAGGGTGGGGTCATAGCATACAGTGCTGCAGAGATTCTGGGAGCCTCTGTGGTCCCTTGGGCAGCCTCGAAAACCTTCTGTAACTCAGAGGCACCCAGGACTGTGTCAGTTACAGCGAAGGCCTCTCCAGTCTTTGGCATAGCCCAGAATTGAGAGGGCACAAAGATGGCTTTCATCGACCATGCCTTCCATTCCACCAGGGCAGTGGTTAATGTATAATTTGACAGGCCCCAGAACCCTCCTAATCTCTGGGACCCCTTCCCGTATTGTCTGGGCCCCCTTCATGCATGTGCGGGCCCCAGCCCAGGTAGGCATTTGCAACGACTTCTCAGTACCACATGCATCAGTTATCGCTCCATAAAAATATTTATAATTTTATATGGTGTTTATGTCTATAGCAACTATTGTCACAAATTAGCAAACAATGCATAACATAATAAGTATTGTGATTAACAATGGTGGGGTGTAGGACCTGCCAGCAGCCAGGGCAAAACATGCGTTTCACCAGATTTTTTTATTTTTAGGGGCCCCGAAACTCTGGCCTCTCAAATTTGTGAGCCCCACAACTGTGTTCCAGTGCATTCCCCCATACTTTAACCCCTGGGCTGTTTATTCTGTGTGGTGCCTTTTAGCTACCCAGCACAGATGGAATATTCCACACAGACCCGCTGACAGGAATTCTGGGCCGCAGAGCAGAACAATCCCACCCCACCCCACCCTACCCCACACACCTGCAGTCTTACACCCTCTCCCACTCAACCCATTTATCACTATGTCCCTCACCCTCCCATCACTCGGTCTCCCTCCTCTCTTCCACACACCTTCTTCCCCCAGGCAGCAAGTGACAACTGGAGAGGTGGAGTGAGGAGTGGGAGGAGAGAAGTGGTGAGCAGCAGTAGAGAGGGGAGCAGGGATGTACGATGGGAAGGAGGGGGGATATGGTGAGCAGTGGCAGCAGACTGAATGAGAGAGGGACTCGTGTGAAGTGGTGCTGGGGAGAGGGACACAGCTGTGGGGATGCAAAGCAGGGAAAGGGGTGTGTGGAAGAGAAGAAGGGGGCTAAGCAGAGAGGTGAACTGGTTGGGAGTGACGTGGTGGCAAATAGGGGTTGGAGTCTGGTGCAGAGCAAGGTAGACTGTGGACAGGGCCACCGGTGGAAGGAGGAGGACTGGGGCTAGTCTCCCCAAAGGAAAAACTTTCATCGCAATGCCCACAGCCTGGGTCCCTTTTAAAAAAGATCACTGGGCCACTGGGCAATTGCCCACTTTGCCCACCCCCTCCAGTCAGGCTTCTGGGATGACACAGACCCATGTTTTGAAAAAAATGCATGTGTTGTACTTGTTTATGGGTTCCCGAGGGAGGAGCCGTTTGATCACTTTACGCAATTATGCAGAGGCAGACAAGGCACAGTCAACCTGTCAAACTTGTTGCCAGGTCAAGCTGTGAAGATCCAAAGTATGACTTGGTTCAAAAAAGAATAAGGAACTCATGGAGGAGGATAGGTCCATTGATGGACAATAGTCAAGATAATCAAGGGTATGGCCCTCTGTGCTAGCCTCGCCCATTTTGGGCCTAAGCAGGAATATTTTTGCACTCCCTCCTCTGATCTCCACACACCACATACTAATAAGGAGCCTCACTGAGTTTAATCAGCTTATGCCTGGTGCCGCCTCTGGATGGGCCTAAACTTTCAACTGGACAACAATGGCTAGATCATTCAATAATTGGCTCTGTTCTGCCCATTCCACCAAAGCATCTGGCACCGGCTTCCATCAGAAGACAGGATATTGGGCTAGATGGACTATTGGTCTAATCCAGCATGGGACATTCTTATATCTCAGTTCAGAAAAGAATGCGAAGGTAGATTCCAATATAGCCTTTAACTTTGTATGAAATCAGCAAATACACCTCTTTTTAACCTTGTTAAATAAATTCAAGAGCCATGGGTACAAGTCTGACATCAAGAACTCCTAGTGCACTTCCAGTGAAGTCAATAGACCTTTGCACCAGTGGATCCAGAGGATGTAGCCTTTCTGAGACAACTTGTGTTAATGAAGGAGAGCTGCAAACATTCATTGAGAATTTCAGCCTAACATATTGAGTCTATATGAGCTAGATACCCAGATCTCACTGAACTGGAGCTCAGTGCCTAATGTTCATAGTATCCTTGGAAAAGCCAGGTCTCTAGAAACTTCCTTCTGTGAAGAGTAATTTTCTCCATTTCATTTGATGTTTAATTATCTTTATCAGAAATTGAACAGAGCAGAAATAGAAAATAGATTCTACTCTTTAAAGCAAGCAAGCAAAATAAAGGTCAGGGAGACATCTGAAAGAACATGAAAATAAAAAAGTTTGTCCTCGCAAATATGAAGGCTCAGTAATTATTAATAGAAACAAGCCAGTGCCTTCTGATCATAAAGGAAGAACTAAGTAAAGATACCTTTGCACCTTGAAAGAGGCACAGAGAGCATTTCAGGAAATTATTGGAAGGATGACTGTTGAGGGGTCAGAACTCAAGGCAAGAGGCTGCCCTGTACATTATGAATGACATTATTTTATTCTTAAATTCCAGAAATGTTCTGCTCCATCTCTTTTATCCACCAAGGATGTCAATCAATTCAACAACATATTAAATCCTGCACTGTGCCTGTATCAAAAAGCAATAATACAAATGAGAAGCTACTTTTTTTCTTTTAATGGACCCCTAAGGAGATCTCATAACTTAGATTCCAAATTCTTGCCAATTTAATGAAACTCTATAAGCTAAGAAAGGAACAAATAATTCACAAATACCAGCAAAGATTACAGAGACCGCAGATGCAACAACAACTTGCAACAGCAAAACTAATGTCTTTGAAGTTTGGGGCTGGATTCTTCAGGTCTTTTTATATGCACTCTACCCCCACATATGCTCACTCTATAGTCCTTTCATCGGCTTTTCAGCACAACTTTAGTTTGTAAACTGCTCAGTGCAGGTACCTAGGGCAAACTTTTGCTCTCTACTAAACCAGTGTGAATTTGAAGTCACTCTACTAAAGACATTGGAGGAAACTGAAGAAAAATCCTGTGTTACAAACTACTCAAGAGTTACACAACCAATGTCTTCAATCATGGACATCAGTTATCTTCCCAAGATAGCAGTGGGTTCAGTGTCCAAATTTAGTGGATCCAACTGGATCCTGTTGTAACCCTTCTGCCAGGCCAAGATGGCAACAGCAAAGGGCCGGGTTCTATATCTAGGGGTTCCCAAACAATGTTACACCACCAATTGGCTTGAGTCCCCACCCAATCTCCTGGGAAATCACACACTCAACCCTTAGCACCCTAGAAGGGCAATGCTTCCCCTCTTGCAAGCATGAGTCTGAGTATAGCACATAAAACTTTTAATAGAGACTATATAGAGGCAACATCAAACCCAGCACTGATTGGGGATACGGAATTCCCACAAAACCCAACAGACAGAACTTAAAGTGTTAAGTCAACTTAATAAGGTCGCCAAGGGGCTATGTCTACACTAGAAAAGTTAAGTCGACTTTCGTTAAGTCGAATTAATAAGGTTGACAACTTTTCTAGTGTAGACATAGCCCTTGGGGCTAGAGAGACCACCACTCTATTACCAGGCAGTTACAGTACTCACCTGGGATGTAGGAAAGACAGCCACTTTAACGGAGTTCCCCACAGCCCAGGCAAGTGCCCTAACCACTGGGCTATGGATCAGTCTTACTATTTCTGGCCCCAAGATTATCTAATTATTTATACAAAATGGAACCTCTGATATATGAGAAAGAGACCCACCCCAGAAGAGCTGGTAGCCAATTGGAAGTTTTGAAATCTCAAACACTCTCATGGGATGAAAGAACCATTTCCTGTTCCACCCTAGAAACGTCCATGCCCCATAAGAGATCTGCATGCGCAAGGAGCCTCCATATCTCCTTCTGCCAGAACAGAATTTAGTCCCTTGGCTGTATGTTTGCCTTTATGGTGCTGTGCAAACCTATAGTAAGGGCACTATGCCAACAATAATAAACTATGCATAGTAAATAATTTCCAAAGTGCCCAAGGAGAAGTTTCAGATTGAAAAAAAAAAAGAAAAAAGAAAGGTGTGGATCACTCCATTCCCAGCAAGGGGACAAACCTAAAGGGTGCCTATTCTGGTAGCTTCTTCAGTCTTTTAGGAACCTGGAAGGGCCTGGTAGAATGAAAGGCAAAAGGAAAGATGCAGCTACTGTTGATATTAAAAGACAGGCACAACCCACCAGATCTGAACACTCAAAGTTTTGATCTAGCTCCAAACCAAATGCAGCTCAGGCATTAAAACACCCTAGTTGGCTGAACCATACCCTTTCCTTCTAGGAAAAAAGTCTTTCACTTTCCTCTATGAGGAAGTCCTAATCTGGCTCCAGTACTGAATTCCACTGCTAGGGAGCCATTTTTGTTGATTAACCTCTGGATAATACACACACAATCTGGTAGATCACACTGAGGGTGAGTATTTGAAGGCCTGGGTTCTCATCATGGCTCTGCCAATCGTTTCCTTGGTTTGGCCCTCACTGGGACATTGCTCCCTCCCCCCACCCTTTTATCTATCTTGTCTATTTAGATTGTATTCTCTCCAAGGCCGAAACTCACCCTCTCAACGTACACACCATAGAACAATATCCCTAATCTTGCTTGGGACCCAGACTCATAGACCTCTACAATACACTGCAATAAAATAACGAGGAGGAGAAACTTCCATACTCAGATTCTTTTGATGAATTATCCTTTTCCCCATGGATGAAGAAAGCGAAAGCACAGTGTTGCGTTACTTGGTAATATAAATGTTTATGGACTCTGGTGTTTCAGTGCTGATTTTCCAATTATATAAGGTGCAGTTGTTCACAGAAGAATTCCTTGTCGACTAATTGGCAAATATATATATGCAACTAAGTAGCACATTCTGCCCTACTTTGATGAAATGTGCTATTGTTCCATTCCATCCTAATTAGAAATACTCATTTGCACTTTTAATTGCATACTTTTGCATATTTACAGCCATTAATATATTGCAAAAATGGAACATACTAAGCTGGTTTAATATTTGCATTTCTGCTAGTTAAATCTGTTAAGGCATCATTTACACATTAGATTTTAATTATTAGAGGAACACAAAAGACCTTACACCATGTTCCTTACACCACGTTGTGACCCTGAACCACTTCCTTAACACTTCACTATGAAAGTAGTGATTCTCCTTCCTAATTTGGCTAAAAATTTGCTCCCTCTGCAACTGATACTAGAGCTTCGCATACTTTTTTTTGTAACTGAGTAAAAAAGCCCCTGAAATGCTGAAACAACCTTAATGAGAGAATTATGAATGACAGCACTGTAATGAACTGCTTTCTGTTGTGTCAGTTATGTAAGCAATAAACAGCATTCAGTAACAGCACCTTTGGAAACTGCAGGGATCTTCTCAGCACTTTTAAGAATGCCTGAATCGCTTATTTGTGATGTCTGAAAATTTCCTCTAACAGTTAATATTTTAACAACAAAAATCATCTCTGGGGATAACTGTGGCATTTGAGAGATTTCTGCATTGTGTGTGTTTAAAACAGTATACTTCTGTTAGCAGAGGTGACCTGCACCCATCCATGATGTGTGTGTGTGGGGGGGAGGAGGCAGAGTGAGGCCAGCCAACTTCAGTAGTGTTTCTGAGCATGCTCAGTCTCTGTGGACATGCCCAGTACTAGTCAAACAGCCATCTTGGAGTGAGGGGCACATGACCCCACATGTATCTCCTCCCTGATGTTAGTTTCAACAGTGCTATGCTGCTTTACCCCAGCTGAGGAGCTAGTTTATCGTATTGATGGACAATGTTTCTGGATCCATCCATGCATTATATGAAAATTCAGCGACGGGCTTTCTTCACTAATAACAGATGAGGCCCAGCCCTGCAAAATTTAAATGATTCATCACTTTGTAGGATTGGGCATATATACTTTGGTCTGCTGTTTTACCTGTGAACCTTGTATGCAACATGAGTGGAACAATAGCATCATTGCATTCAACCAGCAGAGATGTAATAATTTAGCCCTATGCAATTTGTGCTTTTCAGAACATTAACTAAATCCACTCTCCTGAAATAGATCTTATTCCCATTTTACAGAAATGAGACAGCCAGCAATGAGGCAGCCCTGCTATAAAAACGTTTTTGGATTGTTGCCTTAAGTCTCCGTTGAGCTAGTCTCCTAAGGCTGTTCCATTAAGTCAAAAGCTGTTGTCTTTTATTGTCTCTAGTCTGTAAAAATCCTTCAAAGGGATATTTTTCAGAGAGCTGGGGAGTTCTGCTTAGAGCAGGCACTCTCCGTTTACCCAGGATCATCCCTCACGCCCAGCAAGTCAGCACATGGGAGGGAAAATCAGACTGATAAGAGCTTCCAGTTGCTAGTTCAAGTTCCAGGAAGTAAGGAGGCGTCCTAACTGATATCACACCCTAGGTTACAGGCTGCTTAATTTCTCCTTCTCTAAGAGTTCATGCCACACACAGTTGGTAAGAGGGCAGAGGCAGTGAAATGTGGGTTTAGAACTGGGGCGTGCCTAGTTCCCCTCAGCAACCAGCCTGCATGAAGGAGCCAACCCCTGATTTCTAGCCAGGCCCCTGAAAGTGTAGGGTGGGCCTGGTCAAGGGCAACTTCTGGTCATATGTCATATGATCAGAAGCTGCCCCCCTAAGGGAGGAGGAGAGACGCGATGGTGCGAACTTTGCTGCCACTTCTGTGGGGCCACCCAGCAGCCAGCGGGTGTGGCTGCGAGCAGGGCAGAGGCATCAGTGCTGGCGACAACTCTTCTGGCAGACATGGCTGTGGGGCCTGTAGGCTGCAGCCACGAGTGGAACAATGCGTCAAAGCCACTGGCGACTGGGGCTGCCAGGCCCTGCAGCCACAAACAGAGAAGAGAAGTCAGCTCTGGTACCTCTGCTCCGCTTGTGGCCATGGTGGAGAAATTCATGCTGCTGCTGGGTGCTAAGATGGGCAGGCCTCATGCCAAAATGGGTGAGCCCTAGCCCATCCAGTACCACCCATGGCTATTCCTCTGCATTAGTTAGGTAGACAACGTGAGTGTCAGTCACCTGCTGTGGATTGAAACAGGGACCATCAGAGCTAAAAATGTGAGCTGCTACTGCTTGCATGGAAGTGCTAAGACTCTCTAGTTTCTGGTGTACACCACTCTCAACTAGAGTTGTCCAGTGGATGAAAATACCATTTTGTAGCAGCTCTTGACCTTATCAAATTTGTTTTACTTCCATATTGGAAAAACATTCACAAAATCACATGTGGTTTCTGGGATGTGGGATATCCACGTTCAGGTCCCAGCTCTGCCTAGTTCAGAGCACATCTTTTCAACCCTCTTCACTCTGATGCAGCTAGTGCCAAAATTTGAACTTGTCCCAAACCAGTGGATGAAGCATGCTCTATAGCATGAGCTCCTTACACAACATTCCATTTTATCACAAATCTTCTGACCAGCTCTACTCTTATCCTCGGTGGCTCTGGCACCCAGAATTCTGTATCAATCACTAACAGGTTGCAGATGCACGGAGTTTTATTTTACAGATAACTTTGAAAGTATCAGTTTGTACAGGACAAAAAGCATTTGAGAAGGCTCTCTCACATAGGACACATCAAGACTAGCTCCCTACACCAAGGTGCCTCTATATTTAAAAATATAGCTTTATTTTCCATATATTAATTCAAAACAATAATCCTGACATTTCTGAAAACACGTACAGCTGGTGAACCAAAGAGATGTTTCTTCTTTGCAAGTAGAGATTATGGATTTTAATATCACAGGATTTTTTTTTTTAAGTGGCCTTTTTATTTTTTCCTGTTAGAGGAAGGTTTGGGTTTTTTTAAAAAAAATATAGTGATTTATGATTTCAAACTAATCAAGCAAACTCGGTTTACATTGCAGCTTTCCTTCTTACTGATTTCAAAAGTTTGCAGAGGAAAAAGAGGGAGGGGAAGGATACGGGAAAATAAAAGGGACATTTACACTAATGATGAATTTTCAGACGACTCTGAAGTACACAGAGAAACTGATCAAAAACCTGTTACCAGGAATTACAGTAACTGAGAAAAAAAAAAAAAACCCAATGCATTACTTAAAAACTAGGAAATTTCAAGGACAATAGTAAATGATGCAGGAAATCATTGGGGAATAGGAATGATTTCCTCTTACCTCACAGGAAATTAATACATGGTTATCTGAGAGGAACAGGATAGGTCTTCTGCAGAAACCAAATAAACTTTTACTGAACTATGTTGATATATGGATATGGTTTGTAAATAATTATCAACAAATTGATTTACAGTCTTACTGTTGAGGGCATGATTAAAAAAACCCAACAACCCAGGTCTCTTTCCTTGTCCTACAGGAATGCGTGTATTGAGTATTTGATTCTCTTGCTGTCTCATAGACATTTCTAAGTGTATTTAAAAAAACAAATAAACAAACCATATTTTCACTTTCCAGTAGCAACACGATACAGACTCAGGCAATGCCTGAATGTTGTGGCACGGCCAAGATTCTTAGAAGTGCCCAGTTGCCGGAGAGGAATGCAGTCAAAAGCACAGGGCTAACTATGGCATTTCTAACTGTTACATCCCAAAGAGGAACAGTCTAGCACAAGTCTTATGGTTTTATTTAGTTTAAAGATCAACAACAAAGAGCATAACTTTGTTCCCTGGTATAAATGCAAACAGAGGTGGAGAAATCTCACAAGCTTTGATTCTATATCTGCAAAAGTGACTAGTGATTTCAGGTGCTTCGACTATTGGTTGGTCCAACTTGAGAAGCCTTAAAAATCCTGATTATCAGATTGATAAGGGGTCTTAAATGGGATCTCTACAAGTTAAGAGAGCTCAAACCCAGTATTTACTTTTAGAAAGGCAGGACCCTGGAGTTCAGATCACCATGCCTTTGGAGAGGACATGCTTTTGTTGAATATGAGTATTAGGCTCAATATAGGAATAAGCAGATGAAATTTTATGGCTTATGATATACGGGGGGGTGGGGTGGGCCCAGACTATATGATAGAATAGTTGTTTCTCATCTTAAAATCTTAGCCTCTCTAAGAACATAAGACTAGCCCTACTGGATCAGACCAGTGGACTATCTAACCCATTATCCTGTCTTCTGACAGCAACCAATGCTAGATGCTTCAAAGCGAATTAATACAACAAGACAAGGAAGTGATCCATCGCATCATTCGGTCCCAGCATCTGGCTATCAGCGGATAGGGATATCCAGAGCATACGGTTGCATCCCTGACCATTTCAGCTATTAGCCTTTGATGGACCTATCCTCCATGAGTTCATCTAATTCTTTTAAAAATTCTGTTATAGTTTTAACCTTCACAACATTCCCTGGCAATGCTTTCCATGGGTTGATCATGTATTGCCAGTGTAGATACACCCAAAGTTACTTTTTCCCCCTCATAAAAGATTATCAAAACCTGAATGCCTTTTGGGGGTTTTCAAAGTTTAAGTTTATCAATAAAAACGCAAATCGTTTTGAAGAATTTGGACAATTTTTGGTAAAAATTTGCTGCGCAGAAAAGCCATTTTTGGATCAGTTACAGTCCAGTCTCAGGAGATGCTGTGTGACCTCAATACAACCTTTATATGCCTTATTTTCTCCATTTTTATAATCAGGATTACACCTCATGGAGATTTTTGTGAGGAATACATTGTGTACTGCATTGAGATCATGGAGGGAAATTCCTAAAGATACAAATTATTATTACTTTATATTATGTGCCTTGTAATTTTACAGAGGCACAAAGCTAGGTCATTGTGAGGATATTCAAGACAGTCTTTCCATAACTAGATCATTGATTTATTTAGGTTTATATTATAATCATTACAAAGTTGGAATTATTCTTTGTCACTGTTTATTTTGGGGAAATGTTCCTAGCATAACTGGAAACTCCTCTCACGCACTGAAAAAATGGGGTTTGATTGAACATCTGCACTCAAATGAGTTAGAAAACTATTTAGAACTCAAGTAGGCCAGGAATTGTCTGTGTTTCTGGAGAGGCTATCCAGCTTTAGAAGTGTTTAGCAGCCCTTTTTAATCAACAGCAGGAGAGTTCAGCTATCTTCAGCCTGAAGAAGTTTGATCTATGGCTAGGATCCAAAAAGACCAAGTGTCCTCTGAATTCAAAGGCAGCCAAGTCTTCATAGACTTAGATTATCTAGAGATTAGGTTAGTGATTAACTGAGAAAATAGAAAGTTGATCTAAACCTTGTAGATCGCTCTTAAAAAATGGCATTGTTCTTCTCATTCCACGAGGGATATTGGTTGGAAATTATGGGCACACTTTAAAGAGGACTAAAACACACTTGGGTAAAAGAAGAACCTTATCATGAAAAAGGTATCTTTCTAAAGTAACCCCATTTCTAAGTTTTGATGAATCACTGGCCTATAATTACTGGATTAGAGCAGATAATTTGAATATGCAAATTGAAAAGAACACAAATAAACCAGAATTACTCACTACCGCTGCACTTCATCAACATGAACAAAAGTTGTACTGAGTTTGTGAATGAGTAAATTCGATTCCAAATCAGATTAGAGATTCAGAACTCTGCTTTCCACACTCAATGGCCAACAGGGATTTTGGGAACAGCAATATACCAATCCATTTAGGAGCCTTTTTCCTGACTAAATATGGGAGGCTCATTCTGTTGTATGGAATGCCCTATTAAATAGGGAGATTCAGTGATTCTCTTACTGCATAATATTTCTCTAAACAAAAAATAAAACCCCAAAAGAAAGAAAGAAAGAAAGAAAGAAAGAAAGAAAGAAAGAAAGATAAAGCTGAGCATTGTGGTGCTGATAGTTTTGTTTTGACATTTACATGGCAATGATTTGTCAACTTAATAAAATTTCCCAAATAGTTCTTTAAAAAAATGCTGTCTTCCACATCTAACAGCATCACAATCCAACCAACGAGTTCCACTTAGTGACAGTGAAAAGCAAAATGTACTCACACTGCACAAATATCAGTATTCACTATATATATTGCATGCATACACCCCAAACAAATAGAAACCAATCAGTTTGAAACAGCAGGGTGACTTAACAATGAAGACAGAACAACTAAATATTTGGAGACAGTCCTTTAGTCAGCTATTGAATAGAAAGTCTGTCAGTCACCATTAACTCAGATATAAAGGAAGATCTAGATGTTAAACTAGAACCCATCACCAGAGGAGACGAAGAAAGGGCAGTCAAAAAGGGATAAAGGATCACGTCCAGATAACATTCCAATGGAAGTTATTAAGGCAAATTTGAAGAACGCAGTAGGTGTTTTGATAGGCTCTTACAAAAGATATGGGAAGACGACAAAAGAAAAACAAACTCCAAACAAGTGAGAAAGGGTCATCTTTATGTTGTCAAAGACAGACGACCTTGGTCAGTGTAAAAACTGGAGGGGCATTTAATTGCTGTCTATCCCAAGATAGATACTTACATGCATTATTCTAGGCAGAATAAAGAAAGCAATAGATTGAAGGTTGTGATAAGAACAGGCAGGATTCTGCTGGGAGAAATCAAAGAGATAAAATGGTAACATGATGCATTATAAAACTGTTGATTGAATGGTAGTCACTGTTTTATATGAATTTTATAGGTTTCCAAAAAGCCATTGATATTATGGATAAACAGTTTTATGGAAGCTGCTCAACCACTTTGGAATAACTTGGAAATTTGTGAACATCATTCAGAGTGTATACGAAAAATATGTCACGCCAGCTAATTCATAACAGCACTTGACTTTGCCATTGGAGATTACTACGGGAGTCAGACAAGGATGTTTTAAGGCACCCATGATCGCTGGTGATGAGAAAGACCACAGACCAACCAAAAGACATACAGTGGACTTTCACAGAGAACATAGGGGACCTTGACTTTGCAAATGACATCAAATTATTATTCCATATCCAGAGAGTAATGCATGCCATAAAAAAATTATCTTCGGGCTGATGCCTAATTAGTAGGACAGAAAATCAACACTGAGAATCAATGCACAACAAACACGAATAGCATGCTCTCGGACTGACATAGAGGTCCAATATTTCATGTATCGTACCTTGCAGGATTGCAGGAACAGGTGAAACAGACAAAGACATTAAAGCTAGAACAATGAAAGTTAGATTTGCCTTTGTAACTTTAAAGACAATCGGGAGAAACAGAAGTTTTGCCTTCAAAACTGAATTTTTAATATTTACCACCACCACCACCGTAAAAAGAGTCTTTCTACAGGGTGCTTTAATGTGGACACTTGAGACCTTACTATCTGAACTCCAGTAGGCTAGGAAAACATGTGATAGAAAGACCCCAAAAAACATGACAGGCATTGGACTGGAACTCTCAGGGCAAGAGACAAGGAGGTAGACCAAATGTGATATGGATGAGCACAACAGAAGCAGAACTGAAAATGATCAGAACAGAGGAAGAATTTAAGTTTTCACCAGGAAAGCAGAAATGATGAAAGGCAGTGGTGAAGATCTTATGTTCTGCATGGAATGGAGAGGCATGAAAGAAAAAGATACCCATACTGCAGGATGCATATCTTCTGTATAAAATCATAGAAGGTTAGGGTTGGAAGGGACCTCCGGGGGTTATCTAGCACAGCCCCCTACTTAAAGCAGGGTCAACCACAACTAAATCAGCCCAGACAGGGCTTTGTCAGACTGGGCCTTAAAAACCTCCAAGGAAGGAGCATCCACCACCTCCCTAGGTAACCTATTCCAGGCCTTCACCTCCCTCCTTGTGAAAAAGATTTTCCCAATATCCAATCTAGACCTCCCCAGCTGCAACTTGAGACCATTGCTCCTTGTTCTGTCCTCTAATATGCTGAGAACAGCCTAGCTCCCTCCTCCCAGGAACACCCCCCCTTCAGGGAGATAAAGGCTGCTACCAAATCCCCCCTCAGTCTTCTCTTCTGTAGAAGAAAGAAGTTCCCTCAGCTGCTCCTCAGAAGTGATGTGCTCCAGCCCCTAATTACTTTTTTGCCCTCTGCTGGACTCTCTGCAATTTGACCACAATCTTTCTGTAGTGGGGGGCCCAAAATTGGACACAGTATTCCAAATGTAGCCTCACCAGTGCCAAATAGAGGGGAATAATTACTTTCCTCCATCGGCTGGCAACACTCCTACTAATGCAGCCCAATATGCTGTTAGCCTTCATGGCAATAAAGGCACACTGTTGATTCATAGCCAGCTTCTTGTTTACTTTAATCCCAATGTCCTTTTCTGCAGAGCTGATGCCTAGCCAGTGAGTTCCCAGTATAGTGAAGAACCCCTTGAGGTGGTCAGAGCAAGGAATAATTCCTGCACACAGCTCTGGAGTGGAGAAATTCCCAATGGTAAGCTGTGAGCAGCCCATATACATAGAAACACTAGCACACAGCAGTTCTTTATACAGACCAAAATCATAGCCAAACCCTCAGTGACAAAGCTTCAGTCTCTGACCCAAAACCGAGCAGTGATCATTGGAAATTTTCAGGATCCATGTCAGAAATCCTGACCCTCAGTTATCATTTGGGCCTGAACCACATGCTAATAGACTGCATTTGTTGATGAAAATTCCCCACAGCCATTATTTGTGATCAGACACACACAGTATCTGCATGCATTTTTACATGTCTCAAATATATATATGCACAAATATCCAACATGGTTGTGCAAACCAGCTATTTGCATAAACACAAGAGCAGTTAGGCGCTTAACTGACCACATGGCAAGCCTATATTTTATCTGCACACATGCACACGTCAGCTATTTTCATGCAGAGGTCTGGATGAGCAAATACACACACACAATTACACATTCACTACTTAACGGCATAACATTAAGGGCTTTACCTCTCATAGCACAGTGTTAATTTTTAATGGGAAAAGCTAGACTGTCTGATTTCCTCAGGACATGGAGCAGCCAGCCAATCCTGCACTGCTCCAGACCAGCAATTTCAGCAAGGAGCCTTTACAGCTCAGAGCATCCTTGAGGGCTAAAGATGTCAAGCAGTTTAAATACTAACAAAATCAAGATGACATAAGGCTCAAATGAATTAGGTAAAAAGGACAGGAATACAGAGATCACCATTGTGAACACCAGACTTTGTTCTGCATTAAGGAATGAGGGGATCAGTCTGCTCCTGCTTAAGGGAAGTATGAAACTCCCACCAACTCAAATGGGACCAGGAGCAGGCCCCCCAAGGCAGCCCCGACAATAATTCCCAAGCAAAAAGGATGATTAAAAGTGTTCGGTTTATGAAACAAACCCACAAGGGTAAAGAAATTCTGAATTAATTATTTAATTGCCAGCTCTAAATCGACCTATCCCAGAGAAGTCAATGCTACAGAACTGAAGTTTTCCTTTTTAAATGTGCATTTCCTAGAATCCAAGGAAGAGCCGTGTGGGAGGATGCCTCACAATGGCCTTGTTTAGTAAATGGAAGTGTTTTTTGTTTACGGCGTTTCGATTTCCTTCTTCTTAAATCATGGTCGCCGATTGCCATTTATCAGCAATGGTAAGTAGACATGGGATGAAAGATATTTCAGTGGAACATGCCGTTTATCCTAATTATGCTGGTGTCAAGATAGGTGCTGTAAAAATGAAAATAAATAGGTAAGTAAATAATTGGGTAATTAGTTCCTAGTGGCAGCTGCTTGCATTACAAAACCTCTCCTCACCCTTACAATCATCACAGATTCATAAACACAGGATTCAATGGTACACTCAGCAGAATGGACACAGAGACTAAATCAGGCCTTTACAGTGACGTTTCCAGGCAAATTAGCAGGGCAGAATGAATGAACCAGTCACACTGTTACTGCATATACCATCCCTGTTCTCTTCAGGTAGCTCCTCTCTCCATATGTCAACATACTGTCAGTCCAGTTCAAGGAAAGGAACCACAAGCCATGACCAGATTGCCTCTGTTTCTGACAATACCTCCTCTGAGACCCATTGCTTTCTGTCCAGAGTGGCCCCACAGCACTTAAACCCAACGTAACAGGGTCCACCACTGATTCCAAACAGCAAATATTCTTGGTAGGGTACAAAAAGGAAAGAAAAACATGACAAAAGTTGATTGGAAAATAAATAAAAGTTGGTCTAGAAATATCTTAAGACCAGCTAGGAAACCAGAAGGCAGTGGGTTATACAGCTAAAAGTCTTATATTGCAGAAAGTCCTTGGTCTGACTCCAAAGAAGTAGAGCTGGGTCTCATCTTAAGAAGAGTCATTCATGGTGGAATTGCCAGACCAGGCAGCTCACAGAGAAAGGCCTCATGACATCTTCCTCCCCTTTGGTTTTCAAAAGTTCAGATGGGGTCCCCAATGAATTAAGATACCCTTCAACAAAGAGTTTGTCCTCTATCCCAGCCTACCTACATCTGGTCCCTTTACCTTCCCACACAAGGGCCGGGACAATTCTAGGCCAACTTGAGGGGTTGCGGTGGGAGGACAGGATATCTCAATGTTCTTCTTTTGTTTTGCAGTTTGGTGCTTTTCAACCCCACCCCACAATCTCCTGAGTGCTTTGGTTACATCAGTTTATGTCAAATTACAGGCAAGCCATTTACAGTCTGTCTCCAGAGATGGTGAAGGATCTTTAAAAATGCCTTACAGTGACAAATTAGGAACTAAACACAACACCTTAATTATGAGGTAGACACCTCTCTATGAAATAGTGTGAGGTAGTTCAGGTTCTGTAAAATGGTAAGATGCCTGTTTTTCTAGTAGGATGGTATATCTAGGGCTCTAGAGACAGAAGCGTGGTCCAATGTTAGGGTACTAATCTGAGTTCAATTCCCTACCTTTCCACAGGCTTCCTGTGTGACCAAGCAAATCATTTAGTTTCTTGATGCCTGAGTTCAAGTAAAGATAATAGTACTTCCTTATCTCACAGTGGTGTTGTATTTAAAAACATTAAACATTCTGAATTGCCCAGATACCAGAACCATAAGGGCCATGTAAGTCATCACTTAGATATATAGATGCACACACTAAAATCTGTGAGAGACATTCAAATCCTATACTTTGCAAAGTTTACAAAAACTGGATATGATTTTATAAAATGGTATATATTATTTTTATAAAAAGAAGAAAGCATAGTACAACGCATACGAGATCACATTCCAAAGACGAAGTGGCAATATTTCAGCTGCTAATGTAAGTTACATTGCCTTGAGAGATCTTTTTAAAATACAGTAACATTTTTGCAAACTTTCCAATATGCTGTGCTGCAGGATTGGAACTTAATACACATTTAAACTATGGGTTTATTTTTTTTTTAATTTTATGTTTTTTAAAAATCATCATGGAATGAGACCTTAGTATGCCTAGTTTCAAAGCTGAATGAATTTTTATGGCCAAATCACAAATCCCTGAAAATAGAGGTTAAAATGGAGATGTTTAATCAGCCTTAACTGCAGTATTGCTATCAGATGCCCTTTTAATGATGTTGGCTGAAACGCATCATCACTGTGATTTACTTACCTTTGAAAAACTATTCAGTAGCAGGGAAGTTTTACTGCATTCTGCTAGTGGTCAGCAAAAGTATTTCAAATACACTGTGAGAATATAGAAGACTTGGCACTATATAGTGCTCAGGAGCAGTGGCAGGTTTGCAATTGAGGCAGTCAGAAAAATGATAAAGCATGAGCAAAGTCAAATAAATCTTCCTTCAGCAATGTTCACAGCAGTGAATTTAACAGTGCACTACTTCTCTTCTTTGGATCAGGGTGCTGTGCAGGAGCAAAGGCTGTAGGGTCATAAACTGGGTAATTCACCTTCCACAAAGGGATTCCAAACCAGCCAGTGAGCACCCCCACTTCTTCGAGCTGCCTCCACACCCAGGCAGGGGGCTGAAGGACACTTTTGGAAGTCCTCTTAAAGGATGACAATCTTAGTACTGCCACTGGATGCATGCAGAATCTTTCCTCATGGATGCTACATCATGATCTGGGCCTGTGTGTGCAACTAAGGAACATGGAAAGAGGGCTACAATCCCCCACCAATCTCTATATTAAGCATGTAAATTATAAGTAGAGTGGGAGAGCTTGTTCTTGACAGCTGTAGTTTAATATCCATTATAAAATGAGATTATTAGCTTGGGCATGGGTTATAAGCAATTTTGCACAGCTTTGCCATTATGTGATGTGTTGCATAGGTATGATTTTGTAATCCAGAATACTGGCTTTGGAAATTAGCTAGGATTCTAGCTCTTCGCTCTAATTTACATAATGCAGTAACACATTCCGGAGCATGTGTTCTTGAGCCACTTCATACTTCAAATTCCAAAGGGGTAGCCGTGTTAGTCTATTGTAGAAAGACAACAGAGTCTTGTGGCACTTTTAAAGACTAACAGATTTATTAATCGCATGAGCTTTCGTGGGAGAAAATCCCACTTCGTCAGACGCTTTGAAGATAGGAAAGATGGATTTCCACTTCAAACGGCTGTATTCAGTGCCCTCCATGTAGTCAAATTCCAAAGGGGTAGCCGTGTTAGTCTTTCCTATCTTCAAAGCGTCTGACGAAGTGGGATTTTCTCCCACGAAAGCTCATGCGATTAATAAATCTGTTAGTCTTTAAAAGTGCCACAAGACTCTGTTGTCTTCATACTTCAAGTTCTTAAAGTTAAGCAGCTGAAGAACACATCTTGAAATCCATAATCATTAAAACAAAGTAGCTCTATCATGCAGGAGCAGGATGCCAAGAAAAAGATGACGGCCCAAACAGAACCTTCTTTATGTAGAACATACATATATAGCATAAACTATAAATTCACTGACTCACCATTTAAAATAGCAGCAAATGACTTATTTTCCTAGTTATTCAATACATTCCATTTCCACCTATTAAAAGCCAATACCACCCAGTCTTAAAGATGACCAAAGTTACCACCATGAGCTACTCTGCATTAATTATTTGCATATAAACTAATGTAGCACCTCATAAGAACTGGTTAGCCTTTATCATATCAACAAGTGTATCCAGGCCTCAGCTTTGATCTAGCTGGATATTTGTAACTAACTAATAATTAAAAACAGCCAGATGACCCTCTCCTCTCAATCTTCAGATCGGTTCTGTATTTTCACAATTTGAACTGGAGAAGGGATAAGTTCATTTTTGACAAACCATTTCCCCCCTTGCAGTCTTTTTTAGCTTTAGGCCACTAGTGAATTAAAAGGTATAGGCTGACAGCAGTGTAATATACTAGATATTACAGCCTCAGCCAATGTTGCTTAACGGAAATGGCGAGTACTATTGATTTCATAAACATGGAGGTTGTGCCCTTCACCTCCATGGCAGATCAGTTAGTGAAGACTAGAGACTCAGGGGAGACCTTTCGGTTTGTAAACATCAACTTGTGGTTTGTTGTAACACAGCATGCTCTAGAAATACAATTGTACTGAAGTCTGGGAAATGTACAAGGTAAATGTAGAGGTTGCAAGCTAAATACTTATTGGTAGAATAAAAGAAAATTACAGGACAATATTAATGGAACTAATTTCAGCAGTGAAAATAAGCATTTGCAAAAGGAAACAGGGATTTTGAAGTCTGACATTTTTATTTACTACTAAATTTATAAGAAAAAGATCTGTGTAATTTCTAAATGTTACCTAAGGCAAATGGTGGTAAGGGAAAAAACAGCTCTTTAGATTTACCTTTCAATAGCCATATAATCATTAAATTTAATTAAAGTTAATGCAAGATCATATACTGGCAATGACAAATGTCTTATCATTAACAGCTAGCACATTAGAGAACAACAATATTTCCCTCAAAGGAAAAAAGTGAGTAAGATACTCCTCATTATTTTAGGGTTACCATTAAATGTTTTAGAGTATGGTAAATATTCCCTTTACTATACACACAGTTACTTGCTAAATCACAGACTCATAATATCTGTACGACCTGACGAACAATACAAGGATGGAGAACAGAAAGATCAAAAAGATCACAGTCTATGTGACTCCCACTAGTGATAAATGATACCTGCAGAATTAACCACCCCTCTACAGGTCACTGGGACAGAGAGATCAACAGAACGATGGGACAGATAGTGTAGTTCCAGTGTTATTCATCTAACCTAAGTTATTTTGTCCTTGAAACAAAAGCAACTTCTCCTGCCCCTTACGTTAATAGTGCTTTATTTTGTTCCCAGCTGTTGTTTATAGAAATTAAAAGTCATGACTATTTGTCTTTTGCCAACACGAATTTTAAAAGTGCCTTAAAAAAAACCTCATTAACATTGTGTTTTTCTTCCCAAGCAGCTTCAATACAAAACAGATTACATCCTGCCTCTGCCAGTAAAGTGCACATAAATTTTTCACAAACCAATTTAACTTAAAAAATTTGTCTTTCTTCATTTTGATTCGGGACACAGAGCTCAGTAGACAAGCACTCCAGGTTTTTCAGAGAATGTAATTCTAGAGAGGGGAATGCATTATTGTTTTGTTTTCTCCCTTTCCTTATAAATGCATTCTGAATGATAAAAAAAAAAAACCCTCAATTTTTCTGCAGAATTATGTGAACTATATCACGCAAACTGGATACAATTACTTTACCATAAGAGTTTGATATCAAGTGGAACCTGAGTTTTAAGAACAATATAACTGCAGAACCCTCCAACAAGATAGAAAAGGATAAAGTGAATTGTCTCCTGCCTAAAGAGAGACTGAGCAAGGATATATGTACTAAAGAAGTACCTGGTGAGGTAAATCATCCATGAGAGGAATACAGGAAGAATGGCTCCTCAATCCTTTCATACCATCAGGACAGTGTAAGATCGCTACCAGCCCCAAGTGAGCCAACATGGAGGGGTCTTCAGGGACAGGCCAGCCATAGCCAATATAGTGAGTTTTCTTATGAACTATCAGGTTGATTCAGCATCTTCATGTACAGATTTGTAGTGACCACAGTTCCAACCAATAGCAGCTGTGCTAGAATCCCAGAACCAGCTCAAGAGCTGGAAGGAATAGGGCCTGAATGCCATCCTTCCCAATCATGCTTAGTTCTCCAGGTGAATTTCTCTCTAGGTTAGTTCTTGCTTTGAATCTGGCCCAGGATGGCAGAGGCCGAAAGCAATCATGCTACTAACTGAACAATTTGAAGTGGGTTTGGAGGCCTTATTCCCGTGGAGGATGGGATCGAAGGAGGTTTCTAATGAACACGTGTCTGCATCACAAAAACACATCCTATGGTGCTATTGGAAGTGTGATGTGAAGGGACATTGACTGAGCGAACAGAGACACTGAGCAGCTATTTCTGCCCTAGCACTAGTTCCTGAAGGTCAGAGCAAAGACACTTTGGTCAAAAAGCTTCTGCTGCTTCTCCGGGTGTATGTCCTCAGTCTCTCCAGCACAGACAACCAAGGTTTCACAAAGGCCAATTTTGCTTTATGAAGAGAAAAAAAAGCCACATGTGCATCTAGAATTGGAATAAGAAGTGCATTGCAATACTGTCGGCCTCTTTTTTTTTTTTTTGATAGACCATGCAACTACCTTTATTGCTTTCCTATCATACTTTGCTGAGTGTTTCAACAAGTGTTCAATTCAGCTAATTAAATACTTACTAGCAGCATAGTTGCAAGAAATAATATTGTTTCCTCCTGACACTGTCACCACCCCTTTGCTGAAGGTTAGCAATTGGCTGGAGCCTTGCAGTTCAACCTCCTGGTGGGGCAGGGGGAAGAATCAATAATGAAAGGTTTGAGTCTATTCCATATGAAGCCTGTTATTTACATAGATACACACCAGTCCTAGAACAGAGATGGTCACAAACAATATGCAGGGCAATCCCTTCTGTTAGTAGCTCCCTTCAGCAAATAGGGCTTGGTTTGCCCCCCTGCCATCAATATATCTAAACTTTAAAAGCTGCATGTTGGGGGAAATGGAGTGTATGGTACTATACTGTGCAGGTAGATCCAGAACACTTTTTTGGGGAAATCTTAGCACAATTCAAATATTTAGTTCCCAGAAAGGAACTCTGTCTCAAGAATCAATTTTAATCAGAGCCAAAGGGAGACAGCAAACTCTCCTGCTGCTTGCTCAACTTTCTATCCTGAAACTGCCTCCACACAGAACCTTAGAAAACCCCCAAACTAACCAGTACACTGTACATCTCCCTGTGTCTGAAGATTTGCTCACACATTAAAAATATCTTGGAAGACTGTGTTGAACAGCACCACCTGGTGACACTTGCCATAACAAGATGATCTACAGATGTTTTTCCTCTTTACCCAGCATGCTAGAAATGTGTTTAGATATATGGGTCCAAATTCTGCCCTCATCTTCAATAATACAAGCTCCTTGAAATCAATAGGATGGATGTAAATGACAGCAGACCAGGGACACCTCTGTGCAGATCCACATACACAGAGCTATTTTAATTTAGCTAAAATAGTCATTGCTAAAAAAGAGTTTTGGAAAGAATCCGAAACCACATGTTTCAGGGTGTAAGCCAATCTCTAGCTATTAGGGATTATATGGGACATTAATTATGCCACATCTACTTACTACTGGTACTGGCCCTAGTTGGAGAGAGTAAATTGGACTAGAGGGACCATATGTCTGATCCAATAGGTGTATTCCTATATATTCACATAGCCTTTGTGAAGGGTGCAGCACACAAGGACGCAGTGTGTCAATTCCTCAATTGCTTGTGAGGTGCTTTGTAGAGGGAGGGCAGGCTAGCAACTTACAGCTGGCCTATAATAAGACTAATCTAAAACCCATTCTTGTGCCCTGACTAAGCCACTCTGACTAGCAAGGAATAGGCTATGTATCCAAGCTTTTGGCCTGTCCACTGTAACTACTCCCTCCCTCCTTCCCTGACCACCTGCTCTTCAGAGGGGCTAAACAGACAACAAAGCGGTGCAAAGAAAGCACTTTTTTTCCTTTAAGCTACCTCGTGCAGACTAACATTCCAAGCCACAAACTAATCCATATGTATTTTCACATAAAATAGTTTGATGGGAAGACCACCATTCTGTACATTGCATATTGGGATTCTGTAGGAATACTCGGCTGATAATTTCTGGATAGCTGGAAGTTAAAAGTTCGTGAAAAGTATATTTACGGCACTCTGAAGTTACCAATCGTGTTCGAAAAGTGAAGGTACCGATAATTCTATCTATCAAGGCCAAAAGCAGCTACTCCTCTGAACAATAATACTAGTGTCTTTGTTTAAGGTAAACTGAGTTTAGGACAACTATCATTGATATGTTTGGCAGGAAACTACCACTGAATTATCTGCAGTGTGCACTGAACTATTCTGCCATCTATAAAATTCTACATCATGAAATAATAAAAGTGGAGTTCAGAAATAAAGCCTTGAGACATAAAAGAGTAAATGTTCAGTTCAGAAAGTAGTTGGCAAGACCTGATTGTACAAACAGGAATTAAGACTTTAAACTAAAGTTCATTAGTTCAGTCTACCTGGGAACCTATTAAAATCAAGCAAAATGACACTATCACTGTGCAGGCTAAGCAGAGGAACTATAAGCAATTCCAGAAAGACGCCTTTTTCTAAACCAAGAAACTCAATTTCCATTCTCTACAAAGGAATCAATTATATAAGGACACTAGCTCGTTAACGGAGAGTTGCAGAGGCCTCTTCTTTCTGGATACCTTAGAATCATAGAATAATAGGGATGGAAGGGACCTCACGAGGTCATCTAGTTCAACCCCCTGCTAAAAAGTCAGACCACTCCCACTAAATCCCAATGAGTACATTCTATATGAGCACAGCCAGAGTTTTGTCTAACTGGGCCTTAAAAATCTCCAAAGATGGAGATTTTACCACCTCCCTACGTAGCCCATTCCAATGCTTCACCACCCTCCTAGTGAGAAAGTTTTTTCTAATATCCAACCTTGACCTCCCCAGCTGTAATTTGAAACCATTGCTCCTTGTTCTGTCCTCTGTTACCCTCGAGAACAGCCTCGCTCCCTCCTCTTTGGAGCAACCCTTCAAGTAGTTGAAGGTTGCTATCAAATCTCCCCTCAGTCTTCTCTTCTGTAGACTAAATAAGCCTAGTTCCTTCAGTCTCTCCTCATAAGTCACGTGCCCCAGTCCCCTAATCATTTTTGTTGCCCTCCGCTGGACTCTTTCTAATTTGTCCACATCCTTTCTGTAGTGGGGAGCCCAAAACTGGACACAGTATTCCAGATGCGGCCTGACCAGTGTCGAATAGAGGGGAATTATCACATCCCTCGATCTGCTGGCAATACTCCTACTGATGCAGCCCAATATGCCATTGGCCTTTTTGGCAACAAGGGCACACTGTTGCTATCTGGCACGGATCAATAATGCCAGTCTCACCATTCTGGGGCTGTGTGTTGGGTCACTGTTACTTTAAAGAAATTTGTTGCAGTGCTTGAAGTGTTACCATAAAACTCAGAAGATGGGAGCCACTGAAAACAGCATCAGCTGCCTGACAGTCACAGCCAGGGACAGGAAACCAAGAGAGTTTCACATTTAAATTTCATGGAGACACACACAGTCTCCCTCACTCCCTCTGTGTGACCTCTAGCAAACCATTTCACCTCTGCAGTCTTAACCTGTAAGACTGACTATAAACAAGTGACAAAACTACAGCTGATGCCTTATCTGCAGTCTACTTCCAGGTTTACAGGACAAATCTTGCTCTCCGTTCCCATTTACATAAGGAGGATTGTAATGGTATTAAAATCTGATCCATGATGCATTTGTCAGAGCTTTGGATCAAGCCCCAGCTAAGAGTAGGATTTGGCTCTAAGTATATTCCAACTGCAAATAATTGCAGATGAGCTTTTGTTAAACACTTTCTCTTTAGTATATAAAAAAGAGTGCTCTAAAGTGACTTTAGAATTACTGTAAAAAAAACCCAACCCAAACAAATAAGACTTTTTTGCTTTATCAGATTAATAGAATTCTCCTCCATCTCTCCTACCATTCACCCCAGCTGTATTTTTGAAGAATTCAGGAAGCAGCAAAGCTAAGCAATTTCAAAGAATACACCTAACAAAACCATCATTTTTCTTCATTACGATTGCTTATTATTCCAAAGCTGTACGATAGCAGCATAGAATCTTAAGCGATCCCCATTTAAAAGCTGACCTCTGAATGGGATTCCCTTAGTCAACAGTACTAATAATGCCACAGGACTCCTTGTCTGTAGTACTAATGGAGTTTCTGTAAAGCAAAGAAAAGGATACACCAAAATTGTTCCTTATTCTTTTCTTCATTTTTTAATGACTGGTACATTCTATATGAGCACAATGAAGAAACACACAGTTCTCTGTGTTCTCTGTTTTTAGGTGTTGGCTTTTAATAAGAAACCCAGTTCTTTGATTATTTCTGCAGCTCACGAGCTGTTCTGCATCCAACATTTAACAGCTCTCTGGAAGGACATGATCAGCTTGTTCATTCCAGGGAGGCCTCTCGTACTCTGAAGGTATATTCAACTCTGATCTTTAATTCCCCTTCAACTGAATCCTGGTGCTGAGATTCCTGCACAATCCACCTGAGGACTGTGCATCCTCTTATGAAATCTGTGCTATTCTGTTAGCATCACAGCTCCTTTCTCTCGCTTGGCATTTTCCTTGTTGAAAATAGCATCTGTAGAGCACCGTCAGGAATTCCATGTTACCTGTGAAAGGTGAGTTGGCGGTGCTCAATACAATAGAGAAGTTGCTGCATATTAAGCTCCCACTAACCATCATCCCAACCATCAGTGTGAAGTTCTATGGTCCCATGCCACAAGGAACAGCATCCATGTGATGGGATTAGCCCATCCTAGCATAGTGTCATTGCGGAAGAACCTATCACAGAACCTTATCATAAGGTCAAAAATGATTTCTTAAGTTAACAGTGGAGTCATCATCCACCCTGTATATATCCTTTGTCACTTAGAACACTGAAGCTACAGACACTTGGGATTAATAAAACAATAGCCTGGAAAACTACAAATTCCAGAGCACTCTGACAAGCATAGAAAGGACAATCTCTACTTTTAATCTCAGAGCCAGTAGTACTGATGAAACTTTAGTTTAGGAAAGGCAGGGAATGTAGTCTAATGGTTTGAGCTGGGACCAGGAATGCTTCTCAGTGGGGAGTTCCTTGAATTAAGGGAAGACGGTATTTCACATCTAAAGCAGGGTCAAGTCCATGTGGAGTCCAAGACAGGACCCTCAGCAAATAAATTGTTTTAGAGTGAAGAGACTACATTGTAGCTTCAATTCAGGGTTTGGAACCCAGTGATTTTTCAGCATGGAGAGAGACTTTGCTCACTTCCTAGACTCAGCCAAGTTTATTCTCTTTAACAATTATTTTCTTTAATTTTTCTAGTCAGTATTGCATTATCTAAAATAATGTGCCTTGTAGGCTGTTATTGGGGCTAATTCCTGCGTGACGTGCTTGGAGGGAAAAGGGAAAATGAAGCTCTTAGCTCAGGGAGACAAAAATAGGGTAAAAGGTAGCTGGTCAAGAGCTAAGATGACCTGATTTTATAGGGACAGCGCTGATTTTTCTGGATTTTTTTCTTATATAGGTGTCTATTATTACCTCTCTCTTCTCCTTATTTTTCACACTTGCTATCAGGACCACTCAGTCAAAGAGGAGAAGCAAAAGAGTGCCCATTCCCAAAAGATGCTGCTGCCCAGGGAGCGTATTGAGAGTGCCATATGGGAAAAGGTCTGAAGAGGAAGTGAAGGAAAGTATGGGGGACCAGCACCAGCAGGGGAATGAAGTGTTTCCTCTAATCTGGTGGCCAGGCTTGGGTCACTTGTATGGACAACTACCAGCTCTCATTACAGCCCAAGTGCTGTGGAATGATGGGGTATTGAACCAGCACTCCACTCTGAATACTCCCACAGAGACAGCCATGCCCACGCAATATACAGTGGCAAGTAGGGAGTAAGACTCCCACTGTTTGACCTCTCTAGCCTGTCCCTTCTGTGTGACAAACCTGGGATGGTCCCACTGCAGTTTGGATCTTGAGTGTCTACAGAGGGGTGGGAGATGAGAGTTCAAACTTAAGACCATACCCTGGGCCTGCTGAAATCAATGGGAGTTCAATGGAAATAGGAGTCTGCCCTTAGTAGAGACATAAAACCAGATATTCTCAATGAGCAAAACACAAGGAAGACCACGGGATCACAAAAGGTGCCTGTGATGGAAAATCATTGCAACTGATGTAATAAACAGCTCCACCACCCTCTGTGTAAAGTGTGGTATGTACCAGGATGGCCACATGGATAACAAGACCAGCTGCTTCTTTTAATCAAAGGGATAGCAACAGACATGATCAAAGTAAATTAGGGAAATGGAAGGTGCAATTAAACGTATTCTCATCCAAGTCCTCTGCTGCAAGTTTTTTTTCAGATGAGACTTCTATACCCCCCCCCCTGCATGACTGGACTGGAATTTAGGGGATGTGTGTACTTCACTTGCCCAGGGCAGGAGTAGCGTGCACTACTGGTCACCCATGGAAATATGTAGTAAGGGTTCAAGCAGATCATATCTTTGGAATCAGTGATTCATCTTGGCTACCAGAACAACTGCAAATGTCAGATCTACAACTTTCCTCTGGTCTTGGGCTTTGCATGGCAAAACTTTTATTTACATTATTTATTTATAAGCCTTTACAGACAATTTGAAATATAGCAGCTAGGTTGCCCAATTTTAGTAATTTTTTTTTTAACTCTCACAAATTCAGGATTAAACACAAATCGTTGTAAAATATGCCAATTGAAATAGACAATGAAATACAGCTTTACTCTTCATTAATTGTTGTATCTTAGGTGACTGCAGGTGCATGTTAATGAGTTACATGACTAGTGCAATACAATTAAATGCAGCTGCATATGTTTACAAGGCAGCAGAACCAAATTACAGGTATCAGGAGCACCCATAACTCATCCATAATTGACAATTTTCATATTACTGGAATAAGGAATCAAGTCATGCGGATGATTACTGCATTTGCCTTTGAGCACTAGGGACCTAGGTTCATTTCTTATGCAGCATCACAAATGAAACAAATTACATGCTTTCAGGTTAGGATAGACCTGAAAGCAAAAGCACCACTGAAAGACAGCCAAAAACCAAAAATCATTCAGATTCTATTTAACTGTCAATAAAAGTTCATGAATGGCTGACAGTTGATATAATGTAAATATATTGTTAAGTAAGTTGCAACCTTTATGTATGAATCATCTCATCTCAAGCACAAGACTGAGCAAGGTTCTGATCAGATTTCCGTTGGTGGAAGCCTGGAGTAACCCACAGATTTCAGTGGCATTACTCCACCTTTTGCACAGATGGGAATGAGATGAGAATGTGTGCCTACGCCTTTTTTGTTTTCTTTTACATGTCAAGCTGTCGTGTTCTCCTCTTCCAGGTTTATCAAGTAACTCATTGGGGAGACAAGTTTTATTTCAACCTCAGCAGGACCTTACATAAAACATATGACCTTATACAAAGTCATGCTCTTTGCTTCCCTGGCTGAGAGCCGGCCCCGGGCCCCAAGAAGCTGAGGCTGCCCGCTGGGTGGCAGGGAGAGCCAGCCCGGTCCCAGGAAGCCACAGCCACCTGCCGCCAGGGAGCTGACCCCAGCTGTGCCTGCGAGCTGGCCCCGGCGGAGGCCACTGCTGCCCCAGTCACAGCCAGGACCACAGATTCCCGGGGCCGGCACCCCAGCCGGGGACCCAAGGCTCCCACCGGGACCTGGCCCCGGCCAAGTCCCCACACCGCCAGCAAGCTGGGCCCCATGCACCTGCTCTGTTCCTGGACCTGCCTGCTCCACCCTGGGGGTGTGGAGGGCCAGCCCAGAGGCCAGGTGAAGTGCTCCCTGCAGAGCAAAGCGCGGCCCTGGTGGGGCCACGGCGCGGAAAAGGAAAAAGCTTAAGTCGACTTAATAACACTTCCTTTTAGGTCAACTTAAGTCTTAAATTGACTCCTTAAATCGACCTAAGGCCAGTGTAGATGGGGATTAACGCTAAATCAACTTTATTAAGTCAACTTAAAGCCAATATAATGGCTCTCTCTGCCGTTAATTTGACTTAAAGTCGACTTAACTAGGTCAACTTAATTTAAAGTCAACTTAATTTTGTAAGTGTAGACATAGCCAAGATTAGTAAGGGTTACAAAATAAGACTCATCGTTTTTTGGATGGGGTATACTTTAATTTATACCCTTCTCTCTATGTCTAGATACAGATACACACCTCTATATCCATCTCTATATAAACAAACATCTATGTTATACAACTGTGCTGCATAGGGAAAATTCTAGAAAAAGACTCCAAGGGAAAATCCTGTCTTTAGAAAGTGCCAAACAGACAAGAGTCTCTTTAAGATCTCTGGAAAATCTTCCACTTACCATGGGTTGTATGACCTGACCTCACCCTGTTTATATGGATCCACCTCCTGGGAGTCTAGATGTTCTAAAGATATGACTAATACATCCTCTGGCATGTCAGCAGGCATGGTGAGAACCAGCAAGCAAAAAGTTAATTGTATTAAGAGCTTTGCAAAAAACAAAAACCCACACATGCAAAAATAAGCTTGTTAAATTAATAAATCAGCAGTGTAGCAACTTCTCTCAGTCCTGGTGGATACGTACATACAAGACAAAATTTCATGACAAATTACTGATAAAGAAATAAGCCTATTTAAAGGGACACCTGAGATTTTCTTTTTAAATCCGTGTTTTATAGCGTACATTCATTGTCTACGATACTTTCAGTGTTTCCAAACTTAACTTTTTTGCTCATCAGTTTTGTCTTTTGGGGCAAATTGATTTTTGCTTGCCTTTCTAACAACAAAAAATGTTACTTTCTGGAAGTGAAAAGGAGGACAATCTCCCTGGTGGGTTTACAGTTTTGTTTATTTATTACCGTGAGCCCTTCATGTGGTATCTATTGCTGCATTCTACAAAGGTGAACTTTTAAAGGCTCTGAGGTAACTGAACATGTCCACAAACACCATAAAGGGGGAAAAAAAAAAACAAAAAAAAACTTTGAGTGTCCAAAACCATCTAGCTAATCAACTTTTGGATGGGAACATCCAGCCAGCCCATCTGCTGCTTTGGCTGGTGGTGTCCTGAGGTCTCCTATTCTGCGTATACTTGAGTTCACAGTGATAACTCACAGTGCGTAAAGTTAAACAGAGCTATTCATGGTGTGTAATGTTCAACATGCGTGTTTGCTGAATAGGGTCCTGACTAATGAAAAAGGAGTCGAGGATAATAAGACACAGGGGAATTGTGGAAAGGAAGGGAGAAAACAGAGAATAATGTAGAAGATGTGGAGAGGGAGGTTACATTCTTTTATTAGATGAAAATAATTTACACCAAATTAAGGTAGCATTCCAATATGGAGGGCTTAATTGTCTCACAATTCATCCTTCAGGAGAATTGACACTCTACTGCATGGCTGTACACATAGAGGTGGCTCTTGTGGTATGTGTCCAGCTACCTGAAAAATACTTTTAAGTCACAAAGTGAATAGGAACAGTACAGGGGAAACTCCTCCTATGCTTTTTCTCTTGCAATTCATTGTAAATCAGACTTAGCCAGGCTGGTCTTTCTAAGGCAAAATAGGGAAAAAAAATTAATCTGAGTATTCGTTTGGAAGTTTCTACACTGGATCCATATTATAAATGTATACATGGGTTTTATTTTGAAAAAAATTAAAGCAGCATTTTGCAAATTACTATTAGCAAGTTGGTATTTGCTATATTTTTTTACATCATGCACGTTACATTTATGGGCTTTATCACTGCCAAAAAGGTCACAGGCTCATGCTTCTCTGTATAGCCAATTGAATGTTCCATGTGTGAGAGCTTAAGACCTGGTATAAGATCAATTCCCTAAAAATATTCCTAGCAACAAACTTTGCTCTCTGGTCTAGTTAGAGCTGTGAGATATTTTTTAGATGAGTGGTTTATTAAACCGAAAAAGGAGCTTAATGTTGACCAAAACTACTCCTGAACTGACAAGAGGGCTTTGTATCCTGCTGTGATGCAATCACCTATTTCTGTGAATGCTCAACATGGCAAGATTCTGATAAATGGGACTTTAGAACACAGAGCCTTTAGCTTACCGTGGCCCAGATTACTTCCCCCATCAGATCCAAGCCCAAATCCCCCTGCCCGCACAGACAGATGGATCTGTGGGAGGTGGGGAGACCAGCTTCCTTCTCCACACTGTTCTGGCCTTGCAGAAGGTATTTGGCAGACGAAGGTGGTATGTGGAGAAAGCAGCAGGCGGGGGGGGGGGGGGAGAAAACAAAATAAAAGACCCCACACACACTCATCCCCCCAAACACTTCAGCCCCACTCACTGTCTTTAAGTGAAAAAGTGAATGCTGTGTGGGACTGTATTATCTTTTCTGCGGAGGTTTGTGGGCAAGTCACATGGCTTATTCCATATGGGCAAAGTCCCACTCCCCACCCAAGGAAGGATCCAGGACTCTGTTTGGTGATTCAGTTAAACTATTATTGAGAGCTGTCACTAACCTCCCTCACACGCCACTCCCACCTGACTGCCACCAGAAGAACAGCAATCCATCCGTACCTTAATGGAAGCTACTTATATCCCGTAGTAGGAGGCTATACCAGCTTCGCTTAGTCGCTAAGTGATCGAACACAAATCTGTCACCCCAGATGGTTTAGCTGATAGCATCTGTGGCTGAAGTGCCAAGAAAGGAAGCCATGCTTCTTACCACAGCATATAAAAAGAAAACTCTCCTGCAATCATATTTCTTCACTGCTAGCCCAGCATCTTGGTTTAAAAAAAAAATCATGTACCCTAATGTTCTGTCTTAGTAAATAATGAAAATCAACCTTTACATTTTTAGTAAGGATACTCAATATTTCCCCGTTAGAGATACTTTTCTTTTTCATTTCAGTCCAATCTTCAGTTGATGGACAATGAACACATTATAGAGTTTCTGATTTTCTGTTAAGTTTAAAGGACATCTTTGTCTTCATTATATGTGAAAGAAGTAGCTTACAATTTTCATTGCTATTTTTCAACTGAGTTCATAATGTACATTATTTGTGCGTGGTTTTGCTAGAAATGTAGCAAGCGTTCACACACACTTTATCATGTGATTGTCACCACCATATGTATAATCATATCCATGTAATTTAACATGTACCCATGGCCACATAATCAATACACTAATCAAGGTCTCTGGAACGCATTCTAAGAGATCAATCCCTCAACAGTTTTAAAACAGATTTTTTTTTAAAAACTGGCTATCGGGTGTTTCATCTCTCTTCTGTAAATGTAGCTTTTCTCCCCATACATTAACCCTACTCAGGTCCTGGGACAATGTCAGTTTGGTTGTTGAGCAGTAAGAGCACTTTTAGTTATATAAATATCACAATTAAAAAATCCATTATTTCATATCCCTTCAGAGATAGACGCAGATGATCTAGCCTCTTGGAAAGGGCTACACAACAAATGTAAAGCCACTGTGTGTGGAATATCAAGCTCAGCTAATTTAGCTTCTCTATCTGGCATTCCATATGCACATAGATATCTTAGGCATGAGACTATAGGATGAAGTCACAATATTATTTTGAATTTTAATAGATTTTTTTAAAAATCAGCTGTTCAATGCGTGACAAACTTTTTGCTTGTATTATCTAAATATATGCACAGACTACATTAACAAATGTAGCTAAACATATGTAGAGAGCAGACCTTGCAGCTGAATTATGATGGAGATTAAACAAACATGCCTTGAGAAAAAAAGATGAAACTAATCCGCTTATATACTTTATATCACCAGAAATGTAATTTGAGAGGAAGCATGTGACGGAAAGTCAGGTTAGGGACTACTTAAAGAAGTTGGATGTGCACAAGTCCATGGGGCCAGATGAACTGCATCTGAGGGTGCTGAGCGAGTTGGCTGAAGTGATTGCAGAGCTGCTGGCCATTATCTTTGAGAACTCGTGGCGAACAGGGGAGGTCCCGGAGGATTGGAAAAAGGCAAATATAGTACCTCTATTCAAGAAAGGGAAAAAGGAGGATCCGGGGAACTACAGATTGGTCAGCCTCACCTCAATCCCTGGGAAAATCATGGAGCAGGTCCTCAAAGAATCCATCCTGAAACACTTGGAGGAAAATAGAGTGATCAGGAACAGTCAACATGGATTCACCAAGGGCAAATTGTGCCTGACCAACCTGATTTCCTTCTATGATGAGTTGACTGGATTTGTGGATGCGGGAAGAGCCATTGACGTGGTATACTTTGACTTTAGCAAGGCTTTTGATACAGTTTCCCACAGCATTCTCGTCGGCAAGTTAAGGAAGTATGGGTTGGACGAGTGGACCGTAAGGTGGATAGAAAACTAGCTAGATCAACGGGCTCAGCAGGTAGGAATCAATGGCTCAATGTCTAGTTGGCAACCAGTAACGAGTGGAGTGCCCCAGGGTTTGGTCGTGGGGCCCGTTCCGTTCAACATCTTCATTAATAGTCTTGATGACGGGATAGACTGTGTGCTTAGTAAGTTTGCGGATGACACCAAGTTGGGGGGAGTGGTAGATACTCTGGAGGGCAGGGACAGGATCCAGGGAGACTTAGACAAATTGGAACACTGGGCCGAAAAAAACCTCATGAGGTTCAACAAAAACAAGTGCAAATCCTGCACTTAGGACGGAAAAATCCCATGCACTGCTACAGGCTGGGGACCGATCGGCGAAGTAGCAGCACTGTAGAAAAAGACCTGGGGGTTATGGTGGATGGGAAGATGAATATGAGCCAACAGTGTGCCCTTGTTGCCAAAAAGGCCAATGGCATATTAGGCTGCATCAGTAGGAGTATTGCCAGCAGATGGAGGGATGTGATAATTCCCCTCTATTCGACACTGGTCAGGCCGCATCTGGAATATTGTGTCCAATTTTGGGCTCCCCACTACAGAAAGGATGTGGACAAATTAGAAAGAGTCCAGCGGAGGGCAACAAAAATGATTAGGGGGCTGGGGCACATGACTTATGAGGAGAGACTGAAGGAACTAGGCTTAGTCAGTCTACAGAAGAGAAGACTGAGGGGAGATTTGATAGCAACCTTCAACTGCTAGAAGGGGTGCTCAAAAGAGGAGAGAGCTAGGCTGTTCTCGATGGTAACATAGGACAGAACAAGGATCAATGGTTTCAAATTACAGCTGGAGAGATCAAGGATGGATATTAGGAAAAACTTTCTCACTAGGAGGGTGGTGAAGCATTGGAATGGGCTACCTAGGGAGGTGGTGGAATCTCCATCTTTGGAGATACAGTGAAACCTGGATTATCCAGTCCTCAATTAACCGTACATTTGGTTAACCGGGATCGCGGAACCATGGGGGATCGGGTGACCACAGAAGCTCCGCCGGAGCTTCTGCGGCCACCCGAACCCCTGGACTGTGCTGGGGGGCTGGCTCCGATTCGAGCCGACCCCCCAGCTCAGCTCCCGGGCTCGGCTCTCAGCAGGAGCTGCGGCGTTAAGCCGCCGCAGCTCCTGATGAGAGCTGGGGGATCGGGTGGCCGCAGAAGCTCCCCCGGAGCTTCTGCAGCCACCCGAACCCCTGGACTGTACTGGGGGGCTGGCTCCAATTCGAGCCGACCCCCCAGCTCAGCTCCCGGGCTCGGCTCTCAGCAGGAGCTGCGGCGTTAAGCCG
>ML685770.1:21635609-21670298 GCA_007922175.1 Pelusios castaneus
CGGGGTAGCCCTAAGTCGACTTAGGGCTACCCCAGGACTACACCAATGCCCTCCCTGCTTGGGGGGGGGCACAGAGGGAGCCTGGCATGCCCCCCCAAAGGGCAGGGCAGAGCCCTGTGTGACGCTGTCTGGATTTAGGGAACCATTTATGATATTATTTCCTATTAATATCAACACAATGGTTGTATTCCTTATGTCCTTAATGGCTCATCAAGTTTCTCCCTGGACCCACTGTACCTGGGAGCTTCCTTAACATTAAGGACACAATGGTTGTACAGAGCCTGTCTCGGGTGTGTCCACAGACTCACACAAGTTACAGTATAGATATAACAACCATATTCCTAACTTCTAATACAAATACAATTCCTATATATGAACTATATAATCATTCCCAGCAAATTACTACCTTTTTATCGATACCAAATATGTCATAGTTCCTATGGATTATAGCATTTATGAGATATTGATAGAAAATAATATCATAAATGGTTCCCTAAATCTGGACAGCGTCACACCCTGCCCACATGCCCTGCCAGGGTCCCTGTCCCCCTTTGCCCCATTGTACACAAGGGGTGCCCCCCCCGCCACCGTGGACCTGCCCAAGGTCCCCCTAGCCCCTAGAAGTTGACCTCGGCATCCAGTGTGGACGCTCTAGGTCGACTTTGTACGTTCCCCTTTAAGTCGACTTTAATTTTAAGTGTAGACTCACTAAGTTGACTTAAAATTACAAGTGCAGACATAGCCAATGCGTCTACGCCACCCCTGCTGAGAATCTAGCCCATAGTTGTTGTTTTTTTTAAATTAACAAGAATGTTTTAAAAAAATATTTCAATACAAGGATAATCTTCAGGGGGAGAGGGGTCTGCAGGCTAGCCATAATGCAAACTAGACTGTGATCCCCTAACTCAGCCATGGTAAATTGCACCTCACATCATCAGTAATATTACTGAAGTCAGTTTCTTTTGCATGTCATCGTGAAAGTGGCTCTTCAAGGGAGACATGACTGCAGTGGTATATTGGTAAAAAGAGGGTAAATTAACCTAAACTAAATTCCATCGTGCTCAAACGAGAATCAGGTATACTCTGAAACTAAACTCTATATTTCCCCAAGGAGAAGTTTTACCCTGCTCTGTTTATCCTTGACTATATTACTGCATGAATGTGACATGGCCTTGTGAACCAGCTCAGAAGACATCACACTGCGCGCATGTGCACTATTTTATTGGGATATACAAGTTATTATACAGCTAGATCTTCCTTACAGGTCTTTCCTTCAACAAAGAATACCCACATTTTGCTCCATCCTCCTCCAAATCAGATACACTTTAGCAGCTTCAGCATGCTTCCAGTAGAATTTACCCTTTCAACAAAAAGGCTTAACTCAAGAAACCCAAACATAAAGTCTACCTAGAAAATTATTAGTCCTGCATAGTCCTGGCATGCAGGTTAGTATGGACTATGCAATTATTAGTCCTGAGAGAAGAGAAAATACTGAGAGAATATTTAGCTCCCTTCCATTTTAAAAAGAAAGCACAAAATGGAGAGTACACCAAACTATTCCTGACCTTCAGTACAGGTGTCTCGAGGAAAAGTATTTGTCAGAATGAGAGAAGTAGAAAAAATTAATTGCCCATCGGAAAGCAGAATGTTCATGGCTCAGGAAAGCACAGAGAACAAAGTTTGTCTAAGGAAGTGACAGGGCGGATGTGGGATGATTGATCATGAGTGTGTCATAATGTCTCAGGGGCTCAGCAAGGGGACATGGAAAGACAAGGCAGTGAGTTTATTTTTAACATTTTCTTTTTCCTCTCCTTCTAGGACACAGATAAGAGGATGGGGGCAGGGAAAGGACACCTTCATCTGAATCCCACAGATATCTGCTTGTCCCTCAGCCCACCATTTCTTCATCCTGGGGGCTCAAAAATACATTTAACTTGCTTTCTAATGTATGATTTTAAAAATAGGTGAGCATGCAAGAGTGTTATGTAGAGAAGTTGCCATGGTGAACCTGTTCAACTGAAGAATAATTACTAGAGGAAAATTGCATACTGTACCAGGATTGCTCCTTCAATCTTTACTCAGGCAAAACTCCCACTGAACTTAGCCTGCTGTCACACAGTTTTTCTATCCCTTTTGGGTTTGCTGAACAAACTTATACCATGTTCCCCTGTGAAGAAACACTAATTCTTGTGTGTTTAGTGCAGCACATTGAGTAGACTATTTCAACCAAAATCTCCTTTTTTAAAAAAAAGTCAGACTCCGTCCCTTGCACCCTACCTAGTAGCAAAAGGGGGTGTTCTCACGAACAGGATGAGCAGCTAGTTTAATGATTTGAGAAGTAAAAAAACCTCAAAAATAAAAAGTACACACTGCACTCTTTCTAGGGAAGTCAGAAATGCAGCTAAACAGGCCCCTAAAACACCACTGAGCTCCCTATTTTTTATTTAAATAAAAAATACTTACTAGAAACCCAAAGAGAAACTCTTTTAGACAGGTTCCAGGTAGCTATTGATGCTAACAAAAGATGACCACAATTTCTTTGCACTGAACAGAACAGGTCAGAAATTAGAGTTTGTCTCTTCAAATAGCAGCGTGACAGAAAAACTTTCTGGTTCAGAGAAATGTTTTCAAATGAATTATTTCTTTTTCGTAGTTGCTGTATATTTTGGAGTTTAACAGCCTCGTAGCAAAGCAATAAGCTGAGAAATACACTCCTCCCAGCTTTGCTGACTTGCTGCCTTTGTACTTCTGTAAATACTTCTGTGCCTCAGTTGTACAGTAATTTGCTACAATATCATATCTGTAAAAAATACGTCCTATCTGATCCTTTTAAGTGTCTTCTGTACAGAAAGCAACACATTTTCCTAAGGGTTAGGGCCTTTCACATTCTCCTGAATTCCATGAAAGCACCTACATCAGATTTGGCCCAAGCGCAATTCATGGGCCATATGAGCCCATTGGGTTCCGAAATGCATCCTGCAGCCCTCATGACCTCATCTTAAAACACAGGGGTTATGTCTACAATAGAAAAAGTTATGTCGACTTTAAGTCGACTTAATAAGGTCGACCTTATTAAGTCGACTTAACGAAGTGGTTATCCTGAACGGGGACTTAGTAAATCAGCTTAATTGCCCTTAAATCGACTAAGGAGTCAACTTAACAGTTAGGTCGATCTAACCCACAGTTCTTACTACGTCGATCTAACCTTTCATTAAGTCGACTTATGGTGTGGACAGGGACTAAGTTAGGTTGACTTAAGCCTCCTTAAGTCAACCTAACTTGCAAGGGTAGACATAGCAGATATTTTCATTCCAGAAGCAATATAAACAAAGTTGAAAAAGGCACTCTTATTCTGGAAGAAGTGTCCACATGGGCATATCGATCTCAGCAGCACTGGACCCACCAGATGAGCACCTCCTGAGGATGGTATTGGGGAATAGCTCAAAATAGACTGCTGTCTGATGGTCCGCCCTTGGTCTCCACAGAATCACCAACATCTGCAAGGCCAGATGAAGTTGTCTGAGTGGGGCTTAAATTTAGTTTCGCTAGAGCGTGTTACATCATCCTTTAAACATAAACACACACAAATATTTAGGCCCTGATCCTGCAGTTCCATGCAAGCAACCTTGGAGCCCACACAGAGTTCGTTCAGCCTCAGAAGTGGTCTGTCGGCATTGAGTTCACTGAAGGATTGTGCATGGATCCAAGTTAACATTGTTGGTTCCATGAGAATCCAAGCTACCTAACAGGGAGAAGACTGGGGAAAAGAAAACAATCTTTTAAGAAATACCCAGAAACAGAAAAAGCCTCTTTACTGAAAGTTATAAATTAAACGCCAGTTATGCACTAGTACAGCAGTTAAGAGCCAGTCCAATTACAAAATTTAATTAATTAAGCTGCAGGCATTGTTCATTTATTTAAAAAGCCTCAGTACATCTAGATTAGACAACCAGTTCAGCGAAGCAGCAAATATAACTAGACGTTCAGCATTAAAAGACTGACTATGCAAGTGGAGCGGTGGTTGGGGTATAACTCATGCCATTTCTGCCAAAAAGGAACTACCACGTAGCGTTTTCTAAATTCTCCTCACAAACTGAATTAGAGACAAAAGAGTGGTTCTATGTCCAACTGAAAAATGTGGCAAATATCAGTTACTGGTTTGAGCAAGACAAGGCAAATAAATAAATAACCCCAAAAGGATACAGTTAATCCTTACAAAGGAAGACATCTTATTCCATTGACAGCCATCAAAATCTGGTAGATCACACTGATCTTTATGTTAAAGGCACCACTGTCGGCAGAGACGCATGCTCAGTGTGACAGATCTAGCTAGTAGCTGTAATGGCCTTGAAAAAAAAACTGTATTGTATTAAGTTTATGTATTATTGTGGGTGGAGACTGTATGTAACCTCTCTGCGGGGGAGAGTGGGGGAGAAGTGACAGGTGTGAAATATGAGAGTTCAAAAGATGAGGTCCAAAGAGATAGCCGTGTTAGTCTAGTTAAGCAAAACAGAGTGTCTTGTGGCACTTTTAAAGACTAACACATTTATTTATTGCATGAGCTTTCATGGGAGAAAATCCCACTTCATCAGATGCTTGAACAAATGAGACAGACCTCAATTCAAATTCCCCAACTCTGGTTAGGCAAAAAGTGAAGTTCCTTGAAGCTCTACCCTAAAGGGAGTGTCATTCTCTGCTAATTACCTCTAACTAAAGGCCAACTGTATCAAGAAACAGCTGATCTGTCTGCTCTGGTTCAAGTTCTAGGTCTAAAACATATGAGGAAATCCCATTGATGGGTTTTGAGCATCAAAACCTACCAGAGCTTTTGGTTGAAATTTGAGTGATGTCTGGTCATCTTTTTAGCGTGCATGTAAGATCCTTTTATTGATTTAATAGGTCTTCTCTGTAATTTTTACTCTAAGGATAAATGTGCTTGCTTAGAAGGAGTTTGTAATAAACTTATAACTGCAGGAAATACACTAGTCATAGTTGTTGGAAAGGAAAGCAAAGCAGAGGGTCTCTCCTTTTTAGATAGTCTGGTTTGCTGGGGTTATAAAAACAGAAATAAGCCACTTGAACCAAAATAACATCCACACATAGGTTTGCGACACCTTTCTGAAAGGAAGCACATGCTCCAGAATAAGCAAGTGAAAGGAAGGAAGAGGTATGGGACTGAGGATGATCACAGAGGAGCCTGAGGGGCAGATATGGACATGAGATCTCAGGTAGGAAGAGGAAAGTATAGACCCAAAGTAGGTGAATAGAGCTGTCAGTATGGGAAGAGGTGCTGGTACTGAGGTATTAAGAAGAAAGAAAGCAAAAAAGCTTATGGGAACAATCAGATTTAGAAGACTGACTGTTTGACTTCGATGACTAAGTGAGATAAGATGGTGATCTATAAACTCAAAAACAGTGTGGAGAAAGTGCATAGGGAAGTGTTATTTACCCTGTCACAACACGAGAATCAGGAGGTCACTCAATAAAATTAGTAGGCAGCAGGTTTTAAAAAAAAACAAAAACCTAAGGAATTATTTTTTCATATATTTCAGTCAAGCTGTGGAACTCATTGCCAGGGGATGTTGTGAAGGCCCAAAGTATAACTGGGTTCTAAAAAGAATGAGTTAATGGAGGCTAGGTCAATCAATAGTTATTAACCAAAATCATCAGGGATGCAATCTCATGCTCCACGTGTTCCTAAACCTGACTGCCAGAGGCTGATACTGGGCAACAGATCACTTGATAATTGCCCTATTCTGTTCCTTCCCTCTGAAGCACCTAGCATTGGTCACTGTTGGAAGACAGCACACTGGGCTACACGGGCCATTGGTCTGACCCAGAATGGCCATTCTTATGTTCTTAAGTAATGGAAGTGGGGGAGAAGGAGAAAATGGTAAGTGGATATGGAGAAGACTGGATGGATGAGCAGGAAAGGTCTCTGAAGAGACAGAGGTAGTAAAGAAGCCAAAGAACAGATGGGAGACCTGGTGGGAAAGCAAAGATGAGAGGAAGAGACCAGAATGGCACTCACTGTTCTGGGATATGACTTGGAGGCACCCGCTGTGGTGAGAAGGCATCATTACCCATGTGGAAAGGTTGCAGGTCAGTTATTCCAAGAAGCAGTGGGTGACATGCTCAAAATGCCTGGGGAACTCTGTGATGCTATAAGGAGTGTTTCAGCTGTTTCTAAGGTGGAGAGCTTGACACTGAATAAGCAGACTGTGGCTGCCCTAAGTTTTTCAGTGGTACTGGTGGTAAATACTGTCACTGGTATAGTGCCAGAAATGTGACATTACAGACCTAGGGAACTGGCATTTAGGAGAGAAAAGTCTCTATTTACAGTCATAATTAATAAGGCCAGTAATACATAAGTATATTTACTCTTGTGGAAACAAGATTGTCAGGTTATACATTTGGAAATGAATCGGTCAGTTATACACAATTAAATACACCCTGATTTGCATTCTACCATGATTTTCTGCTGACAAGCCTATAAAATCAATAGACAGAAACACACTTGAAACAAAGCCGACAAATAGTCAGAAGCCCAAACATTACATTGCTCAAAACTGATTTCTAACCAAGTAGAGGCAGAGGGAAAAGCAAATTAAAAATTAAGTAAAACTAGTTTATCAGTGATCTTATTTCCTCATCTAGAAGAAGTAGTATCTCAGATTCTACTGTCTTGTAACAGCGTTTTTGCTCCAACATTCCTAGAGGTCAGTAATGGAAAGCAGATTGCAGTGGTTGCCGAAGGCACTTTTAACCCATACAACTGATCCATTGTCTCTTCTGTATCTCCTAGTATTCCTTCTTGGAAGTTTGCTTTTTGTCTATTGTTATACAAAGCTGATTCTTCCCCAATAATGATAACAATAAATCTATTTTTTCTGGCATAGTTTCATATAGATTTTTTCCTTCAGAATAATATGTTGTTAATGCTCTGACTTATTAAACAGTACCATTAACACTGTTTAGTTTTATTTTTATACCATTGCCCTTTTGCTTGGGAGCCATAGAATTCAAGGCTTTGCAGAAGTCTGGTTTACCTTTGGCTAAACTTTAAAATAACAGTAAGCCACAACATTTCATGCAGCACTTTACTGCTGATAATTAGCCACTGTTCTGGCAACCAGTACAACTGGGGTGGGGTGGAACTCAATCAGTTTGTCAATCTTCGCAGTCTCTCTCCCTCATTATGTAATATAATCAATTACTAAGAACTGGTGCAAGTAATTAATTTAGCATTTAATAAATACTTAAGAGAATTTGGATCTTAGGGCACGTCTACACTAGCAATTTAGGTCGACTTAAGGACTCTTAAGTCGACCTAAATTACTCCATGTCCACACTGGACTTTCATTAAGTCAACTTAAGAAACTCCTTAAGTCGACATAATAACTACCCCTGCTTAGGTCGACTTAAGCCTTAAGTCGACTTCTTAAGTCAACTTAAGGATGGTTTGGACAGGGAGTAGTCCTTAAGTCGACTTTATTAAGTTGACTTAATGCCAGTGTGGACGCCTATGTCCTTGGATCATTTCAGTGGACAATAGTGGTCATGTCCTTCCTTGGTTGACTAATGTCAGTTTCACAAGCTCCTCAGCTCAAAAGATGTCTTGTACTACCCTACCCCATCCCCTGGAACGAGGGAGAATATTCCAGTAAGTGCTGCTCATTCCTTTTAACTTGCCAAGGTCCAAATATGGGATGCACTATGTGACCCAGAATGAGGATTCCAGCACGTCATAGAATCCTTCTGAGTAAGAACTCTATAAATAAAAGCACAACTCGGGCTATAGGGATTGCAGTGAATAAGGAGTATAAAAAACCATCAGTTTGGTAATGAAAGAACATGAAAAAAAAAATACAACACTAGTTCAACTGAGAACATCGGGGACCATGAGCTTTGAGAAATCCAGCAGAAGATCAGTAACGTACATTGAGACTAAGAAGTATCAGGTTGGTGTGGATCTTTCAATGCCTGAAAAAGCAAAGGCATTCTTGTGCATTGAATTATGAAGCTTGAATTTAACAACATATGTCATATGTTGCATTAGCCCAAGGAAGATCATCAGGGGCTATTCTAGAATATATAATCCCTAGAAAGAGAAGGGGTGCTTTGAAATCTGTGTTTCTTTTGTTTTCCAGATTCGAAAATATATTTACTTCAGACTGTGTTTTTGTCCCAAGCAAAGAGAGGAAAAGTTATTCAAACTGCTTTAAATTTCAGATTTTCATTATGCAAACAAAAAAATTGCTGAGGCATTCAGATTAATGGATACAATTACAATCTTTATCCCAGTTCCTTGTGTAGATACACTGCAGCAAGGTGTTTCATCTAAATGATCTCTAAATATAATCAGCAACTAATAGAAAATATTACCTTCCAACACCTGTGGCTACTGAAGAGCTATGTGGTTCATTTGGATTACATTATAAACAGTTACTTGCCGGGTAATAGACCACAGCTCATACTGCCCATTGTCTCCTCTCTACCCCCTCCTTTTAAATTAGAGAATAGAAAAGTACCTGAAGAAACTCTTAATGGGCAGAAAATCCACTTTCCACAATGCCTTCATAATTCCAACTAAGGCAAAGAGATTTGTTCTTGGACTGACAGAACCCAGAAGGAATACAAGTAATTTTTTCAATATTCTAACATACACTGAAATGAGGGGTTTAAACTAGAAAGGCCCTGTCAATTACACATGATACTGATTATCCTATTTGTATTGTGGTATCATCCAGAAGTCCACTGTGCCAATACCAATATAACAAACAGAAAGCCAGTTTCTTTTCCACAGAGTTTTTCCATCTGAGTCGATACTGAGAGAGCCTGTGCTCTATTTGTAAAAAAAAAAAAAAGGTGCCGGTACTCGGTCAAGGAACTGGGACTGCCGGCCGCAGTGGCAGAAGCCAGGGTCAATCACTGTGGAAAAAACGGTGACAGTACTCAGTACTCCTGAGTACCATCACAAAAAGAGCACTGGATAGAGCAATATTATATGTATATCAAGACATCTTGGAGAGAATCAATTATTGAAGTAGAACTGAAGTCTAGTAACAGGCACACGATACTGAACATTCTGCAGGAAATGATAGAAAGATGCCTTGTTTTTTTTTTTGTTTTTGTTTTTTTTTGTTTTTTTTTTTTTTACCAGAGAGACCTCATTAAAGGGCAGGGTTTTCAGAATTTGTCCATAATGCATTGCAATCGTGAATTATGAGGAACAGCCATGTTTCCAGTCCTCACACTGTGAGGAGACTGCAAATCATTCAAAAAAAAAAAAAAAATGTTCCAGAGGGGTAGCCGAGTTAATCTATTTCAGCAAAAGAACCAAGGAGCCCTGTGGTACAATGTTAGGTGTATGTGTACGCACTACGGAGAAGGGTGGGACACAAGGGCAATTCAAATAGTTCCAGAGGAATAGTTTGCTACCCTGTCTCAGCAAGCCAAATAAGTTGTTTTGAGTCAAAGAGTGGGGGAAGAGGGCCCTGTAACAGCAAATGCTCAGAAAGTAAGAATATTAATATAATTAAGGGCAAAACACACACCTGATACTGCGTGCCTAATAAACTGAGATCAGAACCTGCTGGATTGGGCCCTGAACAGGAAAGTCACATGTAGTTGGATATGCAATAGGCATATGCATGCCCAGTATGCCTTGGCTATGAATTCAGCACTCACAAAGTGTGTTTCATTATGACTGCATGCCCTGAAGTATGTTACTGCTCTCCTTAAAATTGCTTTTTCATTTTCCCCATAACTATAAGCCAGAAAGAGGTATCCTTCCATTATTGAAAGTAGTTCATGTTCAATTAAAAATTTGTCCTCCAAGGAAGTTTTTAATCAGGGTCTGGACTTTATATTAGATGTCACGCTCTATACCAAGTGGCTGAAGAATGGTTCATTCTGGTTCTGTACAAGTCACATTCCCTCAGTATTCATGTAGTTAGGCATTTCTGTAAAGGAGGATGAGGGGAACCTATCCTGATTTCCAAATATATGATCCTTCTCTGGTTTTCCCATCCTCTATTAAAGATTAAGAGTTTGGAGCCATAACAGACAGTACATCATCAAAAGTGCTTCATGATGTAAGAAAGACTAAATTATATATTTTTTGGTCTTATGGGTAAAAATCAGAGGTTGTTTTCTGTATCGTGCTCTCCTGTGATAGGGTTTAGTGATAGAGTTTGTCTAACACCACTGGGCAATGAAAATCTCTAGCTGGGATGAAATTCTCCTGTCTAAAGGACCAGAACAAGGCCTATACATCACTTTTGAGTGCTTAAATAGTGCACAGTGTTTGCACAATTTGATGCATACAAAAAAACTTGACAGGAGTTGAGCTGCTGGTGCGTGGAGACTGCTATCTACCATACAATGTCTTTGTACTCCTCCACATGTCTGCATCTGCCTCCTGTCTATTTAGACTGTAAACCCTCTAAAGGAGGGACAGTCTGTGTTCTATGGACCAGCACCGAGGACAATGAATGCTAGTCTATGACTGGGGTCCCCAGTGCTGTGGTAGTGCAAATAATAAATTACCTGTGATTTGCACAAACAAGTGTTTATTATGCACACACCAATAAAGGATATGCAAACACACTGGAGTTTGCAAAAATGCAAGTCAGGGATGGGGATTTTGAAAACATGGCTCTAACTGAGACACTAAAAACTGGACTAGGCAGACATCCACCCGTCACAGCCGATCATTTCACACAGTACAAACAAGTAGTTAGGTTTTGCTTTTCTTTAATAGATCACAACTATAGGATAGAGGTGAATAGGCAGGGGAGCCAACTATTTTCCTTGTAATTTTCAGATTTTCCTTTAACTGAACAAAGAATTTTCAGGATAATGCTAACGGCTAGGGTTATTCGTGGAAGACAGCCTATGTGAACTGCAGAGGAATCACCATGGGCAGACTATTTGAATTCAGCACCCACTGGAGGAAAACATCTCGTTTCCAAACTACTGGGGCTGTCTTAATCTGAGGTGATTGTAGAATGCTTAAACTGTGCATCCATCAGATGTTTTCTTAAATCTGCTTTCTTTTATACCAGTTATTAACAAAGGATCAAATACCCCCTTCATCTCTGCTGTAGCAGTTGTGATGAGATAATTTATGGACCCACACCCACTTTCTGGGATTGTCCAGAGACCTAAAATTTTGGTCATATAAACACAAAATATACTTCTTCAAAACATTAACAATAGCCCCTTGGAAATGCATCATAAGACAAGGGAAAGAGAAACCTACTATTACGATATGCCTAGGAGCAATACAACAGACAGGAGATGTGGATTAAATTATAGCCCCAATCAATTAATCCCAAAATTGATGGTTATTTATTATTACTGTTCCATATTCCAACACTTTTCTGGCTACTTTACAAAATAAGTCCCTGCCCCAGACTGCATACAATTGAAGAGCCCTGTCCTTCACACATTTATGTACATGCTGAAATGTATGCAAAAATCTGTGGAAGCCTGGGCGAGCTGATGTTCCCATATTCCTCCTGGCAGGCTATGAAAAGCTACCTCAGCTGAACACAGGAGATTAGGCACAAACAAAATGCCACCCAGAGGATCCAGAGTGATGGCATCCTGAAACCCTGTGGCTGGCTTATGGTCACTATTTAACTCTGCAGAATGTCTCAGGTGTCTGGGCAACCATGCAGGTTTCTGTCCTGCTGTGTCTCTGACCACACCTTGCTTTCTGATCTCCGGTCTCTGACCCTGACTCTTGCCTCCTGAATCCAGCCTGGTAACTACATCTGAGTTCCAGCATGACTGACTCTTATCGATCCTGGAGCTACTGATTAATCTCTGCTTGCCGACTCCCACCTCACGGCTGTCCTTGACTTGCGGGTGCCAAGTGTGTCCAACAGGGAAGAGTTCCTTCACCCCAGTCCTTTACAATACAAGCAAGCGAGAAGTTCCAGAGGCTGAAATCCATTTATATTGCTTGACCCAATTTATTCAGTTGTGTACCTTCTTATAACGAATCCCTTGAAATATTAATAGATGGTCAAAGTGTGGGGGAATGATTCTTTCATTTTGTAATGCTGTTCTGAAAGTGAGAGTCAAGATGTCTTTGTGGAATTCCATGTTTATTGTTGCTCAGTGGATTTCCAGATCAACTATGGGGGAATCTTAACTTCTGGCCCTACAAATTCAGGTTGTGAGATGAGAACCATGCTGGAATCTTCTACCTTTCTTATATCAACAGTATTAACATTTTCTGTCCTCAGTTACACTGTTGATATCCCATTGCCTTCTGGGGACTTCCAGTTGAAATTGATTGGAATCTGGCAAACCGTTCTATTTTTGATGGTCATAAAGGAACAGAATCCATCTGATTTGCTCAACACTGTTAGATGTTCAGGACAAACAGGAATTAAAAAAAAAACCAAACAAACCAAAAAAAAAAACCCCCAAACAACCTTATTGTCACTGTTGTCACCAAATGTGACTTTGGTAACAGATTTGCTGACTGATTGAAACATTACTATGAAAAAATGTCACTGAGTGGAATCAGTTAAAATAATAAAACTTCCAGAATTTTTTTCAGATAATTATTACAGAGACTACGATTTTATTACCTTCTACTTTTAGATCACAAAGCAGGCTATTGAAGATTTCCTGTTATTCTATATATTCCTTATTAAAAAAAAAAACAGGGGTGGCGGGTGGGAGTGTTAACTCATTTTCTCTTAGCAGGAAGAAAATAAATGTAGCTAATATAGTCATCCAATTGATTACAAGTAAATTAGCAAGAAATGAAGAAACCAGGTTTTCAATCAAGTTTTTTTTTCCAGGAAAAAAAAAGAATTTGGAAGAGACAAGACCTTCAGTTAAAGATTTTCTATATGGATTCCAGAAGCCTACACATTTCTGATTCTTTAGGGGAAAAGAGCATTTTAAATTGTGGATTAACATAATTTGTATTATTCCAAAGACACTCAGTAATTAATACCACAGGTCTGAAGCTGGTTTCTCCAAGAGAATTAATTCTATTCTATTCTCATCAAGTTCTTACACTGTGCCAGCCACTAGGGTATCTGAGCACCTTCCCATAATGCATTAAGGGGATGTATGCAGTGAAGATGGAGGTGTAATTTCCAGCTCAAGTAGACATACATGAGTTAGCTCTGATTGAGTTAATCTGTTGCAACACAAACAGCAGGATGGACTAAGACACTCCAGGTATGTGCCTTGGGTCTCAGAGAAGACTGTAGTTGGGTGGCTTATAGAACATTTCTAGGTTTAGTTTAGTTCTCTAGCTCAGAGTTAATGCACTGTAATCAGTCATATGTTCTTGAGTGGGTATTACACATGCCAGCTTGATGGTAGATGTACTTTGAATAATATGACTAGCATCTGTCATGCGGTCATTCTTTCTCTCTCTCCTCGGGGGAGAAGAGAAAAGGTCTGTGACTGTTTTTAATATGAAACAGAAGGTGACTGTTGTGCAAGAGGACATCAGAAGGTTTACATCTGAAGTCCCACTTAAGACCTGTAATGAATGAGACTTAAATAGTACTTAGACTTTGTGCTGGTCCTCTGGATGGGTGATTTCACTTCCATTGCATAACCCAGAGTTGTGAAAGAGCAGATACAAACGCCAACAATTGCATGCCTTCTTCCTAATGCACTTCTATGCAGACCTTCCATGTGCTGCCATCTCACTTCTAGTCTTCAGGAGTGCGTTGTCAAGCATGCCCGCCTAAGTGTCAAAAAGTACCAATAGACAACAAGAGAAGTCCAAAAAACTTGTAATCCAGTGGGCTGATTCAAATCCAGGCCTGAATAGCCATCTACTCTCGTTTGCACCACCATTCTGTTACTCTCCCTTCCCTATTCCTCTGTTACCTCAATCCATTGTGGACCTAAGATAGTTGTGTGATCCCCCACTAGAGTACCTGGGAGCCCTGTGTATTATTTCACATATCCTCACAACACCCCTCTGAGGTAGAGAAATACCATTAAACTCATTGTACAGAGGAAACACTGAGGAAGAGATATGGATTATGGCAGGGCTGTACAGGGCCAATTGGCCTACAGGGTCATCCCCCCCATGCTGGGGGTAGGGCGGATCAGCCCAGCCTCTGTGCTTCCACTCTACCCCTGGGACAGCTGCTCCACCCTGGGGGTGGGGCGGGCTGGCCCAGAAGCCAAGATCTGCACTCCCGCCCCAGCCCAGCCCACCCCACCCCTTGCCTTCAGCTTGCCATCAAAGGCAGCAGGGCGGGGGGAGTGGGCAACATGTCAGTGGGGGGCTTGCAGAACTGTGGGGCTCAGGGCGGTCACCCCACTTCCCCCTCCCCCTAAGGACAACCCTGGGTTATGCCAAGACTGAAATTGCAGGTGGTTATGGCAGCTCAAGCAGCTATCAGGAGACATGGAATAGTGAACCCTCAGGTACACAGTCTTGGACAGGGGCTATACGCATCCATCCCCAATCTGAGGTTACTTCTGGTAGGGCTAGCCCATGCTGACTGTTCTAGTAACCAGGCTAGCTGGATTACAGCTAATTTGCTATGTCTACTCAAACTGTAATGATTGCAGTTTAGACAAACCCACTTGTCACTTTCTGCTTCAATGGCCTTTGAATCAGACATTAGGACAGCATATGATTCCATCTGGGGGAGAGATGAGGCAGGGGAAAGAAACAAAATGGTCAAAATCAAGTTAGGATTGTGCAGCCACAGTTTACTCATCTGACCTGGCTTGATCTTTGCTTATGCTAAAATCAAAAATACATTTTCAATGGCAAAATGGTTCAAGATTGCAAAGAGCTAAAGTTCTGACTCAGATCAGAAATTATTCAAAATCAGGGGTATCTGAACCCAGTGTGTTGATTCTGTACATTCTACCAAGTGGATAATGGTTATTTAAAGGTATAATGTAGATACTTGCTGTTATGTGTTAATTTTTGCTACTAGTCATTTTTCACTTCCTGGCTGCTAAACTGTTTTCAATATACATCACTCAGTATCTTGACAGGAATCTAAAAGAAAGCAAGCCCTGCAAGAGGAATGCACTTTGCATTCAATCCACTAGTGCCAATTATAGTGAGTTCATCTGATGTGTGTTTGAAAATTTCCAAGGTGTTTAGTTTCGACAAGAGATTTCAAAGAGAAGTTGTTTTATTAAGCTGTACCCTTTAAACATAGAAATCACTGCAACTTAAAAAGACATCATTTTCACTACAAGCACTGGACTGTAAATTGTGTTTAACTCTTTGATTTCAAAGGACACATCACTTACTAGCTTTATAAGAAGACTTTCCATTTTAACTTATTTCACTGCACATGTTGAGATTTTATTAGCTAACCTCTTGTCCTGAGAGAAAATGTACAATCCTACTGCACTTTTATTAAGCAACCAGTTTATGAGTATCTGCCGAGAGGTCATTTAGGACAAGTGTTCCTGTATGCATTGTTTCTTAGATTGAAAACCCTGTGGGGCAGGATTTCTATGCACATTTATAGAACAATTAGAATAATTAACTTCTAATCTTAACTGGGGCTTTTGGGACCAACTGGAATATAAATAATTTAAGAACATAAACTTCATGTACATATAGCAGTCACAAGTAAAAATGCAGTATCTGCCACCAGTCATTGAAGTTAGTTGAGATTACTGTTTGCCCACATACTTAAATTAGTGGTGAAGGTGCTTTATTTGTTAACAAATGTTGAAAGTTAATGGTGACCCTCTGTATATACCTATATGATGTAATGTTCTATACTGGAAAAAACAGTGGAAGTCCTGAGGCACCTTAAAGACTAACAAATTTCTTCAGGCATAAACTTTTGTGGGCTGCCACACACTCCATCAGATGCATTACAATGTTCTGTACTGAGGTAGGTGGGGAGGGGGGGAAATTGTTGTATTTATTTTTAGAAATATTGTAGCTATTTGAAAGTTGCCCAGAGGCTTAGAATATTAGCTGTATTTCAAGGAGTGAAAGACTAGTGAGCAGAGTGCAGGTGATGTAATTAAAGCTGCATGATAAATACAATTTATGACATGGGTCCATAATATTTCCAAGGATATGATCTCACACATAAATTAATGTATATGCATGTAGGTGCACTCGGATGGATAATTTAATTTTGTTAAATATATGTATGCTGAAGTTACATTTTATGTGCACAATGGTACATATAAATTTAAATAAAGATTAAAATCAAAGTAACTGAAAATAAATCTTTAGTCAAAAATTCAGAAGAGCTATAGCAACATTTGATTTTTATTCTACTGGATGACTTTAAAGCTCGACAATTTGCGGCACTGGGTCTAACAGACAAAGGGGATGGCGATGAGATTTCCATCACACAGGAGAAAAGACTAAAATGATGATACTTTAAAACAATATGAAGGCCTTCATACAATTCTTAAATATGCAAAATATTAAAAGCTGCAGTATCCATTTATTATTAAGGGTCTCTTCACCCTGGATGAGCAAAATGAAGTCCTTTTAATGATACTACCAGTTACATGCACCCATCAAGGGAAAACAGACTTTTTTTTTTTTTTTTTTAAAGCTAGGTAAGATCAAGAGTGCACCACCTCAGGATTGCTAGGGAACAAATATTCAAAGCAAATTCAGGCTGAAGGGCCAAAATTTACAAAAATGTTGACACAAAGATCATTATTATTTGTATTTCTGTGACATCTAGGAACCCAAGCAATGTGCCAAGATCCCATTGTGCTGGACACTAAACAAATCAAACAAAAAGATGGTCTCTGCCCCACTGAGCTTATAATGTAAACGTACAATAGGAGATGAATATGGACAGACATGGAGCAGGGATTTGAACATATTTCCTCTCGCTCAAGCAAGTGACCTAACTCCCAGGCAGAAGGGAATTCTGCAGTGGCTGTCCCTCAGTCTCTCCTCTTGAAGCCGTTCCACTTTGTATAAATAAATAAGTCATTGGAAGGGAGATGAAGTAGGGTCTGCGAAGTCTCAGGTGAGTATCCTAACCACTCAAGTTGCTCATGCTTTCCTGGCTGAGTATCTATTTAAAATGTATACAAAGTGGAATGATCTCAAAAAAGGACAGATTGATGGTTATCTATCCCAGAATATCTTAGAGCTCCATGGGGATGGCACTCATTTGAGATGGAGGAAATGGGGGGTTCAGATCCCTGCTTCTAGTAAGGTAAGGTGTGTTGGGGGAGGGGGGGGTAATGAACTTGGTGCTCCCACATCCTGGGTGAGTGCCTTAATTCTTACAAGGTAATTTACAGGGGAAGTTGCCATCACCACCCTACTTTACACAAAAGAACTGGTACCAACTCCACGACACTTTCATGGCTGGAAGTCCTGAGAGGAGACAGGTACTTCCCTCTGACCCAGATATAGACATCTAACCCTCTTTGAGGGGTGGGGCCTAGACTATAACCCTCTCCGTGGCATTTCCTATTGGCTAGCTTAGGCAGCTCACCACTCAATGGCTATGTCTACACATACTAAAATTAGTTCGAATTAGTTAGTTCGAACTAACTAAAATTAGTTAGTTCGAATTAGCTTAATTCAAACTAGCATGGCCACACTTGGTTAATGGCCACATTGGTTAATTCGAACTAGTTAGTTTGAATTAACCCCGTAGTTCGAATACCCTATTCGAACTTATTAGTTCAAATTAAGGAAGCCCTTAATTCGAACTAACTAAAGCCTAGTGTAGCCATGGATTTAGTTAGTTTGAATTAAGCCTCCTTAATTCGAACTAGCTTGCCAGTGTAGTCATAGCCAATGTGCTGATTTTAGTAAACCCCATTCTTAAGCATAAAACACTCCTAACACCACCTTATAGAAGCCTTGAGGCCTAAGTCAATGTGTGGATTCCATTAGGTCTTGCAAGAGTGAATGTAAGTCTTCTTTGTAGATCTAGCTCTCAACTCTTTCTAAAAAGATATCAACCTCTAATAGAATCAGGCCTTACCCAGTCATCTGGTCATAATATTGAAGTCAAAATAATGAGGCTCAGTTAAAGCTGGCAAACTGAACTTTTTAACCTGCTTTTCCTGGTGGAGTAGATTATATGATATGTAAAATACCCCAGTCAGATACATTTCAGTATAGCAGTGTCAAAAAAAAAAAAAAAAAAAAAAAGTCAATCACCAGATATGCACACACATCTGTGACATGAAAGCCAAACAACAGCAAAATGATTACTGAAGTCAATGGAAACTTTGCCTTCATAGGATGTAGGAGTAGTTTCTTTGAACATGGAAAGATTTATGCCTTTTGCAAATCAGACTCACTAATTCTAAATTCGATCCTTGTACCACAGTAGGTATCCAACAGTAACTAAGTAATGCCATTTGAACAACAGATAAATATTTCATAACGCTCTTAAAACCACAAATGCCAACCTCTAAAATGTGTGCAAACTTCCCACAATTCTGTCTCCAAGAATGTAATTGTGTTCTTTAGATTCATGAGGGTATCTCATTGAGAAGACCCTTTTCATTCGGCAAGTTGCAGATAAAAATTCATGACAAGCTTTCAAGTAGGAGAGTATTTAAACCCCCAGTTTTAACCTCTGTGTTTCTGATCAGGGAGAAATGATGTTGGTTTTATGTCATTTAATGCAAGAGGCTATCAAAGGCAAGCAGTCCAGTCTGATATGCCAAGGCTCAAAGGATATACAGTACATTCTTCTCCTTTTGGGGATGATAGAGGGAGCAACTTTTGGAACAGCTGTGCTTTTTGGGAACGGACAAGATAGATGTAAATAACGTGTAGATCTCAACCTGACAGTGCAAGAGTCCTGGTAATGTGAAATAAGTCATCATTAGCCATCAGTTGCCATTAAGAGGAAGTAGTAGAGTCATTGGTGGCACTCCTAATCTTCTGAGGGACATTATTAAAGGCAGCAAGTCGAGGAAACTTATGGGAGGACTAGAAATAAGGCAGAAAATCAATACAAAGGGAGTTGAGAACAGTGGTTTGAATACAGAATGAGCCTTGGTAGACACCATATAGCATTTGTTTATGAACACATCTAGCACATGACATACATTTGTCAGGACAACATTACAGCAAAGATTTTCCTAACTCACAGGAGCTTTGTATGTGGCATACTTAGAGGAACTGAAGGCTGGATGGAACAATGCATTATGCACTAACCTCTCACATTTAATAAACTGAGATTGATGTGTCCCAAACACAAGTAAAGTAAACTATAACTTTGTTTCTAGCAGATTTGTTCATCTCACACAACTTCCATTTGACTGGCAGCCTCCCTTCAGCCTGGAACAAAACCAGCAAGGCTGTGTTGGCAAATCAGGTATGAACGAAAATTTTCTCAGATAACCTAGCCCCAGATTATACCTCTCTATCAGCATAACAGAAAACAAACCACATGACATCCTCTCTCATTTTATTCAGCCCTTGTACAGAGGGGAAAAAAAAAGAACATCCCACGCACACTGAAATACAAGAAGGCAGGAAAGGAGTAAAAAATGAATAAAACTTCATGGGGACTTCAGGGTTTGGCCAAATGTTTGCATGCATGTTAGTCTTTAAAAAAATATATCTATATATAGAGAGAGATATATAGATATAGATATATATAACCAGTCATGCCCATAATTACGGTCCTGCTGATGTCCATCATATGTACATGAGCACTTATATCCATCTGTTTGGTTCTAGAAAAATACCTCTCTCTGTAGTGTCTACAGGCTAGCTTGTGAGTTGGAATATAGGCCAACACGAAGTATAAAGGAATCAAGGACCCCTGTTACTCTCCACTGCCTTGAAGTCCACAAAGGTGGGGAAGAGGGGAATGAGGAGTGGAGGCTTGAGTCCATGCCCTGGGGTTTGCTTAACAATACATGGGGTCAATGTGGTGCTTGGTATCAGCAAATTCTCACACCCCCACTGATCATCCAGAGCAAAGAGGAAGCAGGAAGGGAACATGTGACATAATAGTGTCTGAGTCACAAAATCTCCCAGGCTACAGTTTACACACCAGCCCAGGGCTATGCCTTAAGTCACAACGAGCTCAAAGTGCTTATTTGTTGATCTAATAAAAGCCATCAGCTTATTGGCCTTGCTCACAACAGTCTATGCAACAAATCATCGATATTAAAAGGGGAAAAAACAACAGGCAAACGAATAGTGCAGGATATTTTGAATGTGCTGGCAGTTCTGCAAACCAACAATGAAAAGCATAGGAAATTTTGCCAACACATTCCACTTCTGTGGTAATAATGTGCGACTTACAAGTGTTTCTGAGGGAGGATCATAGGAGGTCATCGGTAGAGAACTTGTTACAAATGCCACAAATGGAACAGACTGTAAACAGAAGAGAGTTAGCAATGATGTTTCATTTAGAGATGGTGTAAAACCAGAGTCGCTTATCCAAATCTTGCAACCCTGCCTGAACTTTGTTAGTGGGCTTTAAGTGGAACACAGACCTGAAAAATACAAAAATTCAACCTTCCAATTTTGCTTCTAGTTCAAGTCTCTAGAAACCATCATAGAAGGAAAGCAAGAGACAGAGATTTTAAAGATGTTATTTGTATTATATGTGAAGCATGCACAAAAGAGAATTTTGTGCCCTAGCGAAAAATAAATTCAATACACACTTCATGCAGTACTTGTCACTTTGGAAAAACTCTGATATCTGGGGCAAAGATGGACAATAGGAAAGACATAAAAGGACAACTGGGATAAATGGCCATCTTGCTCAGCTGTGCTGGATACACAAGATCCCTCCCATCTGTGTTGCTGCTCATGGTAGCATGCAATAGCTCTGGAGAGTGCAGAGGATGCGTGCTCCTTCATTATCAGCAAGTGAGCAAGGTGTCTGAAAGGAGTTAGGAGGGGCAAAGGAGGTGGCAAGCAATGAGGTAACATCCTCACCTCTCTCCATCATGCAATGGAGCAACGGTGATACTATGGAGAGGGCATTCAACATCAGCCCAATAGATAATATAATGTAAACCTTCTTTAGGCACAATTTTTCTATGCTACTCTGGGACGTTGCAAGTCCACATGAGCATTTAGTCAGGACATGTGGGTAAAAGCTACAACGAAGACCTCTGCTGGCAGATTTCTCACTGGTGAACAGGTTAATGCTGCCAGAAAATAACCAAACTGACCATCTACCAATATGAAAAAGACACTCAAGGAGATGACTTCTGTCCCTCCAGAAACCTGGATATTCATATTCAGGAAGGAGAGAATGACAGGAATGTGAATTGTTAAGCTGGAAGGACCTCAAAAGGTGACCTAGTTGAGGTAAGACCTAGTGTATCTAGAACATCCCTGACACATGTTTGTCTAACCCATCCTTTAAAACCTCCTCTGATGGGGATTTCACAACTTCCCTTGAAAACCTATTCCAGAGCTTAACTATCCTTACAGGTAGAACGTTTCTCTTAACACCTAGCCTGCATTTCTCTTGCCAAAATTTAAGCCAGTTGCTTCTTGTCCTACTTTCAGCAGACAAGGAGAACCATCTATCGCCATCCCTTTATAAACAGCCATTCATGTTTTGAAGGGAGACCTGCTAGTCTGCTTAGTTTTCTCCAAAGGAAACATGCTGATTTTTTAAAATAATTTTCATAGCTCTACTCTGGGAAAGAGCTAATTCCCTAAGGATGATCTTATTATTGAATGGTTTCCTAATGCATTTACTATGTATTCATTATGATGCTAAGGGAGAATTTTTGCTCCATCTGCAGCCCATGACACTAAAATATTTTTCCTTTCCTTATGTGATCCCAGATTGTTATGAACCATGACTGTCTCTTGGCTAATAAAATCAGAGTCTCATAAATAGACAATACAAATACACAGGGCCTGCCTGCAATAATCGGTTTCATGCATACCAAACAAAGCCTATTGTCTTGCTAACATATAGACTTCATAAACATTTTGAATATATGACTGGATAACTCTACTGAAAAGAAAATCTCAAATAAGTAGGAGCTGAGAGATTGTTTGATTTTCTAAAAGCTTCTTCCAGGGCAATCACATTCAGTTAGTTTTGCATTGAAGATTCTCTAACAAATACAACTGCCGTAAACATCAGCTCAGGTTTGGTGGCCAAAACGTTGCCTACTGACATTCTTAATGCATCTGTGGTGTCCTACTAAACACTTCAGATGTCTTTTAACACCCGTACCTAGCTCTCTACACAGCTGCTCTTCCATTTAGTGGTAGGTGAACATGTAGACATCAGTTTCCATTGGGTCCAGCCGCCATGGGTTAAAGGTAGAAGAGAAAGATAACGTAGCTTCAAGCTGAAGAAAAATGAACTGTGTTTCACCAAAAGAGAATGTAAGATAAACACAACATCCTGAGCAAGCAGGGAATTGGCAGCCCAGGAAAAAGTGAGGCTCAAACCCTGTTTGTAATACATCTACAACTGGCCTTTCTTTAGTGCCTTTCACATGAGCACCTCACATCAATTTGCAGAGTCGATCCTGAGAATGCCTTCTAAGGTATTGTTTTTGCTGTCTCAACATGGAAATCAGAGGCAGGAGGCGAAATGACAAAGCAAAGTACAGAGACACAAAGCCAGTTCCACAACAGCATGGCTTCCGAGTCTTTTATGCAAGTAATAAAAAAAAAACCCCACTATGGCAAGTTATTCTTTTCAGTAATTAGACACAGAGCAGAAGAACCCATATAGAGGTACCTTCAAGAAACAGGGCCAACTGATCTATTAGAAAGCATCACAATCCTTCAAGTTTCACCCACCAAAATGACTTGATTCTTTGCTGTTTTTCTGAAATGTTGACAATTGTCCAAGGAAGCAGTTCCTTGGTAAACAAAGTGCAAAGCACAATACACAAAAGGAGGAAACTGTAAAATTGCTATCCAAGCACCAAACACTTTGCATCCTCAGAAGTCTAGGCACACAGCAGTCTCCTGACAGTTACTGACACTTGACAGCTGGACAGATTCCTTATCTGAAGCTAGGAAATGAACAATGCCCTCAGTAGCTTAAGGTGCCTCTTTCAGTAGATGATAGCGACAATTTAGCTGTTTGTTGTGGCGAACCTAGAAGCATTTAATTACATTCAGACAGCCAAATTGGAAGAGTATTTCTTTCTTGCTTTCACTGACCAGCATTTCTCAGATGTCATGGTTAATGACTTGCCATTTATTTACAAATGGCTTTTAACTCATACCGCTGGTTAGTCTTAAACTCCACTGGCAGCATGGTCTGTGGATTTACTTGCAAATCCAATGCAACTATTATCTCAAACATCAGAGAGAAGAGGTTGCTGTTCCTCTGAAAAAGAAATTAAAGAAAAAAAAATCACTTCCAAATTGCTCGACTCTCGAGTCCCCAGACTTCAGTAGAACAGGCTGGGCTGTACTCAGGCAGATCAGATAGTGTGTCCAATTCATGGACAGTAATTTTCATTCATCTGCACTGCAGTGAGATTTTTTTTATTCAATTTTCATACACCAAATGATAAGAGGCATACAAGCATCATCATACCACGCTGCTTGTGCCAGGCTATTGCATCCACGCTATTGCTTTGAACTTTAAAGCAGGGCACTGTGGGTAGCCATCCCACAATGCAACTAGCCACGGCAGGTTGTAGAAAGGCTGTCATGATAACAAGTGCTTCCTCCCACTCCCTTCTTCTCAAATAACAGGAATGCCGTAGCACCATCAATGAGAAGCATGAAGCCCGTTCAGCTCCGCCCTAGTCCTGTGAGCATTCCAAAACATCTCGCACCTTACCAGCAGTGAAACAGGATCTGCAACACGAGACATTGTGATGTTTCTGAGGCCATCCCACTGCAAGCAATAGAGTAAAACAATTCTCACTTGCCACAGGCTGTCATACGTCATCGTCAGTGTGTGAAGCACCGATTCTGAGCCTGGGAAACAAGCACACACGAGTGGGACCACAGCATGATGACTCTGTGGGATGCCGAGCAGTGGCTACAGACTTCCGCATGCACAAGGCCACTTTCATTTTACTTTGCAACGAGCTGTCCCTGGCACTGAAGCATGCGAATACTTGCTTAAGAGCAGCTCCGACAGTAGAGAAGTGAGTGGCCATCGCTCTGTGGAAGCTAGCAACCCTAGGGTGTTACTGGTCAGCTGGAAATCAATTCAGAGTGGGGAAACGAAGGAGCTATGTGCTGCTTATGTGACCACGTTGTAGCAGTGTGAAAGTCCAGAGTGGCAAAAACAGAATTATGAGCTAGTTCCCGGAGGCCAATTACATTGATTTACATTGCACTCTGCCTACGCTGATGGAAATTAGAACTCTGGAATTCGTCCTCAGCACTACATCACTTGCAGGGGTGGGGATATTAGGTTGTATTTCAGCATGATTTAGTTCAACTTTACTGGTGTGCCAGTGGAGATGCATGCTTTAGGGGGTCGATAAAAGTGGTGTTATGTTGACCTCCACCGTCAGTGGAGACCAGGCCTTACTTAGTAGGTTTCAGAGGGAGTTAAAACGGCTCACTTGAGAAACTCAAACCTAAAAAGCTAGCTATGAATAAGATATTTGGGTGAGCTCTACATTTGGAGAGGATAGGGTTGAGAGAGAGAAGAAATTAGCCTTACTGTAAGGTGTTCAGGGGTCTGTTTACTATCTGTACAGACCCCAGATCCACAGGTGATTTGCCATGTCTATTGCTTCTTAAACTTTTGATTCTGATATTGAAATCATCCAGCAGGGGTTCATTAAAGATTTACAGGAAGTATGTTGCAAAATAAGATCTCCTGGATCCGAATGACATTTCCCTAAATGAAGCAGATTACTCTAATGGCAAGGAATTCAACAGATTTGGGAAATTTTTAGCTATGGAATGTTATGATCTTTATCAATAACACTACTCTCCTACTAAATCCAGCACTAAGTACTCTAGTGGTTGGAACGTTAATCTGCCCAGACAATATCTTGCCATAATTGCCGGTCCTTCTTAGGAAATGAAGAACCAAATGGTGGTTTTAGTTAGAGACCTTTGGATGTCAAATAAATGGAAAAAAAAAATCATTAGGGCTCTACTGAAATTAGCTCCAGTTTCTAGGTTTACAATACATTCAAAAATAGACTTGCAGTATACCTTAACTAAAACGTAATCCATTCCCCTAATCAGGTCCAGAAAGCTTTAGAATACAAATGACTATCTTACTGGCATGGTATTTTCCTTAACATCATGGGTACAACTTTTACATTTCAGAACCAATTAGTATTTGCTACAGAGTCTGAAAAACAGACTGATAGGTTTGGTAATATTTAAAGGCCAACCTATAGTTGGAGTGGATGACACAAGACATTGTTTAACTTCTGACTTTCTCCTCCAGACATGTTATAGGAGACATGATGCCTTGACATGTTATCTGCAGGGTACCGATGTCAATAATGTGTTACAAAATATAAAAATTCTTTAAAATATTTTCAGGGTCAAACTTTTGGAATTTGATGGCGAATAGGGAAATGTAAATAGGCACAAACTACTGACTTTATGAAGGTTTTTCTATTCAATTCCCTCAAACTGGGGAGCATCAAAGCTAGCATAGGAAAAAAACCTAGAACTAGTATCCTAACTAATCAAACAAAAACAAAAAAGGACAGGCACAAAAAGCCAATATCTTCCAGACTCTGCTGTAAAAGAAAATTACTGTCAGCAGATCAATATCACTAATTTCAGTCTGCTGCCCAGTCTCTGTACAAAGAAAACTCTTCTAATGGTTGTTCTTTCCAGAACCTCGGAACTATGGCTCAGTTGAATCTGGATTATGGTAACCTGAACTATAACCATACAATGGGTCATATCCAGAGCTCTTTACTCATTCCTCATTTTGGGTACTACCCAGAAAAGACAATGAATGATCGACCACAAGACCACTGAATATGACCACAAGATTAAAGCTAGTTATTTGTTAGCCAAGTTGGTGCACCACTTAATGCTTGTCATTCAGATCATGTTAGGGATGGAAGGGACCTCTGGGAGGCACCTAGTCCAACCCCCTGATCAAAGCAGGAGCAACCCCAATTAAATCAACGAGCTGCAACTAACCCTGATCTCAATTCTCCTTCCCGTATGCTAGCCACACATACATCCACACTGCATTCTGCTTATTTTGAGACACAAAACTCTCCCCTGAATATTCATGATTGCTCAAGGCAACCACCACCACCACCATCACCAAAAATCAAAGAATGTATCCACTGGTACAATGAAGCAGCTTGGGAATTGAGTTAGTACCCTGTGGCATTTTCAAGAGAAACGCAAATTGTTTCACAATCTGAGATAGTTAGCTGCAAAAACTGACACCTTTGCTGTTTTAGGTATATAGATTTATAGGTATTTCAAAATTTTAAATGGTAGGTTAAGACTTATTAGAATACACATGTAAGATTAATTCTGTATTCACCTAATAGATTAGAGCAGTGGTTCTCAACATTTTGTGGGTCGCGGCACACTTTGCAGCATATTACAACTCTACAAGACGCACTAGCCCATTCTCTCCAGGCCAAATCCAACCATCTCCCCATCTTTCTACGACACACTTACCCCTGTGTGGTAACACAGTAATGTGTCCCGACCCAGAGGCTGAGAAGCACTAGATTAGAGGTTAGCTGATTAAAAACCTATGGGACAACTTTTCAAACACAAGTATTTCTTGTGCATTATTTGCCTTCAGGTGCTTGTGGAAATTTAAGCATTTGTTTTTGAAAAACATAACTGAAGTGTTCCTTCCTCTTTCAAAGTTAAAGTGGAAGTATAAATCAGGAAGGATTATAGTAGATTCTCTAGAGATTAAGATCAGGCTTATCATTGAGCAATGCTAAATCCATTTGGCTCTAAAAATGGCAAATATTGATGTATGTATTATTTCTCCTCACTCCTTAAGAGCCAAACCTTGTATGTTTCATGGTCAGTCAAAACTCCCGGTGAAGTCAACAGGAGTTTTCATTGATAAAAATCCAATTCTGTGATCATTAAATGATAACGTATTATCAGAAAGAACTGGAGTGACTAATATCCACAGAGTTGAGGCTGATGATCAGGAAACTAATGGTGAGATGAAGCATGTCTGTTGCTTTAACTTGTAGTAGTCAAGGATGATTATCAAAAAAGTTGACCTGTTTACTTAAATTTTCTTTTGTTTGATTTACTTCCGCTAGCTAGTGCTCTGGCCATACACTTTTTTTTTTTTTTTTTTTTTTTTTAATAAAACATGGTAAAAGGGGCCTGTATGTTTGATATTTGTTTAGCCATCTTGACTCTGATACACAAGACACTAGTTTATTTTTCTTTGTACCACATTGATATTTCATGTAATGATAATTTAAGCTTTGTTTTTCCTGGGTAAAGGATTTACATGTTAATGATTAGTTAATTGTTACCTTTAGCTGACTTCAGTTGAGGTCTTTAACCTTATTTGAATAAGCTCATTGTGTTCTCCTTTTCCTCTGGTTTAAAATAAGGATTTAACAAACCAACAGAGCCTGCTTCTGCTGGTCAATGTGTGTTTGCTCGTAAGTGAGGTTTGTTTGTTTTTAGGAAAAGTCTTAAATGAAATTAACTCAAATACAATCTAGGGACAGAGTGGTGGTTTGTAATATTATACATCTGCTTGATTGTGAATTGCTGAGATAGTGAATAAATGCTGGTCTTCTGTTTCACTTTGAGGGCACAATTTGGTCTGGTGTTGAAACACCAGATTATTTTTTTTCTAGAGCCACTTGAAAACAAGGTTTTGTTTTGTTTTTTAAACTGGGCTGTCTGCAGCCCTCACTTCTCATCCTTCCTAAAGTCACATGACATGAAAGCCCAATCTTGACAGCACCCCACAAAAACTATGGCTCACTTGAAAGTTTGCAATTCAAATGGCATGAGTTTTGCAGAGCCCAACTGATTTTCACCTCTTTGTATGAAAGTTCATTCAATTGCATGCCCTGCTAAAGTTGGCTCAGGCTAGGGCTACAATTCTTGTACGCAGAGTGAAAGTTCACACTCCAAGTCTGCCTCACCTCAGGTGACACTAACTGCTAAAAGACATTGATTTGGGTAGAGTTCTACTGCAGGTAGAATGGACTTCAAATGAAATTTTATAGCTCGCAAGGCAGGTTAGATCATAGTGGCCCCTTTGGCCTTAAACTTGGATTAATTTAGTATGGCTGTTCATACCTGCTATGCTCCATGGAGGTTGTATGCTACAGTCCGGAGAGGGAATGGGGCATGAATGCCACAGATAGGTCACTACGTTCCTAGATCAACCAACTCCACAACAGAGAGGAGGCTCTGTGCATGAGCTGTACCTTTGCTCTACAGCCTTGACAGAAGACTTCATCTACCACTCTAGGTAGAACAGCTCTGCATGCCCTGAGTGGCCAGAGACTACAGCATGGTGGTGCTGAACACAAGGAAAATTGGGAGAAATAAGTAACCATGTCAAACAGGTTGAAATAAATAGAGTCACACTGAAATAAGTCAATCAAAACCTCAACCCTGGGGATTTTTAAGTGAACACTTAGATACTTAAATCACGAGGGAACTGGGACAACTAGTTCAACTTTATTAAAATTAAGGTTCTCTCCTTGGAAGCAGATACTTGGGTGCTTGGCTGCCTACTCTGAACCCAGTTCAAGGGTGGCACATATTACTTTCCCTTGGAGAAGATTATTTTGTCAACCCCGCCTTGTGCTCCAGTGTAGCTGTATAGAGGGATAAAAATCAAGACTACTAACTCTCCACCCATGCCTGCATGGGACAGCAAGCAGCAACTTGCTCCTCTGCTCTGAGTCGCCTGCTCAACTGAGTAAAGGGTGCTTTAAATTAACAACGTGCAGGGCAAGGTGATGAGATATACAATCATCAGCAACTAATTACTGCATGAAGGAAATAGACTAAAAGGAAGACAAAAATTAAGTGCACACAGTCCATGACTGGGGCTCTTTGGAATGGCCCCACTACAAATAACGATAAGGGGGGAAAAAACCAAACAGAATCCCACTTGCTTCAATCATTGTGAGTTTTACTGTTCAAAATCCAGTGGGGTATTAGTGATTTGTTCCAACTAGCCCACGTTCTAACGAGCCCCAGAGATCACATCATAAATTAATTTATTTTAAGTGTACCTGGAAAGGGGCGGGAGGAGTCTTTTCTGCAATGCCTGCAGTCTCGTCTTCCTACACTAATTTTTTAATACCAAATAATTTTCATGATAAAAACTATATAATAGCCCTAATCCTCACAAGACACTTCAGGTATAAAACTGCAAGGGAATAGAATGTTCTTTATGACATTAATAAGCTTTCTTGGCCACATTATGTTTCAATGAAATATTAATGCTTGATCATTTGTCATGTGTTAATTAGCAGAATAAACTGTAGGAAGTCTAGATTACCATGCAAATGTTAATTAGGTCATAATTTATGTTAAGCATTTCTAAGTATAGGAGCACCACATCTCATTTAGCAGCAGTTGAACTTTAGAAATAATTTGCATTTGCAATGGCTATTTTTCTATTTAAGTCTGACAGTCACTATATTTTCATAAATACCAAAATCTGTATTCAAATGATGCAGTTTGGAATTGACCAGAGCCAAGAAATTTATACTTGCCCTCGTACTTTGCCCATTTGGCTATGTATGGCTGGAGCCTGGAAGTAGAGGTGATCCAGCTATTATACATGGATACCATAAGCAGCCTTGAGAAAGAACTTTCAGCCTTCATTCACTTTTGATCCAATGAGGCTCTTCTTACAAAGGCAAAAAATCTGACTGTCTTAGATTGGTGCCCATTATCACAGCACCTGGCACGTTCAAGATCAACACTAGAGAGAACGCTCTGATGGACTGCATGTGGGTAGAGTGGTTTCAAGATGAAATAAGGCTATATTGTATTCTACTGATGAACTCAGCAGGAGGCAGGTAGATGGCCCTAAGGATGTTCCACTTAATGAAATTGCCATTTAATGCTCTTTCAGAAGTGTGGTGTTCAGGAGAAAAGCCAAGAGAGGTGTGGGTTTTCAAGTTTAGGGAGTCTGGGAATTTCACCCAACTCCTCTTGCTGCTCAGGAACAACTGCGAATCGTGGCTTGAGGTCTGTTTATGAAGTAGGGAACTATAACTCAGTTAAGCTGGGCATGAGCGTCAAAGTAGTTCTCACTCTGGCTGCTATTCACACGCCCCCAGTTGAATGTTCACACCTGCCATATGCCGTCTGTGGCACAAAAGCAATTGCCTCTTCCTGGCTACTTCATTTAGAAGAAGTGTTTAACTTAACAGCTGTAATGGCTCATTGTAGTGGGATGCAGATTAAATTTAATTTTGCCACTTCCACATTCCCACACTTTCGCACCTCCCCCACACAGGGTCTGCCAAAGCCAGCTCGATTTGGTTCATATTACTGGAAAAGGGGGTGGGAAGAAATAGCACAAGTCCTATAGTGAGGATATCTGGATGAGGTTCATTGCCTAATTTTTAAGTCCAAGATGAATTCTTCTTCTTTTAAAGATGGAAAAAAGTCAACTGAAATACAATAAAAAGAAGAAAGGACAAACGAGAAGAGCATTTTATTAAACTGTATAAAAGTTGATAAAAACCAACAGATGCGGTTCTATTTGGAGCTGTAGTGGTCGACTGTATAAATACACATCTAATCCAAGATATTTCACATGTAAAACAAAGCCAAGTTAGAAAAAGAACAGTTCAGCCGTAAAGAGATTTAAATTCAGCCATTAGAAAAACACCTGCTTTGGGAAGCATTTCAATATTTAAAGGCAAATACAAGAGAGGGCAACCTCTTCCCTTTCCCTTTATTTTTTGTAACATCTTACTGCAGTATGTGGGATACACACAGTTATCACAACAGCTCCAATTCTTTTTGTTCTGAGTGGAATTTAGATCAATTTGATTGGCTTTTCATCCAGAAACCTTCCATATAATTCTGAATATTAGCTACCAAGATTGTTTTTGTCAGGTCTCAAGAATTTTGGAAATAAAATTAAGTTGAACAGTAATTAATAGTGTACTGTAAATATTTTCAACGAAGTGAGGGGCCAAGATCAAAGGATACATTAAATACCCCAAGGAAAATGGCACATCTCTGATGAACTTCAGGACACTAATCATATCCCCAAACAACTAAGAACATCTTGCTTTTTGACAGCACTTTTGTTCAGTAGATCTGAAAACCCTTTCTAAAAAAGCTGGCCAGTATCATTATTCCCATTTTACAGGTGGGGAAAAGGAGGCAAAATGACATGTCCCGGGTCACAAAGCAGGCCAGTGACAGAGCTGGGAATGGAATACAGGTCTCTTGAGTCTCTATAAAGTGCTCTATCAGCTAAATGTGTTACTGGTCCAGGACCAAGTGCTCTCCATCACCAGGCTATTAAAATATCCAGGACTTGCCTGATCCCAGATTTGGGCCTCTAAAGAGCCACAGTAAAGAATGTTGATGAGAGAGAAGAGGAAAATCATGAACAAACTCTTTCCCCAAGCCATTCAGCACCTTTAGCTCTGGTTCTTGTGTGTGTCCATGCCTTGGTACCCCACACAGATGCGACAATCTGGGACTTGCTCATCTGAAGAAGAGACCTTAAATCAATTCAAATATATTCAAAGGTTAAGATTTGTTGTGATGTTTTTGAAGCTCCCCCAACACATCTGGGGTATGTCTACACTGGAGGCTCTGTTAAATCGACCTAACAAGATTGACTTAAAGTTGACCTTGTTAAGTTGACTTAGAGTCCACATTGAAGACTCCTGTTGACTGCCTGAGTCCACACTAGCCGGTACTAGGTCAGAGGAGTGGTGCATTGTGGATAGCTGTCCCACATTACACCAGACCTGAAGGCCAATTCGGTCAATTTAAGGGCACTCCTCATCTACACTGGATTAAGTCAATTTAATAAGGGCGACTTAAGCATTAAGTGAACCATAAGAGGTGGTGTTATTAGTCTGTAGGTCGACTTAATCTTCCTTAAATTGACCTAAGGCTCCAGTGTAGACGTACCCTTAGAAACCAAAATACGTCCTTCCTCAAATAACAGTTTTAAGAGAACACATCTTTGGTGCTAATCAGTTTTACAACACCCTGTTGAGGAAAACAACATTATGGGTAAAATCTTTGACTCATCTTTAGGAAGGCCAGGTTTTCACCTCTAACTCTGGGGTAAAATGACTTGAGAAGAAAAGGATTTTCTGTCCTTTTATTTGAATTCTGCACAACAAAACTTGCTGGTATTTCACCAAACTAAAATATGGCATAGCTGTAGTTTGCTGTCTCAACTGAGAATGAAGTTAAAGAAGTTGGCTGCAGGTAGATTTAGTACAAAAGACAAGCTCCTGTTAATGTGCCTTTATCTGCAGTTAAGAGAACCTAAAGACATTCTAGTTAGCAGGTTTTAGTAATCAGATAACTAAAGATTGTGATATTGCATGACCTACTTTTTTAAAAAGGGCTCAAGAAACTCATTCCAAAAAATGAACAATTCATGACAGTCTCAGAAATGATAATTAGTATTATTTAGTTGACTGTACACAGAGATAAGTTGTACATAAATGACTTCAGGGAAATACGAGTATCCAACCAGCTACATATACCAATTACCAAATTTTTAAAAGACTTGGAGATAAGTAAATTAATTAGAGGAGTCTGGGCAATAAAGGGATTTCAATGAAGCAGTCAGCTGGCTCAGCATATTAAAGCGGAGCAATCATTTCCAACAGAATAGCGTGTGGCACTAGGAATGGATGAATCCACTTCTTCACAATGCAGAGTCAAGCTGCTCAGTGAACTACTGGGATTGGCTGAGCCTAACTGAATTAACTGTAGTGAGGCATCCCAAATGGAAAATCACCCAGAACAATTAGTCAGGTTAAGAACTGTGGAAGCCCCTGTCTCTCAAAAACAGCAGAATCCTGTGGCACTTCTAAAGACTAACAGATTTATTTATCGCATGTTCTTCTGTGGGAATTCATTGACATGAAAATATAAAGTTATGTGATAACAAAAGCAAAGATAAGTGACTGCACTCTCTCAACATTTCAACACTATTGCACATTCTTGTTTTAACAATTAAATTTCCATAACCATCAGAGTGACCAGATGTTCCAATTTTATAGGGACAGTCCTGGTATTTGGGGCTTTTTCTTATATAGGTACCTATTAACACCTCCCCCACCTGTCCTATTTTTTTCCACACTTGCTAGCTGGTCACCCTAATAATCGAGTAGCACTCTATAAAAGTATTTGAATCACATCACCAAAATGCATACATTTAAGGCTATAGTAATATTGCCTACATACATATGTCAGAGTGAGTTCTGTGTGGTAGACTGCAGAGCCATATAATAAATGAATATACTATGCACTGTTCACTTTACCTGGTCACTACCTACTAGTTGTTTACTCTGGGGACTTTTTCTTAACATCCTAAGCCACTTTCAAACAGCTGGATTAAAACAAAACAAAAATATGCAGCCTACCTCATCCTTTCCTTACAAACATGGCATTTTCAATCCCCCCAAAAAGAGAAAGATTATCACCAGATTCATGCTTTCCCCCATGCCATACCACCAACAGCCTGTTAAACTACCAGGAATAGATGTTGGTATTGCAGAGTTCCCTACATGCTTCTGCAGTGGCTGAGTAAAATGAATCAAGGAGATCATATATGGAGTTCTAACTATAGCGATTTAATAATACAGAAAAAAAAACGAAGGGTTTTTAAAGAATCCTCAAAGCAGTAATGTCACAGTGGTTAAGTCTCTTTTACAAATGCAGTGTTTGATATTTTCAGGACATAGACTATTATCCACTGAAACCCCTGATTAATCCATCCATCACTGCCAAAAAGGGTCTGATGAAATCAAAATGCTTCAAGCTGCTATTAAAAAGGAACCCTGTCATAGGCTTAAATCCCCATTTGCTGCTGATGTCAGCATTTCACTTCTCTGTCTTGAAAGTCAACAGAAAAGCTGCTCAGCACAGGAGCCAGCGGTAGGTGCTGGAAGCATGGCATGCCAGGTCATCCCCTCTAAAATTCATATGCTTCACTTCTCCAATGAAACCGGTCTTCCCTTGTTCAGAATGGAAAATACAGGATTGCATTTGGACTGGAACTTCTCACATGGCAGGATATATACTGCTGCGTAGGTTGGAAAAAGGCAGGAAAACTCCAAATTTCAATCACAACGCTGAACAAATTACTTAGAAGGGCTGTATAATTATTTACCAAAGGTTCACAGAATGATCACTTGATAGAAAAGAAAAAAAAAATTGCCATTTCTGACTCTTGTCAGAACACACACTTAGGTAAAAGTTAAAAAGCCAAATTCTGTGCTGATTTACATTGCCTCCATCTCCACTGTATGAAGTCAATGGAACTGCAGGGATTGTAAATCAGCAAACAAATTGGCCCATGGCATATCTATATACCTAAACGAGAGATGTATATATGCACGGCGGGGACGCAGCTGCGTGCGCAGCAGCTGAATCCCCGTCTTGCTGAGGCCAGGCTGGGGAGATTCAAATCTCCCGCCCTGAGCATGCTCAGATAGAGCGTGCTCAGGGTGGGAGCGGCCTGGCCGAGAAGCAGCTCTGCCGGCCGTCCCCGCAGCTCCGAGCCTCCAGCCAGGTAAGGGGGCTGGAGGGAGGCCTGGAGAGGGTTGGGGGGGGACAAGGAGAGAGGCTGGGTTAGAGGG
>ML685770.1:21670398-21744006 GCA_007922175.1 Pelusios castaneus
GGGAGCGCACGGCTGCCCGCCCTCCCTCCCACCCAGCGGTGATTACCATTTTTCAATTTGCGATTCTTTAGAGAATCGGGGGTTTACTGGTGTGTAAGAGCACACACACACACACACACACACACACACACCCTAAGCTTAAGTATTTTTTACAGCTTGGATTTCCCCTTTATTAATGTTAAGTATTTTCAACATAAATCAGAACATTGCAGGCTTGATAATATTTTGGATAGGCATTATTTGCTCCACTTTAGCTTGATAGGTTTCCAATCTCTTCTTATAGCTATTACAACCAAAATATAGGACCAATTAGAAAAAAAATGTTTTTCATAAAGTGAAAAAGCCAGAATGTTACCTATAATCTTGTCACACTTCATAAACTTAACCACAATTTTTATGTTTAAGTACTTCACTAAAAAAGAAAGACTTGGAGAGACAAGGGGACTGAGGTAATATCTTTAGTCAGATCAGCTGCTGTTGGAGAGAGACTAGCTAAGAGCTCTGCGTCAGCTTGAAAGTTTCTCACCAACAGAAGTGGGCCAATAAAAAAATATTACCTCACCCACATTGTCAATCTAATATCCTGGGACCAATACAGCTACAACATTGCCTATTAAAAAGGCTATCCATTTAAGTTTTGAGGTCTAGAGAATTGTGGCCAACAGGGCACAAACAGTAAAAAGCAAGGTTAGGGAATCTTTGAGAATAAAACAAAATTAAAAATCAAGGTGGTGATCACCACCTCCAGGTAGAAGCACCTCTGAAGATTTTCTCAGAGGGTAAATGAAACAACTGAATACGGCGGGGGAGGGAGAGAGTGTGATGTGAGGGGTCAAATTTAGTGTGGGAGAGCCTGTCTCCTGCCAAAATCGGCTATGGTGGGAGGTTGTCAGCCATGTCCCTTTCATTGGAGACCTGCAGGTAGATAGCACAGCCTGAAGAGTCAGCAATGTTGTCTTACAAGGCCATGGTTAGCAATGGCTCAGGGATGTGGTCTCTGCCAAAAAGACTGCTAAGGAGCGCTTATTTAAGATTAAAATTGCCCTCCCCCTGAAAACAGTCTGAAGGCAGGCAGGCAATGTTAGTCCTCTCTAGTGCCCTCTGGGATGCTAGTTCAGAGGTGGAACCTAGCCCATCAATCAGAACCCAACCTCTTCTCAACATGGGACAAATGGAGTAGAAGCAGCATTTCTTTCAAAACTGGTTCTCCACACAAGGAAACATTATTAGCAGCAACACAACATGTGGCTTTTGGTTTTCGTCAAGACCCACTTGTGACTTTTACCAACAGCTACTGTGATAGCTGGTCATGTGGCATGGAATATTTTCTACTTAGTGGCAATGAGTTTAACTCATTCCCATTTGCCTTTTAACATTACTTTGGAGTTGATACATATATAAAAATCTTGTTTGCAAATGAGAAATAATTAAAGAACAAAGGGCTTAATTCTCTGAAGAAACTGAGAGCATCATTTGACCCCAAGACTAACATTTATCTTAACAGGAGAGAGATGTATGTGCCTCCATATGCTATCTCATTGGAAATAAAAATGGTGAGTATACATTTATATAAAATGTACATGCATAATTCAAACACAAATTTTACTTATGATGGTTTGTCATCCAGGCTTTCCCATGTTCAATCTCCACCCTCCAACACCCCTCTTTCCTGTAATCTTTCCACTGACTTCTGAAAGTAACTTGCCAGGTGTTTGATAATGTTGATCTATAGAATGGCACCAGAACACTGCAAACCGCTTACCCACCAGAGCATCTTTCCAATGTTCTTGAAACTCAATAGGTACTGGGAAACAAGAGTATCTAGATCCGACTGAAATGCATCCTTAAATCAAAGGGTGCCTGTTTTAAAGTTGGCAAAAAGTTTATGAAACTGGAACAATATTAGGACATGCTCAACATTTGCACACAAAAATAGTTGCTATAAAAGATGCAACTACACACACACACACGTGAAGGTGGTGTTATAAGCAAATAGCTGTGCACGCAGAACCAAGCCCTTGAAGATTCATAACAAAAGAGTATTGGGGCAGGGGGATAGGTGAGAGACCAATGTCCAAAAAAATTATGGCAGGGCAGTGGTTTTATTCAGTGTGCTGAAAAAGCTATAGCCCATCTTAATATGTTAGCTTTATTACCATAAGCGCATTCAATTCAGTGGCTGCTTTAAAAAAAAAAAAAAAAGTCCTACATGGCAAAAAGTAAGCAGCTTTTTATTCACAATATCTGATAGAGGACTATAATTTATGGATATGGTCTTGTGTAAATCACAGCAAGAAGTGACAGATTTTAGGGGCTGTTCGTTGCTTAATCTCGGTTGTCATGATTCATAAAGAAAGATGTGAAAATAGAGGGAAAGTCATTTATATTAAGATTTAGACATTTTTAGATGTTTTCTAAGAAATATAAATAATCAGCTATGTGTCAGCTATGAAATGAGCTTACATTTTCTATTGGAAATCATGAAGTGTCACCAAAAAACCCAACTAATGGAATTTTACACCCATTCTATTGCTGCTGACAGGAAGCCCGTCCTAGTCGGCAGCGACAGATCACAGGAAGTGGTGGGAAGTGTCTCAGATTTTGAGTCATGAGCCTTCTCAAACCCTAATCTTTGCAGTAGTTTCATGTCTGAATGAATACAAAGGGTGAGATTGGCTCCTGGAATATGCGAGTGGATCTGTCATTGACACTGAAGGAGGCAGAGCTCATAGTGGAGAGAAACATGATCCCATTTCCCACCAGGTCACAGCATGGCTCAAGAGAATCTGCTTGCCTGAATGGAAGCTTAGATACCCATTCATGGTGCTTCAGTCAGGCCCCTCCTTCTTTGACTGGAGTCAAATGGTCACAGGAAGGAGTAGGAAGTATTAGATCATTGGTGAATCCACTCCTCATCTGCACCTGCTTTCTCTATGGGCTGGTTTGGAGAGGGAATTAATGGCACATCTATTTGGCCTTTCAGGTGTCCTTCTTGGCATAGTGGTAGTTCTGCTTCCCAGCCTGCTTTAGGCTATAGGTAATTGCCATATTGCTGGCCATCTTGGTTTTTCACTTGTATGAAGATATGACACCCTATGCCCATTCGAGTTCTCTGTAGTCATGGCATGTTTAGGGATCTAGTTTATTACAAACTGGTCTTGAAGCAAGTGATTGGTTAATGCTGTTAGGAGGCCAAGAGGGGCTTTAGTTTTCAGGAATCCTTTCACAGGGCCAAAGGAAAAAAAATTTCCAAATCTGACTAGGAATGCCTCGATTTCTGAGCTCCTGAAACCAGTTGGGATTCCTAAAAGAAACCTGATTTTCAGAAGAGGCAGAATATTCACACTCTGAATAACTGGACTAAGCATCACAAGTTGGATGTCCTCAAGCTGACACCCCCCCCCACCCCCACCCCAAATATCACTGGAAAAATCTTGGCCTAATTCCTCACCCAGATAAGGTCTGGGTGCAGGTTGAAGTGAAAATTTCAGAGGGAAACCCATTGTCACAGGAAACTCCAGTGAGCCTCTGTTTGTGGCTCACTATGGTCACTTTGATTTCACTAAGTGGCTGCACTGGACAAGTTTTACTGCCATATAAGCAAAAAGATTACTGAACTTGCTTAATCAAGCAGTAAAAGCCACAGCTACTCACTTAACCTGTCAACAGAGTTGATCTGGCTAATTGCAAGTATCAGTATCAAACTCTTCTGCCACAAAACATTTTCTGTGCACCCTACCACAGTATTCTGGTTAGTCTGTCAAGTGAAATCTCTTTTTATTTCCTATTGGCTCTTTTCATTAACACCAACCCTCAGGATCTCTGAGTACACCACCTATCTACCCTTAGCAAGCAGGCTGAGGAGTGTCAGTGTGAACACAAAAAGAAAAACAGGTGTGTGATGTGTGTGCGTGCGCACGCGCATGCACGCAATAAAAATATTGCGGACAATGAAAGGTTGTCAAACTAAAGCTATTTAAACAGCCTCTTTAAATGATGGCTTTAGTTGCCAATTATTTTCCCAAATTTCAACTGTTCAGGTTGAAAGATTCCATGTCAGATCTACCTCAGGCTGACCGGTTTTGGAAATAGTCAGCTACAACACTGCAAAGGGGTAGCCGTGTTAGTCTATTGTAGAAAGACAACAGAGTCCTGTGGCACTTGTCTGGATCTGTGCAAGTTGTTTCATGAAGTTGTGTCTGGATCTGTGCAAGTTGTTTCATGAAGTTGTGTCTGGATCTGTGCAAGTGCCACAGGACTCTGTTGTCTTTCTACAACACTGCAGCCATTCTTCAGAAGGAGGGTGGGGGGGAAATGCAAGCTGTTTTGCCCCCATCAAAATAAATGCTTCAACTGTTTTTGAGACGCACTTGTGCTGTCGTGCTTTGGAGCAGAGACTCGACATTTGGCAGAGGATGTCACTTGTTGCCAAGAGAGAGTCCCTTTGCCATCCCTGTGAAAGTCTACCCCAGCACGGCCAAGTTAGGAGCCTCTGAAACGCTCAGTACAGACACTTGCTAGAGCTTGGCAGCTAAGTTCTCCGCACAGTCCTTCTGAACTGAGCACATTCTGGCATTCAGCAGCAGGGGTTGAGCAGGTTTTTCTGTGCTATGTTGCCTTCTAGCTACTGATGGCGGCTGCTGCACAGTAACTAAATCTGTGATGGGGAGACACTCGTACGTTCAGTTCCACCCCCTGGGAATACCCAAGCAGTGCAGATGACTTTGGCTCAGTCGATCCCAGATCGACTTCAGTGGAAGTCGAGTTCAGTGCTCACCACCAATGGGAGCAACAGGTGCTCATCATCTGAAGATGAGCTTCTGGTATGAAATATGAATCCAGCTTCAGAATCCAAAACCACAGCCTCCCTTCTCCTCAGATTTGTCGGACTGTCAAGAGCCAGAGGCTTGCCTCAGTCTCATTAATGTTGACTAGATTGGGGTAAATTGGGGAAAATGGCTCATTATTTACATACAACACATTGTACAGCTGATATATATGCACAAACAAATGGGAGAAAGGAAGATTTTACCCCCTAGAGCTTAAAACTAAAAAGGTAAGTAGATACAGTCCAGATAACCTTAGTGGGATGCAAGTATTAAAGTATGGCATGTGGAATATTCTAGCTGATAGACAATGGCAACTAGATGATTTATTTTAAAGGAGATGAATTAAGGTGATTCATTCAATTATTCATTGCCATTCTGAAACTGTCAAAAATATATCTGCTTTTGTCTCTTATTTAGCAAAGTGAATATCCTTCTAATAATGAGCAGCACTGGAATGAAGTCAGAAAAAAAGTATTATTTCTCTTAAATTAAAAGACATCTGCATTCCTTAAAAAGGAAATATATTCAGAGTATCTATTTCCTTAATAAGGACTCGTATGAGTTTTCCAACACTGATAACTACTTCACTTTGAAGAGTGAAATTGTCTCATTAAATTAGAAAACAAAATATTAGATGTTTGAGAGTTAGCTAAATACTTCAATACCACCACAAACCAACTCCGTTTATTGCAGTCTATAATGAGTACTACTTTTCAAAATGGACATCCAAAAATGAAAAGCTAACTATAAAAGTTGTATAAATGCTGTTAATGAGGATTTTGTTTGAACAACTGGAAGTTGACATGCAACCCTTCAGCACTCACTGAAAAAAATGCCTCAGTTAAAAACCGAACTTCCAAATGGTGAAAGAATTGATAGAAAATTCTATGCACAATATACATTTATATCTTTCATTCAAGAGTTCAGCTATTTCTTCTGAAGCAAAAGCAAAAATCTTCCCAAAGGGAAAAGCTTTTCAATAAACATTTCAAAATGCTTTGTTTGCCAGTTCCTTGGTTTTAGCTACATTAGGTGCATTCTTTTTATACTTTAGCTCTTAATTAACAATGACAACGTGAACCGTGCACATTCTGTCCTTGGAGTATGTATCGTCTCCCATAGGCCCACATACTCCCACTGGTTTGTACCACCTGGGCCAGGAGGAACAAGTTTACTCTGTCTTATATCCTTTAAATCAGGAAAATATATTTAATGTGTGTCTATAGTCTCAACACCCCACACTTAGTTTTTGGTGGGCAAAAACACTGCAAGCTTGCCAAGAAGCCTAGTTTGGGTTTCTCACCATGCACATGCCATATCGGTTTCCTATTATTTGATTCTAAAACTTCATCATCTGGTGCTCCGTTACTCACTTATTGACTAGGTCAGTGGTTTTCAAACTATGGGTTGAGACCCAATACTGGGTCCCAGACCCTCACGTACCAGGCTGCAATACTCTCTGCTGCCACCACCGAAATACTGGAATGCATTGCTGAAAGATGCAATTGTTGGATCACAGGCATAAGTTATTATTTTTTTTTTTTTTTAAATTGGGTCCTAAGGAAAAAAAAGAGTTTAAAAACCACTGAGTTAGGTCATCTACATACCATTATCCTCTATATTGGATTGCCACTTCACTGGTTTGAAAATGCCCTTATCGATTTTTCTACTACCTACTGGTTACTGATTGGATATGCCAGTCCCCCACCCACACACACTTGGGACACATTAGAATGCTCTATAGTTCACTCCCCCATAAACTTGGACTGCAGTGCCATATTAGGATAAGGCAAGAGAAATGATAAAAAACCCGCATGTTTCTGTGCGCACAAAATAGTTCTCCAAAACACTTTGGTGATGATTAGTTAATGTCATTAAAACGCATTTTGTTGATGTGGAGAGACACTAGTTTTCCCTGAATCTCAAAGCTTGCAACCCACAAGGCTCCATGCGCTATCTGATCCTATTAAGGATGACAAACCGTGGCTAGGCATGCGGTGATCCATCATAATGGATGAGAGTCGATGGAAACCGGGCTTTATGCCAAGGTCAGAAGGGAGCGATATGATCATCTAGTCTGACCCCCCGCACAAGGCAGGCCACAGAACCTCACCTACCTCCTGTAATAAACCTCTAACCTAGGACTGAGTTATTAAAGTCCTCACATCATGATTTAAAAGACTAAGGTACAGAGAACCCACCATCTGTCTTTTGGGATCATACCAAAGGGGCAATCGACTTCTATTGCGCCCTGTTTGCCATAATCATTTCTCCCCTTCCCATTATCTAGCCACATAACTAAAAATCAACACTTGGTTTTCACTTCAGACATGTCAGATAAAGATATTTAAAGCCTGCTATGCAAAGCTTACCACCTGTGTATTCATTCCTCTATGTTGACAAAACCTGACACCGCTGACACAGTGGGGTATGTCAATAATGGCATAGGAATTTGGTAAAAAACAAGAGGCTGCAACTTTATTAACTCATACCACAGCAAACCATAAGGGGTTAGAACAATATTCCTCCCATGTATCCAGCAATACTAATCCAGTGTGGCTCAGTTTGACTCTCCAGGCCCTCAACCCGTAAAAGGGGAACTCTTGCTTTCCCATGAAAGCCAGATGAAGAACTTCAGCTCCCCATCTGAAATCTTGCTGCCAATTGCTCATGTGAGGGGGAAGGATAAAGATGAGGGGTGCCTCAGCCCATGTGAGACATTGAAACACTGATCTCACCCCACAACATCAAGTCCCCACCAATAGCGCCCTGTGCTTCAAATATGGGATTCCAGGAGTGAGGCTCCACTCCATCAGACTGAGCTCCTGCCTGAAGCTGCAGATAGAAAGAGAAGGTGAGTGAGGAAAAGAAAACTTGTACTGGACCAATTTCTGTTGGTGAGAGACAACCTGAAGAGTAGCTCTGTGAGACTGAAAGTTGGTCCAATAGGAGACATTACCTCACCTACCTAGTCTCTCCAATATCCTGGGACTGACATGAAGTCAATAGGATTTGAGCCTGGCTTAGGCCCAAATGTTGCTCTTCATTTTAGTCAGAGCAAGCCTGCTACCACCGTACATCTGTCTTCCATTGAGCAATCTCTGTAGATCACATTGCAAGTCAAACCAACAGGGGTCAAACTGGAAGGAATGGGATAAAATTTATAGAAGTAGTAATACCTGAAACATAGGGGGAGGTAACAGAACCAGTCAAAGAAATTCCAGCTGAACCATGGTCAGTCGGAGTGGGTGTTTGGTTGAAAATGAACCACTCCACAAAAAAAGCCCTAGACTTTTGTTTAAACAGAAAACCAGGGAAAGAGATCCAACAATGCCGAAGTGGCCGAGTTTGAAATTTTCAGAATGAAACATTTTTCATTTTGAACTGGCTTTTGGTTTACTTTTTTTTTTTCTTTTTTAAGCTTGCATTAGTTATCAGATACAATATCAAGTCAAAGTTGAAACACATGGTTTTGCTTTAAAAAAATAAAACAAAACAAACATTGATTGACCTGAAATGAAGTTTGTTGGAGTTCTCTGAAGGCAGTTTTTCTTCCAGTTCAAAATAAAGACAGATTTCAAAATCTTGACATCCTTTGTGAAAAGCAACTTCTGCCCTTTCCAGACCTCCAGTTGTCAATACATCAGTTTTTCCTCTCTCCTTTTTACAGTGAGAAGGGTAATAAAATGACATCTTTTAAAAATAAATTCTTATCGCAAATCATAACTTTGCATTCTTTGATCATTCCTTTTACCATTAAGCTGAAAACGAGCCATTATTTCCAAGACAAAAAAAAGTGGATGTACCTTGTTCATGCAATGAGCAAATGAGAATCATGTGCAGTGTAAAAATTCAACCAGATGGCTTGCACAATAATTTTGACTTGTTTTTAAGGACATGGAGAGAATCTTTGAAGCCATCCCTCATGGAATTATGCTTGGCCCTAACTGTGTCCTGAGAGAGTGCGTTTCCTTCCTTTTTCATCTGTTTTTCAACTGGCAAAAGCAGCATGTTAAAATAGCACCTATGGGTGGAGAAAACATGGCTTAACTGAAAACCTCACATTACATATCTTACAAATAAAAGGGCTCATTTGCCACGCTCTATTCATGTGAGTAATTCTACTCACCTCAGTAGCCCCTGATTTCATAGAACTGCTAGGGGTGGGTTAGTGTTTTCTGGGCTTCATTTTGTCCCTTGTTCAAAGCACAAGAAAAATCTCATAAAGTGAGCATAAAAGCATGTTCTTTGTTAAGACAGCACAACTTACATCATATACTGCTGTTTGGGTAGATCTGCATGAACAGCTATGATCAAAAGCACAGGTCAAGTGATTCTGCTAATGTGCACAGAGGTGAAGGGGTTGTTTATACATATCTGGCACCATGTACCTTGTTCTGATTATCCAGCTGAGGCTTCCTAGACTTTTAAGAAGTAGAGAGAACATACACCAGTGCAGCAACTCTGAAACTGCAGAACCCAATGTTTTATATATAAAACATCGTCTGTTTTAGTGTGCAGACAGGGGTCCATTTTAAACTCAGTTTGCACGGCATATGCCTCAACAAATTATTTGTATTCATAGTTCATCTAGTCTGACCTGTATATCATAGATCGTTACATTGCACCCAGTCACCCTTATGTGAGCCCGATAATTTTGATGAAAACCTATCTTCCAGAGTGGCATTCAATCTTGACTTGAAGACATCAGTCCACCACTTCAAGTGATACTTTTGTTTGCTCCTATCAGTTCTTAGATGCTACACTTCAGCCAAAAATGTGCATGCCCTCACTGAATAAAACAATTTCATTTTTAGATTACTTTTATCATGATAGACCTAGGAACCCTGGTCAAGAATCAGGGTCTCATTGGCCCAGGGACTTAGACCAGGAAAGACAACTAGAAATCCAGTCTCTTTACAAAGGATTGGAGGAAATGTGGTTATATCTTAGGGCTTGACTGTAGACAATGGATTGTGTGGTATGTCTTGGATGAAAGCTCAAGGGATGTACGTAACTAAAGTGATCAGTAAGTTTACGTGTCCATCTCTAATTTGCACTGTAGTGTCCAGAAAGTGGATCTTCTGTGTAGTGTTCTAGGCTAAGTTTGATTGTGGCGTAGAAATTGTTGAAATCTCTGGAAATCTTGAAAGGCATCCTTTCCATGGGTCCAGATGATGAATATATGTCATCAATATAGCACAAGTAAAGGAGAGATCCTTTGAGATGAGATGTGGGAAAGTGTTGTCCTAAGTCAGCCATAAAAATGTTGGCATATTGTGGGGCCATGTGGGTGCCCTATAGCATAGCAGTGCCCCTGACTTGAAGGCGTAAACTATCTTCAAATCTGAAACGGCTGTGGCTGAGTACAGAGTTCAACCGCAAGGTTTGCGGTGGCATCATGTGGGATGGTTCTTCTAATGGCTTGCCTTGTGACTGAACTTGTACTCAGCCACAGCCATTTCAGATTTGAAGACAGTTTATACCTTCAAGTCAGCAGCACTCCTATGGGTACCCACATGCTCAAACAAACCAACAAATTGCATTTTCAAAAAGAAACTGCAGAGTTGGAATTTATATGTAAATTCGACTCCCTTGCCTCAGGGTTAAACAAGGACTACGGATTTTTTTTCTCATTACAACAGGTGATTTGACCTCACCTTCCTCTGTATGCTGTTCTCTAGTGTTCAAATCCCAATAGCTATTTTGATTTGCTGTTACAGCCTGACCTGATCCTGTGTCACACATTTCCCTGCATTTATTAAGCGACAGTCAATTCAATGGCAACTGAAACCCGAGCCAAAAAGGCAATGAGCTATTTAAATAATGGAAACTTCTGAACAATTTGTACAAAAGCACAAATCCACTTGCATTTAAATTAAGTCATTCTTTCTGAAAATGAACAAATACTGAAGAAAGAGTTCTGTTCAAACAGTTCTCTATTTGCCAGCCTGAATAACCCCTCCTGTGTCTCAGTTATGTTGAATTGATCACTCACACAGCATACTTACTTCTGTGACAACAGAATGAGGTCAAATACAGCATTATTATATCACCACAGAACCAAGGTGGAGAAGAGGTTTAGAATGTGGAAGTGAACGCCCTCACCACACAAACACACTACATCATTCCAAAGGGAAAACCAAACAATTACAAAGAACATTTGTTTTTCTATATAGAGTAAAAATCTGGTCAAAAAAATTCTAATAAAAATTGTCCTATCATAAAACATGGGACCATTAGAATCAATTTTCCACGATAAAAGAAGTTTTTTTCCATGGGGAAATACTTTTTCATTTACAGTCTGAAACAAAAAGAAAAATAATTTGAACCAATATTTAGAAATAAAAAGTCTCTTTTCAACATGCCAAAGCATTTCATTTCAACTTTTCCCCATGGAAGTTCTCTTGAACTAAATTTGTTTTTCTGGCATTTCCAATTTTTGTCTCAATTTGGGGTGCAAGCAAGTGTCAGAAGATGGGAATTTTCCACAAAATTCCCATTTCATTGTCCCATGACACTAGTCCATTCCTACCCCCCAACTGAATACAGAGGCAAATACTCTCAGCTTCCATGGGAGCCGGCCTTAAATATCTCACTTAAAAGTGAGTGCTATAAAGAAGGCCCAGAAACTGAAGATAGAGTAACACATAAAAAAACCAGAAGTGTAACAAACAAAAAACCTGCAGAAAATAGCAGGTAATTTCACTGCTTCTATAACCTACTATCAAGTTACTCCCATTTTATGGAGCTGCATTACCCTGATAGCAGGGAAAAGACAGAACACAAAACAGGCAGCTGTGATACTCAGAAGATTCATTGCCAAAACACCCCTCTGTTACCAGTTAGTTGCCCCTGCACCCTGCCTCCAAGCATGCACCACCCGTCCCAGTCAAGGAGATTCATTCTTTCATAACAAAGGTAAAACAAACCAACCAAAGACAGTCTTAAAGCAATACCTGACACCCAGGCATCAGGGCCAGACTTCTCCCTAGCACTCCAACTTAGTCTCAATCAACTTTGCTCCCCACTTCAAACAGCCAAAGGGTTGCTTCCTTCCACTTCTGACCCCTTTACTCCACAGGAATTAAATCCCCTCCAGAGTCACCTGTGCCTGTCAGAGCTCAACCTGGCCCAACCCCTCCTCCTCAGCTGCTGATTAGCAGCCCTTTATAGGCCCAGGTGTAGCCCAGCGCTCTTTAATTAGCTGAATTAGGTTCACCTGCTCCAGCCTAGAGGCACTGGGTTTAGTTTAGCCACAGAGACCAGCTCCCCTGTGAGAGCCTCTCCCGGTCAGACTGTCCCCATAACCTCTGCTTTTGCAACAGTTTCCCTGTACATCAGTCCTATCTTTCAACAAAAGAAGTCAGCTCACTGGAGCATGTCCAAACAGAAGCTAATAATGCATCTCAACTAATATAAGTACAGGGAGACAAACCTGTGGCAAAAAAAAATCCACTTAACTGTAGTCAGATGGTTCTGATCAGTGGGCGATCAATGGTATAACACCCTGTCTAAATAATTACCTGATTCTATCTACCAGCGGGGGAGGAAAAAGGTAAAGTTTTTAAGAGCTTGATGAATACATGACAGCTGTCACCTCCTGACATCACATTTGCATGGCATAGTCCAGAACTATTCAGATGCCCCCAAATATATTGCTGTTAATGACATTAGTGGTGAAATGTTGGGGGAATGGAATGAGCCTCTCTCTGTTCCTAGCTTCTCTTCATCTGGTCTTTTCTAACTGTGCATTGTGTCTCTTTTCCCCCTCCTCATATAGTTTGGTTCTAATAAGGAAAAAATCTTATCATATAATAGCTATGAGGAAGCTCAAAGCTGCTACTGTTTCCGCTGAGCAGAGGTCACTATGCATTAGGATAAGGGTTAATTAAATAGAAAGGGGATGAAGGAGGGAGAAGAAAGTTATTTTACTCTTAGAGTCTGAATACAGTCAGAGCCTAAAATTATAATGCTGTATATTCGACTTCATTAATTGTTTTTCTTTCAAAGTCAGCACCAGACTCTTACATGCCTTTGTCTCCTGCTGTCGTCATTTATATGCATTAATCCATGACAAATGGTTTCATCTGAAATATAACTGAGTTCCCCACTCCCTGGAAACAGGTAATAGAAATAAAAATAAAAGCCAGGTTAGAACAAAAGGGATCATCTATTTATTGGGAGAGGGGTGGAAATAATATAAAAGTTAAGGCAAACCAGTGCTTTTTTGTAAAAAATAAGGTGCTGGTACTCATATCTGGGTAGTAAATTTGAAAAATGCCTCTCCTACAGCTTTTCTTAGAGCTGTGTGCTCCTTTCCCCTGCTGAGTCCCCCCCACCCCACTCCAGCTGGGCAGTAGGGCTAGAAAAGAGAGTACCAATGTTCCATACCCCATACCATCACAAAAAAAAAAAAAACACTGAGGCAAACAATATTTGGCTGGCTAGAGTAAGCACTGGCTTTTCCGTCATGGAAAGTCAATTTCCAGCACACTAGGAATATAGCCTGCCTTTTAGTTGAGTTCAAATGATATGATACAACTGCAGTAATTACTGTGTTACTGATGTGGCGATTGATTTGGATAGAATAATTGCACACCAGAGCCCTGCCCTGCACCTTTGCCCTAAATTCAAACTAGAAACAAACCCATTACATTGTATCCTCTGGTTATTTTTCATTTTAGTGCTTAGCAATGCTCTCTGGCTCCTCCTGACACCCCAAAACTTAAAGCTTCCTACTACAGAAATAAGCACAAAAAGAGCTATATGTGACGATTGCTGCTTATCACACATGGAGGACAAAATAGAGCCAGAAACCACCTCACACCTATTTTCCACACCACGCAAGAGTCACGATTATATGTCATGAGAAAGTTACTCCAGAGCCTAACTGAAACAAATATACAGGGACATCTTGACAAGCCAGCCTTCTCTATGCTGCCTGGATTTCTCTTGGGAAGCTTGCACTAACTGACTTATCTGGGCTGTATGCCACTGGACAAGTATTTATCCTTTGAAAGGATAATTCCTTCAATGCTGCTTTTACATTTTTGCCTGGGATAACAAAAAAGTCCTGACACAGCTAGAAATATTTACTAAAACGGGCACAAAGAAAAACTGAGCAAAACATGTCAAGTTCTGAGCTTTCTTCTTTTGTAAATAAATGCATCCAGTTACATCTTATTAGATCAATTCTCCCATAAGGTGCTAAGACCTTTTATAGAATTCTTCACTCCATTCTGATTCTAGAATCAACTATTAGGGTCGGAAAGCTTCTGAATAGAAAAGCTGGTTGATTTGTGTGTGTGGATGATGAAAAATAGCAATTTAGTCACATTCATGGTGTTTTACAACTGACTTACGCAGTACACCCTCACCCACGTTGTCAGCTGATATAAATTGGCCTAGCTCTATTGAAGCCAACCTGATTCACACTACTTGAGGATCGGCTCCTTAAATTTTTCTCCCATGTGTGTTTTGGCTACTGTCAAATATATGATGGAAACCCTGACTTGTTTATTGAACTATCTCAGTTGTACTATCTGTAAAGGCAGAGTAAAGGCAGTGAAGTAAGAAACAGGGAAGAGACTGTTAAGATTTTTAAAAATTCTGAATCAGAGGATTAGGTTTGAGAGGTACAGATGAGAATATATTGTAATAATACCTGTTCTATTTTATCGCCCTGTGTCCCTCTTAAGAAAGAATGCCATTCCCCCCTCTGTTTTTTATATCAGTGCTTTCCACAACATATTTAGTCTACAACAAAAGATATAGATTTCCTTAGTTTAATCCTAATCTTTCAAAAACAAACAAATAAATCAGTAAAAACAACTAGGGTCCTGTAGCACTTTAACAAATTCCTTCTGGCATAAGCTTTCATGGCTCCAGCCCCTTTGTCAGATGCAAAGATGCATGGGGCAAAGATGCATCTAGTCAAGTTGATTGGAGCCTACGAAATCTTATGCCCAAAGGAATTTGTTAATCTTTAAGGTGCCACAGGATTCCTGTTGTTTTTGCTGTACACAGACTAACACAGCTACCCCTCTGGAAATAAATCAGTGGAACTTTCTTTGCTAAATAAACTATCCTTACTTGCTTCCAACTTAATTAAATACAATTAACTCTAGTTTGTTTTGGCAACCAATTAATGTCATGATCAAATATAAATAGACTCTGCAAGAAAAGATTATAATTAATAAATCCTTTACAATACTGTAAAATTACGCTGAAGCTTTGCTTGCCAGAAATACTTAACTGCATTTTTGAAGTGTATTAATGAGGGCACTAAAAAAGATTATAATTTTTTATCAAAGTCTATACTTAACTGCAGGTCTTGCTTTCTCTCAATCTGATCTATACAGTTTGCAGGTTGATAATATTGTTTAGACTTCATGAAATAGTGAGACCAAGTTTCCTTTTCCTAATGCATAGATTTGTTACAACTCTTTTAAATATTTAGAGCCAATTTCGCTGTTCTCATATATTCATTGATTTAAATGGAGATACACCAGCATAGATTTTTTGCTCATTGTATTTTATTCATTCACTGATAGGAAAAAAAATCTGAGAAATCATATACAACATGTAATATTATAAGAAAACAAAACACAAAAGGTATGTTTCCACATGAATGACATAGCTCCATAGCAATGGGAACTTTGCGTTATGAAGAAGTGCAGTATACACCTATCTTTTGACTCATTTTTAATAGCAATGCTAGTATGCAGAGATACAAGGATTTTCAGTTGTGTTTTCTACCAACAGAATACACTATTCAATCAGTAGTAGGCACAATCTGTTGTGTGGGTACCCACACACATCCACTAAAGAGTAGTTGGAAGTGGTTAAAGAAAAGTCTCTGAGACAGGTTTTCAAAAGGGCCCAGCAGCCTCAATTCTCAATGACTGTGGAACAATTCTGGAGAAATTCCCTTCCACTTTTAAAGATGGTCTTACCTTCACAAAAATTCTTCAGAGCCCAAATACATCCATATAGAACAGACTCCAAATACGAGTCATCTCAGTAAGGACCCTGTCACAGGTGGAAACCTCGCCAGCCCCATCTGTAGTTCTCTTTGCCTACATGTTGTGTGATACATGTAAGGCCTCATTCTCTGATCCCAGTACCGTAGGGCATTGTGGGAACTGCTCAAAACTTTGCAGGTTTGTGCCTTAACATTTGATCTGATCTTAAGAGGTGCTGAGCACCCATAACAAATATTGACTTCACCGGGCAATGCAGGTACTTGGGATCTAGGACATGTTTCTATAAATCATGAGGCACGTGGCTTATGAGGAGAGACTGAGGGAACTTGGCTTATTTAGTCTTCAGAAGAGAAGACTGAGGAAGGATTTAATAATGGCCTTCAACTGCCTGAAGGAGGGCCACATAGAGGATGGAGTCCAGCTGGTCTCGGTGGTGGCAGATGACAGAACAAGGAGCAATGGTCTCAAGTTGCAGTGGGGGAGGTCTAGGTTGGATATTGGGAAACATATTTTCTCTAGGAAGATGTAAACCACAGGAATGAGTTACCTAGGGAGATGGTGAAATCTCCATCTTTAGAGGTTTTTGAGGCGTGGCTAGGCAAAGCCTTGACTTGGATAATTAAGCTGTGGTTGGTTCTAATTGGATCAAGGGGTTGGATTAGATAACCTCCTGGGGTCCCTTCCATCTCTAATATTTTGTGATTCTATGAAATCCTGACTTGTACATACAATAGTCCTTGTTCACGAGTGGTTTCATTGTCTTGAATGGGACAAAGCATCTGAGCAAGGGCTTGTAGGAATGGGCCCTTCCATGTCTGCTGTCAGTCAAAAAACCAGGACACTCAAATGCAAAGCTTGTCTCCTTCTTCCACTGACGTGAAGGAAGAATTGCCGTGGAACAGCTGTGATATATGAACATGCAACTGATACTATGACAAGGGCCGGATCCTGCACCAAGAAACAAGAGTTTTCCTATCTTTTTTGGCAGGAGCAGAACTGGGTTCTTAAACTAACACAAAGGGAATGAGAAGGCTGCCAGTTTGGAACATTCTGTAAAATGTACAAAGATGGATGCCAGAAAATGATCTTATTCACAGAGCTTAATAATATGAGTCACCAATTTATATGTGGTACTTTGAAACTTCATTCATTTTATCTCACACCCCAATTCCCCACTGGGCATCATTGACTGAGACTAATATATTTAGACTAGAACACAGTGAAAAGGAATCTCCAGTGCCCATCCAGTGCTAAAGCAAGTTTAGCTTGGGAGAACGGTTCTGTTTAGAACCTTGGAAAATAGGGGAAATGCTGAATCCCACAAGGAAAATAAATTTTGCTCATAGCAAAGGTTGATTTCACAACAGAGAGGAAAAGAAAACGAAATGTTTACAAAAGGAAATGTAAAAGATTATAGGAAGGCAAGAAATAAAATAATATGAGAACAGAAGGATGAATTCACATGAGTCCAAAGAGGAAACGAACTTGATATTACTTTTTAAAATACAAATTAGTGTTGAACTTAAATAGGCCAGTAATTAAAGGAAGGTTTCTGATGTTATCAGCAGAAACATGTTAATGTAGAAACAATGTATATTACCTTTGGGATTTACATTTGTGTCTAATTTTTCTTGGGGCTTAGCCATCACAGTATGAATTCTCACAGTCTTGCAATACTATGACAGCGAGATACAAGTATTAGTGTGCATTGAAAAGTCCCTTTGTGACTCACATAGGTTCCCACGGGCTGCTCTCAAACAAAGACTGAGTTCTGACACATGGGGGTGGGAAGAGAAGATATCCACCGTGGATTCAATTCTGTAGGCTACTGAGTGCTGATGTGAAGCAAAGCACTAGTGTTGGGTATTTGCTTTTTGTTCAACACCTCCAAAGAATGGCCTCTGTGAGATAGAGAGAAATATGCACAGTGCCCAATGAAAAAAGCAAGACTTTGCATACTCAGCGACTAATATCTGGTGACAGCGAAAGTGGGCACATCAAGGGATGGAGACTTAGGCCATGTCTACACTTGAAAAGTTAAGTCGACTTTATAAAGTCAACTTAATAAGGTCGACTTAAAGTGGACCTTATTAAGTTGACTTAACAAGAGTCGACTTAACTTTTCAAGTGTAGACCTGGCCTCTTTTTGGCCTTATTAAGTCGACTTAATGTTTTAAGTCGACTTAAAAAGGTCCAGTAGGCTCTACTCCGTGTCCCCACTGGCTTAAGTCGACTTAACTTGACTTAAGCGCTAGTTCAAATTAAAACGAAGTGTTATTAATTCAAACTAACTTTTCCTTAATTCGACTTAAGGAGCAGCTTAAGTGTAAGCCCAGTGTAGATGTGGAGTAAATTAAGCCGACTTAAGCCTCCTTAAATTGACTTAATTGGTAAGTGTAGATGCACCCCTTGTGTGGTCGGGACACAGGGGTTTATGTGCAACTACTGTGCACCCAGAAGTATGTGGAACAGTCACTATCAAGATACTCCTGTTATCCCCCAGGTGTTCTTTCATACCATGTATGTGAAAGGGCTGATCTTAGGAGACACAAAAAATACTTCCAATTGTTTCTGTGAAACAGTATTTCTCACAGCCAGCTATTCGGTGCCCTAGAGCGCACTCTGGACACTCTGGTCTCAGACTGCAGCATGCACTCTCCTTCACTTCATTCACCTTACTGGATCATAAGCCACAAAGCACCACAGTCAGCAGCATGACCCGTGACAGACTCCATACACTTGCCGCACAGAGAGACTAAGCGGATTCCTGAGGCTGAACGAGGAGCTGCAATGCTGAATAACTGTCAGGACCCTTGCTGATGCCTAGTATATGCAGATGGAGAAATTCTTGGCTCCCTACTAACCATTAGTTTTTCTGTCCACTTGTACATCTGTAGTGTCTCTGTTTAACCCAGTAATAGATACAGCAGCCTTTGTAAAATTCTTGCTCTGCCACATAAGGTAATAAAGCATCAGAGCTCTAACTGGACTGGTCTACACTAGATACTTTTCCTTGGAGTTAATTGTTCAGGGAGTGTCCTGACTAGCATTTACAAATTTGTTAATTATTTTAAATGTATTGACAGTCAATTAATTCAAGATTTTAAAAAAATCTAATGTAGACATACCCATTAAAAGGTCTAGTCTTGCAGTAGTCCCATTAATATTAGGGAACTCTTGAAAGACACACCGTATCTCTTTCCAATTGCAGAAAGCCATAAAATCCATTTTCAGAAACTTTGTAGGGGCTAACACTGAAACAATTACTGCATGTGAGATATGGATCATAAAGATGGTAGATGGTACTCTATACAAAACAGTGTGTGTTGGTCATCCATTGCCTAGAGTGATGATGCAATTGTTCCAATTCTCCAATTCTATGGCTACGCATATGACTCTGAATTCCAAATCCTGATGTATAGAAGAGGCCCAACAAGGACATAGGATGTGCATATCTGTGATGTTTGATGATGCAACTCTGTGACACCTTTCATGTGCAGCTTGAAGATGATTTTATCAATCCCGCTCACACCTATTTCATGCTGATATTTTCAGAGACCTCCAGTGAGTTTTGTTCTGAGTCACTGGTTTGAGTTCTTTGAGACTGATAACAGTCCACTGAAGACAACTCTTCAGGTTACCTCCAAAGCATTTATACAGAAGACCCTTCTTTCTTTTGCCCTACCTTGGTTCCCAGACAAGATCTGTTTTGGGAGATGGTGGTCTTCCATTCTGCTGACATGTCTGAGCCACCTACATTGTGATTGCCATAGCATTTCCCCAATGCTGTTTGTGTGCTCTATCAAGGACCTTAATAGTGATCACTCTGTTCTGCCAGCAAATGCTCATTATTGAACAGAGGGAGCATGTGTGAAATTCCTCAAGACATTTAAATGTGCCATCTATCGAGTCCATGTCTCAGATCTATATAGGAGAGATGTTAGAACCACTGAACTGTAGATCTTCAATCTGGTGTAGTGAAGAAAATGTTGTACAGCTTAAGGACTTTTGTTTGAAGTTAACTTTTGTTCGAAGTTGGATCTGGCTAACTTTACTGACGCAATTTCCTTATCCAGGGAACCATCACTTGAGATGGTTCTGCCCATATACTTGAACTGATCCACATTTTCCAGCTGTATGCCTTGGATGACCCTGGGGCACTGGAATGAGGTGGTGGTTGGAGCAAGACCTCTGTCTCACCAAGACTGATAGTGAGGTCAATGAGCAGGGATGCTTCAGAAAACCTGTCAACAATGACTGCAGGTTATCATGTCTATAGGCCATCAAAGCACAGTCATCTGGAAAAAGTGCCTCAATGAGAAGTCTCTCCAGCATCTTGGCCTTAGCACTGAGTCTCTGAAGATCAAGGAGGGAGCCACTGAGCCAATAGGGATGTATATCCCCTGATCCAAGTCCCTTGTGGTCTGGCTGAGGGCATAGGCAAAGAACAAACTGAACAGCACTGGAGAAAGTATCCAGCCTTGTTTCACTCCATTCAAGGTTTCAAATGCATCAAAAAAGTCATCGCTGGAGAGCATTTGCACTATCATGTAGTGATGAACTTTCTTGGGCATCTCAGTTGAAATAGAATAGCCCACAGACCCTCTTTGTTGACTGTATCAAAAGCTTTGGTCCATGTTCTGTTCTAAACATTTTTTCTGGACCTGCCTTACAACAGAAATCATATCGATAGTACCACAACCTGGTCTGAAACCACACTGCACTTTTGGCAGATTCTCCTCAATGATTCTGTTCAGTAGAATGTAAGTTCTTTTTGGCGGGTTCTTTTTGTTTTCGTCCCTGCTGTACAGAGGAGAGAAATGCCTCTGTATTTTTTGCATTCAGCTTTGCTGCTCTTGTTCTTGAATGGAGGTACAATAATAGCATCTTTGAAGTGTTGTGGTATTTCTTCTTACTCCCAAATGCAACTCAGGATTTCATGATAGACCTCGACAACCGCTTTGTATAGTTCTCCTGGAATACCATCTTTTCCAGACACTTTGCCAGAGTTCAATATTTTGATGGCTTTCATGAACTCTTCAGCTGATGAAGGGAGATTGAGATCCTCTTTGATGGGTTTCTCGGGTAATTGATTGAAGACAGGCTGTTTGACTGTGGATGGTCTATTGAGTAGACTATTGAAATGCTGAGCCATCTCTGTATAATTTCCTCCTTGTCTTTGATGAAGGATATGCCATCAGTCAACTTCAGGAGAGATGTGCCTGATTTAGACAGTTGGTGGACTGCTTTGAGAGAGTCAAAAATATCTTTGCCTTATTTGTACCTGAATAATGCTGAACTTCTCCAGCTTTCCTCTCCTACCACTCACCCTGCATTCTTCTCAATTCAAACTGGGCCTTGCTCTTTAGAAACTTAAACCTATCTTTCTTTGAGATGGAAGTGAGATCATTCTGTCATTCAACAAACACTTTTTGCTTGTCACTTACGGGTTGGGAAATACAAAAAATAATAGTGTGTACAGAAGATACAAAAACCAATCAATTTATTTGGCTTAACATAGGCATATTGGATTATAAACATATTGGAGTATATTGGATTATAAACATATGGGATTATAAGCATTTGGGGGCAAAGAATGCCAGCTACTCTATGAACATCTAGTACAATAAGGCCCCTAGAAAGCTGGATTCTAGGCACTGCCACCATATAAAATAATAAATAATACACTGAAAACCTGCTAGATGAGGGTGGGTTAATGGCATTGACTTTCAAATCAGTTGAGTGGGTCTTCACTGCCACTCAATCGATCCCACAGAATCGATCTGGTGGCGCCAACAGTGCCACCATCAATATAGACATATCCTCTGTTATGAAACAAACTCAAAGAACTCCTTGGTTCTTGTCTGGTGTGAGTTTCTGTAGGGCTGCTTTGATGGTTTTTTCCCTCTCGGTATCTATGGGCAAACTCTTCTCGAGATGATTTTTGATTAGTACAAGATCAGCTGCTGCCACAATAAATAAAACTATAGATAACTTAGTAATTAGTAGATGTATATATGACCTAAAGTCCTGCTTTTAACATTTATATATCTGTATGATTTGATGCATTTCTGTTACAGTACAAAGTAACACATGAAATAGTGCCAATAGAAAAAAGCAGAGCTAAGAAACTACTAGACGCTTATTTGGCATGCTGCCTTGAGAAAGCCAATCAGAACTTCACTGATCCAAGCCAAGCCAGCTCATTATGATACAACTATCTTTCTCTCTCTGAATAGGCCTATATTTTTAATTACCATCTTTGCAAATGTCAGCATTGTTACAGCATGCCTGTATTTCTAGCCTGCATCTTTATATTTTCCAAAATCCATATAGGATTAACTTGGCATCCTGAACATTTAAAACATTATTCTATATGGGCTAAAAGATATAATGGCCAAGCAATTTCTATTTAACTATCTTTTTAACTTCAAGGTGCAATTACTGTATATTCTATTTTGAGTTAATGCTCATTAGAGGTCTTTGCTGAACGTGAACTATAATTCTTTGGTACATAATAAAACAACAAGAGATCATTTTATAAATGTGTGGCACAGGTGTGACTATTTAATTTATTTTCATCCTTAAGACTCTGTTATGGTTTGCTGGTATCTTAGCATCTTGCCAAATGTCAATGTCTACTTTCCACTTCTGTAGGAATGAAGTCAATACTGTCCATCAGATGCTCAGTAGACTCTCCCTGGCACTCAGCTAACTCTTTAAATCACAGCCTGTCCAGTCTAATCCTCAGCCCAATTCAACAGGCATACAACTATATGTACACAAGAGCCTAAAATGATCAATGGGGAATTGTTCTCGTTATAGTGTTTTTTATTAAACCCTAACCAAACTAAGTACTCAGAGAACATAGATTGGTTATACTTAAAGTTATCTCCTATGAATGTTTTCCTCTATACTTTGTATAATATAATTTTATTAAAAATGAAATATATTTATATAAGGAACTGCAGAAGACAATAGTATCTAAAGAGAATTATATTGCGTTGGAGCTAAGCTAGTTAACACCAAATAAAAACCTTGTCCTTGGGGTCTTAGTCAAGAGGAAGGGAAAAACTCCACTCACACACCTGATCTATTTCACTTAAAAATAATATTATGCCTTACTATGAGATACTTATATGTATTCAAGCCTTTGTGTGAATGTGACAAGGAGACAACAGCCCATGTACATGTACAATATTTTACATATAATACTTTAGTCACAGAAATATCCTATATGCTTCCTTCAGCCACTATTTCACAGAAAATAAAGCTATAATCACTTGCAAATGACAAACCATTTTATGTGACAGAATTTTTTTGCAGTTCTGCCAAGTCATCAATGGTTTACCAAAGGGCTGAATTCTAGAACAATATAGTACAGTGAAATAAAAATGTAAACCTGCATCTTTGCATGTACAATGTACTAAAGTTTATCTGATGACATTCAAAGACATACTATGTCTAAGAAAGTTTTAGAAAAAAAAAAACTACCGTACTTGGTAAGTTCACCTTTCTGTGACCCATGCCAGAATCCATAGTGTTTCATTACTGAATTAACCTTGGTGTCAGAGACAGGTACTTTCAAAGCATATATCCATTCAGTTAAATTCAACTTTGTTAGACTAAATCCACTAAATCAGAATTTGATTTTTTAATACTACTTGTAAGTGTATTTAATGGATACTCTTGCATTTATCAGGTAAAAGAGGCAGAAGACAGAGAGGGTGCATCTACACTTAGAAATTAAGTCGACTTAAGCTTGCTTAAGTCGACTTAATATAATCCGCGTCTACACTACACTTTCCTTAAGTCGACTTAAGCAAGCTGCTTAAGTCGACTTAATGAAAATTAAGTCAACTTTATTAAACCTCCTTTTAATTCAACTTTAGGCTTAAGTCGACTTCCTAAAGTCAACTTAAGCCAGTGTAGACCTGGAGTAGCCCTAAGTCGACTTAAAGTCGATTTAGGGCTCTCCAGGACTCTCCCACTGCCCTCCCTGCCAGGGGGGGCACAGGGGGAGCCTGGCATGCCCCCCCAAAGGGCAGGGCAGAGCCCTGCCCACCCTGCCCCTATGCCCTATCCCCCTTTGCCCCATTGTATCCAGGTACAATGGGGCAAAGGCTGAGCCCCCTGGTACTGGGCAAGGGGTGCCCCCCCCGCCACCATGGACCTGCCCAAGGTTCCCCTAGCCCCTACAAGTTGACCTAGGATGTCCAGTGTGGATGCGCTAGGTCGACTTTGTAAGTTTCCCCCTAAGTCGATTTTAAATTTAAGTGTGGACATGCTAAGTCAACTTAAATTTACAAGTGTAGACATAGCCAGAGAAAGTTGTCTCTTTCAATTACCCTATGCTAATGTAGTTACACTATTAAGTTTTAATTGTTCAGAATGTCTTTTTTAAATAAAGTATCAGACCACTATCCACGTAATCCCACAAAATGTGGAAAAGTATGGTAAACCTCCTATTGGCTACAGCTATTTTTGCCCTGACTCAAAACTTCATATACACAAATATTAAATCACTGAAATTGTGTGCTGGTTCCTCTGCATCCATTTTTATTAGTTCTCATTTAGTTGAATGTTTTAATCTTATTTAAACAGTGACTAACAAACACATTCCTAATATTATAAATAGAAAATGCTTTGAGACTGCAGTTGAACACATTAAAATCAGTCAATTTCTAGTATTTCTATCCCTTTTATGTACAAACCTATTGTATTCAGTAAGCAGATTGAAAATCCATGGCCTTGTAAAAACATTGTTTGGATTTCATGTTCTGACAGTAGAAATAATCCAAAATCTCTGTTCTTCTATAGGACCCTCCCTAGCTGGTACTTTCCAGGTGCGGAACAATCTGAATCAGAGGTGAACACCATGTCAAATTCCACTCATCTGTCAATGTACTGGATTATTTCTTGAGAGACTGAAATTGGCTGCCTGGGATCAGAGCACCATCAATCTTACTCATGCAGGGTGCGGAGTAGCTGCCTGAGAAAGGCTCGCAAGAGGGAAAGCTCTGAGGTTCCTAAGCAGGTGATGAGGCAGCTGTAAAACCTTCACTATATCTGTAACACAGCTCTGAGTGAAAGATTTGTCATTTTCCACATTTCCCCCACACTTGGTATGCATTCAGTGTCTTACTCTTCTTGCTTCATAAAATAAGTGATTTTTCAAGCTTAGGCAAATGTGGCAAAGCTCTGGATCTGCCAGGCTCTCATTTTTTCTCATAATGTTGTTTGTTTCGACAGGTTTTACACAACGAGATTACATTTTCCTTTTACCTATTTATGCAAGTGTTTGTTTGCTTATTTATTTATTTATTTAGCCAAGGGACAGTCTCAGATCCCCAATGGTGATTTAACCTTTGTGTTTTAATGAGCATTTTCTTCATTTCTCTTTGCATTCCCAAAAGGAACATCCAATTGGGATGGATTTCCTAACTTTAAAATGCTGGCTACTAAAGCTAACATAAAACACATAATAGCTGTTCATTAGATAAAGCCTGTGAGTCAAATTTTTAGAATCACTCCCCTCCAGGCTATGATTATACTTATTTTATGCTTTGTTCTTGAGCGAAGGCAAGAAGATATCCCCAAAACACTTATTACTTTTGGGCAGTGAAAACAACTGGAAGTAAACTTTTTCAGCACAGAAGACTCACTAATGATGTGGGGCAAATTTCCCCAAATGTATCACAGTGATTTGGGAGGCTAAACCCCATTGCTTTAAAAATTGTATCCTTATTCTAATTCTGCTTTGATCTACCTGCTTCTACAAATTAAATAATGTGTAATTACAGACTAATATTCTCTGTTTCATCTCTAATTCTCTTGGGAAGAACTTTCACTTCTTTCCTTGGGTTCAGAGTATGTGAAATTACAACATGAGACTCTCTCATTTCCAACTCATTGGTAATAATGAGCTTTAATATGCCATTTCTTCAACATTTTGCATATGATACGTGGCTCACAAAGTAATTACAGTTGAAAATTAACAACTGCCATTTCTGTTTGGAGGAAGTCAAAGTAATGAAAATCCTTATACACGGTCTCTGTGGATGATGTCAGTCAAAATCAGTTGACTTTTCTTCCCATACACAAGGAACTAAAACCTGTTTTCAGTAACACACATTGAACCTCACTGAAACACAAGCCAGACTTCTACTCAGAGTTGCATCTTTGCATCCTCCCTGTTAGTTATCAGTAAGATCAAAACTTTTAGGCCTCTATACCCCTACTAATCCAGGTGACCTCAGAAAGAGAGAAAAGACATAACTGTCATCAGAATTCAGCTCATACCATTTTAAGTGTAAAACTCGCCTCCAGATTGACATAAATATAGCATATAAAGTTACATGGAGCCCTTCTACCAGGATTTCCTCCAGGGGACAGAACAGATTCTGTTATTACACCCAACCTAATAAATAAATAAATAAAGAGAACAGAGAAATTAAATTGCAATCAAAAATGGGGTTCTTGTGGGGAACCTCCTGAGCTGAGATGTTGTTAGAAAAGGATGTTAACAAGAGGCACATTCCAATACCAAACAGATATACCTTTGGCTGATCAGAAAGACACTCCACAATACATCGACAAACAACTGGTAAGTGTTAAACGACAAAATGGGATTTTTGTGATGCTCAAGGCAGAGAAGTGCACGGATACAGTGCCTGTGACCTTACAACATCCTGTAGCTGATTGGTCCTACCTGGTCTGTGCAGGTGATGCTGTTGGAAACTGTGATGAAGCGATGCCTGACAGAGCACCATTGCGCAGGCACTTATCCACAAATACAGGACCCACGACATTGCTGAGACCATTGCCATTCTCTAAACGAAATATTAGACAGGTGTTATTATATATTGCCTCAAAGCACACAGAGTATTTAGCTTTGATTACAACAGTATTTTTACCTCTTTTACAGTGCCTTTGTTTCTTTACTCTCCCTCCCTTTTATATTTCCCCCATTACTGGCTGCCATTGTTTTATGACAAAGGTCATGTCAAAAAAGAAGAGTTGAGGTAAAGAGGTATCCGCATGGGAGACTTGGTAACTTTAATAATTCAGTGGCACAAATGAAACTATAAAGATCCAAGTACTTGAAGGAAAACAATGTAAACAGAAGCCAGTTTAATTTACTGGGGGAAAAGAGGCGATTCCAATACTACCCAATGTCCAAACTACTTTAAATACATTGTGGATAGTCATACAACATTATCTGATGGCTGAGGTGCATTATAAGCACACTCCATCTCCAAGACTGCAAGGCAAATACCTACTCAGTAGGTAACAGATTATTGTTTTTGACTTCTGTGCACATGAATTTTTAATCGCGGTGCTGTCTGCTAAACAAAGTAATTGTTTCTCAGAATTGTGTTCTAATCCCCAGATAAAATCAGCTTCTTTTTGTTTGGCCTATGCCCATAAAGAACTATAGCTAGCCAGACTGATTTTTATATGTAGCAGATAGGAGGTTTCATCTTTTCAGAAGGCAGAGTGTGTCATAATTTAAAGACAGACTCTTGCTGAAAAGGAATGATGTATGTCTTTCTCTGTCTCCCATTGCTGATACACTTGCCTGCTTGACACATTATATGTGGGTGGATATTTCCATACATTTATTACTATACTAATTGGTTAAATTTTCTCAGACTTTGTAACTTTAATAGCTCCTTCTCAGTGCCTGCAAGGTTTGTAAGATTTGCAAGGCTCAGCTACGCTACATACCGTCCAGTTCCTTTAATGACACCTTCTGCTGCATTTCATATTGCCAAATTAATCAAACTTCAGGCATTCTCCTTATTCAGCCTGTAACATGATGCCACTTTCTAGTTAATAATCCAATCAGCAGAAAATCATTTTCACTAGGGATGGAAGATTTTAAAGCTAAAAATCTCCTCTTAACACTGAACACCCTATGCATTTAGGGAAGATTGAGGCTACCAAAGTAAAATCCATAAAATGACCCATCAGCAGGATTTGTTTATTAGGAAAATACATCCTGTTAGAATAATAATGATGCTCAAGTGTCAATAAAATATAAGCACAGATCATTTTTGTTATTTTAAGAGATAAACAGGGTATTTAAGGATTGTTTTAAAGACAAATGGACCAAAACCCCAAAATAAAACTGACAACTGCAAAATAGCAAAACATTATTTTCATCAGCAAGAGGCTATTTATTTCCATGTTCTGTGTGTCTGATGCACTATTCAGCATATAATTAGTTTTCCTTCCTGCTGTTTACTTTTGTATACTTTCTCTCCTTTGTTTTCTGATTGAGTAATAGTGCAAGATAGATTCAACCCCCTCTGAGGAGATAGCTTTCAATAGACCTCCCGTGTCTTCAGAAATTAATGCTTTATTTTCATCATTTCTGGTGCTCCCATGCTCTTCCACAATGACATAAAGGGGAAAGATGACTCTAATGTGCATTGATATTTCAAGCACAAAGTGCTCTTATTTAACCTGAACTTTAAAATCACAGCCAAACAGTGAAGCAAAACCAAACTTCTACCGTCTCGCAATTGCTCTTATCTGTTTTTTTTTAAATGGGTCCAGGCATCATATTCTTAACCACACTGAATAAAATACTCAGAAATCCCCCCTGTGTTTTCATGCTTAGTCTGCTACATCCTTTCTATCCTTCCTCAAACTACATTATTTCAATTAACTTTGTTCAAGCCCCGACATTCCTTACTAGCATTTCATTTCTTCGTGTATTTGTTAGTCAGCGCATTGCAACTGCTGTCAAACATGCTGTTTTTATGCAAAGAGAGGCTCTTGCTAATATATATATATATATACACACACACACACACAACAGTGAGTATTCATCCGGTTATTATCAGATGAGTTCAAGATCTGCTTTCTGAATCTTAAATCCTAAAGAAGCTCCTTACCTGAGTAATCCAACCAAGAGCAGAGCACTCTATTAGTGTTCATTGGAAAGATCTAACACTTTTTAAAATCCATCTGTACCACAATAAGGGATTTTAAATCGCTTCCCAATAATCTTCTTTATCAGGATTAAAAAAAATATATATTCTTTTGCGTTACCAATCCTATTCCCAGAGTAAAGAAGACATCAGAGCTCTCGTACTGTGTTGTCAGAAAAGTGGCCAAGGTTTGAGGGGTGGAAACCTTGTCATTTTCACCTTTAAATCATCTCCTAACGTCACCTTCTGCTTGATGAGACCTTTGAAGTGATCTTGAGATTATTTGCAGCTTCCAGTGAATTTAAAGATGAGGATCAGTTTATGTTTAATGACAGACCAGCCTCACTACAGTGCATTCAATGCAGAGTAAAGCAGCTGTATGTAGGAGCAGGATTGCTATACAAGCTGTAAGTACCGGTAGTCTATTTCAATACATCCCTGCTCTGTAAAGTATCACATGTCTTAAAGTGACATTACACTCTATTACAAGCAACAATGAATTGCTGCTCTAGCCCACTGGAGTAGCATTTAAATGCCAACACATTTGCTATTTTATACATTCTGCATATATAAAGAAAAGCTCCTTTTCTCCACAAGGAGTGCATATTTGGGGAAAAACAGAAGAAGAAGAGGGGCAGAAAAGGATGATACAAAAGGACTATCAAGTGAATATGGAAAGACAAAACACTTGACTTTCAGTAGCCAATGGGAAATAAGAGACACTTTAATTACATCTACTGACCCTTTATGCCCAGGGCTCATTCCTCCACAAATTTGCTAGAAATAATCCATAAAGCCAGTCCACAGATATAAAGAAGTTTATTTAATTTCACAAGTTAGAAACTAACATATATTTAGTTAGACTGTCTTTGGGGGGGAGGGGATTTGAAAAGGGGAGGGAGATGAAGAGTCCTAAGGATTTGTATAAACTTTCCAAATCTTGTCCCACCATTAAGTAAAATCATCTCTTCTAGCCCTTAATCATTGTGAAGGTTTCTCAGGATGCAATGAAAAAAGTATACCCTCCACTCCTACAATATCCTGCCAAGCGCCTAGGCTATGATATGACAAATTATTTATTACAGTCATTTATTTATTGCCCACATCTTAAGTGGCTGTTTACAGGAACATACTGTTTTTTTCCCGTCTTGTGCTATATATGTAATTATTTTTTAAACAGCATTTTATATACTTACTGCACCACGAAACATTACTTTGATAACATTAAGGCTTTGACTTTAGCCTACAGAAACCAAGTATATTGGAAGGTAAAGCTGAAACCTTCGGTGACAGTGCCTAAGTAATACAATATATATAAAAATCCGTCAGAATGCCTTCTTTGTAACACAGTTTGTTTTAATAAGTTCTGGCATTAAAGTATCTTACGTTCATCACTTACCAAATACATACATACACTAATACTGATCTGTACTACCAAACAAGCCCTTTTCAAACAGAGTTTGAAACTTTCCTGGAGAGTCTTATTCGGAAGGTGCGTTGTGATAACTGTACAGCCTCCTTTGAAGCCATTACATATGGACCGACAGACTGACTGAGCAAGTACATTGATCTCTGGCGCCATGAGTCATAACAGCTCTTTATATCAGCCCTGATAGAATAACGCCATAGGGACGTGACTTCAATTGACAAAGAAGGGACTTCAAGAGTTAACTACAAGACTCTACGGGGACTGCCTTCTTATGACTGCTCTAATTTACGTAATCTTTACTGCCTACTGTCCAGGGGGCCATCTGGTGGCCAGGTATTGTAGAAATGCAAAGGGATTGCAGGTGCATTCTATTCCTGTAGCTGCATCCACCCTATGCCAGAGACTGTTAGTGGAGTGACACACCAAGGGAATCCCCAGGTGGCTAGATTGATTAGGTCTAGGATCCTTATGCAACAGCAGAGTCAAGAGGAAGACCCCGTGATATTACTTCGAGGCCCTAAACATGCGCTAGGCATAAAAGGGTAAGTAAACTTCAACTCTAAGCTGGAGTTTCTTATGTTAAGCCCTCCCTTAATGTCTTTTGAAAGTTGGTTTAATATTAAATTTCCTCCGTTGTTTAGCAGTGTGTTGGGCCAAATTCAATAGCAGTGGAAACACTGGTGTACGGGGTAAAGGTAATGTAGTGTGCAACAGTTTGAGCAATGTACAAAATAAATGTTACTGGCACAGCACCGGATGACTCAGCTGTTTGGAAACCATGAAGCAGGTCACGAAAAATCATCAGATAGGCTTATCTTTTCTTTTCACCGGTTATTATAATTGCCTATGTTTGTAGTCACCTATGCTCCACTGTCATGAGTGCTAAAAACTTATTTTCAAAGAAAAGAAAGCTGTGATTCTCACGTAACATGACTCCCAAAACTAGGGCTTTAAGAATATCAAATATTATGAAGCTCAGGATGAGTTATCAAAGCTGCTTGTACAGATGTGTCACAGGAAAATAGCTACCAGCAATAGATAAGGAAACAGCCCCTGTCTTCTGCCACTTCCTTTGTCTTACACCTTTCTGTTGGTTGTTTTTCCTTCTACAATTCCTATGGCGTCCCACTTCCTTTAAAACCTACATGGTTCACCTACACAGCATCCATGCTATACGTTGGCCTGTTACTTACATCCCATTTCTCAAGGACTGATTGATGATCAGGCTCATTTCCCAAGGATTGATTTATTATTTTTAGATGACCTTAAAAAAAATTAGATCCTGTTTGTTTGGCAATATACTGGCAGTACTCAATGCAACAGACAATTTGGTCATTTTTCACTAGGAAGCCAACTTTGAATGGTCATGCTTTTAAAAGTCTATGGTGTCTTTTAAGTATTTCCAAGAAAGGCGTGTGATACTGTATAGATGTCCATCCTGATCTCCAGTTTAATGAAGTTGTGTCCCCAGAATTTCCTTAGGTTTTTAACAAAGACAGCAGAGGCTTGGTGACAGAGGTTGCTCACTCCTGTAACTGTCCTTAACCTCTTACTCAGCCCCTGGATGGGGTCTGGAGCATCAGGCACATGTGCAGGAAGACACTGCAAGAAGCAGAAGGGAGGGAGGAATCTGGGAGCCAGAAAAAAAAACAGGCACGGGGAGGCCAAGAAGGATGGAGCGTCTCTGAGGAAAGGTATCTGGGGAAACGGCTCTGAAGAGAGGATCTAAAGACAATAAGAAGCAGTCACTGAGGATGGCAGGTTGCTGGGCAGCCAGGGTCTGGTAAAGCCACAGAGAACACGTGGTATAACAAGTCACTTAGAAGGAGTGGTCTGGAAAAATGATTAGGGGGCTGGGGCAGATGACTTATGAGGAGAGACTAAAGGAACTAGGCTTATTTAGTCTACAGAAGAGAAGACTGAGGGGAGATTTGATAGCAACCTTCAACTACTTGAAGGGTTGCTCCAAAGAGGAGGGAGCTAGGCTGTTCTCGAGGGTAACAGAGGACAGAACAAGGAGCAATGGTTTCAAATTACAGCTGGGGAGGTCAAGGTTGGATATTAGGAAAAACTTTCTCACTAGGAGGGTGGTGAAGCATTGGAATGGGATACCTAGGGAGGTGGTAGATTCTCCATCTTTGGAGATTTTTAAGGCTTGGTTAGACAAAACCCTGGCTGGGGTGATTTAGGGGGAGAGGTACTGCTTTTTAGCAGGGGGTTGGACTAGATGACCTCATGAGGTCCCTTCCAACCCTATTATTCTATGATTCTATGAAAAAGTGGTAGGGTAAGATGTGTTTAGAAGATGGGGGGATCTAGAGTCCTCTGGGGGAGTGTGTGAAGATGCTGTTGTTATGTAAGAGCGTCAGGTGTAGATGAGGAATTCAAAGAGGCTGGGCTATCCTAAATACAGAGTTGAGAGCTGCTGGCCATAGCTTTATTTTGGGTGCCAGTAGATGGGAGTAAGGAACCTGTTTAATGCAAGCTCTTCCCTCCAAAATCTGTGACAGGAAAGGCACTGTTTGGGGAAGCAGAAGCAGGGACATGGAAGAAGGGAAGCTGTGGGAACTGGGAAGAAGTGGTGTTTGAACTGCTGGGAGAAGGAAGGAGAGAGGGAGCTCCCAGAGAGGACCTCCTCTGGAGGCAGGGAGGAGTGGGAGGGAAATAATCAGAGCATCAATGGCCACACCTAAATAGGGTAGGTTTAGGCAAGGCACATATTTCGGAAAGGTACAGTATAACTGTCACCCTGCCAAGTGCTGCTAACTCACAGCACAAAGAGGCGAATGCCATCACAACCCCTAACAGCTGGTGCTACGGCACAGGGCAAGCTCTCCAGAAGCAGGGGACGTGTTGCTTTCATGAGGGGAGGGAATATTAAACAGCCTGTGCTTTTTCATCTCTCCTGCCCTGGCTCCTGGCATTGCAGGCATGAAACACAGAAGTCCTTGGCAAATCCTGCAGTGGGAGTCTCACACCTGCTTTGATGTCTTTTCTGCCAAGTCCAACTTTCAATGGACTGAAAAGGCACAAGAAAGTGTCGTTTGTCCTGTTGCAGCCACATACAAGGGTCGTCTTTTCCTCTGTGGGTCAGCTCTGCCTCTCTATTTTAGACTTCAGCGGCCTATAGGGGAGGGGGAGAAAGACTGGCCTGCACCAGGAGCAATGATGAAAGAGAGAGAAACCATATCAGTTTTGAATGGATGTTGCAAACTCCTTCAGCACAAGACTTAGAGACAAATGATCAGCTTCTCAAAAGGAGGAAGCCCCCGGTGAGAGACGCATGGGTTTCTGGATCATGTCAAGGAGCAGATGAAATGGCAGCTCCAGCCAGAAAGGGGACAGGAGGGATCTAATCCCTGCTAAGGGGTGGGATAAACACCTCTGTGACATTCAACGGTAGGTGGCTCTGCTGTTTCCTCAATGTCCCCCCCAGAATGGCTTGAGACTGTTTTAAACACAGAAGGTCTGTCCGGGCGTGTTTCCTCCTAAAATATTATGGTCTATGCCACAGACGTTGTGGGTGCGGGGGAGGGAGGGATGCGCTGAAGATGGGGAAGGAGCAGCCACAGATATGCAGAAGTAAAAAGGCCTGTAAGGTGTACACTCAGGTAAGTCAGCCTCTGAAATAGCTGCTGCATCTGGGATGGAGCAGCACCTCAAAGAGGGAGGGGAGAAGGTTCCAACTCAGCCAGGCCCGGCCAGCAAATCACACACCCCAGAAACCCCACAGGATCTTTTTTTATATGCTTCTATCTTCCCACTCCACATCCCTCTTCCCTAACTGAGTCAGGCAGCAAGAAGGGAAATTCCAAGGCAAAAGAGATGGGCAGGCAGCTGTTTCACAGCTCGTTTTCACAGAGTCCTGAAGTCAGATGTGGGGAAGGCTGGGGGACAAGAGGAGGGAAAACAAAGCCCACAGGCAACAGTGGTAGAAGACCACAGTGACAGTTGCTGCAAAAGACGGCTGGGAGGCCAGAGACCAGCTGAAGCCTTTGCCAAGGAAATCCACCTACCAAATTAACGTGGAGGAGAACTGAAGGATTGAACCAGCTTAGAAAAACCGTGCCCATCAGCCTATGCCCTTGGATAGGATTTCCCATAGCCCAGATGACAGGGCCAGATTTAGGGGCTGGTGACCCAGAGGACTGCTGGGGCGCTGGACTTAGAGGGCACCAGCTTTGCAGAGCTCTTTTTGTTGTTAGTGACAAAAGGCAAAACAGAACATTTGAGGTAAATGCTTTCTGGAATTCCATATAGTGGATTCGTTTTTCATTAACCTCCTAGAATGTTCTGGACCTTTGTAGAATCCCATGGAACCTTCCAGACTTTCTGAGAACTACATTTTCCCCAAATCTCTACAGTGTTGTAAGCCACATCTTTACTGGTACATAAGGGGCACGGGGTCCCCAGTCGCTCAGTGAGATATCAGAACAATTGATGTGAACCGAGAGCCCAGCTGCCGAATTGTGAACCTTGTTTTATTGTGAAAATGTACTTGTGTTTTTAGACTTGAAGGCTTTGTCTACACTGGCAAGTTAGTTCGAATTAAGGAGGCTTAATTCAAACTAACTAAAGCCATGGCTACACTAGCTTTAGTTAGTTTGAATTGAAGGCTTCCTTAATTTGAACTAATAAGTTCGAATAGGGCTTCAGAAGTAAGGCTTTAATTCGAACTAACTAGTTCGAATTAGCCGATGTGGCCATGTTAATTCGAACTAATTTCTTAGTTCGAACTAACCGGCCATTGAAATGGATGGGGATCGCTAATTTGAACTAACTAAAATTAGTTCAAATTAGTTAGTTCGAACTAAGTAATTCGAACTAATTTTGGCAAGACATAGCCGAAGAGTGTAAGTAGCAACTAGTAAAGGACATATTTATTGAGACGCCAGAGATATCTATTGAACCCCTACCTACGCAAGCTCAGTCTCATTAAAACATATCTTTGATCATTGCTTGCCGACAAGAGACTGACATTGCTTACTATCATAGGCTATGTCTACACTTGTTAATTTAAGTCGACTTAGCATGTCTACACTTAAATTTTAAGTCGACTTAAAGGGGAACTTAGAAAGTCGACCTAGAGCATCCACACTGGATGCCTCAGTCGACTTGTAGGGGATAGGGGGACCTTGGACTGGTCCATGGTGGCGGGGGGGGCACCCCTTGCCAAGTGCCAGGGGGCTCAGCCTTTGCCCCATTGTACCTAAGTACAATGGGGCAAAGGTGGACAGGGACCCTGGCAGGGCATAGGGGCAGGGTGGGCAGGGCTCTGCCCTGCCCTGTGGGGGGGGGCATGCCAGGCTCTCCCTGTGCCAGCCATCCTGGCAGGGAGGGCAGTGGGGGAGTCCTGGAGAGCCCTAAGTCGACTTAGAGTCGACTTAGGGCTATTCCAAGTTTACACTGGCTTAAGTCGACTTTAGAAAGCCGACTTAAGCCAAAAGTCGACTTAAAACAAGGTTTTAAAAAGTTGACTTAATTTTCCTTAAATCGACTTAAGCAGCTTGCTTAAGTCAACTTAAGGAAAGTGTAGTGTAGACGCAGAGTAAATTAAGTGGACTTAAGTAAGTTTAAGTCGACTTAATTTACAAGTGTAGACGCAGCCATATTGCTTGAAAAAACCATTGGCCAATCTTTGTCTCTCTCTAATGCTGTGCTTCCGTTTGCAAGGGCAAAGGTGAGAAAAGCAACTTTTTGAACGAAAGGATTAGGATTAACATTCGAAGGCCATCACCGAGTTTTAACACTGTTTAATACTGGTCCACCCAGTGTTGCTGCATCAGTCAATTTCATGATGCTAGTACATTTCAGTCATTCTTAAAATTAAAACATTTCTGTAAACTTAGAGGAAGTTATTTTTTTTTATTTGCTCATATATGGCATGAATACAGATTTACAGACCCTAGCTTGCAAATGTATCATTTTATATGACAGGAAAACCATGCATTAAAGTGATGAAATGGGCTATAAATACAATAAAATGTAAGTTCCAGAGGGGTAGCCATGTTAGTTTAGTTCAGCAAAACCAGGTGTTCAAAAGTTTAACGACTGGGGGAGAAGGAGGCACTGAAGATGTGCCTCGCCTGGAGTGCCCTTTGCTCTAGGGCTGGCTTTGCCAGAGCAAGTCAATTAATTACAGGCAGAGATTCCCAAAGGTAGGGATGAGCTGTCCTTGCCCATCATCCTATCCACTCAAAAAGAGCCAGACAGAAGTGTTCCTCAGAAGCTGCAGCTTAGAGGGAGGTTTCCTAGGACAGACTGATGTAAATACCATATTCTCAGCTACTCCACATGAGATATTTTCCCATTGATGGGGAGGAGGGAGTCCCTGATTTCCTGAGTGGCAGCAGGAATGGAGGTGACAGGAGCCTATTCCCCACACACCTTAGAAACCAGGAGAATATGTGGGGTGGGAGAACTCAGGAGAGCTTAAGCTGCTGGGAGAGCCCATGGGAACCAGGATACTGGCAGAACTCAGGGATACTGGGGAAAGGGTGGGAATCGCCAATGGAGCAAGTTTATTCCTCATCCCATTAGCTTCCTAGCTCTCTTCTTTACCAGGCCCTGGCCCGCATCTGTTCCCCTTTCTAGCAGCTGCTTCACCTGTGCCACACTGTGGGCTCCATGCTGGCCTAGCACTAGAGATAAGCAGAAAAGAAACAGCAGAGTCAGTCCGCCGCAGCATCCCGAGTGGAGTTGTGGCCCCACTGCCACAATGTGCACCACCTCAGGTTGGATGCAGGCAGGCATCTCAGGGCTACCACAGATCAGAGCATCGCAGCAGTGGGATCTGCCCAATGCCCAGCAGCCCTGAGTCAAAGGCAGTGATAGCAGAATCCAAATTGCTCCAAAATCAACTTCTAAAGAGGGGCCCTTCTAAATTCACATTTGGACTAGCTTCTTCCCCTAGGTTCTGTCAACTGGGTAAGGAGGGCAGCCTGATGATAAAGGCCCAAACTCCATGTGACAATTCCATGTGCGGTTACACAAGTTCTTGATTGAAATCTGCAGTGCTGTTAATTTCATATGCAAAGCAGGCTGCCAATAGCACCCCCACGAGGACTCGGGCCTCCTCTTTCTAAAAGTTAGGGCCCAAATATAGATGCAATCAACAGGAGAGCGATGCAAGTCCCAAAATATAGAGGGAGGAGTGGGGATTCTGGAGAACAACCAATTCAAACGCACGGCCCAAAATATCACACAGCTCCTTAGAATTCAGTAACACATATAACCTACACAGTGGTGTCATTTCCAAGAACACCCACATTGTATGTTAATGGTGTTTGTGCAAAGAAGTTTGACTCATTTTTTTTTTTAGAAATGTGCATCTTTAATTTGCACAACTGCTGCATTTTAATTAAACTGTTAACGTTGCCGATAGAAAGTATGTACAGACTCAGACATTTGAAGCCACGCAGCTACACTCTGCAAAACATATTCTTGTTTTCCCTTTGTTATGCATTTATTTATGCTGAAGAGGGAATGTAATTGGTTTACTCCTTTAGACATGCAGCAGTCCCTGCTAACAGGTCTGGCTTAAAATCCCATTAACCTGACTTTACTAGACAAGTTTTCTAAAATGCCCTCTTCAGTAAATCTCTCGCAGCATGACAGCGGAGGATATTGCCTGACTCTGTTCTTCCTAGCTGTGTCGCCCTTTGTGTTTTTAAGAATAACAAACTGACCATCCACGTACAGATCAGAGATAGTTAAACCCTGTTAGCCAGAATAGACTTGCACACTGATTTTTAGTAGAAAAATATCCCTACTTTATGTTGCCTCATGGCTGTCTTGCTGGACTCCTGCTTATCCATTTGTATTAGCTCTCCATTTTCTTAAGGTCCTAAATCTCTAGAGTTTGGCATTTAATATAGCCTTTGCCATAAGTATTTACCACCTCAGCCTTACCCTAATAGTCCCAGGAATTCAAATCCCAGGAAACCAATGAAGAGACGCATCTTTCTCATCCTTCATTTTAGTCCAATGACTTTGAGCAGCCACATTCCCACCACCTCCTCTGTTACGTCCCTCCCACCCCCGTCGCTTCTTCCCTCCATCACTAGCTTTTTTCTTCTCATGCAAAGTCTCCCTCCATCATTTTTCCTCTCCTGCAGTTGTCTTCACCTCCCCCTCGCCCCCGCAAAAACCCACTTCACCTGCAATGTCTTTGTCTTTTCCTCCCCTAGACCATTACTCCCCTGCTCTCTTTCTCATCATGTCTGAACTCCCCTTCTGCTCCCCAAGGGTGTGTCCACACTAGCAACTTAGGTCAACTTAAGGACGCTTAAGTCGACTTACACAAAACCGCGTCCACACCGGGCTTTTATTAAGTCGACTGAAGCGCTTCCTTAAGTCAACTTAATAACAGTTTAATAACACCACTTCTGAAGGTCGACTTAAGCCTTAAGTTGACTTCTTAAGTCGACTGAAAGCCAGTGTGGAGAGGGAATAGTGCTAAGTCAACCTTATTAAGTCGACTGAAAGCCAGTGTGGACAGCTATGTCTACTGTTAAGTTGACTTAACAAGGTCGATTTAAGTCGACTTAAAGTCGACCTTGTTAAGTCGACTTAACAGAGTCGACTTAACAAGTGTAGACATAGCCCAACAGAGGATCTCCTCAGGACAGGATACTCTGCTGTCTGCCCACCAGTAAAAGCCAGCAGGCAGAGCAGTGGCAGATACAAGCCATGGCTGCTCAGAAATAAAGCTATGCAGAGGATGGAAATACTATTTGAAAGGATTTCAAAATTTGGCTTTGTTCTGAAGTAGAACAAAACCCAACATTTTCCAGGTTCTCTGTAAAGGAGAAAAAAAGTCTTGCTTCAGCAAAGACATGTCAAATATTTCAGTTCCAACGTTTTATGATTTATAATAGTACACCATTAAAAATATTTCAAAATTAAGTCAGTGCAAAATGAAAAAACAAAAACATTCTACTCCCACTCTACTGCATTTTTTCCATAGAATGGGGTTCTGCCAGAGTTTCTCTCTCAAGCTGTGGTCTGGAGCATGTGGATCCAGGTTATTGGAATTACTGCTCCTGCCAGCTCTTTGGGATAGATGTACTCTGCTAACTGCTGACTACACTCAGAGAGCACAGAGCTACTATCCATACCAGGCGGTACATGCGTAGCTGCCTCTTGATAGCTATGGTATTTGTAATGCATTTATCAGTCTGGTATCTCAGCTCCTCCCACATTGTTCAGCAGAAGCAGCAGTTTCACCGGTCCCTTCTTCCATAGAAAAAAGAACTGCAGGCATGTTAGTTTAGCTAGACCTGCTGTGAGACAGATATCACAAGTGGCTTTTTTAAGATGAGAGATTTGAATTAAAAATAATCAATTTGTACATTGAGGAAAGTAGAAGAATACCAAAGGAAAGACTTTATGAGTTGTTGTTCCTGACCTACCGTAAGAGCTATTTTTTAAAAAGTGAGATCTAGTCATGATCCATATACGTGGGAGACAGAGATAGTGTTCCTCTTAGAAATTTGTCATGCCTACAAGAAAAGTAGGAGAGAAAAAAAAAAGCTATGGTTATCAAGGAATTCTTTTCTGAAAGTTTTGTTAAAATAAATAGAACAAAATGCATAGGACAGTACATAACAATATCCATGAATAATTTGCCAGCGGCAAGCATGGGGACATGGTCTCTGCCAAGAACTAGCAAAAGAAATCAATAGTACAGTACCTCCCATCATCAAGGAGCCTGAAATTTAATTAACAACCAATACATTCAAAAAGACAATCATCCAAGACAGAAGGTTTTTTAATAGTACTGGAAATGAAGGCTAGGAAAGAAGAGTTTTATACATAAGTGGAATTCCTTTGAACTTGGGAAAACAACTGATTCTAAATGCACGGTTCATCAGTTAGAAGAAGCAACCATATCACCATCTTGTACAACAGATCTGTAGATTTTAAGGCCAGAGGGACATGCAGATCAGCTAATCTGGCTATCTGCATAACACACGCACTAGGGCTATGTCTACACTTGCTAAACTTAGTTTGAATTAGTTAGTTTGAACTAACTAATTCGAACTAATTTTAGTTAGTTCGAATTAACTTAGTTCAAATTAGCAATCCCCATTCATTTCAATGGCCAGTTAGTTCGAACTAAGAAATGAATTTGAATTAACATGGCCACATTGGCTAATTTGAACTAGTTAGTTCGAATTAAAGCCTTACTTCTAAAGCCCTATTCAAACTTATTAGTTAGAATTAAGGAAGCCCTTAATTAGAGCTAACTAACGCCTAGTGTAGCCATAGCTTTAGTTAGTTCGAATTAAGCCTCTTTAATTCGAACTAACTTGCCAGTGTAGACATAGCCTTGAATTTCACCCAGCCATTCCTGCTACAAACACAGTTCTCTGGTTGAACTAGACCTCCTGCAAGAAAGCCATAACTATGTACATTATTTTCTCATGCCCCTGTCTATCCTAGTTATTCATTTGGGGGCCTAATTTAACCTCTTAGAAAAAAAACAATTTTAAAACAAGAGCTTGTTAAATATATTTTGTTGTCTATAACATTAGCATGCAGTTTAAGCCTATGGCACCCTTTCCAAATTTGCTAGGCAGTGAGGGCCAGGAAAGCGAGATGTTGGAAATGGGTTCTACTGTATAGCAACCACCATTTCCTTTAATTGAAAAGTAGGTTGTCTATAACGCTGAGTAAGTGAACCTCAAGATATTTCTTTGCTGGGTGCCACCACATTGCTTTTCTCTACACTGACGGTGGGGAAGTGGGACATTGGGCAGGGGGGTCTGTTAATAACTCTTCTGTGGATTCTTTACGTGCCTTCAACCAAGCTGCACCTCATTTTATTCACCTGTAAAATGCACTGACATTTACGGGGGGGGGGGGGGAGGCTGTGAGGCTTAAGTTCACATTTTTAAGGTGGTTGGAGATCCTCAGATGAAAGGCACTCTATCAAAGTGTAGTACTTTTATTATTGTTTACAGATTAGAGAAATCTGCACCTAATTCAACAAAGAGTGTTCTTCAATAAAGGTGTGTGATGACACCCGTTAGTAGGTCAGGTAGTTCAGACTACTGTGGACAAATTCTGCCTTCAGTTAAATCTATGCAAAACGCAACAAGGAAAGGCAACACAAAAGAAGCCACTTTTAAGAAGGCAGTGTAAAATAGAGGGTGGTTTCTTCAACGAGGACTAAAAAATAAATAACAATCAATGTGAAATATGTAAGACAGAGTGGGTCACATACATTCCTGATATAACTCCTCTGTATCCTAGAGAAGATGAAGGTTGCCCAGTATGTTTCAATATTATGGATCTGATCCCACCAGCATTGTACACACACTGAGCTTGAGTGTTGTAAGGCCTACAGGAGTGTACCTTTATATTTAATTCCACATGTTATTCATGTGTGTCATACTCCAGGTCATTACTTAAGAACCTTTTTGAACATACAGTTCCAAATACCATCTACTTGTTTACTGGGCTGGATAGAGGGGAGCGGCCGTAGGGTTGTGCATTGTATTGGTGCTGTGAATGGTTAGTTTCTGAGTAAGTAAGTAGTGCATGAAATGAGCATGGAAAAGATTCATATATTGTACTGCTTCTGCTTCGGAACAGGTTGGTTGACTGACAGCAAACGCTATATAATAATTCCTCGCAGGCAGATGGTGAGATCACGATTTGCTCTTCAGTTTCAATTCACTGCCGTCTCTCATAAGCAACACAACTACATGATCTACCAATTAGAAAGGCCTATGCTCTTCTATAATTTTTCCAATGCTTAAATGAAAACATATGGATTAATATTGTGACTTGCTCTGATATTTCCTTTTGTAAAAAATGGTCTTAAATTTACCTCCAACATCTCATAACTGATCAAATGTAGATAATAGCTTCCAAAATCTACACAAAAGCAACTTGTAATTTCCTACACCATTCCTGACAGACAATACTTCTTTAAACGGTTGTGTAGGTGTTGGAATACTTGCCTTGCATCTCCAGCTCTTTCAGCACATATTGTTTTTAGGCTACCATCTGCTAATGCACAGTGCCACACAAAGAGATAGAGAAGCGCTCCAGAGCCCAGTCTGTTCTGCTTTCACATTTACTCTTCTATTTCCTCCAACTCCCAACACTCAGATTGTGCCATCTTTTACCTCTGACGTTAGTGACAAGATCTGTAAACTCTCTCATGTTACCATTAATTTTCATCTCTTGAACGGGCATCCAGGCTTTTGTTCTGACGAACGAGTGCTGCTCTCCCATTGCACGAATACTTAGCCTGGTGGTAGACATGGAAGGCGATTCATTTGTTTCACTATCATAGAGGTTGCAATCAAAGAAAGGATTACACCATTTGGAAAGGCAGAGCAATCCACATATGATTATTGATCTTTAAAGCATTCGTATTATAGATATGTACACAGGCACACATATAGGCTATGTCTACACTGGGTAACTTAAGTCGACTTTAACTAAGTCGACTTAGTGTGTCCACACTGAAAATTAAAGTCGACTTAAAGGGGAACTTACAAAGTCGACCTGGAGCGTCCACACTGGATGTTCTAGGTTGACTTTGTGGGGCTAGGGGGACCTAGGGCAGGTCCACGGGGGCAGAGGGCTAAGCCTTTGCCCCATTGTACATAGGTACAATGGAGCAAAGGGGGACAGGGACCCTGGCAGGGCACAGGGGCAGGGTGGGCAGGGCTCTGCCCTGCCCTGTGGGGGAGCATGCGAGGCTCCCCCTGTGCCCCCCCCCCGGCAGGGAGGGCATTGGTGTAGCCCTGGGGTAGCCCTAACTCGACTTAGGGCTACCACACGGCTACACTGGCTTAAGTCGACTCTAGGGAGTCGACTTAAGCCTTAGGTCTAGTGGAAAGGAGGTTTAGTAAAGTCGACTTAATTTTAATTAAGTCGACTTTATTTTCCTTAAGTCGACTTAAGCAAGCTGTTTAAGTCGACTTAAGAAAACTATAGTGTAGACGCAGGGTAAATTAAGTCAACTTAAGCAAGCTTAAGTCGACTTAATTTCCCAGTGTAGATGCAGCCATATAGCCATAAATTGGGGACAAATGCACAAGATTTCTCTAAAAGGAACAACATAGTTAGTATTTTGAGCGAAACACAGCCATGCACATCATGCTATACAGAATGTAGGAATCTAATTACCACAGTAAATATGGGATGATGTGCATTATAGTTGATTCACTGGGCTTTTCGCTGAAATTGTCAGAGGAACACTTTGACTTACTGCTGATTTTGCTTCAGTGCCTTGGATATTTGGAATATTTATAAGATGTTCATTTAATTCTGTTTTTTGTTTGGAGACAATTTTACAGAGGACAATTTAGGTTAAGCTTATTACGCATTATCTATCACTGAAATATATTGCAAGTTACAAATTGAACTCCAGGAAACTGAGGCCTATTTATTTCTTACCAATTGAAAGTCATCTTCTTTGATTCTTATTTATCGTTCACTGCATCTCGTTTCTTTTCAGATTTTCAAAAGTTTTGGTTTTGTTTGCAGCTGAATAGAAGACTAATGTTTTGTTGGCGTCATAGGCGCTATGTATCAAATTGTTGTGGATGTCACAGTCTGAATTCTGTATTCCAAGCTGAAAAGTCAGAAAAAGCAAGTTCATACAACTAGTAAAGAAATTCTCTCCATATTGCTCACAAAACATAAAAGAGAATAAAAGAAGAGCAGGATGAGCAAGTAGAGGTTGGGAAAGTGGAAGTATAAAGGCTGTATGTTTAAACTAGTGGTTTACTTTTTATTCTAGCTTTCTAGCAATCCTTTCTCTCAGTCTCTAAAGTGTACCAATAAATGGTATAGTACACTTAAGTCTTTGGTTTTGATAATTAAGATGAACTGGAATATTTTTTTTATTAAAAATACATTTCTTTTAGCATGTAAGCTGCAGTGTAGTTCTTGTCATGCTGTTTGTCAGAGCAAAAGTTTGCAATTGTGCTTTTAAGAAGATTTTGTTTTGTGTTCACAAAGAAGGGCAGGGGAGTCTACATGCAATAAAAGAAGATATCGTCATATGGAGGGCTACAAACAATTCCATTTGATTTTCAGGAAAACACTAAAAATAGTTTAATAGTTTAAGTATTAAAGATATTTAGACAACTAATTCCTTAGGAGAGATGTTTGCCCTATAATCAAAGACCCAACAAAAGATCTACGCACTATTTACATCACATTTAAGCTTTATTTTGATGGTTTAAGAGGTCCATAAGCCTTGTTCTGGTCCTCTGAATTTCTCCTGATATATTCATCATCTCCAGGTTTTAAAAAGGCAGCATAACATCCAACCAGGCTTCTCCTCTTTCCATTTCCCCGCAGACGGCTGAAAAATCTTAAACTGTTCTCTTCACGATTAAATTCATGAAACACTTTAATTCTATGGCAGCCAGACACTAAGGAACAGCAAAAGCATTTAATCTCGTAATGTTTTAGGGCCTCTAGGCAAATGTAAACAGTATATGCTGATCGACTGAGGATTTATTGCCAGTGCTCAACTAAGTATCTACTGCTTTGTTTGGAACTCCACTAGATTTTGCAGATTTATTAAATTGTTTACGGCATTTCAGTAACAAAAATGATTTGGGGGCAAGTTTGAACATACCACCCTCATTTGTTCAAGAGTGTATTTTTATATTAAACAACAGAAATATATTAAAAACCCATTCATCTGCACTGAACTAACACATTGGACTGTAAAAGTGAATCAGTATTAAAGTCACTCCACTGGGCCACAGTGTGAAAAGTCTTTCTCAGATGCTGGTTGGCCCCTTTAAGAAGGAGCAGGGTCCAGTGCCCAGAGACTGATTTATCTGCTGCCCAGCTGTATTTAAGGGAAGTCATCTGAGCCTTTTAAAGGGGAAGTCAGCAGCAGGTGAGAAACTTTTCTCGGCCCAGATAGGTAAGGGACAGCTGCTGACAGGGCTCCTAAAGGCAGCAGCTAGGGAAGCTTCTGGAAGAGCTGCTGAGAACCCAGAAAGGAGGCCTGTGCAACCACCTGAACCCGAAAGGACAGTCTTCAAGCCAGGAAGACTTCATTCTGAGAATGAATGGTGGAAGAGACTTTATTTTAAGTTTAGGTGGACTAAATAAAATAGAACCCAGCAGAGGAACTTTGTCTTGTACCTGCAGAACTGACCAAAGAAACCTAGAGCAGAAAATCTTGATGCTTCTAATTCTCTTCCAATCTTGCAGGACATGACTGCTTTAAGGGAATCCATCTCCTTTTGCACCAACGGGGGCACCGTCAAGCGGTTTACACAGGCAGCTAAGGTAAGAAAGAGAGCAAATATTCCTCTCAGCAAAGCTCTGAATGTGGATACGAAAAGATCCAAGGTGGTAGTGATAGGGAACAATGTGAACTTGTAAAACACTCTGTTGAAGTCAGGGCCCCATAACTTACAGCTTTGCTGAAGAAAGCGAAAGCAGTGCAACAGTATTAAATCTGTGTCACTGTGAAGTGTTATTCCCAGCGAGCCTGCTCCTACAGTTTGTCCAGGCAGCTGACATGTCTTGAGTCCTCTCCAGTTCATAACAACCCCGAGTCTCTTGGTACCAGAACTCAGATAGAGCTGACAGCAGACCCTCAAGTACAAGCACATCTCAATGCAAATGTTCAGGAACAAAAAAGCATAGCTGCAAACAGAGTAGTGGGTAGGTCTGTGCATGGTTTCTGGCTTTTGCTTTTCCAAGAGTTGACAGTGCAATTGGGATAATTAATGGCCTTCCAATTTCACTATCATTTTGTGAAAGTTCATAAGGAGCTAGAGGCAAAATTTCTACAATAAAGAAATGACAGGAGCCACCTGAAATAATTTAATTTACAAAGTTGGAGATTTTCCTAAAACATTTCAGTGCAATTCATATGAAGGCAGTTCTTTGGAGAATAAAAGAATGTCCCGTTTAATATAGCTTCCTGAACTTAGGCACATATTCCTAGCCTGCTCCAGCAGGCTGATAAAATGTGGACTATATTTTTGTGGATCAGAGAGAAAAGAGGTCATCAGCTGCATAAATGAAATGTATACCTCCTGTGTTTCCCCTGAGATTCCAATAGCCTGTTTTATTTTAGTTTTAGTGTATTTGAGCAACAACACACCCTAACCATAATACAATGGTTATATAATAATACTAACCATAATACAATAGTTATATAATATTACAGAATAGGTGGACATGCTCAGTGCATACAGAGAAGTTGCAAAGGAATCAACAGTTATAAGTTTGTATTCAGCACTGTGGTGAAACAACCCCATGGAACGCTAACCAAAGGAAGCAATTGACTCAAGTTCCAAAACTATTTTAAATCTAACAACCAAATTTTCACTCATTAAGAGTACTGATTGCAGTTTTGGTAGCTAGGGTGGTCTGTCATGAGTTTTGACTCAACCTAAGGAGTTGTCTATACTTAAAACACTACAGCTGCAGTAGTACTTCAATGTAGACACTACCTACACCAACAGGAGAGGTTCTCCTGTCTTGAACACAATCCGCATCTGAGAGAAGCAGTAGCCAGGCTGACAGAAGAATTCTTCCATCAACCTAGTTTTGTCTACGCAGAGACTTGAGTTGTCTTACCACCACTCAGGAGTGTGGATTTTTCACACCCCTGACTAACACAAACTGACCTAATTTTCTAGCGTAGATAGACCAGACCTATATTCAGCTTCATGTCATTTCAGACTGAAAAAAATGTCTGCCACTGACACAGCAATAAGTGAGAGATTTTCAAAAGTGCATCAATCTACTTCTGCTCCTATTGAAATCAGTGGAACATTCCCAATGACTTCAAAGTCAAGGGAGAAGAGTTAGACCAGTGATGAGCACTTGTGAAAAACCCCATCCTGTTATTGCTGGGTCAGCATACTTAATGGTTGGCCATCCATTTAGCCAACTCTTAAATAAATATATTCAATATGGATAGCAGGAGTACCATTCACACAGGAGGTTGATGTGGAGACATAACTGGCTCCAAGTATACTCAGTAACGGCCTGATTCTGCCACCCTTACTTGGGATGAAAAGTAGTTTATTCCTGGAATAGTCTCATTGACATCTATGACTATTTGACAGAACAAGGAACAATGATCTCAAGTTGCAGTTGGGAGGTCTATGTTGGATATTAAGAAAAAGTTTTCACTAGGATGGTGGTGAAGCACTGAAATGGGTTAGCTAGGAGGTGGTGGAATCTCCATCCTTAGAGATTTCTAAGGTATCGATTGACAAAACCCTGACTGAGATGATTTAGTTGACTTGGTTCTATTTTGAGCAGAGGATTGGACTAGGTGACCTCCTGAGGTCCCTTCCAACCCTAATCATCTATGATTCTATTGGGGATTATATACTACTCTGTGAGCGTAGGGTGATAGACTCTGGCCATATGAAAGAAGATCCTACTGCACTATTTCCACAGGAACCATTAATCAATAAGGCTATGTCTACATTTGCAAGTTAGTTCGAATTAAGCTTCCTTAATTCGAACTAATTTAAGGCTTGGCCACACTAGGCTTTCATTAGTTCGAATTAAGGGCTTCTTTAATTTGAACTAATAAAATTTGATTGCTTAGTTCGAATTAATGGTTAATTCGATCCGTTAATTCGAACTAAGTCAAATGTGGCCATATTAGTTCGAACTAACTGCTTAGTTCGAACTAATCGGCAGATTGACCTTCCTGCAACTGACTAATTCGAACTAAGCAAATGCCCTGCATGGACATGGCTAGTTTGGACTAGCATTCTAGTGGGGCCATGCTAGTTTGAATTAAGTTAATTCGAACTAACTAAAATTAGTTAGAATTAGTTAGTTCGAATTAACTAATTTGAACTGGCTTTTGTAAGTGTAGACATAGCCTAAGAGACTGACTCATTTAAAGAAGAAATCTAATCCAATGTAATTTGGCTCTAAGGTTTGTTTACCCACCTTGAACTCCTCGACAGGACTGATATATTAAAAAAAAAAGTAAAATATTCATTCTTTCAATCAAATAATAGAAATGTAGGGCTGGACGCAACCTTGAAAAGTCACTAACTACAGCCCCCTACAGTGAGGCAGGGCCAAGTAAACCTAGTCTATCCCTGACAGATGTTTGTTCAATCTGTTCTAAAAAATTTCCGAAAATGGGCATTCCACACCCTCCCTTGGAAGCCTAATCCAGTCCTTGACTACGCTTACTTAGATTTTCCTTATACCTAATCTAATTGTTCTTTGCTGTAGTCTAGATTAAGCCCATTACTTCTTGTCTTCTAGAGTGGACATGGAGAACAATTGATCACAGTATTCTTTATAACATATTTGAAAATACTTTTCAGGTGTCCTCTCAGTTTTATTTTCTCAAGACTAAACATGCTCAATTTTTTTAACCTTTCCTCACAGACCAGCTTTCTTAAACCTTTTATTATTTATGTTGCTCTCCATGTTGTAGTCCAATGGAATTTCAAGAATCAAGATGCTATACATGGAAATTGGGTGTTTATACTACAAGAGATAATGCAGTTATTTTAGTGCTAATGTGCTATCAGCAGTTGAGGAGTAACAGCCATTCTGCTTTGTATTTACCAAATATAGGAAACACTTCATGTTATTTTTGCCTGATGACTAAAAGGAGTCAAAAGTAGGATGGCTTTCTTTTAAATCAGTATGTCAATATCAGCAGTCTAATGAAATTAGTCAAGGGGAAAATGAGAGCTTCCTTTTTACCAGCAGAACAGCGAATTTCATTGTGACTTACTTTTAAAATCCTGGGCTATGTCTACAGTGGCAAATTAAGTCGACTTAAGGAGGCTTAATTCAACTTAAACACCGTGTCTACACCAGACTTTCATTAAGTTGACTTAAGAAATTCCTTAAATCAACTTAATGAAAGCTTAAGTTGACTTACTAAGAACTGCCGGGTAGGTTGATGTAAGCCTCCTTAGGTTGACCTAACCCTTCTTCAGGTCAACCTAAGCCCAGTGTGGACGTTTAAGTCCATTTTGTTAAGTCGACCTAAGGCCAGTTAGTCCACGTCCATGGACACCACTTTGTTAAGTAGACTTAATAAGGTCGATTTTAAGTCGACTTAAAGTCAACCTTATTAAGTCGACTTAACAAAGTCAACCTAACTTTTTGTAGTGTAGACATAGCCCTGGTGTCTTCACCTTTCTGTGGTAAGTCTGGACTTGCTGCTGAAGAGAGGCTCATTTTCAAATGCAAGATATCCAAAATTTGGGGGAAGAGGATGTTGGGTTTTTAAAAGCAATCATCAAAATTTGTATTGTGAATGTATCATTTCATCTTCCAGGTTCACCAGAGTCTGAGGCCACAGACTATTTTTTTGTTTAAGAAGTATTTACGGATCATATTCTGTACCTAGCTGGTTATAGGTGGAATTAGTCTAAGTGGTTATCCCAGTTATGGTTAATATCATGAACCTGTCATCATGATCAAGCTTTGCTGCACCAACTCACAAACTTACTACTGTTAATGTGGCTTTAAGCACAGTTATTTAATGGTGAACTATATATAACCCTCACTTACAGGTAGATATTTTCACCTTAGAACATGGAGATTTGCAAGTCTGAGTCCCTTTAGAAATATTAGGATTTTTACCCATCAATCTCCTTGCATCAAGATGTGAATATATAACATTCTGCTTCCTACTTCAGTAGAAGTTCTGTTCACATAAATGAGAGCCACGGGATGTGAAAGTTTGTGGGAGTAAATAAATTCAAGAGAGAAAGTTGTGGTTTCTAAGTGTGGACAAGTTAATGAATTCAGGCTTGCTTTAATGGACATCACGATACTAAAATAGGGTGAAGAATATACAGTACTTACATTTTTTTCCATCATTGCAGGGTTTTTTGTTACTACTGCTTGTTAACGTCTCCTTTTTTAATACATTAAATAATGGCGTGCTGTATTATGTTCAATGGCAAGGCTGTCTCACCTTGCAATAAGTGCAATAGATTTGAGGTTCAATGACAATTTCTTTTGTATCCCATTTTCCTTTATTACAGTAGTGCTTTTTGTTCCACTTTAAGTAAGGATCTGTCAGGGTTTTCTTTCTCAACCCTAATTTACCGAGTTCTTTAGAAAAAAATGCTGTAAAAAATTGTACTGGAATGAATTTTGACATGCAACAAGCACTATTAAAGCTATGCTTCTTTACCTGAGAGTCCTATCTGGACTTTGATAGTAAATATCAACCCTCCAAGAGACCACTATATGAACTAAAATGTGTCTTTATGAAAGACATAGCACAGGATTTGAATCAGGGCAGAATCAAGTCCTATCTCATTGGCTTCAGAAGTTATTGGAGTCAATGGAATTGCAAAGAGTGTATAATCGGGGAAGAATTTGGAATCAACTCTACATATAGCATGGTTATTCTTAGGCCATTTGCTTTTTTCTAATAAAGATATAAAGCTGTGTTACAATATAGTGAATCTGCTCGTATGTTCTTCAGTCTCTGAGTGAGCTGGAGAGAGAGTATCTTGCATTTGGAGGGCACTTTGATACCCAATTAAACGTTTTTATCAGCAGAGGGCACCATAATCCCTGCAGCACAGGAAATGGGAGTAATATCCTGAAGCCAGGCAAGATAGGCTCTTGAAGCAGTCAGAGGCTTCGTGTCAAAGTAATATTTGTTGCTTCTCTCTGGCAGGGGGAACTGCAGGTTACTGGGTAGTGTCTTGCTACTAGAAGTGTGGGACAATTGGATATGTGTAACTCTCAAGAGGACAACACAAAGAGGCCCTGATGAGAGAAAAAGAACTGAGCTTTGGCTGATAGGCCTTGACGGGCTCCTGAATACGGATAAGTTTGAGGGAGTGTACTAGGTCCATGGCCTGAAGATGTCCATGGAGTGCTCAGCAAACATCTAGAAGGGATTAAGCACTCCCGCACTCACAGTGACACCCTGCGATGGTTGTCGGTTCCTTAGCAGATGTAAATCAGCATCATTCCATTGAAGCCCATGGAGTGATGCTGATATCCGCTGGTCGTGCGCCATTGTTGTAGCAAGTGCTGTGAAGATCAGAGAATTCTAAAGAAGGAGATTGAAGAATGTTCGTATAATGAATACGAGAGCTTTTCCTTGGAGATACATTGCTAAGTAGTCATTTCAGAACAAGACCAAATATTTGAAAGTTAATAGCTCATCTTTAAGGCCTAGTTCATAAACAACTGCACTGTTTAAATTGTTTAAACAGAAAATTATGTAATGTGACTCTTTTGTACAACTTCATAGCTTCCATATAGTGCTTCCCAACTTCATAGCACTTCACAAACCTTAAACACCACAGTACCTTAGAAGGGAGGTTAGTAAGTTGAGTTATTGCCATTTTATGGGTGGGAAAACAGTATTCCAAGGACGACTTAGAATCGTAGAATCATAGAATAATAGGGATGGAAGGGACCTCATAAGGTCATCTAGTCCAACCCCCTGCTAAAAAGCAGGACCACTCCCACTAAATCACTGGTCAATTGCTGGTCAATAACTTGAGAGGACTCCATGCTTGTAAAACCACACTAACTCTTTATTAAAGTGACCATTTACAGGGGTGCTGCAGCTGAAACTAGCATAAAAGCTGTGCACACATTGACTTCCTATTTCCTCTTCCAAACTCTTCCCTCCACCACCGCCACCTGCAGTCCTCCGTCAGCTTCCATCCAGGTTGCATACAAGTTAATTGTGTTGCTCAAGGCCAGTGAGGAGGTCAGTGTTTCAGAGGGAACTAAAACTGTTCCTCTTGTTCCTATGCTCAGACAAGCAGACCATGAATCTTCCTCTCCAACATTTCAGACTAGCTTACTCAGTGAGCCTTGGAAGAGAGGTTTTTAGTTTCTAGTCCATAAAATTGCTGCAGTTTTGCAAAGGGAAAAAACAAGCAAATCTTGAAGAAAATATATTGTCCAGGGAATATTTGAGTTTGTTCTTTGTAACCTTCTGCAGGCATAACTTCTTCACTCAGTGCTAGTAATTGTGCATGAAAATAACCAGTTGTCCTCATCAGAAGCATGGAGGTTCTTCTCAAAGTGCCACTGCATCAAGGGAAGAGACAAGTACAGCCTAGTTCTAGTGTATATGAAGCAGGCAAGACTTCCCCAGTGGTGTAGGGTCTGATCTTCAAAACTCCAGTACATGCAGTATATGAACTAGCACATAATTGTGTGTACGCAAGTTATGTATCAAAATAACTAGTGTGAAACACAATGGCATATCCTTAAGTTATACAAGACATTTATACCAGCTCTTGAGGTAGCCCCAGTTGTCTAATTTATCCAAAAACTTGTTATAGTCACTGGACAATCTCTTTACATCAATGGATATTAGATCAGTCCCATTGTCTGGTTGTCAGTAAGACAATCTTAAATATGAGAAGTGGTATATTCTACTAAATTCTATGCCAGGCGACACTGAAATCCACCAATTTCAATCTGATTAATACAATCATACCAATTCACTGTTGGTTTAAAGAAAAATCCCATAAGCATTCAAAGTGTAAGATTTTAGGCACAAAACTACCATGAAAGTCTAATGGAGTCATAAAACTGAAACCAAGTACAACTTGGAAAAGTTTTAGGGCAAAGGAAATAATCTGTATGCTATCTCTTTCACATTCATGCCCCATTTCTACAATTCATGTAAGTATGTTGCCAAAATCACGGCTCAATAATATTCTGGCTACTCCTCTTCCATACTGGCCTTAAGTCAACCTAAGGAGTCGACTTAAGGCTTAAGTCGTCCTAAGGAGGGGTAGTTATTAAGTCAACTTAAACTTTCATTAAGTCGACTTCAGGAATTTCTTAAAATCGACTTAATGAAAGTCCAGTGTGGATGTGGAGTAATTTAGGTCGATTTAAGCATCCTTAAGTTGACCTAAATTGCTAGTATAGACATAGCCTTAGAAGTTGCAATCTGCTATTGATCTGTTTTGGAGACTGCTGATACTTGAGCACATTTTAGACATAGACCAAAATTGTGCTGGAGGTATGGAATCTGCCATGTTAAAACACTTTTAAAAAAATCTGGAATAAATGCAGTGATTGATAATGTTTTCAGGAAACATCTATGAGAAGAAGAATAAATTTACTCAAAATTCCTCAGGGAGACTACAAGGTATCTCCAATGAGCTAGCTTGAAGCACTAGCCTTTTATAGAGCATTAAGTTCATAGTAGCCTTCCAAGTATCCACTAGAGGCTGTTTGCACTGGTCATTATAGCTGACTAGAGGATGACAGACAGATAAAGAAGACATAAAATTAAATATTGTAAAAATGTAGATGTGACAAATACCCTTTCAGAGATTTAGCTTGCTACAAAGCCCAGTGAAGAAAGCAAATTGCCGATAACACATCTGTTCATGATCTTCCATTTGTTAAATATGAAACAAACTTTTGACAGCGATAAAACAGAGTGAACAGTTGTGTATTTGTATTGAAACATCACTGAGGTAAGTAATAACCAGTGATCAACGCAAAAGAACATCTGCCATATTATCCTGCTCTTTCTGTTTGAGTCGTCTCACACTGAGAAAGAAAAAAAAAAAAGAAAAACCAGCAGAATGAAGTTATCACTTGTGATTTTTCAAATTGAGCTTTGGTAAAGACATTCCCCTTGCTTTTTATTTTCCATTGCAGGTCCCAGTAAGTAAAAAGGTGTCCTTTGTATAGAATCAAATTAAACACATTGGTGGTTTGTGTTTACTGAGATCCATGTTTCTAATATACTTTTGGTGATTAATTTTTAATCCCAGACTGATAAACTCCTGCACACACAATAATGTTAACATTAAGATCCAAGTCTTCATGAACCATTAATCTGAATCTCCTTTGTTAGTACTAACAGAGTTTATTTTGTGTATCGGAAAAATAATTAACAAGATAAAACAAGGCTGAGATGAAAAGGAAGATATAGAAAGAGGGGTTTTTTTTAACTAAAGCATGTTAGCCTTTTGTTAACTAATAACAAAGCAATTATGTTATTAGTATCCAATGGAAAAAGATAGAGGAAATTCACTTGAGCCAAAAAATAAGCATTTCAAACATTGTATAAAAGCAAACATTTTCTTTTTTTTATGTCTGTTAAGGGATTTAAAAGCAATTCTAGAATTTTCAGCTTATAATAGTTTATATCAGACAAGAAAATGATAAAAGACACTGGTTTTATTAATAATTTACATTAGGTAGTTATTTATAGTCTGCCCAGCAGGCGGTAAATTGAAGGTTCACAACAATAAACAACTCATTAGAAACATTAGGGATTTCAATTGTTTAAATTTACAGTAAACTGTTCACAAGTACATGTAAATAATTAAATAAATGTAGAATACTATGTGTATGCACATTTTGAAATCAAGAGCTACTCTGCATTCTGAACCTGACCCACTTTTTCTTTAAAAGATCAACATTGTCTCCACCTCTGATCCATAAACTAGAGGATGTTTACAGTAAGCTCCTAGAATCCTCAAGGTCCTGTAGGGAAATTGACTAGTATATGGTCATGACTCCCCACCGCCCTTGTCACTGACCAGCTGGTATTTATAGGTTATGTCAGATGTTTCTTTTCAAGGATAAATGGTTTAAGATTAATCCAAGAAGCCATCTATTTAACATATCTATTTGCGACTCATGGGGAAGGGGTTTAAATCAACTGGCTTTACAGTCTTGATCTTATTCCAAAAGGAAAAACAAATATTTTAATGAAAAAAGTGACTAATATCAATACTCTTCGTTATTCTAAAACTGTGTGGTGAATTAAAGAGAAAAACATTTAGATGCTTTCAAACTATCCTTTTCAATCATAGCTTATCTTTACTCATTAGATTCTGAGAGATGAATACCTTCAGTTGTGTGTGAAATTCCTGTGGGATGAAGTTTTCCAGCTGCTTTCTGCGGGGATTTTTTTTTTTTTTTTTAAGGAGAGATGATCTTAGTTTTTAAAGCACTGGAGGAGATTTGGGTTAGATAGCCAACTTGACGTGGCTATGTCTACACTTACAAAAGATAGTTCAAATTAGTTAATTTGAACTAACTAATTCAAACTAATTTTAGTTAGCTCAAATTAACTTAATTCGAACTAGCATGGCCCCACTAGAATGCTAGTTCGAACTAGCCATGGCGATGCAGGGCACTTGCTTAGTTCGAATTAGTCAGTTGCAGGAAGATCAATCTGCCGATTAGTTCGAACTAAGCAGTTAGTTTGAACTAATATGGCCACATTGACTTAATTAGAACTAACTATTTTGAACTAAGGGTTAGTTTGAACTAAGCAATTGAATTTATTAGTTCGAATTAAGGAAGCCCTTAATTCAACTAATGAAAGCCTAGTGTGGCCAAGGCTTAAATTAGTTCAAATTAAGCTTCCTTAATTCGAATTAACTTGCAAGAGTAGACATAGCCAGAGATTTCCTGTGTACCGTTGGGCTAGTAGCCACGTAATCTACCTTCTACCATCAATAATATTTCCCCACCTGTGATGTGTGTTTGGGAATAAAAATCTATTAATGAATGTGTGGTACTTATATGCTATTGTGATGACAATTACATAAGCACCTAGATTGCTCACTACCACTATCCTGAGTCTGTAATTCTTCTACGAATGGAGAGAGCAAGGAGCCCGACTCTGAGGAAAGATGATCCCACCTGTTGTCCTGGCCTATTGTTGTGGAACAAGAGAGTATATTTTTAATCCTCTCTGGGCACTGAGCTCATAACTTTAGGAAAAGACATTATTGATTGTTAGTCCTGTAGCATTCTCAGGAGTCTTCGGAAGTGGATCCCAAAGGGTGCGTCTACACTTGTAAATTAAGTCGACTTAAGCTTGCTTAAGTCGACTTAATTCACTCTGCGTCTACACTACAGTTTCCTTACAGTTTTCTTAAGCAAGCTGCTTAAGTCGACTTAAGGAAAATAAAGTCGACTTTATTAAACCTAGTTTTAGTTCAACTTTAGGCTTAAGTCGACTTTTTAAAGTAAACTTAAACCAGTTTAGACCTGGAGTAGCCCTAAGTCGATTTAGGGCTACTCCAGGACTCCCTCACTGCCCTCCCTGCTGGGGGGGGGCAGAGGAGGAGCCTGGCATGCCCCCCCAAAGGGCTCCCTGTCCCCCTTTGCCCTATTGTACCCTGGTACAACGGGGCAAAGGCTGAGCCCCCTGGCACTGGGCAAGGGGTGCCCCCCCGGCACCATGGACCTGCCCAAGGTCCCCCTAGCTCCTAGAAGTCGACCTAGGCATCCAGTGTGGACGCTCTAGGTCGACTTTGTAAGTTTCCCCCTAAGTCGACTTTAAATTTAAGTGTGGACATGCTAAGTCGACTTTAAGTCGACTTAGTTAAGTTGACTTAGCTAAAGTCGACTTAAAATTACAAGCGCAGACATTGCCAAAGGGACTGCAAATGAGAGAGCGCATTCCCTGGACATGGCTCTAGGAAGGAACGTGCAATAGACTGGCAGTGTTCGCCTGAAGCACTGCAACCTCTTAGTAGGCATTGACCATAGTGGATAACGTTAAGTGGGTTCTGTTGACTCGCACAGGCAGGTGACTCATTTCCTCACCAAACACAAAGGAGAAGGGAATAGAAAGAGAGGGGGAGAGCATAGGGTGAAGTCTAATCAGTTATTAAGTAGGAGCAGCTAGAGTTGGGAAGAAACCTTATGCTGAGTTTATATTAATAAATTAATAAAGCCAAGCCACATAGATGGGTTGAATTTTTTTGTTGTTGTTTTTTAATTTTAAACAGCATGTGGAATTCTAGAGCAAGTTTTGAAAGTCACCAGCTCAAAATTACATTATTTTGAAAGTCTCTTTCCTAGAACTAAGCACATGGTGTGTTTCTTAGTTTACTTTTCAGAGATGGTGACTGGCAATATAAGATAACATCGTATATACTTTTTAATCCTTTATGAAGAGTAAAGAGTGATAAGACTACACAAAATGAATTGCATAAGAGCACAACACACACATTTTAAAATATTTAATTATTTTACATGCCCTGTTAATTTCAGATTTTAAAAAGGTACAAACTACGTAAATACAATCGTATTAAAATACAGGAAATTATTCAAGTTTTTTCCTCTCTTCTATTCCTCTATTCCACAATAAAATACTGTGCCAAAGCTATGTAGGGTAGATATTACTAGTATCTATGCATAATGCACACTGTTTATAATATGTATGTATTTCATAAAAACAGCCTTGGGAAATGGGTCAATTTGACAAGTGTCTTATGCGTATTTCATATAGATATAGATGTATAGATACACACACACAATTTATACATGTGTTAGGGGCAATGTTATGCATGTGTTAGAATATGTTATAGTTACTAATTAATCCTGGAAATAATGGAATAGTTATTTTTAAAAAATCACATTTTCGAACCTTATTGTTTAATAGAAATGGCAAGTATATCAGATATTGGAAAATGAATGAAGCAGCGCCAAGAACAGCTCCTTTGAAATAAATTCAATAAACATGTTCTATTATAAATCTAAACACTTCTCTTTGCAGAATAACTTTAAAAAACTGTTATAGAATTATAAAACATTTTGAAATGGCCTTTTTAACGTTGAAATATAACTTGGCTCTATTATGCTGCTAGAGAAAGCTGGCTAACCACAAATCAGAAACAACATCTTTCTTTAGACTTTTACATTTTAATTCATAACAATGTTACATTAGTTAAACAGCTATTTCTACCAGTAGACAGCAATTTATCATAAATTGCATGATATTTTATCTAGCGTACAATAAACCTGGTGAGTACTGGTTGTGTTAGTGTTAGAACCTGTATTTAACAATGTGTTTGAAATTAATCAAAGGAATCAAAGCTGAGTAGAGAGGTATTGTATGCTTATATTAGGGGGTGTGTTATTTCCAGAAGATAAGGCCTGCTATAGATGCTTCTAATGTAGTCTTCCATCAATGCCCACTCCGCTAAAACAGTAAATGAAAATGACTGATCTACAATTTGCATCCTCTTTTCAGTCCATCAACAGAACATTATTAAAACCAGTGAGCCAAAACCCATTAGAACAGCACTCACGTATGAAACAATGCATAGGTCTGCTTGTTCCCCATTTTTATGCACTGCTATAGGACTATAAATATTCATCGTAATGTAACTGAAAATTATTGAAGTGAGAAAAAAGAGAAACAGGGAAGCCATTTGCTTCAATTCATAAACAGCATCTGTTGGGAAGTTATTCGTAGATTGCTTCAGGGCCTGCTGAGCAGTAAGCCCATGCAAAAGGATGCCATTGCAAGCAAATTGGCCAAAACTGCAATGGAGATGCTATTAAACATGATACACTGACAGTCAGGGAGAATGATCAGGCACTGGCTTGTTTTATGTCTTCTTTTATCACTGGGACACAGAAGTAGCCTCCAGCCGCAGTCTCACACCGTTCAAATTAGAAGAGGAACCTTCTAAGTATATTAAGGCCTAACTAGTGGCTAGAGAAAGTTGCATGAAGTGATATTACAGATCACTACAGCTGGTTATTTGTCCCTACCTCAGGCACATACAAAACGCCTCCTGTGATTTGACCTTTCCTGCTGTGTATTTTCTGCCAAAAGATGTTTAAATGCCTCCTTGCAAGTGGGTGTAAACTAAGCCTATAATGAAGAAAGAGGGAAAAGTAATTAATAACCTGCAACAAACATTTTAGACCCACGTCAAACCTCAGAATGCATTATGACTGAAATTATTGAGGGCAGGACTCCAACGGCAAGCGCTTCTCTTACTGTTTTGGAGATGTCCATAGAAAAGAGCAAAAATGGGAACTTCCAAGTGTGTGGTTTTCAAGAATAAAATGCTGGGCAGTCAAATTTTGCTCTCACTTACACTGATTTACACCAGTTGAGGATATGGCCCCTAAACTGTGAGTTCACAGAAGACAAAGGATCAATGCTGATTGAAAGCTGAGGATCTGGTACGAAGTTTCTGCTGCCTATTGGATTTATCATATGAAGAACCGGGCAAATGCATTTGGTAATCAACACGTGGACAAAGGATATTCCCAGAATGGGTCTTCTTGCCGGCTGGAAATTATTTACACTTTTAATTAACTTAGACAAACCATTGATGCTGAGTACCTAAAAGTGTAATCCAGTTACATGTGCAAATTCCTGGAGGTTTATATGTTGCAGTAAATAGAATGTGTGCCAAGCCACTGGTTTGTATTATAATCATGATACCACTTTGTCCCAAGGTTCATAAGACCGCTGGTATTTGCATTTTTGTTCTTCTTCTGTGTATTGTGGCTGATGTAATTTAAAAATAGTTGACCTGTTCAACTACTGCAAAAACAGTGTGTTTTAATATTCACTCCAATTTCAACCAGCTCTTTAGTTTGATCCTGTCTGAACCCCTTATTTTTCATTATTTGGGAATATTCCCAGGAAGTAGTTTTTGTTCATTGAAAGGTTTGAGCAAAAGCTCTTCTCCAACTGGTGACCTAAAAGGCAATGGGAGTCTTTCCGTTGACTTCAATGGCTTCAGATCAGCCCCCACATGAATATTGAATTTGCATGGAACCCAAGGTATTCATGCATAGCCCAAAGTATTCATCATTTGCTACTTGTTATTCACATTTTATTACATGTTAAAAGAAGTTTCAGTCTTCAGTCAGGAAACAGAACTGAGACCCGTGGCTGAGGTGAGCAATCACATGACAGATGGCAAAGAGCTTTTACGCCTTGTAAATGAAATTTGTCTGGTTAAACGTTTTGGTGGATACTTGCGAATAACAAATATTTTTACCCAAGTCATGACTGTGTATACAGAAAAGGACAACATTAATTATTCACCAGTCACTCCATAACATGGTAACTAATAGGCATTGGTTACTTCTGTTTATTAGAAAAGCTCCTAAAAAAAGGTCAATAAGACTCAGAAATCAAATGATTCCTTTAAAGGTTGTTCCACTTGGTAGGGCCAATGGGAGATTTACTAGAATGGGGCATAACTATATTTCAGGAATGGCTAACTTGCTAGTACCAGGAATCTTACATTCAAAATGGAGAGGAGGAAAAAAAATTGTGAATGGAATTTTAAAATGTTCACAACTATCAGTCCAAAAATTCAGTGCATCCTCTTGAACCACAATCATAGCTCTTTTGCATTTGCTTTATGAAAATATTTGAGCAATTTTGTTTTGCTGGCAAAATATATATATGGGAAACAAATTTAAATTGTCTGTGTTTTTACATAAACAGAATTTTATACCACCACAGGCAAATATGATTTACACATCTGTCCATTCAGGGAACAATAAAAGGACCAGATGATTTATCACATTGGTCTTAATTAAACATCATCTGATTTCAGACCAATCAACAGTCAATACTCATGTGTATGCATATTAGAAAAGACATTCAAAAATTAAAACATCTGAGGAAGTTGTGAACTGCTTGTGGATATTTCATAGATTATTATTCATTGTGTATTATTTGCTCTGGTCTATCAATACCAAATGCTACTTCTATCTTGTCAGTTCCGTCAATGAAGCTACACCTCTTTACAATAACGCATGCTGATCCCATAACACACAGGCATTCGAACGGAGATTTTCTGGTTTAGTTGCATCCTAAACTGGGTGTTGGGTTTGAATTTATGCATGACTTGCTGGTGACTGTTCAGAGGCTGATCCTGAGTAGTGCTGAAGAAAACCTTCCCTGCTCAGCATCCTTCAAGATTAAGTCCATTACTCACAACTGAATTGCATTCTTTATATGCATTTATATCCATCTTCTTCTATTGCCAGTACAAAACTGCAGAAGGCATTCACACAAAATGACTGCACAACTTTCTCTGTTTGCAACCTCCCTCATTGCGGCTCTAGAAAGACTTCCACCAAAATGGACATAGATCGAGACAAATGAAAAATCCTTTTGACCATGATCAAAGAATGCTAATGTTCCCATTCAAGAAGAAAAACACTAATTTTTCAAAAATGCCAATGCATCCGTTAAAGTCTTTAGAAGCAGCTCTAACTTGTACTCTGACCATTTATGCAGAATTCCATTGCTTTATTTATTCTGTCCCGATTAAATACGAGTACATTCCATGGTAACCTGGCACCAATTGTCATTCTTGTATTGATTCCATATTATTGAGTCTGTGCAGGTTTTATCATAGCCATTGCCACGGTATATTACAGTCTCTTTAGAAAAGAGTCCAAATCAGAACCATTCACTGAAATCCCCCTGTGTTTAGGGTCTTTGGATAACACGGGTCAATGACCTTGGCTTGTGACAAGGAGCATAAGCAAACGGAGTTTTGCCAAATCAAATTCACTCACCTGTTTTGCCTCATCTCTATTTAAAATAGACACCAACCTAAAGCTACCATTTCTCTGAATGAAGCCAAATGTATGGAAGGAGAGACGTCGCAAACAAAACGGGAATTGGTTTCGAAACGGTCTTGGAGAAGAGCTTTTGCTCAAACCTTTCAATGAACAAAAACTACTTCCTGGGAATATTCCCAAATAATGAAAAATAAGGGGTTCAGACAGGATCAAACTAAAGAGCTGGTTGAAATTGGAGTGAATATTAAAACACACTGTTTTTGCAGTAGTTGAACAGGTCAACTGTTTTTAAATTACAATCAGCCACAATACACAGAAGAAGAACAAAAATGCAAATACCAGCGGTCTTATGAACCTTGGGACAAAGTGGTATCATGATTATAATACAAACCAGTGGCTTGGCACACATTCTATTTACTTCTGGAGCCTCCCAGGAGGATTGCAGTCCTGGAAGGTATGACTGTTTGGTGGCAGATCAGCATTGCTCCTTGCATCGCTTTGAGGCCCAACCTGGTGGTCTGTGGACCCTGGCCACGCCCAGAGAAACTTTAGGATTTAACTGTGACCCAGTGTGGCTGCGGGTTGAGCCCCGCTATGTTCAGCCAGGCTCCTGGGGTTGTGTTGCTGCCCAGAGTGATGGTTAGGGGCTGCACAGCATGTGGGACCCAAACGCTCTTTTTGGGGAGAGCGCCAGGCACTCTCCATCACAGGGCAGCAGAAGTGCAGCCAGAATGCACTGCAGAAGTAACACAATGCAGGACACAATTAGTGGTGCGTCATTTAGCATCACTGAGACAGGCGATCGATCATCATTACCCAGAGTATCATGGCAGGAACCAAATGTGGGTGGCATTTTGGTGCAGGGCCATAAATGTCTTCATATTAGAAAAAGATATAAGCATGATGAAATGGGGACCTTTACAAAACCATTTGCGCTTGGAGTTGGGTCTGCTTTTCAAACAGCTGGTCTCCTAAACCGAAGGTAACATACGGTTTTGTTGAAAATGTTTCTCTGGGCGTGGCCAGGGTCCACAGACCACCAGGTTGGGCCTCAAAGCGATGCAAGGAGCAATGCTGATCTGCCACCAAACAGTCATACCTTCCAGGACTGCAATCCTCCTGGGAGGCTCCAGAAGTGAATCTCTCTCCTCTGTTGTCCCCATACTCTGAGGGAGGCCTTTAACTCACTTTTCCTGCTAGGGAGTATGCAGCCTGTGTATGCAGCAGGGGAGGGGCCTTTCTGGCCATTGAGGAAGCTGAGGGTTCCCCCTCTGGTAGGAGGGGTTGGTACACACCATACCATGCCAAAATAGAGACAGCGGTTTACTGTATTGGAGCTAATATCACAGGAGACTAAGCGTCAGGAAAAGGAGCCAGCAGTCCAGCCCTTTCTTGCACCAAGACAATGTTACTGAACCTAACGGAGTGGTCCAGCTGTAACAGAGGGCAAAATGGGACGCTCCATGGCTTAGTGGACTGAACTCTGGCCTGGGATTCAGAAAAGCCTCGGTTCTTTTTCATGGCTCTGTCACTGACTGGCTGACTGACCTTGAGCAACTCCTGTCTCTGTTCTGTGCCTCAGTTTTCCCATTTGTGAAAGAGGGTTAATGGTACTCATTTGTGAAATGCTTAGAGATCTGCTAATGAAAAGCACCATGTGCGAGCAGGGCACCATTCACCACCCCAATGTTATTTGTTCCATTACTTACCATGTCACTAAATAGCATCATGAAATCTACTGGATCAAGAAAACCCAAACCAACCCCCCCAAAAGACAATGATCATGAATGACAAGGTGAAACATGACTTTGCCCTCATAGTCCCGATCAGAGATTTTCAAAGCTGCCTCAGGGATTTGGAGGCTCCATTTCCATTAAAATTAACCAGAATTGGACATCCAAATCTCAGCCCCCTGCTGCTAGACATCTGCTCAGTGAAAATGTCCAGTTACAAATATCACTCAGGAACACGTGTAGATTGGGTAGCAATAATGTCTGACTCTTAAATTCCACTTTTCACCCAGAGCTCTCAAAGCACTTTACAAAGGATGCATGTCTCATCACACCCATTTTGCAGATGGGAAAGCTGAGGCACAGACGAATTGTTCAGGTCACTGAAAGAGCTGGAAAAAGAACCCAGGATTGCTGAGTCACATGTTTGTGTCCTATTCACTAGGGCTAGACCATCAACAGCAGTTCGCCTTGTTTTAAACAAATCTTCTGCAACTTCACTTGGCTCTCCCCCACCCCTCCAGATTGGTTTGCTTGCCACAGCTTTGCAGAAAACAAGCCCATTTTAAGTTCAGCTATATTCCCAAAGTGCGTACTGAGTGGCATAACTCGGCCAACAATTTGGCATGGGAAGCTTAGAAAATATCCTGGATGAGCTGAAGAGAAAAAAGATGAGGTGAAGAGAAAAAAGAAAAGTCACAGCAAGTCACAGCAAGGTCAGCAAATAATGCCATTTTCACTATATCCGCCTATATGGGGGGGTGCTGAAGGTGAGGCCGGAGAGAGTGGAGATTGGAGAGCAAGCTCACCTCGCCCTCCCCCCACAGTGGCGGCTCTTCTCCTATAGGGCAGGGCTCCACTCCTAGCTCCAGGCTCTGGGACCTGCCGTAGAGGGTCACCGCACCACTTAGATTTGACTTGGTTGTCCCTCTGTGGAGGAGATAGAGCAGATGAGCCAAACCTGGGTGGCGCTGTGACCCTGTGCATTAGCTAAGTTTGGAGCCTTCATTTCATGTGTCTTTCCAGCCATCTCCAAAATTTCATGGGTTTTATCCAAATTCACATAATGGCATAATTATCTAGCAACACTGGGAACCTCACATTTCACACTTTGAAATTAACAGGATTGATTTACACATGTCATCCAAGCAGGGAACGGAAACAGTGCCCCGTCACCTTAGTAACTCACCAACACAATGCACATTTGGGATAGCCGCAAGGCACTGTTCATGAATGAGCTGTAGAACAAGAATTATTTGCTGAAGAGATTCACAAACAAATAAATGCAAGGATGCTCTAGCTTGTTTACCGACAACTTGCACACACATAAAAGGGCAGAATTTATTTAATACAGCATTTGTTGTTATGCGTCCGGAGTTAGATAGAGGAGATTTGGAGATTTTAAGACCATAAAGGAACATTCTAATCATTTAGCACAATCTGCTGCATAACATACCCTTTAAAATTTCCCCCACACATTCCAGCATGAAGTCCAGTAACTTATGGTTGAACTAAAGCATTTCACACAGAAAGGCATCAAATCTTGTTTTAAAGACTCCAAGAAATGGAGGGCCAGGATTTTAAAGGAATTTAGTCATTGGTGTACAGAGCATTCCTAAATCATGTTAAGCACCTAAATCCCTTTGGACAATGAGACTTTGGCCCCTGGATTAGTTAGGCATTGCAGCTTCGAGCCCAGCAATGTCCAAACACCATATCTTTAAAACTCCAAGCTGAAGAGGATTAAAATTTCATGGCAAAAATTCTGACTCCTGTAACTTTCAAAGGAAAGTAACACCACAGTCCACAAAAATACTTAAGCACGTGCTTAACTTTAGGCAGATGAGAAATTCAGTCATCTCGGGTCCACTCATTTTGCTTAAAATTAAGCTGTATCTCAGGTACGTTCGGTAGATTGAGACCTGTACACCTACTGAAATGTCAAAGGATGAGCAACTCTTCTCAGGGAGACAAACTCAGGGAGATATTTTAAAATCCATCCTTGGAGATTTCTGACTTCTCCAAGGAGCAAATGGTTTTCTCCTATGAGTTTCTGAAGACCACAGGAAAGAGCTGTTTATCCACAAGAGGAATCTGGGTTGCTGTGTGTGGTGGCACGTGATATGCACATCAGCTGAGTGGAAAGCATGTCACACATCTGTTTTTTGGCTCTGGCCTGGAAGTCAAGTTGCTCCATGCTACTAACAACAGCTAGTAAAGTCAAAGGCTCTGGTGAATAAAAATCAGCCTCTTTAGCAGATTTCTATGTACAAAGGACAGAATCATCTAATCTCAAACAGTGAGCATAGCTCAGAGCTCTAGCCGCGAGTTATATTTCAAAGACTCTCATCAATATTCAGGGCCACGCTATCACCAAATGTGTGTCTGCAACTGTCTGCGTAATCCAGACGCCTCCTTTGCCTTTACACACAAATGTAGGATTTTTCGTCAGCAGGCAGGTGCCTACACAGATTGGTACACACATGTCTTCAGCCTGCTTTGCATAGGCAGCCTTCCATGTCATCCAGCCTCCCTTTTCATCTAAACAAACTGTTTTAAATGCTTTCAACACATCAAACTTTCTCAGCAGTCTTAATCCACAGCCTTCCTCAACAAACATGCTGGAAGCAAGTACACTGGTTGCGCCATTAGTGTTTTTGATTTTCTCTCTGAGCATGCCCTGAATCTTAAGTGATCTGAATCCCGAAATCTCAGGTCCCAATCCTGTATTGGGGTGGACATGAGCAGACAAGTGCTATCACACTGTATTTTACTGAAGGCTGAAAAACAGTCAGTGTCCTTGATGTACGTTGAGGATCAAGGCACGCGGTAAAAAGATGCAGGACCAGTTACTGATTAATTACAAAATCAAATTCTGTCTCTGCAACATTCAGAATTTAACATAATTAGTAGCCTCTTTCCAGGCTCTTTTTTTCACTTTTTTTCCATGTATGGTGCCAACTAAAATAAATAGTGGATCCAAAAGGTTATTTGTCAGTTTTATGGGACTTTATGATCAGAATTTCATTAATTTCTTCAGATTTCCAATTCACAAAAATATAGAGATGGTTACCAATGTGCATGCGTCACGTATACAGTTTCAAATCCTGTCACCCATTCCCCAAACCAATCTCGTCAATATTCCCTCGGTATTTCTGTGAGCAAGCACATAATCGTAAAATACAGTGTGTGTTAGCAAGAGGGAAATAAACCCAGAACAAATGACACAGCTTTCAACTGTAACCAGGAAAACAAAAATATCTCATCCAATTGCCCATTTTTTCAAAGTGATGTATGTTGATATTGCTGTTCCCTGATAGGTTAACTAAACCTATCAAAAAATTGAGATAGCCTCAGACTGAGCCCAAACTCTCTTCTTACAGCTTCCTTTTCTAGGAAAGCTTGATTTACAGTATAGGAGGTCAGTGGTTAAATAGTGAGTCACATATCACTAACCCACTACGCTCTGCATGTGTTTGCTTTTCATATATTTGTGCCATAGCATAATCACAGGTTTTCGGTACTGAAAACATGCAGCCCCCTTTGTTAACTCTCTTAAATTCAAAAAGTCAGTGGTGGGAGGTTAAATGTAAAATCGCTCAGCCTTATTCTTTTCAGGCACTGGAGCAAAAACAAAAACAAAAAGAAAGTCTTTCTGCTACCAGAAGGAATCTAGCTTTTCAAGCACAATACGTGGAGCCAGTCCAAGGAATTCTTAAACAATGAGTTGACAATTGGTAATCATGAGGAATGCAGAAATGCCATGATTACAAACAAAAGGAGCTCAACTGTATTTTTGCATTTGCTCTGCTTGCAAAGGGAGTATGAACTGCAGCATTGCACAGATTAGTTTACTGTAGATTATTAGCTAAAACTGGATACCTAGAAGAACTTCAGACCCAGCAAGAAGGTATCAATGGAGTATAAGAGGCCTGCCCAAACTGTTTGGGTGAAATAGTGACTTCTCCATGTGCAGATAAAAAACTGGAAATCCTGGTGTTCAGATGAAAAATCTACCTCCATTACCAGGAATCCATCCATCATGCAAGTACGATGTTTATATTCTTTGTGTCTAATTGTGGGTCCCACTGACATGCATGGAGAAGTGTCATTTTGGAATTGAAAACTGATGACTATTCTAAATCCATACTGCAGTGTTCAAGAAGCACTGATTGTATCCACAGCAGCATCTTTCCTCCCGCAGTGAACTATGATTCAAAAGGTTCCTCAAACTGCTTCATGGCTGGGACCACTTCTTAACACAAATTGTCTCTCAGAGCAGCTGGCTTCCATGCCCTAATTGCATGGGCCACCTTGCTATTCCATTGGAGATACGTATAGTTCCTTTGAAGCAGCTACGGTAATAGCTTACATTAAAAGAAAGGTAAGGAAAGAGTTTTAACCATCTTTAATGCAGTTTAGCAGCTGGAGAAAAGGAGGACGTGCCTACATCAGCGACGACTCAGTTCACGGACTACCAGCAGATGGACGATAGACCCAATGCTGAGGACTAGACACTGGATAGCCAACATGACAAGGAAATGGTGGGGAAGTGTCAGGCCACTGATCCCCCTTCCTAGAAGGCATGTAAATATAATGCGACACTCTGAGTAGTACTGACTCAAATCTTTATGTCATCCAGCCACTGGATTGGGACAGAGAGACACAACCTGTGAGCGTGTGTTTTATAAGGTGAATGGGAATCTCTGTAACATAAAGAACATGACAAGGGAGTTGTCTTCTAGGTAAGGTTTTATGGAACTCCAAACTCCAAGCAAATCTGAAGAGATTGCTTGGTTGCTCACCCCTGTGAACCAAACCAACTTGGTCTGGCATATGTGGCCCACAGGATTCAGCCAGACCTCACTTGGTTTTTGAGGTATTGTATATCATTTTTTTGGCAAACATGGACATTTAGAACAATGTTGTATACCATTCTGTATTCTGACTGAAACTGAGCACTGGGGTATGGTTAGTTCCAATGAACGTTTGTGAGGTAGCCAGGTTTCCATACCTGTTAATCGCACTGTTCATCTAGCTAGGGCAACATAAAATAAGTTCTAGGCAACAGGGTTTTTTTTATGGCTGAACTAATTTTAGTATTTTTTTATCTAGCAGCTTTAGAAGTCCATGGGTAACAACTGTGCTAGAGGGAAACTGAGAAAGAGGTCGTGGGCAAACAGGTTCTGCTTATAGCTAAAGGTGCTATGTATTTGATATACAATGTACAGCTGAAGGAGAAAATTTCAGTTCATGGGAGCTTTATTTTTTACTCAGGAACTGAAAGAGAATAACTTGAATAAGAACACTTGAAAGACTTTCAGAGTGATGTTTTCTTCTGTACATTGTAATTTAGAAACCAGCAGTAGCTAGCCTTCCAGCTCCAGCTGAGATGGTCTTTTCAAGAGATGGGGTGATGGTGCCAAGAACATTAAGCCAGATGCTGTCAGATATCAAGAATCTACTCCACTTGCTGGGAAGCAATAAAGGCTACTATTGCTCTGACAATGCCAGAAGGAAACACTTTCAAACTGTCTAGACTGTAGAATGTATGAAATGTTTGACAGTGATGAATATGTGTTTGTAACATTGCTTGATCAAAACCCTGAAAAGAAAACTGAAACCATATTAGCAAAACACTTAGGCACCATGATAAGTTGAAATGAAGTGCATTTAAAGGAGTAATAGACCTTATCCAGCTATTTACAAGTCTGCTGCTCAGTCATGTATAGCTTTCTATTTTCTAAACAGAATCTAAAGAGATTCAGAGTGAACTTCTAGAATACGGTAGGCACCTTTTCTTTTGGATGATGGATTGTATAGGATTTCCTTACTGTAGCTGAGGGAGGATTTTCTTCAGTCATAATAAAGGAAGTTAGAGTATAGTTCAACACTGAAAAAAGACCATGTGAAAATGGCACAGCATGACTGTTGACTAGTGTGGCAGAAGTACGTCTCAATTGATCTTAGCCCTTCAGAACTAGGACTAGAATTAGATGGAGGCCATTCCACCCTCTCCATCATTGACAGAACTCTTTACTAAGTTCTAAAGAGACCAGGTGAGTGAACCGATTGGTTATTGCACCAGTTTCTGCTGGTGAAAATGGCAAGCTTTCGAGCAACACAGCTTTGGGAGCAATACAAGGAGTGTCACCTTTCCCGGACCTGAAGAAGAGCTCTGGGTAGCTTGAAAGCATGTCTTTCTCACCAACAGAAGTTAGTCCAGTAAAAGATATTACCTCACCCACCTTTTCGCTCTGATATCCTTGAACCAACATGGCTACAACAATTCTTCATACTACGTTCTAGTCAGTTAAACTTCTGCAGACATTTAAGGAACAGGGTTCCCCACCGCTGAATAACCGCACCAACATTTTTGGTGGTGACAGCGTCACGCAAAAGACACGCCCCCACCCCTCCGCCACTGAAAAAAACCCGCTGCTGGTGACGCTTTCAGTGTCAGTGTGTGGGGGGGGGGGGAGATAGCAGTGTTACTGGGTCTCTTTTTAGGTGCTGGAGGCATTTGCCTCCCCCTCTGCCTCAGTGATCCTAGGTGCCAGGGGCAAAATCTTGGGCATCGTGGAAACCTGGCACCCAGGATTTGTCGAGCCCTGCTCTAGACCTTGGCCCTCGTGTTAAAATCCTACTGAAGATCACAGAGAGAACGAAGGACCAGGGGACTGAAGGCTTGGGGGGAAGGTGATCATTGCATTCCCGTTATTCCACAGGTTACTCGATATAGATACACTAGGGTGGGGGGAGAGGTTCTGTGTGCCCTGCTTTCCATCTCTTAATAGAATAGCTATGCCAGTACCTTTGAGATTTGCCATTAGTATAGTTATTTTAAGAGTTGCCTTTGTATATATAGACAATGTCCTGTGAATGTACAATATAAAATACATTCAACCTGTGTAGCTTTATTTAATAATGCAGTGAGTGGTCTGTATCAATCTCTTTTAACTAAACCCTTAGATTTGTGTGGTAGGGCGTGTAATAAATAAACCTATTACTTCAATCTACCATTGTTATGGATAATCTTTTGTTATAAGGGGTTATATTACAGAGGTAGTTACTCTAACAGTGATACAGCTTCAACATCACACTGTGGGTTACACACTATAAAGAAGGATGAATCTGAGGAATTCTGTTGTAGCTTTAAAAATTAATACAAATAAATGGGGGAGGGGGTATGCTGCATTGCCTAAGACAAATAGCTCTCTTAGCAAATCCACAGTTTGGTGAGGGAAAATTAAGAAAAATGTAGGAGACAACCCATTACCTCCACCATGCTTCAACTGCACATTCTTCCCTCTGCAACCTTTTATTTACAACACCAGAAAATGTAGATTAGTCTGGAATGGATGGTAAACTTTTCATTTCAATTCTTTCCACCTGTGTATACAGAACGCTGCTAAAACAAGCCTTTGAAAAATAGATAGCTCGTTTATTGGATCTCATAAATTCATGACCCTAATTTAGTTGCCAACTATTGATATATAAAGCTGATGGACATGATCACATAGGCAAACTATTGTGTCTTAAACATATACTATAATGATGTATGCCGGAGCTACTGCAGCAGCTATCTTATCTATTAATTAAAATATTTTAAGGACCTTTTCACATAAGTAAAGTCAAACGCTCTTAAATACAACAAATACACTGTCTTCAGTGATACTTAAACATACATAAAGCTAAGTGCATGCTGAAGTACTTTGCTGAATCGGAGAGCAGGTGTATCCTTTGATTCACAAACATTTGCCATTCCCTTCCAAGGGACTACTTACATGAGCATGTATTTCCAGGGTTGGGCTCCAGATTTGCAACCCATTCAGCTCAGGTCCAAGCCTGTGGAAATACTGTTATGAAGAATGTGTTAACAAGGCTCCCCTTGGTTGAGTTCATTTTTCCTTTATTTAGGATCACTGTTAGTCTGCTTAAAAAATCAAAGATGAAAAGTTACATGTGGAATCTTTTTCTGAATTACACTAAAAAGATGTAGAATGGCCTTTATGACTGTACAACCTTTCTTCCTCAAACAAGTAGTTTAGGCTCTTACTGTGTTTTATTTACATGTTTTATCCAATGCTGCCCAGAATACAAATGTTAGATGTTTAGGGCAAGCCCCTCCCCCGCCCAGTTTTGTACAGCACCTAGCATGATGTGACTCTGTCACTGGTAGGCTTCAGGGCATTGCTGCCATGCAAATACTAATTGGCAATAATAATAAATTAACATTTGCTTAATATATAGTAACTTCTAAATGCAGCAATTAAATGCATTTTAACAAACTGCCTTTTTTCTGGGTGCCAGCTTTACTTTCACAGGGTTTTGTCCATCTCCAAATTGTCCCTGGAGCAGTTCTGCAAGCCTCCAGAGCTGTACAGCCATGGAAATAGCTCCCTTTTCTGTGATGAAGCAGCCCTGGAAATCAATTTTCTGTCTTCTAAAGCCTCTCAAAACTGTCCCAAACCTCAGCCCCATATATCATGCAGGTGTACACATCTTAATGCCTGGGCCATTTTCTCACATGATTGACTGGGTGAATGCATGATTCCTGTGCTGGCCCTTATGCACCAAGCCTCATAAGAAGTGGGAGCAAATAACATTTATGTGCTATCTCAGCTCTTAGGTTAGAGCCCTGTGTGGATACAACTATGTGGATCCGTATCCGATCTGCATCTGCAAGAAATGGTCTGTGGATATCCGCATTGTATCCACGGATGCAGATATCCACGAATATAATGCAGATATCCACGGCTTTGCAGGGCTCTATCTTAGGTTACTTGATGTATATCCTACAGATGCCTACAAGAGGCATATTCACACACATATGCGTGCACATATCTACCATGTACAAAGTATCCATTTCTTTAGAAAACCTGGAGGTGATATCCTGGCGCCATTGAAATCAATGGGGATTTTGCCATGGATTTCAACAGAGCCAGGATTCCATCCTCTATCTCAGTCTCTGTGCACCCTTGACAATACTTAGAAAAGCAATTATTATTTTTGACAGTGTGGTCATGGCGCGTTATGGGCTGTGTGGTTCAGGCCCGTCAGACGAGAGATGTTCTTATCAGTTCTTATTAGTGTTGTTCTGTCTCCAGCGCCAATATCAACCTTGCTGCGTGTGTGAATGCGTGCGTGACTCTCTGAAGGCATGCTCCCTCAGGATTACCCCTGGCTCAGATCTATAAATGGGAACTCCGTTAGCCCAGTGATCTAGAGCCTGGCTTGGATCTTCAAGCAGGGACTGAGTTAGCCTGATGATCCTAAGCCGAGGTGCTCCTTTGGTGAACACTCTGAGTTACCTTTGGCTCAAATCTTTAGTGAGAACTCGGTTAGCTCAGTGATTCGGAGCCGAGGCGTACCCTGTGTGCGAGAGGTAAACTGAGTCAGCACTCACGATCGAAGAAACCAACACAATCACGGATCTTTGTAGAAACAAAGGTGCCAGGCTAGGCTTTATTGCAACATAGCGCAATGGCAAGCGATCGATATCAACAGATCTGCTGGCAGCATACGTTCTCTCAATGCAACGGAACAGCTCAATTGATGGTAGGACTCCCCATCACCCCTTTAGGCTGCACAGAGTCTGAGCTCCAGGGCTCCTACTTTTATACCCTCATCTGACCTTACATTGATTGGTCCATATTCTAATTGATTCTCACTTTGATTGGTCCATGCATTACTGGGCATCTCCATCCAGCAAGGTGTCATGGTTTGGCTGAAGCTTACCTTTGCACGGGCCAAACCATGCAAAACATCTCTTCTTATCTTTTTGGTGTTAGACCGACCCAACACCACCTTCCTCAAGGTACATTCTGATTCTTGTACTTATTATTGCAATTTCAGCTTGTTTCTTGGTTCTTTCACAACCTGCTTGTCAGTACCTTCAGATCAGGTCTGCAGTACATTCTTCAGAAGGTACACTACAGTACATTGCTTTGGATTACTTTGTGAGGCCCTGGGGCAGCATCTAGGTGCTTCTACTTGTCTTTCTATTTTAACCTTTTACTTTCTCCTACAGACAGCTCCGTCAGGATCACTTAACCCTCCTCTTTCTACTGACTAACAACAGCCTGGCAAAAAACTGGCAAGGAGAAACGTTGCAGTTATTATGTTCCCTTCACATTTTCAGTTAAAGATTTCTCCTTCCCTGCCCATCCAAAGGTGGCTCCACTGGGGTCCCTGACTATTTAACCGATATTGGTAAGAGCCAGAGAGTATGCACAATAGGCTACAGGAATGTGGTTGACTCACTGCACAAGATTAACTTGAAAAACCACACTTCAGAATGTCCTCAGGACATAGCATTGAATGGTATGGGCATATGTTCATAGATAGATAGATAGATAGATAGATAGATAGATAGATAGATAGATA
>ML685770.1:21744016-21776430 GCA_007922175.1 Pelusios castaneus
ATAGATAGATAGATAGATAGATAGATAGATAGATAGATAGATAGATAGAGGTCTAATATGCGAACCTGCTTTATCTATCACTGATACACATGTGCACAATTAGAATGTGGAGATGTCCATAATGGCAAGAAGTATAACACGAGTGTTTTCGGAAGGGAGGCCTTATGTTCGCTAGGAATGAAAGGAAGCAGAGCCGCAAATGGGATGTGTAAGGTACTCCCATGTGATATCTGAAGTATCAATGGAGCAGTTTCAGGGAGTCCTTTGGCTGTTTTCTTGTCTTCATCTGACACTTGGAAAGCTTTCGTCAGCAACTAGTGGTTGGGTACAGCAATGTCCACTTTGAAACATGCTTATTGTTAGCATTGCTTCTTGGGCACCGGCACAATGCATGAAAAAGGAATGTGTGTATTTTAATATCTACGAAATTCTGACCCCATCATAACTGACAAATCTGGAAAGAGAGAAAAATCCTTTTTCTGGTTCATATTGATTAATTATAGTACTCACTGTACCTTGGAAACAATGTATTTGGAATGAAGCAGAAGGCTGTATCCAAGCCATATGATGTGGTCAATGAAACAGAAAGTTTACCATCTGTAACAAAAGAAAATGTGAAACAGCATCTACTAAAATGAAATATTTTCAAATCAACAGGCCCTGATAATGTACATCTCAGAGTCTTAGGGCAAGTCTACACTACAAAATTACATCGATGTACAGCCACTGCACGGATCAAATTGCATTTGCATGTCTACACTAGTTCCTTGTGTCGGCAGAGCACGTCCTCACCAGGAGTGAGCGCTGCGTGGGGGGCAGTGTGGGACAGCTTCTGAAAGGCTACAACAGTCCGCGTAAACAAGGCAGCGTCCACACTAACACAACATTGACCTAAATGCATTGACTGGCGTGCTATGGCTCTCATAGAGGTGGAGTTATGAAGTCGGTATAGTGGACGAGTTACGTTGGTGAGAAATGCCTTTTCGTGTACAAATTTACAGTTATGTCGACGTAAAGTGCCTTATGTCCACCTAACCCCGTTGTGTAGACCAGTGCTTAGGGTATGTCTACTACTACTATAAGCCGAGCGTTACTAGGACTCAAGTACCTGACCCACATTAGAAAGCCCAGGGCTTGGGTATCTTCCTTGTATTTTAACCCTATGTTAAGACTTTTCTAACCAGAGCTTGAATCCAGGGCTCTAGTGTCCACACTGCACTGCACAGACCCAAGCCTAAGGAAACCTATCCCGAGTTCCTCGTGGCCTCCTGCCCCAAAATGTGGTTGCTCTAGCTCTGGGATGCTGGTGCACTGTGGGAAAAGTTTCCAGCCCATGCTGCATGTTACCGGGAGGCAGCTTGCTTTGCAGAAGCCTTGATCAGTTCCAGTTGGCTCTCCATTGCAAACCAAGATGGCTTTCTTATCGTGTGCTTGCAGACTGATGGTCAGAAGAGTATGAGCTGCTGCCATTTGCAAAGGCAGGGGTAGCTTCTGTTTTCAACAGAGTGGATTGCAGATTGTTGGGATAGAGATGACTAAGGAAGTTGAGCCAGGGAACTGTGGGATACTTCTGGCTGATGCTGACTGCCGGGACCCAAGTCAAGCAAAGCTTTGTCTGCACTGCAGAGCAATAGAGCTGAGAGTCTGGGTCCCAGCTTAACTTGAACTCAAAACCTTCTAGCCCTGCAGGGTTCTGAGACAACACAATTGCAGTCTAAATGCAAGGGGAGAAGAAGGGATTAGCTTGAGCCTGGGTTCAAGTACAAACTTGCATTGCAGTGTGGACATACCTTTTAAAGCACGGGTGTCCAACTCATTTGCTAGGGTGGGCCAGATTTGACTTAAATATACTTCAAGTGGGCCATACACACCATAAATTAAAATATTATGGCACACACACAGCATCATGGAGTGCTGTGTTTGTGAAACTGTGCTCCGCGATATCACTCTCTCTCCGTTAGGGAGAGAGTGTGGTCTCATGGGGTACGTCTACACTGAATCCTTAGGTCGACTTAAGGATGCTTAAGTTGACCTACAGATCTCTGCATCCACACTGGGTGCTTGTTAAGTCGACCTAAGCGCTTCCTTAAGTCAATTTAATAACACCACCTCTGAAGGTCGACTTAAGGCTTAAGTTGACCTTATTAAGTCGACTTAAGTCGACTTAATGCCAGTGTAGATGGGTATGTCTATACCGGAGTCTCTATTAAGTCAACTTAACAAGGTCGACTTCAAGTGTAGATGCTCTGTTAAGACGAGCTAACAAGGGCGACTTTAAGTCGACTTAAAGTCGACCTTGTTAAGTCGACTTAACAGAGTTGACTTAGCTTAACAAGTGTAGACATAGCCATGGAGCACAGTACAGGCCAGATGGAAGAGGTCTGCAGGCTGCATTCAGCCTGTGGGCTGCATGTTTGACACCCCTACTTTAAAGAGATAGATGACGAGTTTACTGAAATACTAATATTAATTTTTAACAAATCTTGGAAATCCAGGGAGTTTCCAAACGATTGAAGGATTGCCGATGTAGTTCTGATATTCAAAAAGGGTGGAAGGGATGACTCAGGGGATTATAGACTGGTTAGCCTGTCATCATGCTGGTTAAAATAGTGGAATGACTCAATGTAGGTCTCTATTGTCAAAGGATTAGAGGCTAAAAGTATAATCGAAGTGGGCTGGCTTGGCTTCATGAAAGGTAAGTCTTGTCAAACAAACACGTGGCCTTTGTTTGCAGGACTGTGGGTTGGTTGAGAAAGAAATTGTGTCGATAGAGTATAACTGGATTTCTCCAAGTGTTTGATTTAGTGCTGCTTTACACGCCAATTAAAATCTTACATTATATGGAATTCAGAGGACAACCATAGGGTCCCAAGCAAAGGTCTGCAGGGCTCAGAGGAGCACCCAAGTGTCAACTGTCCACCAGGCAGCCTGCTAAGGCCTGCTTACCTGCAACCCATCACACCCAGCCTCCGCTTGAGACTCCGCCTCTGCAGTTCTATTGGCAGTGTTCCAGGGCAGCTGATTGGCCTGCTAGCCCTGTGTAAATCAGCAGCAAGAACAAGAAGCTGTCTGAACAACTGGGCTCCATCCTATTATAGACTGTGGGCCTCCTGCTGTCCAGGCTTGATTTCCTGGCATCCTGTCCATGTGTGACTTGTAGCATCTGATTGGTGGCTCTAATCTGGTTACCTACATTATTTAAACTGCATCCTAGTCACTGTGCATAATAATCATCTCTCGGTGCCACAGTGGATAGCATCTCAGAACTGACAAAGCACCAGGGTTGCTAAATGACAGATCAGCTTCTCCCTGACTCTTTTCGGTCACTGAAGTTGGGAATGTTTTTCATATGATCTTCCATTTCAGTGCTCAACTGGGCTCTTCTAGCATCTGATTTCACACAAAAGAACATTGAGAGCATCTGCGAAAGGATACAGCACAGCATACCACCTTTCGGAGGAATGGAGTACTGTGCTAGGGAACCCCATAAATGACATTCTGCTGTCAGTGCCCCGGGGTGAAAGCCAATTCTTTGGCAAATTGGCGCTGGAATGCACAGTGGCCATCAATGATCCGCTCATTTAAGTGATGGCAATAGTTTTAATCTATGTCAAGAAAGCGAAAGCTGGGCGGGGCTTGGACAAAAGATTAGCAGAAACTAGGAATAAAAGATGCTATTTTTGGTACTAATAAAACCATTAAACCAACTGGTGACAATGTTTTGAAAAGTTTTGAATTTTTTGTGAAAAAAAATGCCATTGAAGTTTTGAATTTAAAAGAAAAAATTGTCAACCAGTTCTAATAATAATGCATTGCACTTGAAGCATTTTTTTTCAGTTCCTCCAAGTGCTTTACAAAAGGCACGTATCATCCCCCTTGTACACACAGGAAACTGAAGCACAGAACAAGAACTTGCCAACGGTCATACAGAAAGCCAGTAGCAAAATTGGGATTAGACCCCAAGGTCTAGCCAACCCTAGGCTAACTGTGACAATGAGATGTCACAGAATATTCAACCAGGAAACATGAAAAAGATCCCTTTCCATAGATCAGATTTGTACAAAACACGCACACTTTCCATTCAGAAACAATTGGTGGGCATGACTGCATTAAATGCAGAGCATTGGAGAAGCAGACCCTTTATATTTTGCTTCTTAATGTTTTTCATTTTGTGTAAATATTTTTGAATAGATTTTCTTTGGGTTCTTACCACCATAGAGCACATTTTGAAAAGCAAGCTTGCTTCCTGTAACCACCATAGCTAATTCACAAGAAAGTCACTGGAAATTTCCATCCCCAATAGTAGAGAGAGCCTGTATTTTGCAGGACTCTTGCTCATTCAAATGATCATAAGAATGTGACTGCAAGACGCTTTGATCAGCAGAGAATATTGCTTTCGGCTCAATACTTATGAGAAACCAGAAACATTTTTTCAGTCCCTTTGCTGATGGGGATAGGGGGTGTGACACTCTTTATACTTTTCTCCAAAGTAACAGGTAGCAAATCATTAAATCTCAAAGATGCTGACATTAGTAACTTCGGTTCATGGGATAAACATTCAAGACCAACCATTACTGAACAGAAAGGTCCGTTTCATAAAACAATAGCTGGTATTTTTCAGGTGATGGTCATGTGCTTCTCTTAGAAAAAGGATGGAATACAGTGAAATATGCATTAATGGACTCTTTGTCATAGACAATCAGTTCCTATTCTGTCATGCTCGAGAGGGGGAATATCTTCTGCACACATTTTGATTTTAAAAAAAGATGTGGAATTGCTACACCTCAAAATTTCATGAAAATCATTGTTTACTGGAAGAATCTGAAGTTACATGGTATTTGGATATCTATATGGATCTGCTTAATTATTCATTGAAAAAGATGCTGTTGTACTAGCAATCCCAACATCGTATAACATAAAAGTGTCAGGATGCAAAAGTAAATGCATTCTCTTTCTCTGTTCATTGTGGCATTGCTTTAATTTCACAACTCAGTAGTCCAGGCACCCCTGGAATTCTTTTAAAGGACTGAATAATTGATCTATAATTATTAATGGATGCACAGAGCCACATAAGAACAGTAGCATGATACTAATTAATAGAACAGTCAACTATGGGGAATGAAACTGGGTGGTTGGCATGCTATGTAAAATTAATTGTTTCATTGCCTTTTACCCGCTCAATACGGCCACAGTCTGAAAGACACATTTTAGGACAAAAGCTAGCTGAGGATGAACTTGCCTTTATGCATGCCAGTTGTTTGATTCTATAAAATGTGGCCTCAGAGAACTGGTCATGGAACTTAATAGATGAGAGTCAAAACCTAGCCCACGTTAGTGACATCTAACAGATGTAACCTTCTGACATCCCTTCTGGGGCCTATGGGAAATGAACCAGCTGGGCTATGAACACTGCATCCCTACAACACAAATGTTGTATGGGAAAGGAGAGGCCTTCTCTGGCCCAGAGGCCTTCTCCCTCCAGGTCAAGACTGAAGCACATTGGCAGAACTTCACAGTCACCATCTGTGTTATTGTGACCATTCTGGGGATAAATACAAGGGTGGGGGGCTGGTGTTTAGAAATCGGCTCCTCCAACTTCACCCGGTACCATTAAAAAGCAGCAGGATGAGACTACAGATTCACCAGCTGGGGCAGTCCAAATAAAGCCCAAAGCTTCAATCCTACATCTCTCGCCTCTGGGCAGGTTTATTAATAAACAGAAGGGGTGGGGGGCAAAATAACACATAAATAACACATAACGCCCTGCTTTCTTGATACAGAAGAAACCTTCCTCCTAGCTAGTCCATTTCCTGGAAACTATAGAAGGGTTTTCTTGCTTCTCGGTCTCTCCTATCTGCTTCCTCTGCCTATGCCTCGTACTTGGCTTCATGTGGGTCACAAGCTCATGCCCTGTGACTACAGCTGTCAGTTTTAAAGGATCCAAGGGCTGTAACAGGTGCTCTGGGAGGCGTGTATGCACCTCAGAGCCGAGTATCTGTTACAGAGACAAGCAGATGGCATTTAAAAATACACAGAAACTGTGAAGGAGGAGGATTGGGCAACCTTATTAAAAACAATTCAATAGAAAAATTAGAAGGCTAAAAATAATTGCCTGTGAAATTCCAGAAAGTATTTCTATGGACACAGGATCAAGCCCTTTCAGATGAAATGGATGGGAACCTGCATATAGGTCCAGTCCTGTAATGTGCTGAACCCCTTCTGCATAACTACCCTTGACTTCTTCCACCGGCTAGCTCAACCACGGGTTGGTGCATGTGGAGGTATAAGGGAGACCATTCCTCTGAGGTCAGAGGCTTTCAGCTGGCTGGTTAGCTGATTAACCCACCTATGCCACCTGAGAAAGAGCTGGGACTTAACTAATTAACCCTTACAAGAGAGGGCAGCAGGAAATGGAGTGGGGGAATTCAATCCTTTTCAGAAAGCTGAAGGGTCAGGAGCAGTGCTCCCATAGAACTCTAATGGAGCCACTGCAGAAAGTAATTGCTCCAGCAACCAATGGAGAGGGGACACTGTGTGGAGTCCTTCATTGCTGAGACTCTGAGGTAAAAGACAACAGATTTTGGTTATTGGATTGAGGGACAGACTTGGGGGTGGACTAGTTGGCCTGAACAGACTTTTACGGGAAGAATCTGCAAGGTTTTGTTCTTGTTTGTTAAGAAAGCTTCTGTAAAACAAATAACACCTGGAAAGCATTTTCCTGAGAGAGCACAGACAGAATTAACCCAGAGGTGAGTTGACTGAGCAAGAGTGAGGCCTGGATCCATAGAAGGAGGGCTTTATAAAATAGGCTCTAATCCCTTTACAGGGCAAAAATCACTGGGTGAAATTCTAGGGCCTGTGATATGGAGATGATCTGATGAAATGGTCACAACAGTCCTGTTTTGCCTTATTTCCTATTAAAGTTGTAAACATGTAACAAGGTGCAGGACTCGATCCTAAATTAAAGACTCAATTAATTTTCTATGTACAGCAGAGGGAACTCAATTAATATAGATAAATATAGATAGTAAAAACAAGATCATGTGCACTTAAAATAAGCAAAGGATCAAGCTCAAAAAACACACAGGACCCAGAGTTTTTAAGGTATGTAGACACCTAAATTTGGTGTTTCAAAAGCACCTTGGTATCCAATATCTGAAAATCCCACTAGGAATCTATCTGCATCTCTAAATAAATAATGCCTAAATAATCTTTAAAATGTGACCCAACATCATGAGTGCTTAAAAAGGAGGAAACTAGTGAGATTTTAATAGATATAGTTACATTACACTTGATTGTGGAGGGATTCGGAGGAAAGTTGCAAAGATAATATCTTCGGGGCACTTTTAAGAGACTTTGAAAGAACACAGCCGAGGGAGTACGTTATGATGAAAGACAGCCTAGCCATCACAGATTCAGAGAGCACAGGTGCAGAGCGAATCGGATGAGGATTCTTTGAACAATGCTCTCATGACACATTGGGACAATTCAATAGATTTAGCATACTTACATTTTCCAAGAACACATAAGTTTTGACATCACAGACTCCTGAAAGTAAGTGTGCCTTGCCTCCATGTCTGCACCTGATACTAAAATCGCAACCAGCAAATAAAAAGGAAAATGCATGCTGACTCTGAAGGATTTATATCAGTGAGAGAATGGTCCAGCAGATGCCAATGTAGACAAATGTAGACAAATCTCCTTTTGGAGATGGATGCTATGTTATCTGGATGTGCAGTGTATCAGTTCAGTAGTAAATAACCAGATACTGTGGTTGGATTGTTTGTTTAAGAATCCAGACCAGTTAAAACGATGGATTGAATTTTTACAGTAGTTATGAATGCTAACAGGCTAAATTAAATATCACATTTAAAGAAAATCAACCTGCAGGGGTCAGGAATAGATTTTCCTTTTTGTACAGCATGGCACATCTGGCCCACTCTATTGTGATTTCTTTTCTATTCCCTTGGGTTATCTGATATGGATCATTAATAGAGATATGAGGCTGGACCTGATAGATAAAATAACATTGAAATGTAGAGGTCTGATCTCAGTTCTTATCTGAGTTACTCTATAAGTTTGCATTCCTGTGTATGCTATGATCTGTTGTACTCTCCATTAAAGAGATCAGAAGCCAACAAAATATAAAACAACTTGTGAACTCTTAAAACATTTGCCCAAGTCTTCATGTACTTCAGTTCATGCATAGAAAGAGGTATCTCACTATACTTCACATCACTGAGTGTGAAAAAGGATTTTGACAAGATGGATAAGCATCTCCCATTTTGGGTCTTAAAGCTATTTATCATAGGGCAAGTCTTTCGCCAGTTGATTTGATTTCTATGTTGTAACTCTAAACCTAATCTGTTCGCTTACTCTACGCCTGAAGCTTCTTCTGTTCATTTCCTTCTACCAGTTGATCCTTTGGCTATAAAATATATAAACAAAATTGTTCTTGGGGATTACAAAGATTGTCATCTCAAACTATCATTTTATACAGCTGCTTTTTTATATCACAGATTGGATGCTTCACTCCTTTATTGGATGGGTATCTTCAGATTTCAGATTGAATTTAAATACAGTAAATCAAAAAGATTTGCAGTGGGTTACCTATGTGAATGCTGGTTTACACCAGGCTTTACTCCATTCATGGATTCTGACAGGAGCCTTCTTACTTCTAAACTGTACAGGTTGATCCAGCTTAAGCCCTCTTCTGAGCAATGCACAAGCTCTGTCACCCAGACGGAACAATCTCCCATTCACACTTTGGAAGAAAAATAATGTTGCCAAAATGGCCATGACTTTTTTTTTTTTTTAAAGATGATGCCAGATCCCCTCCCTATTGAACATAAGCCAGTTGCTGAATCTGCGTGGCTCACAAAGTGAAGATGTTTTAATACGTTTGGTTTGCTCTCACAATACAGAGGTTTTTTATTGCCAGTATGTAGTTTTCCAAGGTGCTGCATGGCCTGATGGAATAGCTAGCTTATTTACTCGTATTTACAAACTGGAACACAGGTTTGCATTCAAAGGTAGTTAAATATTTTTTTATTGCATATACTATATATGCAAGTGGTTGGTGAAGCAGTGATGAGTCCATGCTTGGTAGTTAAATGCTTTTTCCCAACCAGCATTTGGCAATTTCATTAGAATTCTCTGGTAAAAAAACTTTTTAAAAATCTATGTATTGAGGGAGCATTGTGACAATGTAACTTCTTCTGATGACGTTTTTGGCTCTGGTAATTTTGCTTTTATCTTCTCCAGGGGTGAGCCCACCCAGGATCTCCCACTATCTCTTTTCTAGAAGCTTTAAAAACATATACATTAATATTTAAGATGGCTGATATTTAGGAACACAGGCCTTCCCAGAACAGAAGTCTCTCTAGTTCACCATGCTATCACCAACAGTGACCAGTACTAGAGATGAAATTGAAAGAAACTTTGCATTGGAAAATATGGAGTAGCCTGCATCTAGAGAAATCCCCTTGCTGATTGATCAGTTAGGGTCTGGTTTATGCACACTATGGGTGGTTGGAAGTAGGGTTTTTTGTTTGTTTTTCAGGACTGGGCTCTTCATTTGTAACTTTTGGAATGTGTGCATGTGGAATTTGGGAAAGTCACACTGTAGACATGTGGTAGCACGTGACCCACTGGAAGGGCCACTCCTAGTGATGTTCTTGGGGAATAGCTTAAAAGGCCACCCCATCTGGTGGCCTGTGCTCTGTCTGTTCACATTTGGGACCTCAACCCTCCAGCTGAGCTCTTCTGATGTCTATCCCTTCTGGGGTAAAGCATAGTCCAGCCCACTTTACTTCAGTAGCCAATATCAGTCTATTCACTGCCCACTGGCAGTCCAGGGGAGATTAAAGGGGCCCAGGCTCACCCATTTCTCTGGGCTCTGGCCCAGGGACCCTATGTGCTCTGCCTGTGTGCTGCCTCAACACCCACTCCAATTTGGCCCATAGTGCAGATACCCTGGGCCATAACCTTGTCTCCCCAGGTATCTGTCACCCTTCTAGCAGGGCTGCATTCCTGCCAAACTCTGGCAGCCTGCAGTGAACTGTCCCTGGTCCTACCTCCTCCAGTCAGGCCTCCAGTGCAACCTTCCTCCACAAAAGCTAGAGGAAGACTGCCCAGAGCAGGGGCTGCAGCCTTGCCTTTATACAGGACCGTGGGCCCTGATTGGCCCTGCAGCCACCTGCTCCTATTGGCTATGCCCTTCTGCAGGGCATCCTCTACACACACAGAAATCACCCCACTACACACACTCTGTACACAGTAATAGCATCCATCTTCTTGATGTGACTTTTATAGATATTTACAAATGAGAGAGTCCTAACCCAGCCACCGAAGAGCTCAGTGAGACTTGAAAATTCTTAAGTCAAATCTTCCTGCAATATTTTAGCTTCTTACCATTTGTTTTGAGCACTCAGACAGGTGTGGCTTCCTGCCACAGTGCTGGGCTGGCTACACAAATAGCTTTAACTCATACACATGGGGATAAATTCTGAGTTACAGCCAGGATCTTTCACATACTAATAAGGTCTTGAAAACAGCTCTTCTGTATTCTTGGGAAATTTCTCCTCAGTTGCTCCCTGAGTAGGGACTGGATTGCTGGACTTCTTGAGACCAGTGCAAGGTTAAGACTGATAATTTGTTACCTGTGAATTTGAAATTTAACACAGACACATTTTGGAAACCAGATTAGCGAATTTATTTAAAGATTCCTAACCACTTATGTGTATGTACATTTCTTCTTCGTGATAGAAGAACATCTATTTTGTGTTTAAAATATCAGACACAGTTTCTTTTTTAAAGAGGAAATCCCAATTGGTCTAAACTCGCCTGATGATTATAAGAGATATCAGTAGTTTGGTCTAATATTCATTGCTATGGGTGAATGGATTTGGCCGTTTTCCCCTTCTGACCCTTTGAAAAGTTGGCATCAAATGTAATAATAGATATGAATATATATTACTATATATGCATGTATATTTGATAAATAGTAAAATATACACATTGTAATTCAATGGCTAACTTGTAAAAGGGGCAAGAAACCCACATTCTCTAATTTGCAGAAACAACATTGTGTTTGCTGTTTTTTAAATGCACAAAACTTGGATGTGATAGATACTCACCAGTCTCTGAATGATGGCTAATGAGAAAATAGCTGTCTCCTGCAGAGTTTCTTCAATCTGCAACTGACACAGCTGGCACTAGCCACTGTTGGAGGCAGAGTGCTGACCGAGATGGACCATGGGTCTGATCTGGTATGATATCTATGTTCTAGTTCAAAGTGTTTATAAAGACATGTCCTATGCAAGTTTTAGTGTGGGCTTTTGAAAATATATTCTTGAAGTTCATTAGTGAAACCCTTGCATCATTGAAGTCAATAGCAAATCTCTTTTTGACATCAGTGAAGGCAGGATTTGACCCTAGATATGAGTTCAGCCCCTGAATTTGGATCTCAGTTATGTGTGCTCTAGCTGGGCCTTGGATGTAGATAAGGGCCAGTGGAGCTGTACATTTTAAATGAAACAGAATAGATTTCACATAACATGAAATTTCTGAACTAACTGGGCTTTCATCTCCCTGCCATCTTATTCTCTTTCTTCTTGAACAGATGGTGACATTCTAGTCACCACAAACAATGAAGGCGGTTCAAGAAAATTCAAGGAAAAGAATAAATACCTATTTATGCACATGATTATATTTTTATATAATGAAAAAGTTACTAATTTGCTTAAAAATTATATTTTGAAGGATCTTTATTGTTTCATATTTTAAAATGAATACCTCTGCCAGTGTGTATTTTTTTAATTCTTAACCCATGCTTTACTGAGTTACTACAATCAGTTAAATGTATAATCCTAGCAGACTTTTCCCAAATATATTGCATGTCTCTATAAAATCAGCCAATGACAGGTGTTAGGTTTTATTTTCTCACTTTGTTCTTGTTGAATCAGTGCAAATAGCTGGCCAATTCATCTGTGATAGAGCAGCAAGCCAAAGGCCTATAAGGAGTCATTTAAGGAAGAGAAAGTCAAAAATAATTTGAATGGAGTAGACCCAGCAACCTGGCTACAGATTTGGTTGTGGGGGGAAAAAGACTTAAATAGTACTAAGAATTGAATTCAAAGAGTATGCCCTGAATGGCTGGGGATATAAAACTAAGAGGTAGCCCCACACAGGATGGAAAAATTGGTGGCATTATATTTACATAGTGGGTTTGCAATACACATTTGTATATGCTATATCATAGAGTTGAAGACCAACAGGGACCATTGGATATTCTAGTATGACCTGTGGCATATTAAATTGAGGCAAATAAGTCCACAGTAGATGAAACTTATGTGGAACAGGCAGAAAACAGGAGAGACCAAGGTGACATCAAAGACCAATGCCCCTGAAATGGTAAAGAATTGATTAGACTAGAGAATTGATTGGATGAGAGATGCCCAAACGGTCCAAGCAGATGATCTGATCTGTGCTCCATACACTGCAGAGAAAAGTGAAAAACCCAGGGACAAACTCTGCCCACTTTCTCCATTATCACATCCCTGCCTGCAAAAGAAGGTAGCATTTGTTCCAATATTGTTTAAATGGAATATTAAAAAAATTACCGGCAACCACACACCATACCTAGGTGTATGTAACATAATTATGAAAACCCAGGAAACACCAGGAAATCCAGTTGTGCTAATAATTGATCCTACAGATTTACCCTAACTGTTAGCACAACTGGAAAAACTCAGTGAAAGTTAATCAGATGTCACAGTAACCTATAATCACAAATGCTGATGAGCCATAACACAAGAGGGAGATAGACCGAATTAGTCCAGACAAAAAAGGACTTATTGACATAACTCCAGGCCTGTGTTAAGATCATGCTTGGTAAACAAGAAAAGTCTGGAAGCAGAAATTAGTGAACCAAAAGTTGGTACGTCAGAACAAACTCCGAGCTGGTGGAAAAATAAGGAGGGGATGGGCTACTCTGCCAACCATTCCTTTGTGGATCCTTAAAGAAAGAGTCTTGGGGAGAAAACTCCGCTACAGATTCACCATCATGACTGGCACTCATCATTTCCTGGGTCCCCCCATCTTCCTTCATTCTGATTTGGAAAGACTTCCTGAACAAACCAGGCCAGATGGAAGGACCCAGATAACATCACCCCCTGTACTGGCTGTAATTGAATCCCACACACCACCAGGGAGGAAATGGGAATGGGCTATAACAACAACAAGCTCTCAGCCATCTTAGTTAACTTTCCTCTTTCTCCCCAAAAGGACAGTCAAGGCCATCCTTCAGACCATCAAAGTGACTGTCAAACAAGGGGGTGGCGGAAAGGTCCTTCTAAAAACTGTTCATCTACTGGGAAGAAGAACAAGGGATATGAAAACAAAAACCTTATTTAACACTTTACATTTCTATGTGTTAACTCTTTTTCCTTTTATTTTCTTTATCTTTAATAAAATATCAAAAGACCTCTTAATGGTGTGTTTGCCATGATACCCAGCAGGCGGAGATCTCTGTCCACCAAATGCTGAACCTACTTTAATGCTGGATAGTGACTGGTTTATGTTAACACCATTAGCCCATATAGTCCATCTACATGAGTACAACACTGCTTGCTGTAAATCTGTGGCCTTGATCTTGATATATATGGGCAAAAAAATCTAACCCTTTGAGTCAGTGACTCCCAATTATTTTGGCTGAAGAGCTACATATATCATTTCTACAACCCTGAAGGGCCACCAGTCTCCTCCAGCAGACCCCCACTCCAGGTGGACGGAGTTCAACAAGAAGGCTGCCTCCCTTCTTACTGATCTCTCATTTCCACGGCTGCAGCAGAGAAATCGCATGTTCCAAAGGGGTAGCCATGTTATTCTAATGTTAGTCTAGTCTAGTGTCCTGTAGCCCTATGTGCTCCACCTGGGTCCTTAGGCAGTAGCCAACAAGAGGAGAGTGGTGGTCCACTCTGAAAGCCCTTACAGGCCACTTTTGTCCCCTGGGCCGCAGGTTGGGAACTACTGCTCTGAGCAGTGACTAAGGACACGTAAGCCATTCAGGACACATACAAGTATTTCATTCTTCTTGCAATTAGCAAAGAGGCTCTCCCCAAGCAAGTATGTCATGTGACTAGGAGGGTTGTGCCATCATACATTACTTATGTCTGCTGGTGGATAAAACAAAAAATTCTTTGGAATACAAGGATTTTCAAAGGCCTACTCTCTACAGCGTAAGCAATTTTGTTACCCAGAAAGGTGCATGGTTCACAGTTCCTTTGGTACCAGGATAAAATGACTACAGCAGGAATGGTGGTTACTTGTGGTACTGTACCTGAATTAAATGTCTTCTCACAATGGCGTTCCAGAAATGGCTTGAAAATGTGTCCTTCATCACATGCATTGGTGAACAGGAGTAGCTTATTCTTTATGGTAACAGCCGATTTCACTCCTCTCTTTACCATTTAGATTTAACTTCTCTTGTGCAATAAGAAGCAGGGGTCACCATATCTTCTTCTACCTTGCACATTTATTCACTCTTTTCATATTCAACTCATATGCTGTCCCCCATGTCAGTATTCAGTCCCACTGTGTCACACTCTGTCTTTCACTTCTCTGATGTTCCTCTGAGCAATAGTTGACAACTTGACTATTCAGTCTCTGAATTATGGAAGAGGGGAAAACGCACTAGAAATGGTTGTCTTCTTTGCAAGGCAGTGTTTGCTTCACATGGCTGCAAACCACCTACTTAACTTCCCCCCCCCACCTATTTTTCAAATCCAGAAATCTTTCACAAACATAGTGCTAAAGCATCCAATTTCCACTTACCTGTCTGTTTTAGCTGCTGAATCTCTGTTCTATGGGAAACAGTTGAAGATGTTGCTATTGTAGAACTTCAATTTACTTTCTAGAGTCATGTTCCTGTAGCTTCTGATCTTTGATAGCTGTCAGACTGCATTCCTTTCTTGCCTGATCTTTGCATAGATCTTCCATCAAATCTTGCCTTCCACTGCAATTTAGCTGTCCAGATAAGTGAAATTTTCTACTTCTTTCAGTTCTTCTGCAAACATTGCTCTGCTGTCTTCCCCTATTTCTTCCACCTTCATCCATTTTGATTTGGAAGCACACATACACAGCTAATATAAACAAACACAAAAGATGTACCCATAACGTCTGCAGAGATTTAGGTACCTGTATGCACAGGCATGCCTACCTACTCAGAGTCAGACAGGGAAATAGGATGTCTGCACAATTACTACCCACGGGTACCACTTTTTTGTTTGTATGTCATTACTGGATGCATCTCTACTAGAAGATAGAAATGCTGATTTTCTTCGGCTGTAAAGTTGTCCCAGAAGTGTCACCTTTCAGGTGATATGAATAATGTGGAACTGCAGCAAACTGGTGGGGATGGGAATATTTTGATTGGGCTTGCACATAAAACAAGGATAGCAGACCTTCTTAATACTAACTCATCTCTAATTGAAGCCAGTGCATCTGGCTCTATTCTCTTTTGTATGAATTAGTCTCTTTTTTCCAAGGCTAACTAACAAATAATGTAACATTATGTCTCTATAAATTAATGAACAGTAAACAATTACTCTCACTGCCATTTATTCAGGGATCTTTCTGTCTCATGCCTCTCAATAGTCCATATTTAATCAACCACACAAAAAAGCTCTTTAGAAGACTGATTTTGACCCTTCTCATCTCCATATCTGAACATTAATATTAGTGGTTTATTTTAAGAAGATGTTTAGGGTGAAAGTAATTGTGTGAAGTTTTAAAGCTTCGGAAGTTCAAAGATTCCAGATTTTAGCGGCTTATCCAGGCTTGTTTGGTCTGTGTTACGTGTGGCATTTAAACTTCTGAACCTGGATGAAACTAGAAGGTGAAGTCAGTGATCTTTTCCCTCCCCAGAAATATCTACAAACCTCAGAAAAGTTTCTATGTTTATTTGTGGTAGAATGCTCAGAGTGATTTTTAACACTCTATATGATGCACGAGATCAGACTGGTTTACAATAATATCTCTTGACCTTAAAAATCTAAATGTCTGTTTAATCTGTTTGTCCAGTCAGTGGGTGCCCAAACCCTATACAAAAATATCTTCTAATGATGACAGGTACAAACTTTTAAATGCCTTAGCAAAGTCAGGAGTTAGGAAAGATCAGATATGCTAGGCTCTGTTTAATGATTGATGGAACAGTAGAAAACTGCTCTGGATGAAATTCATGTGTGGGGGATGACAAGCTTTCTGTCTTTCACACATTTACTCACTGCCTTTCTGATTCCATTCAAAAAACCATGCAAAATTACTGTCCTGGAAGTTCATACCTTGTGTTTCAACTACTCATATGACTTCCTTTACATTGCAATGCAAATTATTCTGTGCTGGAAAATTTGGCTTGTTTTCTTCTCTACTGTTTCTTCCTTAGCTTGCCTATCGTGTTTTCCTGCCACTCCCACTTCCTCTTTCTCATCTCTACTAGATAGCATGTTTACTACTCCTCTGCTACTGTTTTGCTTAATTGCAACTACTACATGCATACCTGCCAGTCTCAGGCTCACTTATTCCAGTGTAAACCTCACTACTGCTACTGATTCCCCACCCATGGGCCCACCAGCCTATCAATGCACCCTTAGAGGAGGGCTCCATGGGACCACTGGTTTATAATCAGCGTACAGTTAGTCCATCTCCTTTTCAAAGACAGTTGGAATGTGCAACGCTGGCAATGTAGTAACCAGAGTGCAGAAGGCTATTTAACCAAAGAGATATAACAGGGTACTTATAACAACTTATATTATAAAATGGCTTTTTATTACTTTACCAACAAGTTAGGGAACAGCACAGATTATTGTATATGTTCTTAGGCCACTTAGAAACCAGGCAAGGACACAAAGGAGGTAATCTTTCTAAGATCAAGACCATTACACAATAACACAGCAGTTGCATGGATTAGCAATTTAATGGACCAGACACTATTACCTACATTATTACATAACTGCAGAAGAACTTCTCTAGAGATACTTAGGCCTGGCTTGAAGATCTGGTTCTAACTGATCTGAAAAAAAGGCTTTTTTCTTCTCTTCGCTTGTTCTGAAGATTTTTTTTAAGGTTAGTTTAAAGGTGACCTGAGAAATGTCACTTTTGATGGTGTTTGATCTACATATCTACTGAACACCCTAAAGAAACCATACAAGAGGGTTACTCAGCATATTAGGATCCTTGGATCAGCTGCCATTAATTAGTGGCAAATCTACATTTGACTTCCAAGCAAAATTGAGCCATTTTCACTGAATAAAAATTATTTCACTTTGTCTTGTAGATCAAGTCCTAAAGTTAGAATGGCCTCTGAGATTTTAGTCAACACAAAGAAATAAGTGCTATGTGTTAGCACCTCAGCTAGGAATATTTGATTATTGCCATGTCATTTTATACATTGCTCTGAAATGCTTTTGAACTGTGCTTGAATTGAAAATACAGAATGAATTCCTGTGCATTTGATGAAAACAGGCTTCATGTAGCAAGCTCAACATAAGGCTATTATGTTGTAATAGTAGTAGTATTTTCAGTGTATTCTCCAGGGCTAGCAAAATTGGTAGTGATCACTCTAAGGAAGGTGGATGAGGCTAGAGTGGGGCACAATCTACATTTGGAGGAGCAAAGAATCTATAGGCTTAATCAATGGGCTTAAATTACGGCAAGGGAGGTTTAGGTTGGACATTAGGAAAAAATTCCCAACTGTCAGGGCGATTGACCACTAGAATAAGTGGCCTAGGCAGGTTGTGGAATCTCCATCATTGGAGGTTTTTAAGAGCAGGTCAGACAAACACCTGTCAGGGGATGGCTTAAGAGGGTACTTGGTCCTGCCATGAGTGCAGGGGACTGGACTCAGTGACCTCTGATGGTTCCTTCCAGTTTCTATGATGGGGGGCAGGGAGAAAGAGAGACAGAGGATACATAGAACAGAAAGAAATTATTTCTGCAGAAGAGAGGGACCCGATGACAAAGGACATGTGGAACCAAAGAGCAAAATATAGATCCTAGTCAGAGATGGTCAAAACATTTTTCACCATCAGTAAAACATTGTTTCCACAAATTCTGGGTGTATGTAAATGTGTGTATGGTCCCAATGGATACTGCAGTCTAGGAAGTGGACAGCCCCCTCATTCAAAGTGTGTGCCTTATCCAACCCAACCTACAGTTGATTCAGGTTGGCAGTGCTGGAAGAATTGACATTTTTAAAGCTGCACAGCAATGTCACTAAAAAATGGCAAGCAGCTTTACTACAACAAATCTGCAGTTAGTTCCCGGTGAAATTCACAGCACTGACACAGAAAATCTGCCTTTCCTGGCAGTGGTGGCCACATTTTCTTGTGGAATACATTTGCAGATTCTTTGGAAAACACGTCCAGCTTTGCATCCAGATATTCACCCAGCAGAAGTGGATCATTTTCAAGAGGTCTAATTTGGTAAATAGAGTGAAGGGGGGACTGGAAAGTAACAGGAAAAACGATGAAAAGGGGAAAGGACAAAAGTGTTTTGGAATCAAACAAAGTTTGAGATTAAGCCTTCAAAAGCCATGTAGCACAAGATGTGAATAGCTAAACATGAGCCAAAAGTAGAGGAGCACATTTGATTTTGAGGTGATGAAGCTATGTCACTCCAAAAAATCCCTCCACGACTGATTGCACTTCCTATACTGTCCAATAACAAAACTTATTTTTTTGCTTTCTCCTTTGAAGCATATTCAGAATCACTTTCCTCTAAAAAAAGTCAACATAGCTCACTCAATTCAGACGTTATCCATTTCTGAATGCATATTTACTTCAAGATCTATACTGGAATTAATATGGGTATTTTCCTCAGTTGATTTCTTTGTTCTTGGCAATCAAAGGTGGGCCTGAGATGTAGTTATTTCAGTATCAGGACACACCATTATCTCAGGAATAAAAAAGAAAACAAAACATTACAGGAATTAAGAATGGAGAGCAGCTGGGAGAGAAGAAATGTAGCAAACTGCCACCCAGTTGAAAAATGGCTCCCTGCAGCAGCTGATCCCTGCCAAATTTAAAGGGCCAGCTGCAGAAAGGCATGTGGGGAACTAAAAATCTTATAACTAAGGAAGATTGGTAAGAAGTTTACATTCAAAAGGAAGGTGCTGCTGCTATTTTACATTATTTTCTGTCGCTGTCATTGAAGAACACTTCATGCAGTATTTTGAGAGTAGGGGCGAGTTCATGAAAACTGAATAAAATTAATTAGAATGTTAAATTATGTCCATATCTCACTTTAATAAAAGGTGCCCTTTGTACTGACTGGATGCGCAAACCTCTGAAAACCCGTATTAAGTTTCCCATGCCTCATATGCTTATTAGAGGGAATGTGCTGCGGACCCAGCTGATATGCCGGCACATTGTAAAGATGGAATAAGATTAACGTGAAGGAAGAGTAGGAAGCTGTTCGCTATATCAGCACCACAATGCCTCCACGAAGTGTAAAGGTTGCATTAGTTATTCAGGCCATCTTGCCCGACTGTATGTTACAGAGAGAGAGTGGGTGGGTTTCTGAGGAGCGGGTTAAGAAGACCTTCTGGATCTTACTGAAGATGATCAATTTGAACACCTTCTGCAAGCTGATAAAATGGTCCAGGCTGTATTTAGCTTCAAAGAGCACACCATACTAATAATAGGCTTGGGTAATTTGAAAAGCCATTCCTGCCATACAAGCAGGGTCAACAAAAAGTCCTTTGAATTTCATTAGTCCTTACAAACCCTGTAGTGGGGAGGTTTTACCCAAAATTGCTTCAGGGCTCCAAAAAAAAAAAAAAAAACCCAGGTTTTTAAAAGTAACACAGACTCCTGCCTTCCCGCCGCAACAAAAAATATCACAACAGGTTTCGGAGGGGAAGAAAAAATCATATGGCACTTTTTGCATGCAAATGATGAAATGTCAGTGGGAAAGAATTGAATATGATGAATGTATTCTGCTGTCTGCTGTTGAGTGAACCCCTGTGAAGCAGTTTGCCTATCCTAGCCTTGTATTTCTAGAGGAAATTGAGCAAGCTTTACCATGTAAATTCAACACAGCTATAGAGTGGACACAAACTGTAATGCCACTCTTGGTTGGCTCATCAATCAAAGACAGTAGATGTCTTTATTCTAGGATTCAAAAAAAAAAAAAAAAGCCAGCCTAAAAAATGGCTCTATTTATTTTGTGTACTTGAATGCTCTATATTTTTAGGGGAGCATATACTGAGTTGCTATATTCTGCATTTAACAATAAAAAAAATGAGTGCTCATGTGAATCCATCAATACTTCAGCATAAGCTTTTAAATTGTAGTTCAAATTGCCTCAGTTTAAATACTGGAATAATAGGCTTTGAAAAATCCCATTTTTATAGGTAGACCTCCACGCCCATTTTTGCTAGTCATTTCCTAAAACATTCACATAAGATTATGTGATCTTGCAGTCTGTATATAGACAGAATTTTTGACTGAAATCAGTGGGACTTTTACCTGCAGGGGGGATTGAGAGACCGGATCCAAGGCATTGAAGGGTCAGTCAGAAGTACCATCAGCACAAACAAAGAATCAGTGTTCTGTCTGAAAGTATAACAAAACACAAACACTATTAAAAACAAATGCTTGGATTTTTGAGAGTGAAACTTTAAAATCTTTTTGGCTATGTCTACACTTGCTAAAATTAGTTTGAATTAGTTAGTTCGAACTAACTAACTCAAACTAATTTTAGTTTGTTCGAATTAGCTTAATTCGAACTAGAAAAAGTTAGTTCGAACTAAGCAAGTGCCATTCATGGCACTTGCTTAGTTCGAATTAGCGATCCCCATTCATTTCAATGGGCTGGTTAGTTTGAACTAAGAAATTAGTTTGAATTAACATGGCCACATTGGTTAATTCCTTTAGTTCAAATACCCTATTCGAACTTATTAGTTCAAATTAAGGAAGCCCTTAATTCGAACTAACTAAAGCCTAGTGTAGCCATGGCTTTAGTTAGTTCGAATCAAGCCTCCTTAATTCAAACTAACTTGCCAGTGTAGACAGAGCCTTTCTGTGTTTGTTTGAAAGCTAGGAAAACTTTTCCTCCAATGTACTAGCTCCTAAGTTGGGTGGAGGGGGAATGAAAGCCAATTTCCAGTGCTTTTAGGCTATTTCATATCAAACAGGGTGATGAATGTAGCTATATCAATTTTAGCTATCCTGCAAAAAATTCTCTCTCAACATTACAGCATAAAACAAAAATGCTTTTATTACCAGTAGCTAGTACCAATGTGACGTGCCTGAGAAATGCCACGTTCAGATTCCTTTGGGTGCCACCGTCCCTTCACACTTACTATCAAGTCACTAATAGATTCTCCTGGTTTGACTGGCCATCATTTACAAGTGTCATTTACTCCAAAATGACAAAAAAGTAAAGGGTTTTTAAAGGTTCCATTTTTCTCTTTTCCCTGACGGAGTGACTAATGACTAAGAATAGTATCTTTTATTTATGTTGTCTAGGTGATGAAATGGCCATTGAGGAGTGATGAATATCAAGTAAAGATGTTTTCCTTTAACACAAATGAAAACCACCCAAAAAACAAAACAGGAAGATTTGCTTCTTAAAAGGAAGAGGAGGAAGGAAAATACTAGGATGCTCACATTTGCTGTGTGACAACCAAACTTATTTCTCTTCCGTGTGTTTCTTTCTTGACATGTGAGCATAACTGTCCCTATTCTCTGATGGCCCAGAAATCGCTTGGGCTCTCCAGTAAGTGGCAATTTTGTGTGGATTTATTCATTCTCCCATCACCCACATCAATACAGTCTCATGCCTCTAAGTACAGCGTGTCCTGTCCAGTTTCACAGAGCCAGGAAGAAATCATTTCCTCATCTTCAAGAGCTCAGCCCTTCCCCTCACCCTGAGCCTGTCTTCTTTTATACCGCTCAGCTGGTACCTAATTGATTCATCAGCTCTCCCAGACTGATCAGCTAATTAGCTGCACATCCCCAATCAGCTTTCTCCCAGATGCCTAATTGATTAAAGAGCTGGCTCACCTATTTGCTCCCAGCACTCTGCCACAGTGAGCAATAATGACAATTAGGTCAGAAAGGCCATGGGCTAAGTTGTCATTATTACTATTTATGTATCATTTGTGTTATAACAGTGCCCAGCTCAGATCAGCAATCCCACTGTGCTAGGTGATGTACATACGCATGGTCAGAGACAGTCCCTGTCCTGAAGAGCTTAAAATCTAAGTAAACAAGGCAAAGGATGAGAGGGAAAACAGAGACAAGACAGGGCAGTGTCTTTCTCAGTATCACACAACAGATCAGAGGCAGAGCTAGGAACAGACTGTGTTACACCTTCAGCGAGCAAGTGGGTAACGCAGCACTGATGTCTGCCAATGAAAAGAGAGGAGTCTGTGTATGAGTTCCAAGTGGACAGGAGCTCTGCAGGGATGGGAATTCTCTACTGGCACCCATTGGGGGACAAGTGGAATGACTGGATGGGCCAGGCCTGATCTGTATTTCATTAGGTGGCGGTTTGGAGCACGTCGATTAAAAATATAGATACATTTTGAGATGGGAATACCCGTCACACCACAACATGCAGCTTTTTAACAACAAACAGATGCAGAAGGAATGTGATCATTTAGAGGGAATACGAAGCTCCTACCCCACAACAAAACTCTTCTCTGACCGTATTGCCAGCTGTGTAATGTAAACTCCACAAAATAAACGTTTCCAGCTATTTCCCTGCTCTCCAATTACAGCGCTAGAAATGGATGATAATGTTCAACAAATGCAGGAAAACAGAGTATGTCAATCCAGCATTTCTTTTGAACTGTTCTGTTTCTGGTTGCTGATTTGTACAGTGATCAGTACCACACCTGGCTCACACTTGACACGTCTCATCCGCTTGGAGGGAATGGCAGGCATGATGTTGTTTAACACTAAATGCTACAGTTAAACAATTGTAAAGCAGTGACACATATAGATGACAGCTGGGAAGTGAAATATCAGGCCTGATATTCCATCCATAACCCAAAATGGCAGCAAGAAAGGATGCCTCCAACAAAAACGATACTAATGGTAAGGGAGTGCTGAAAGCTGGAGAAAGGCTAAGAGTATCTGATAGTTGCCACACTGGGTCTAACACGATTGTGCAGCTGTGCAAATGGCTGCATGCTTTATCTTTTGCAAAGATACCCCACATATCTTTGTTTGTGCCAAATACGGTATCAGCACGTATTATTCTCTAACTGTGCTAGGTATCTCCCAAGGCAAATTGCACATGGTTTCTGCTGGGAAGAGTTTATGATCTAATTTCACATATAACTTAAAGAAGGGGAAACAAAATAACGTGGGTAAAGAGGGGTAAGGACAGAGGTGACATGAATGTAATAACATGGTTATCCAGCAAAGGCATGTGTTATTGAACCTTTGTATGCAAGAAGGATTTTGGTTAACTGACTTTGTGGGATGAGTCTTCTGGTGGGATCTGAATGAGAGGGTGGTAGCAGCTTGGGAAACAATACAGCAGCGGCATTTGGTGTGTTAGGAGGGGCTGGAGACAGTAGTGGGAGATGGGGAGGACATTGGGCCTGGCAGTACAGGTGATCTAGTGTGAATGATGGGATGAAGCGATCTAGAACTAGGCAGGTAAATTGTTGGGAACTGTATTGGGTAGGGCTTTAGAGGTGAGAACAGAAGCTTGAACTTGATGATGGGACACAAAGGGAGCCCATGGCGAGATACAGAGTGGCTCAGCAAAAGGGTGGGCTGATGTGCTCTGATTGACAGACCAAAGGATAACCTCAGTGGTTGAGTTTGCACAGACTGAGGTGGGTGGGAAAGAGGGCGTAGGAGAGTCGAGACCCAGACAGAAGTGTTTGCTGCCTGCCCAGGGAGAGAAGTTCAGCTCATGGAAATGTTATGGAGAGAGAAGTGGTAGGATATGGACACAGCCTGCACACCAGGGGCAGAGAAGAGTGTAGAGCTGCACAGGTCACAACAGAGAATGTCCAAAGCGACAGAGAATGTGAGGACTGGGGACCATTTTGACTGCACATTTGGCCATGCGAAGGCTGAGTTGTCTGAGCCATCTAAGGGATGGCCATGAAATGGGCTGAGTACAGATCCATTTGTGCCTAGTTTTAAAGTCCAACCAGAATCCAATTAGACCCACAGTCCAGCTGAGCCCAGGAGTGTCACATGGTTTTCAGACCTGACCATGACACTTTCCCCTCCCCACCATACGCCAAACCTGAAGCCTTCACATCCTTGTCTTTGTGGCTCAGCTTGATTTCATGATATGACTGATCATGCCCTGTGCCTGTGACCTGTTTCCAATTGTCCCCTGCCAGTGGATCCGCCTCGTTGCACTATGGAGTGACTTATTCACACCTTCTCTCTGAAACACACACAGCTTTGCGAGTTGACAGTGGCTGGCCAGGGCTGAGCACACAGCCACCTCTACACTAGTCCCATGGGCAGCAGGAGGGGATCAGAGACTCTCTGACCTGAGTTGAGAGGGATGGATTGTTTTCAGACTCAACCAACCTGAACTTGATGTTTGTAGTTGGGTTCCATAAGGGCGCTAAGGCTGAGGGACATATCAGGACTGGAAATGAAGGTGTGAGAGTCATCAGCATAAAGATGGTCATGGAAGCCATGTGAGTGGATAAGATCTGAGCTCCAGGAATAGAAAGTCCCACCCCTACCAGCAATAAGTGGAATATTAAAGGTCTAAGACTGTAAAGCTCCATTTCAGCAAAGCACTTAGTCTATTCTTCTTCAGAAAAGCACTTGGCCACGTGCATATCTCCAGTGTTGACCATAGGACTTGCTTTAGTGCTTTGCTGAATCAGGACCCAAAGAAGCAGGAGAAATGCAGGGAGACTTCCAATATGGCTGTGATAGCCTGAAGATGTGCAAAGAAGAAGAAAACAAATACATTTCAAAGACATCCAAGAAATTTTGCATTAGAAACCATTTGTGAAATTCTTTATTTGCTTATAATTACAAAATCATTTAAATCATTCAGACATAGGTGTTAATAAATAATCATTGAAAAAACAAACAAAAGCTTACTTCGTCACCAATCTCACTTTGTATTGCTAACTCCAAATTTACTTCCACTTGTCTTCGTGTCTCTGCCTTGGGCAGGCTTCTCCATCGTTGCCCAGGTGAAGTTGCTATGTGGATATCCTTCTCAATGCATTTTCAAATTATTTTCTGAGTCAAACTGGATTCTGGAAGAGGCGACATGCAAGAGTAAATAAAATATGTGAGTCAGTTTAAAATACAGCATATAAAAGACTGATCACTAAACCAGATTAGAAAAATTCCTTGAATATAGATAAGAATATAAGACCAGAATTTTCAAATATAAAACCAAGTTTAATTAGCTGTTTAAAAATGGATTTAAATTAAAATTACCCTGAAAAGATGAAAATTTTAGAAACAGGGATATTAAAATGTTCATTTGAAATTATGATTTTTTTACCTGAAGAACAAATTGTCTTAAAAGCTCAATTTTATAACTTAGCACTATTTTTACTTTATGGACTATTTTGCATTATATTTTAATTAAAGTTATAATTACTGAACTAAATATAATTAGCTTCTGTCTTCAAAAGAAATTGGAAGTGAACTTACTTTATTAAATTTTCAATTTGTTTCCTGCAGTGTTACATAGTTTATTCTAATTAATTAAAGGAGATCTCATACATATTTTATCAACATAGGAATCCGATTAACAGCAGAATAATTTTTTTTAATTCCCAATTTTACCTCTTATAACACATTCCCATTGCCCCAGTTTTCACTTGCACACTAATGCCTTCAAAGACAGTGTAAATAAGGCTCAACCCCCATGGCTCACTTCTCTCATATAGATAGACATGGCACTTTAATAGTTACTGGCTGTAGGACGCCATGTTTTTTCCTTCTCGGTGGGAATGTCTGTTATTTAAGGGATCCCTTGTCTCATACAGACCAAGGAAGTGACAGCCCTTGCTGGTATGATTTATGGCTTCCAAATTAAATAGCTCTCTATGGAATTTTCTGTTTTAAATCGTGTGTGTGTGTGTGTGTGTGTGTGTGTGTGTGTTCCTCAAAGCACGTTTATAACTAGTGGAAGCCCTAGTTCAGTTAAGTATTTAAACATATTCTTACTTTTAAGTGCTTAACTTTGGCTTGATTCAGTGGAACATAAATAGAGCCCTTCTAAATCCATGACTGTGAAAAATGCATCACAGACTATGAAATCTGTGTATTATAGGGTAAAAGTAAACCCAAGACTAAATTTCACGAGGGAGACCAGAGTATCTTTAATCATGGGTTCTGACCCAAAATGTGGTTACAAAAGGGGCTTGTTCCCTGATTCAAGTTAGAGCAATCCAGAGATGGCTTTTTACTTATGCTTGGCTGCCTCCATGTATCACAGTCTATGGAAATCAAGTCAGAGAGCCCATGTTCAGAGTTGGGACACTGGTGGAACAGGGAACGTGGGGGTTTCAGTTAGAAACAGCTTAGGCATATAGATGGAGCTGTCCACAGGGTTTAAAAATGCCCCACTTGTTCTACTCAGCTGCCATTCAGCTTCATTCGCCGCTAATGAAACCCCCTTGGGGCCATGTAGTGCCACAGGACTCTGTTGCATCAGATGACAATGGCTGGAGTGCAATGGTGCTCTGGGGAGGCCTTCAGCCAGGACATGTCCTCTTGTGCAGACTACAAAGGGCATCAAAGTCCAGCCTGCTTCACAGCACCTGGAGAAACTTGAATGAAAAAGGTGGGCAGGTTGGTTGCCTTTTAGAGCCCATTTACAGTGCTGGAGCCTACAAGGCAATAGAGAGTCAAGAAACAGAAAATGCTGCTTGCAGTTAAAAATTTGGTTTTTTAGCTCCAAATGAGATTGTTCTATCATCTCCAGTAACGACCGTGGGGGTCGGTGGGTGGTGTCATCAGCCTCGTCACAGCTCACCGGCCAACCACTTTCGTAGAAACTCCCTCATGCCAACTCCTTTCAAACTGAACACCATGAAACTGAAGTCTAGTGCCACCTGCTGGTCTGGGCCCCATGGCATGCATGTCACATGAGAGCTACATAGTCCAGTCTGAGGTTTGTCACCACTACAACAAATATTGGTATTGATCTAAGTTCTAACAACAGAATAACTACTCAGATACTCACCTTAGCAGACACAGTTACCGTCTGAGATAATTCATACCCAGTTTTATTACATCTTCCTTAAAATCCCTTTGCAGTTGGTCGACGGCCTCTTAGCTATTTGAAAGCACCTGCTTGGCACAATCTAGCTGATATTTACATCTTCAAGAATTTTTGCTGCTATAACAAATGATGAGTAACAAAACCCTCCTGCAAAAATGGATCTAGAGATACGTGACAGGAGTCGTTCTCCATATAACATCCTTTTAGGATGCAGAGCATTCGGTGTCCTGTCTCCTTATTCAGCTTCCTTTGCATGTGCAGTTTGCTCTTGCTCTTGGTCCATGTTGCAGGGAAGGTCTGCAGAGTTCACGTGTCACTCTGCCATGTATGTGCAATGAGATCATCCCAGCCTCTCTGACAGGAGACCCAGCTACAAGGAAAATTTTGCATGTGTTTGGCATGTTGGGGACTGCGGAATGCTGGGTGGGAAGCGTTCTTGTCTCTGTGTTGTTTTGCATCTAGCACGGGTGTCTGTTTGGCTGCATGCGTAAGTGTTCCCTTAGGACTACCCCGGCTCAGATCTTTAAGTGGGAACTCCATTTGTCTGGCTTGGATCTCTAAGCAGGGACTGAGTTAAGCCTGGTGATCCTACGCCGAGGTGTTCCTTTGGTTAATGCTTTGGATTACCTTTGATTCAACTCTCTAGTGAGAACTCAGTTAGCTCAGTGATTTGGAGCCTAGGTGTGCCCTGTGTGCAAAAGGTAAACTGAGGTAACATGATTGAAGAAACCAGCACAACCACGAATCTTGTAGAAATGAAGGTGCGAGGCTAAGCTTTATTGCATCATAGCACCAAGCGATGTGTCTCAACAGATATACTGGCAGCATTCATGTTCTCAATGCAATGGATTAGCTCAACGGATGACAGGACTCTCCGTCACCCACTTTGGCTGCACGAAATCTGGGGTCCCAGGCTCCCACTTTTACACCCTTCTCAGACCTACTGATTTGGCCCCCTTTGGGATCCAAGTTCATCTTGATTGGTCCACATACCCCTTTTTTGATTCCACCCATTATTTTGATAGATCCACACATCACTAAATATCTCTATCCATTAAAGTTTCCTGGTTTGGCTGAAACATCACTTTTTATCTCCTTGGTGCTAGCCCAAACCAACACCTCCCACCTTTCATGTATTTTTCCACTCTTACTGTAGCTGCAGCTTACTTCTTGTCAATGTCTGTGATGTCAGGCTCCTTTAGTCTGACTCCTACCAACTTGACCATTTATCCAACTCAGCCCTACCATTTTGATTTGTTTCATGAGACTTTAGGCCTCATTCCTGACTGTTCCTACTTGTCCTTTCTAGTTTATCCTTTTACTTTCTCCTACAGGGACCTGCTCCCTGACTGACTTACCAATGTATTACTGGAATATAAAAAGTGAGTGTTTGAGGTCTTGGATAACAGAGTTTTGAGTTCAAATCTTGTGTGTTCACATGTTATTTTGTAAGTAAATAATAAAATTTGGATCTAAATTCTGATCCAAACTTCTCTAGAGAGTGTGGACACTGAGGTGTGGGGTTCAGATTTAGGTCCCCATCTCTGAAACTCATGTCAATGCAACCTTAACAGAACTGTCCTCTCCCCTCAACATCATCACATATTGCCCCTCCTCTTGTCTAGGCTCATGTAAGCCATTTATACCACCCCTTATGTTGAGAATGTGGAACGAATGCAAGCGAGAAGCATGTTTTGCCATATGCCAAGAGGAAAAACTGCAGCAAGCAGCAAAGAAGCAGATGACTGGAAACATTTCCGGAGTTACCAAGGCAAAAGGGGATTGTAGAAATGAAAACAAACTGACAGAAGACAAATAGATAAAATATCATATTTCAAGATAAATGTGCCAGGTTTTAAGATTGCAATTGTTTAGGGCAGAAAAAGGTAGATGTTTGCCTGTCAATCCACATGACATCATTGATGGCAGTGTCTCCATCCTGCACTCTCAATGGAATGTGGAACAATGTTGACCACTAGTTCATAGAGAAAGAAGTTTCAAGAAACTTGAGTGAGGGAAACAGAGGGCTGCCTTTCAACAAACAAATGGGTAAAGAGATGATTGGGATGATAGCAACAGAAGGAAGGGTGAGCCCGCCCTATACAAAAATTCAAAGACAATGAAAACTTCAGAGTCAAAAAGCTGACTAGTTCAAAATAAACATTCAAAGAATACTGAAAAAAAAATGACAGTCCTGTGGCACCTTAAAGACTAACAAATTCCTTATGCCCAAAGAAATGTCAGTCTTTAAGGCTATGTCTACACTTTCAAAAGCTAGTTCAAATTAGTTAATTCAAACTAACTAATTCGAACTAATTTTAGTTAGCTCCAATTAACTTAATTCGAACTAGCATGGCCCCACTAGAATGCTAGTTTGAACTAGCCATGGCCATGCAGGGCACTTGCTTAGTTCTAATTAGTCAGTTGCAGGAAGGTCAATCTGCCGATTAGTTTGAACTAAGCAGTTAGTTTGAACTAACATGGCTACATTGGATTAGTTCGAACTAACTCGTTCGAATTATCTGTTAATTCGAACTAAGCAATCGAATTTATTAGTTCGAATTAAGGAAGCTCGTAATTCGAACTAATGAAACCCTAGTGTGGCCAAGGCTTAAGTTAGTTTGAATTAAGCTTCCTTAATTCGAACTAACTTGCCAGTGTAGACATAGCCTAAGGTACCACAGGACTTTCATTATTTTTGCTATATACAGACCAGCACAGCTACCCCGTTGGAACTTATCACCATGCAAAAAAATACTGCATTCAATATGAATAATACAGTACCTACAAATTTAGGATCTGCCTTAAATATTACATGTGAATCCCAGGCCCTCTTGTAATAATTTTAGAAAATATCATAATCTTGTCATTTTAACAGCAGTACAAGTTTTCTGCCCTTTTCATTTTTCTCAGCATATTAGAAACTGAGAATTGTGGACCTTGTCCACACAAAAATTGTATTTGCCATTATTATTGCCTTCGCAGTTGTACAAGTAACAGTCTATTTGATTTCAGATGAGTAAAGCAAATCGAAAGGACTGCTCAGCTGCATGGCTGAGATGACCTACCCACCATAAAATTAACTTATAGTTGCTTTATATCGCAAGACAAATATAAACCAATCACCAGGCCCGAGCCAGCTCAGATGTAAGCAGCCACTGCCACAGACAGCACGGCTTTGCCCGCCTAGAGCTGAGCTGAATTTCTTTAACTGTGTTTTATTTTTTGTGGTGAAGGGAGAATTCTATTTTATTCTGCTGATTCAGTACATACTCCTATTTTGTCTCTCAGTAAAGCTTCCATAACTCTTAACATATTTTTGCTCATTTAGTGCAATTAGAATTCAACATGGGGTAGATAAATCAAGGCATTACAATAAAACCATGTCTCGCTGTAACTTTTTAAGCTGTTGCAGAGGCCTGAATTCCTTCCAAAATTCTTTCCTGTGTGCCAATTAAGTGTAATATATTTAGGGTTTATTTTCAGCCATTAAATACTGTAGTTCAAAAGTCCATGAAGCAAATACGCAATGTTCAGTGCTTCTTACTGTCACTCAAAGGAATTTAAAAAAGCAAATCTGGTGATGTTATTTTTAGTGGGGAAGAAAACAAACAACTGTGGATAATTGAAATCAAGATACTCTGTAGACTTTTTTTTCTTGAGCACCAGCATTCTAATTTTACAAAAATAATTTTCTCTTCTGTGTGTCAAAATATCACCAAGAGAAACTTGAATTCTTCACTCATTCTCAGGGCCTAAAGGCAGTTGATATTGTAGCTATGTTTCTAAAGGACTGGATTCTGCTTTTTGATATGGAAGTGCACCTGCGGCTGACTCTGGCTCATAGCTACATTGCAGATGAGAGGAGTACTTGCCTCTGCCAATGGACAGCTCCGAAAAATCAAATAAATTATGACCAGATTCTGCCCTTGGGACATGTTGAAGTCAGAGAGAGTTAGGTGTGAGTCTTGACAAGTTAGTAGTTACAAGTTTAATATGTACTAATATTATTGTTTATATTAGCATATAGAGGAATCGGCTAAGATGTGAATACCGCTGTGCTAGGCTCTGTGTCTGCGCACACAGCAAAAGACAGTCCCTGCCCCAAAGAGCTTACAGTCAAAATAGACAAGCCAGACAAAAAGTACAAGACATGGAATTTCTATTTTACAGATCAGAAACGGTGGCACAGTATGATTAAGTGACTTGGATGATGTCACATAAAGTCAGTGGCAGAGCTGACTCCTAATCAGATGAAAAGGTACATCCTCTTTAAGGCTATGTCTACACTAGAAAAAGTTAGATCAACTTTGTTGTCTTAATAAAGTCGCCTTTAAGTCAACTTAAAGACAACCTTAGTAAGTCAACTTAACAAAGTGGACTAAGTCAACTTAACTTTAAGTTGACTTAGTCCACTTTGTTAAGTAGACCTAACCACCCTTAAGTCAACTTAATAAAGTCGACTTAAGGGTTACTCCACATCCACACCGTCCTTAAGTCGACTTAAGGAGTCAACTTAAGGCTTAAATAGACCTAATGGGTGGTTCTTATTAAGTCGACTTAAACTTTCATTAAGTCGACTTAAGGAATTTCTTAAGTTGACTTAATGAAAGTCTGGTGTAGACAGGGAGTAATTTAGGTCGACTTAAGGGTCCTTAAGTCAACCTAAATTGCTAGTGTAGACATACCCTAAGGTAGAATGTTATAGGGCCAGAGGCTATGTCCACACTTACCAAAGTTAGTTCGAATTAGTTAATTCGAACTAACTAATTCAAACTAATTTTAGTTCGCTCGAATTAACTTCATTTGAACTAGCATGGCCCCACTGGAATTTTAGTTTGAACTAAGCAAGTGCCACGCATGGCACTTGCTTAGTTCGAATTAGTGAGTTGCATTAAGCTCAATGCGCCAGTTAGTTCGAACTAAGCAGTTAGTTCAAACTAAGCAGTTAGTTCAAACTAACATGGCGACATTGACTTAATTTGAACTAACTAGTTCGAATTAAGGGTTAGTTCAAAAGGTATAATCAAATTTATTAGTAAGGGCTTCCTTAATTCGAACTAATGAAAGCCTAGTGTGGCCAAGGCATAAGTTAGTTCGAATTAAGCTTCCTTAATTCGAACTAACTTGCCAGTGTAGACATAGCCTAGCTTCCCACCAGA
>ML685770.1:21776440-21803636 GCA_007922175.1 Pelusios castaneus
GGGGGGGGCACAGGGGGAGCCTGGCATGCCCCCCAAAGGGCAGAGCCCTGTGTGATGCTGTCTGGATTTAGGGAAGCATTTATGATATTATTTTCAATGGATATCTCTTAAATGCTATAATCCATAGGAGCTATGTCATGTTTGGTATCAATAGAAAGGTAGTAATTTGCTGGGAATGATTATATAGTTTATGTCTAGGAATTCTATTTCAATTAGAAGTTAGGAATATGGTGTTCTATCTATACTTTAACTTATGTTATTTTATTGAAATGACTGAGAGAGGCGGGTGTGTCAAACCATTGTGTCCTTAATGTTTAGGAATTTTTCAGCTACAATGGTCCCAGGGAGTGACCTGATGAGCCATTAAGGACATAAGGAATACAAGCATTGTGTCCTTAATGGCTCATCAGTTTACCCCCTGGGACCATTCTACCTGGAAAATTTATTATTTATGAGATATCCATTGAAAAAATATCATAAATGCTTCCCTAAATCCGGACAGCATCACACACAGGGTCCCTATCCCCCTTTGCCTCATTGCACACAAGGGGTGCCCCCCCACCACCATGGACCTGCCCACGGTCCCCCTAGCCCCACAAAGTCGACCTAGAGTATCCAGTGTGGACACTCTAGGTCGACTTTGTAAGATCCCCTTTAAGTTGACTTTAATTTTAAGTGTAGACACACTAAGTCGACTTAAAAGTGCAAGTGTAGACATAGCCATAGAAACTGGAAGGGACCATGAGAGGTCATCAAGACCAGTTCTCTGCACTCATGGCAGGACCAAGTGCCCTCATTAAACCATCCCTGACAGGTGTTTGTCTGACCTGCTCTTAAAAACCTCTATTATAGGAGGTTCCACCCCCTGATAAGGCAACTTATTGCACTGTTTAATCACCCTGATGGTTAGAATTTTCTCCTAATGTCTAGGGTGAACCTCCCTTGCTGTAATTTAAGCCTGTTGCTTTGCGTCCTATCATCTGTGATTAAGGAGAATAATTTTTCTCCTTCTTCCTCATAACAACCTTTTAGGTATTTGAAAACTGTTATCATATTCCCTCTGTCTCCTTTTTTCTAGACTAAACAAACCCAGCTCTTTCAATCTTCCCTCATTGGTCAAATATTCCAGACCTCTAATCATTTTTGTTGCCCTTCTCTGGATGTTCTCCAGTTTCTCCACATCCTTTTTGAAATGAGGTGCCCAAAATTGGACACAGTTCTCAAGTTGAGGGCTAATCATTGCAGAGTAGAGTGGAAGAATCACTTCTCGTGTCTTACTCACAATACTCCGGTTAAAACACCCCAGAATGGCATTTGCTTTTTTTGCAACAATATTACACTGATGACTCATATTTAGCTTGTTGTCCACTATTACACCCAGATCCCTTTCTGCAGTACTCCTTCCTAGGCAGTCATTGCCCATTTTGTATGTGTGCAGTGGGTTGTTCAATCCTAAGTGGAGTACTTGGTACTTATCTTTACTGAATTTCATTTTATTTATCTCTGATCATTTCACCAGTTTGTCCAAATCATTTTGAATTGTGATCCTATCCTTCAAAGCACTCGTGACCCCTCCTAGCTTGGTATCATCTTCAAACTTTATAAATTTGCTCTCATTATCTACGTCATTGATAAAAATGACTTAAACACAAGGCCATCCTTCCTCTATATGTGCATTGTCTAAATGCATGAGAGCAAATAGAAGAGGGAATATTGTACACTCTTTTCAGAAATGCAAATATAGGCGCTGGGTAGAGGAAAAAGAAATAGTGTTAGGGCCCTATTTTCTCTCTCTACTGTAAGCCTTTCCTCCAGAAAATAAAATTATCAATGAACTTACCAAACACTCTTTCCTCACTTCCTCAAAGAAACTGACTAAGGATTTATCAGTCCATTGTATGCAGATAGAAACAGTCCAGCTCTTTGTACAGTTGTATGAAAATATCAAGGTTTTTTTAGTGCTATTGGTTAGACTTTCATCTGGTGTAAATCATGGTACTTCTAATAAAGTCATGGAACTATGCCAATTTACAGCAGCTGAGGACCTGGCTGACGTATCCTTATTTTGGTTATAAGCATATGTATCCTCCTATGTATTCTTTATCTTCACTTTAAATGGAATAGAAAATATCAAGCTGTCTTTAGAGTAATCAATTTGTACAGTAAACATTACTTCAGCATACAGTATAGTACTTATCTCTGTTCTCTTTAATTAAACTCATGATATGCTTTCTACCCAACAAGGTTAACTGCATTACATTAACTAACAAGATTCTTCTATCCAACAAGGTTAAATACATTGATCATTAACACATTGATTTTAGTAACAATTATTTTTTTTAAAAGGAAAGTAGTCCGATTTACTCCAGGCAATTTTCTTGTTCACTAGATTTCTACAAAATATTCAGTGTCGTTCAGGAGTAGCTCTGTGTATAGTGTTCTTCCCTGTGCTAAACCAGCAAACTTCAGTGCTCATTGGTAATAATGGAGAAAATATTAATCATATGTAAAGAATCCATCCTTACATGCCCTATTTCTCTTCTAATTGTGATAAATGCTGCAAACATGATGTTTAACTAAATTTATGAATGTTTAAATTTGCTGAGCACTTGAAATGCTTTAGTGATCATTGTGGTACAAGAAAATTTGTACCAGTGGACAAGAGCACAGATATGAACATGATACTTGCAAGATACAGCTGAGAGCAATATATTTCAAACATTTAGTTGAATGCATATATATTTGTGAATTGTATTGGCAATAGAAGTTTAGAAATGATTGGCCAGACCCTTAACTTGTGTAAATCAGAGTTGTTCTTTTGGTTTCAGAGGAGCTGTACCAATTTAGATTAGCAGAGGATCTTGTCCTACTTTCTGAAGACCGAGAAGGTCTGTTGCTTTTGGAAGAGCACCATCAAATAAGTCATCAAACAGAATCATTTCAGAGCTGCTAAAAGCGAGTTGGCTCTCTCTTCAGAACACATGCTCTTCACACTATGGAATGGTCAGAAGACGGGCATTTAGGAAGGATTGACCTCTTTTGACTGAAATTCTTCTGTGTTAGTCCAGTAAAGTATTATGAGTAATGTAACATCATGATTAGTTATGGGACCCAAATCCAGCTCTCACTGAAACCAAAGGTAAAAATCTCTATTTATTTCAAAGGGAGCACAACTGAGCAGATGACTGACCTTTAAACCATTTGTTTTTCATGTCAATATTTTAACAGTACTCTACTCTTTAATTAGTATGCTGAGAAGGTCACATTTTCCTGAAGACCAGCCTGAGACTGCGGCATGCACTGGTCATCTCCAGTTTTTTGTATGCGTGTGAGACATAGACTTTTATGGCAGAACTTGAATGAAAATTATGGGCAGTGGAGATAAGATAAAATCTTGGACATCTCCTACTTTGACCATGTCACTAATGAAGAAGTTTGGAACATCATCACCCAATGTACTGGGTCATAAAAAGATCTCCTGATGACCATGAAAAAGGTGTGTTTGGTCCTGCCTCAGTATGAGGGCTGAACTAGATGAGCTTTTGAGGTCCCCTCCAGCCCTTCATTTTTAGGATTCGTAATTCCAAGACCAGAAGGGCCCACTGCTTGGGTGTCCCTGCAGGGAGATCCGGTCCGCGGAGCCAGCTCTTCCCAGGACATGCTGCCAGGGGCTTCCCGGGGCACAGGACTCCAGCAGGGAAGGAATCCCTGCAGCCCCAGCCAGGGCTCCAGCCCCCGGCTGGGGGGCCCTTCTCCCCGGGACCCGCAGCTTCCCGGCCAAAAGGGAGCTGGGGCTCCTCTTGCCAGGAAGCCGCGGTCCTGGGGAGAAGGGAGAAGGGGCTCCCCAGAGGACAAAGGAGCCATGGTGGCTCCCTTCTGCCAGGGAGTCATGCGGGGCTCCCTTGTCCCCCCACCCTAGGTCGACTTATAGAAGTCAACTTAGGGTGTCCACACTGGCTTAAATCAATTTAAGCCTTAATTCAACCTAAATCGAGGTGTTATTAGGTCGAATTAAGCTTTCCTTCAGTCAATTTAAGGAACAGCTTTAGTCAATTTAAGGAAAGCCCAGTGTAGATGTGGAATAAGTTAGGTCAACATAAGCCTCCTTAAATCGAACTGACTTGTAAGTGTAGACGCACCCTTTGAGTGTCTGACTATGGAACCTTAACGTTGCCTGGTCAGAGCAACTCGTTTATTACACATGCTACTTTTTATCCAGATGTGTGCCATCGAAACCACTGTGGCAACTCATTCTTAAAGCTAAGCTCAGACGTAAGGGCTCCGTCGGATTGGGGTCAGTATCCCATTTGCTGCACCAAATGGTAGGGGTTAGCTAAAATGAGTTATGGGCCTAGTTTGGGGCTTTTTTGCCCCTGATGTGGGTAGTTCAGAAATCCCTGAAACCCTAAAAGGTAGTCCCCAGAAGGACAAGCTAGCTCCATGACCAATGTGAAACTGGATTCAATATACTTCTATGATACAGGCACAGTGAATTTGTTTGCAAAACAAGCAAGGAGCCTAAGTGGGAAACCCTAATGTTTTCTTACCATTGAGTTATTTTTAATGGACTGTAGTTAAATAATTGAAGCTGAATTAGTGGCTCTCTTACGTAGCTGTGTGACTTTTACATGGAGTTGATGGCTTTTTTTGTGAGCATGGAGGCCTGATTCTATTCATTAAGTTACTGAGCTGAGCCATGTGTTTCAGCCTACAGGCTCAGTGAGTTCCCGCTCAGCTAAAATAATTGGCACCACTGCTGGAATCTAATTAAAAAGATTCTGTGCAGGCCCATTATCAATTGTCTGTATTATGCTCCAATGGCTAGAGGTTGTGCAAACTAGCTAAATGAGCAAAGCTGGCCTGTGATTTCATTGTCTTACATACAATGGCCTGACACTGCTCTCCTGGCTCAGCGAAAATGTTGGTTGCCTTTGGGCTGTAGATGCCAGCTGGACTATCCTCCTGAGGGATTAGATCCTGCACCTCATCTCCCCCACCCGCAATCAGTACATTACTTAAGTGGCCTCTTCCTCCACAGCAGAAACCAAACCCCTACGCCTGCAGCCATCTGAGGTAAGGTGGCTCCATTCCCTCACCCTGTTCCCAGCAATACACAGCCAGCACAGTTCTTGGGGGTTCTCTTAATCATTTCTGTGCCTTAAGGGGGATTCCACCACATGGAGGGGAACCCCCAGGAGTTAGTGCAGACGTGGTCTACACTAACACATGCTGGTTTCCCCTGTGTGGTCAGGGAAGGGAGCATGAGGGCATCTTGGTCCTCCTTCAACCCTTACCCTGACCTATTGATTTTGATCCAGCGGAGATCCCAGGGAGGTATTTTGGGGCCAACAATATTCCCTGTTCCTTTCTCCCTGTCTATAGTATCTAAATGCCCGATCCATAGCTGACGGCTTCCCTTTGGTTGCAGAAGCGGAGGGGAACTGGAGTGCTCAGTTTATACCGTTCACAGGCAGAGGAATACAGTAGAGTAGCTATTGAGCTTCACCTAGATATATGGCATCTGTTTGTCTTGAGAATGAAGACACTATCCACAAAGATTACATGATTTATTACCCACACTGGGCAACATATCATAGATGACATGGAAACTGTGAAGCAGTCATAACAGCTAGAGCTGTAGTAGAGGCAGTAACAGGGAGGCCGCCGTGTTATGGCTTTTCCCTGTAGAAATTATATGCCTAAGTGAAGACAGGGGAGTCAGAATTCATGCAGAGCTCAGCTGGAAGGCCATATTCTTGTATCAGTTTTTCATCACCACTCGAGGTTGCGTGGTGCAGTGTATTATTTGCAATAATCCTTTCCTGGGACTGCCCATGCTTTACTGTCCTTAATGGCTATATTTTTGTTGTGCCTAGGCAGAACTATGATCTGTAAATGTACATCAAGGCATTCGTAAGCCTTGAATAACTCTTGAAAATGAGTTCCAAAGGGGTAGCCATGTTAGGAGTCTGACATACTTGCCCATAGTCTCTTGAGGATCCACAACAGATTTGCTTCCTACTTCTGATCGTTCAAAGATATCTAATTTGGGCTCTCCTGGCTTTGAAAGGCCACCCGTAGACGTGGTCCTACCAAAACCTCATTGAAGCATCTCCTGTGGGGCAGACCAAATGAATCTCCCTGGTCTTAAGTGGGCCCCCAAAATGCTTTGTACAATCCCACAGCGGCTATTGCTCCTGTCCCTTTCATTTTGAAATGCTCCAGTGCATCCTTGAAGAGGGAATCGCAGAGTCTTTTAAAGGGATAGACACTGTAGGATCAGACAGAATGTTTCCCCGTTGCAGTGTTAGGCAAAGTGTGATGGCACCCTAAGAAAATTCTTTGACGGGTATTTGTGAGGGGAATACAGCCACTGATCACTAAAGTAAGTCAGACCTGGCTCTCGGTCTGCTGTTCTGACTACTAGACAACGGTGCCACATTTACGTTCCAAACCATTGTAACAGCAATAACAATCAACAAGCTTTCTCCCACGTACCTGCAGCACGAATAACACTGGGGCAAGAGGAACAGTATGATTTTTATAACTTTCTCCACAAACAGACTAAACTTTCTGCAGCCCTTATTGCCACAAGACTGCTTCTTTTTAATCTTCCATTTAAACATACACATTGTGAAGGGGGGAGGGGGTCAAATGCATATATCTGACATTCCCACAGAAAGGTCTTGGCAACCCAACAGTCTTACAACCAATAAGCCGGGTCCTCAGATGAGAGCCTGCAGTGGTTTCCCTCAGTTCCTGTGTATAGGAGCGGAAGGGGGTCTGTCATTATTTTCTTCTGTCACTTCCTTTTTAGCCTCACCTTCATTTTCGGTATGAAACGAGGTTGTCGTACAAAGTAAAAGGCGTCTGTCTACATGGATTGCTAAGATGTTTGTGTACCAGTTTTTTGGTAGTCAACTGAAGAAGTGCAAATAAAATAGCACATGCATTAAAAAAGTTAATATTTGGGACTTATATGATAGTATGAACCAGAATGAGGCTTGAAAACCCATTGTGCTGAGTCCTAGGGCACTGTACGAAAGCACGAAGAGACAATTCCTTCACTGGCCACTTTATTTTAGGGCCACCTTCACCTCAAATCATTTATTTTCACCAGTGTTTGAATGATTAAGAATTATTTTAGGTGTAAGCAAGCAAAACTCAGTGGTTTCAATAGAAAACCAAAAATGTTTAAAATACAACTATAAAACTGTAGCTTTTAAATTGGCTAGATTGTTGCTCGACAAAATATGTCTATGGTATATCGTCTAAAATAAGTTTAACGGCTGAAACATTAGGATAATCCTAAACATGGAACAGAAATATATTGTCCAATTATAGGAGTAGAAGACTTACTAATCATATAATATATTTGATGTGCACTATCTAGCCTACATTATGCTTATGTAATTGGTACAATGTTATTTTGATTTCTACCATGTTTCCGGCTCTGCTTCTGTAATGCTCCAGAAAGCTATCTTATGAGAGCAAATTCTTCTGTAACATATGATATAAGTCAGTTGGTTATACTGCCAGGACTTCCCATAGAAACATATTCAAATAGGTTTAAATTGAGAGATCTAGAGAAAGAATGGGCAATTACATGCAGAATGCAATATCTCTAACAAAATTTCAAAAAGGCTCAAGAAAATTGAATCCTCAAGGCATTCAGCCATAAAACCCAGAACGTGGGAGTAAAGATGAACTGCGTAAAATCAAGATCAAGCTCAACAGGACAACACAAGCATATCTGTACAGATGGGACCATTATTGAACAAGTGACAGAGTCGATGTGCTCAGGTCAGATGGAAAGCAGATGAAAATAAATCAAGAGATGAAGTAGAATAGGCTGGCGCACATTTGGGAAGAGCAATTGCCCCACTCAGAACAGGATGGTTTACAACCAGTGCATCTTTATGACAATGAGATATGGCTCGAACACATGGTCAGCCCCTTAGAAAGAAAATGGATCAAATATGTGTCCCACACACGGCATGAAACAGGGAGAGAGAAATGATGTTGAGGTCTCTATTAAACAGTCCTGTGATGGTGCTGTAAGTCACATCATAAGTAGACAGGAAATGGAACCATGGGCTGTGACAGACTAAAGTAACAGACAGCATTTGTTAGATAAATAGAAGCAGGTGACAATGGATAACAAAACAGCCTGTCTAGGCAAAGACCTTGTATTGCCGAGATTAAAAGTGGGAGGATAAATGCTATTACCATTTATTACTTTCTTCCAGAACCAACCACAATACCCTAGACACTGTAATAACACAGAAGACACAGTCCCTGTCCCAACGAGCTTACATTCTAAAATTATAAAAAATGCAAACAGATTTTCCCCTGAGTTTTCATTCATATTTTTAAATACATTGTCTCTGACATGTTTGCCCCTTTCTCGATCTCCACTAATAGTTATGAATTTGTGCTGGAAAAGAGGATTTCCTAGGAAACAGATTTTACAGAGAAATTCAGTATTAATGCCAGCAGTATTGTAAATCTGGAAACTCTGGACCTCTCTGATCAGTGAAAACTGGGCCACATTTCTCAAATGTAGAATATTCCTGATAAATTCATAGAATTAAAAAAAAATGAAAAGAGATTCTTTGAATAACAAATACATTGAAGGTTATCATATCTGCTTACAGATATTACATGAGCAAACCCCCTCCATTATCAAATATATTGTTCAGTGCAAATTATTTGTTCAGCTCTTGATGACATATACATTCTCTGCAGTTTCTCCTTACATTTAAAGCACAAATAAATCAGAATCAATGTAAGGATCTGGACTGATTCTAAAGAAGTGGAATGTCCAAGTGCTTTTGAATATAACATTTTGAAAGGAGCTGGGAGGCTTCTGGGTACTTTGGTATGTTTGCAGTTTGCCTATTCACTAGGGCTATGTCTACGCTAGAAAAAGTTCGGTCGACTTTGTTAAGTCACCTTAATAAGGTCAACTTTAAGTCGACTTAGTCGACCTTATTAAGTTGACTTAACAAAGTGGTTACCCTGAACGTGGACTTAGTAAGTTGACCTAACTGCCCTTAAGTCAACTTAATAAAGTCAACTTAAGGCTTAATCCATGCCCACACTGTGCTTAAGTCGACCTAAGGAGTCGACTTAAGGATTAGGTCGATCTAACCGGCGGTTCTTATTAAGTCGACTTAAAGAATTTCCTAAGTCTAATTAATGAAAGTCCAGTATGGACAGGGAGTAATTTAGGTTGACTTAAAGCTACTTAAGTAAACGTAAATTGCTAGTGTAGACATACCCTTGGAACTGGATAGGAATGCACTTTCTCTAGCAGAAGACTTTTGCACATGGGGCTCTGAGGGCTTTTTTGCTATGACAAACTAAAGAAGTCCCAGCAAATGAGAACCACCATGGAAACAGAGGAGATGGACCAAAGGAGCCTCAAGATGCTTTTCCACAGAAACTCACAGAGAAAAAGAGAGGGTCTTACCATCCCTAGAAGCAGAGTTTTCACTTGGGAGGAGCAGGGATGAAAACACATTTCCCCTGGGTATCCTATAGTGGTAGCAGCAGATGCTCACCTGAACAGCTGGAATACATCTGTTGCAGGGGCGAGTAGTAGAGCCCCAGACTAGTGAGTCTTGGTGTTAACAACCAACTGAGAAATATGGGCACAACTCCTAAAATGGTTGGGTGAGATTCTGTCTTGCACTTCTAGGAAGTGTTTCACAGAATTTGCAGTCTTGGAGAAGCAACCATTCTGCCCTGCCTATTCCAGGATGCTTCATGGCCCACAGCAGCCCCCACCATAACTTAACAAGGGGGCAACCTATGCTATGGCAGTCTGTCCCTTGCTATCTATGGCTATGTCTACACTTACTAAAGTTAATTTGAATTAGTTAATTCGAACTAACTAATTCAAACTAATTTTAGTTAGTTCGAATTAAGTTAATTCGAACTAGCAAAATGTAGTTCGAACTAAGCAAGTGCCATTCATGGCACTTGCTTATTCAAATTAGCGAATTGCATTGAGTTCAATGGGCCGGTTAGTTCGAACTAAGCACATTGGTTAATTCAAACCACATTGGTTAATTCAAACTAACTAGTTCGAATTAACCCTTAGTTCGAATAGCATATTCAAATGTATTAGTTTGAATTAAGGAAGCCCTTAATTCGAATTAATGAAAGCCTAGTGTAGCCAAGGCTTAAGTTAATTTGAATTAAGCTTCCTTAATTCGAATTAACTTGCCAGTGTAGACATACCCTATGGGCAGCAGTGCCATCCAGAATCTCGGCAGTGCTATATGCAGCAGTCCGATGCCCAACACACCCCTCCTGACCCTAACCCATCCTGGCCCAGTCAGGTCCTGTGACAAGGTTCTCAGATGAGAGTCTGCAGGGATCTTCCTCAGTTCCTGTGTAAAGGGGTGGATGAAGGGCCTGTCTCTTGGGTCATGTCTCCTAGCTTTTCTTTGCAACCACAAGCGCAAAATACTTGAGAGTCGAATGAAGTCAGATGACTCCAGGGAATTGATTGTAAGTCCAGACCCATAGTGCTTGTTTTATGCAGCCCAGTCTGGATCAGCTTGGCCTTGAATGGTCTGAAAATAGATAACTCACTCAGCAACTCTCCAACAGCTCTTGAGTGATTTTAAAATATGTCTTCTATAGGATGCTGAAAGCAACACTGTGTGACATATGTTAGACCACAATGCGGGACGTGCGGGGAGAGCAGCAAAGATCTATCTTTCAAAATCTTGTGCACTGTTTTGAAATCCAGTGAGCCAGGAACTCTGCTGGAGTAACTCCATAGGTGCTATGCTGATTTACCACAGGTGTAGATCTGGCCCACTGCTTTCAATAAGAAATTCCACCCCTTCCCCCATCTTCATCCTTCCCTCCAAAACAGTGAAAGTCTCTGTGGGATCCATGATTCTGTTCCATGACCCCAAGCCATTATCCCAATGGGACTTAAGCCCATGAGGTATTGCACATGCTGAAGTCAACTTCAATGACTGACAAGTCAGAATGAGCATTGCACGAGTGGACCCAGAGTCCTTTCTCTTCCGTTATGCACCATGGAAATAATATCTACCACCTAAAAACAGGATTTCGCTGTATATTGACCTTAAGCTTTAGAAAGCACTCTTAAGGCAGTAAAGTCACCTAAGCACCAAACAGTAGTAAACTGCAATATATGTTCATTGGTTCCTATTCTACGTTACTACTGAATTTCCCCCACATCATGAGCAATTGTTTTTACTGAATTTATGTAGTTTATTGAGGGAGTAATATATACAGTGAATAAACATTCAGGTCTTTCTTCTAGGATTGCTTATCCGATAAAGAGCCTCTCCATTTGATTCCTAATATTAATGCATAAATCCTGAAGAGGTGTCTAAAACAGTTCATACTATTCAACTGGAAAAAAATTAAATAGAAAACAAAGGTAGAATAAAATCCTTTCAGGGTAAAGTGTGAGTCCCACACTTCATTAGGAAAGAGTGACAACCGCAGATGTTTTCAAAGGACAATGTTTTCAACTCCCCCCAAAAAATAACAACAAAGCTGGAAAATGTAGACTGAAATGAGATAGTTGAAAGGTATTGATTGAACTAGTTATTCAACATCTATAAGATCAGCAACTAATTATTTTCACTTATCAAATATTTACTCAATTCTGGGATTTATTTATTTAGGCTCCAATCCTGTAAATGTTTTGCATAAGAGAGGAATGAACTGGGGACATCCACGCCTCAAAAAACCCATCAGCTTTGTTAGTTTGACCTAAAGAGCCAGCCCTAGAGCAAAAACTATAACAGGACATTGTCACCTTTTTTACTTGAGCAGTTAGCCAAAATTTAGCATCTGGGAACATGACTAGATGTGGGACTCAGGTGTTTTTTAATACAATCCTGTTTGTTTTTTTAAAAAAAAAACAACTTATGAAGTCCGGTTTCCCTGAATGCAGCAGGAATCAAACAGAAAGAGAGGGTTTCTTTGCTCATTATTCCTAGCCTTTTCCAGCCAATCCTTAGCCCCAAAGGGCCCTCTCCGGGCTTTTCTCAGAACCATGTTCCTTGGATTTCTCCAGCTTCTCTGCTGTTTCTTCCACTTCCCTTACTGACAGACACACACCTCCATCAAACAATGCCCAATGAACCTCCCTGCCCCCCCACCTCCTACATGTGCCTTTTTTTAGGCATGACATGCACCTGTGTTTTGGGTGAAGATGACTCTTTCAGCTATTTGGTTTCATAAAGGAGTTGAATTGTTTCTTAGATTGCTCAGTATTGAAGGGTAGCTGTTACATACACCAGTTTCAATTAGGTTTAATCCAGCGAGTAACTTCATCTGTGAAGTAGGTACAAAGGGAATAAGGAAAAGGCACTGCCGAGCGGGTAACACAATCTATTGATCTATTATAGAATTTTAAACTGTCATCCATCATCATAGTATCTGAGTGGTTTCCACGTAATATCAACAGCAGCAGCGAAGTTCCTATCAGATTTCATGTACTCTCTAGCACTTCTCCTTGTTCAGGGTCAAAATTCTGCATGTGTTTAACTTTATGAGCAAAAATCATGTATTTAGCTTTATGTCCATAAATAGTTTCGCTGGCAGAATGTGTGATTATAAATGTATTGCAGTTACTACTGCCACACTAGTTGAATATTCTTTCAGTTATTTGGATAACTGAGAGCCGGTCTCATCAGTGGTTTATATGTTATCCATTAAGTCTCAGCTGCAATGTCGGTCATCATGGGCCAGAGTAATAAGGGAGGAAACTTTTAAATATAGCAACAAAAATTTTAGCAACAATGAAAAGTTTGAGCCAGGAGACAAGAGTAAATGTGAGTGGATCATTGCCGTTCCAGATGTAATCGTAGTATTTAAGGAGACAAGAAGATTAACATGTTTTTAGTGATTAGCTGATTTCAATAGGTGGTCAATGAATACCAACATTTCTTCTGTGCACATTTCAATTGTTGACTGAGCTGATTTCCTGTTCTGAATTTTAGTATCCATTGTTATGGCCCTTTCATTGACCTTATTTGATGCATTTGTAGTTACATAGTCCCAAAAGTCTTCCTCTTAGTAAAATAAAATTTTCACTTGGGCTTATTTTCTTCCATTTATAAAGCAAAAAAGCAGGCACTAAAATAAAAATATATAAAGTCTTATTAATTACTACACACACTAAAAAATAAAGCAAATGCAAGCAAGTTGAGCAGATGGGGCAATATAAACAGACAGACATTTTAACTTCATGGTAGCGAATACTATCATTAAGAGTGCAACCTAACTTTCATTAGAACATTTTTATTTCAGTGTTTAAGCTTGAAAGTTTCCAAGCATGTAAGTTACTATTAAACATATATTATTTTGGGAAGTTTGAGAAAAAATTAATTCAGTTCTTTTTTTTTAGTTGCAGTTAATATTTTCTAACCTTGCCTTCTACTTCAGATTTGAAATGTATTGTAAACAAAAATTCACTACTATTTCTCTGGGAAGAAGATTCTTGCTGACTTGTAGGGCAGGGAAGGGAAATAATCATGCATATGTTACCTTTCTGTCATGTGGCAGTGGAAAGGTCTAGATTCCAGAAGTCTAGGCAGGATGTTGGGGGCAGTCTTAGGGAGATATGCAAATACCTTGAATAGCTCCCTTCCCAACTGCCTATGCGGTGTTTTCTGTGTGCTGAGTCAAAGGGAAATGCTGTCCCTTCTGTTAGTCTTTAAAAGTGCCACAGGGCTCTGTTTGTTCTTCTTGAGGGGGTGGTCTTCAGTAATTGACTTCCAGATTGGCTGAGTGGGTCTTCACAGACCGGATCAATCAATTGGAAAAATTGATCTGATGGTGAATTTGCCACCATCATTGAAGACTAGCTCTAAAATAAATAAAATGTACACCTCAAGACCCCACCTAGATCCTCACTCCCATCTCTGAAGCTGGGAAATGAAAATTTAATCTCCCTAGTTATCTTTCTTGGCGTTTCTTTCACCACTCCCAAGAACATAAGAATCATTTTTAATATGGAATTATCAAATATTTTACTTGGGAAAACAGTACCTCCATATATTTATAAAAAAATAAAACTGGCAAAACCCAGATAATTTATGTGGACTTTGGCCAACCCTACCATCTTAGTAATTGCCCCACTAATTAAGGGGTAGCCACCACTCACTTAAATGTCACTCAGTAACTCAGGTAGGTGCACTGGTGATCAAGCAATTGCTTGGAGGAGGTTTGCCCTTCCAACAAGACTAGCAACGCAGGATCCTGCTCATTTCTGCCTCATCACCATCAGACATTCGAGTCCTCTTTTACCTCTAGGGGTCTGTCCTGCAGAGTCAAGTGCGTTCCACAGCTGCCAATCTGGACCCACAAAAGTTAACTTAACCTTATTGATGATGGACCTCCATTAGCCAAGTGCTAGAGAATTCGTTCTGTTATTGCTAGTCAGGTGCTTCAGCCTACTTTGAACAGGGTCTCAAAACCTAGGTGGGAAAACCCAGAGCACTGCACAACACCTGAATAGAGTCCAAAGCTTTCAGGTCAAATCCTTCAGCTCCCCCTACCTCTCCCTCCAAATTCTGAACTCTGTACTGAAAGCCCATTATCTCTCCCTCAGGATGACCCACTTTACCTAAACTTCACCCCTTAAATAATACACTTACATGCACCATTTAATATAATTTCCCAAAGCAGAATGAAACCAAATTCCAAACAACACAACATAAAACACCAGGAAGAAATGCGCTGGGGTGAAACTATCTGATCTAAATTAAGCCTTTCGGAACTAGCTTCCCCCCTTTCTCCCACGGGGAAAACAGAATTCTATCCCTCTAAACTTCTGGGCTCGGGAGTTTACACATAATTAGCACTTGTCCTTCACTGAGTTCAAAGCACTTTAACAGTGAGGACTGTAGCACCATCATTATTTCCATTTTACAGTTAGAAAAACTGATCTTGAATCTAAAGTCGAAACCAGATTCAGATATGAACAGTGACTTTCAGCCCATTTCTATTTGTGAACAGTTTTTGTATGCTCTTAGCATTTATTGGATTATTCTTGAGCCAACTTGTATGATTGTAGCTATTACTCCATCATAGCTACACACAATACACACTCTGTCTTGGACTCTTCCAAATGTTAACTTTCCACACCAGTGATCAGGAACACATTACAATTTAACTTGATTGCTAAGAAAAATCTAAGATTTGTAGCAATATGCTTTCATCAAGATACTGTATTCCTTCTGTGGTCTATTTGGAAATGCTGTCAAGTTTATTTTTAGTCTGAGTATTTCACGGCAGGAAAACAACCTATTAAAGACATTCTTTGTAAAAAAGAAAGGCATATATAGGAATACTTGCTTTACAAATAAGACAACTACTATTCTAATCCTGAATTATACAGAATCTGGGATAGATTCTACTCTCAATTACACAATAAAATGGCATAACTGAGATCACAATTTGGTCCTCTTTGCAAATACAGAGACCAATCTGCAGCACTTATTCAGAGAAATGTCTTATTTCAAACATTGAGTTCTCCAGTGTATAATCATCTAAGGATAGGATGTCGATGAAAGATTTGCTGCATAATACCTGTGGTCATGGGGATTGATGCTGCTCTTGTATACACCATTTTTAATCCTGTGTTACTCCATTGATTTCAGTGGAGTTACTCCCAATTTAGATCCCTGTGATATCACAGTCAAGCTTGTGGTATTTAACAATATTTAAAATGAAGCAACTGGATATTTGAAAAGCATAAAATACATAAAAGAGACAAGATGGAAGGATGGGATCTAGTATTGGACCAACTTCAACTGGTGAAAGAGATAAGATTATGAGCTACGCAGAGCTCTTAGAATGGGACCTCTGAAAGGTCTTCTTAGAAGAGTTCTGCATAGTTTGAAAGCTTGTCTCTTTCATCAATTGAAGTTGGTCCAATAAAAGATATTACTTCACTCACCTGTTCTTTCTAATATCCTGACACCACTACAGCTACAACTCTGCAGACATTATTCATAACTACATTTTCTCATAACTGCCTTTTATGTGAAGCTTCTTGCTCCTTTATTTTCAATATTCATTGCTTTTTTTCAGAACCTTATCCTCAAACTGGGTCTCCAAATCCTAGTCCAAACCTAATCTAGATTCGGATCCAAACAACATCTCTTCAATCTATCTATAATTGAAACCTACCTTCATCTCATGGGTGAATATTCTGCTCTTAATCCAGTGTCGGTAAACTTAATTTTAGACTTTATTTGCAGAGATTTAGGTGAAATTGGAAAAAAAATTAAAGTTGGCTAGACTCAGTTAGGGCTGGCTGGATATGTTGAAGGTGGGTGGCAGAAACTGAAGGAAAGACCTGGGGAGATAAGTGTATGGAGAGTTAAATAACAGATCTGGACAGAAGCTTTTATGAAATATCTGGAGTTACAATGGGAAGTGAATGAGGTCTTCATGATTTGACAGATAGCTTTGGAAGGGCCAGCAGAGAACAGAAAAAAAGCTAGGAGAAAATGAACAGAAATATGGGTAGCTCAGGCCATTTGAAGCAAACCAAGCTCAGTGGTTTAGTACAATTAAATCCATCTGCTTTGAGGATAATACAGTCAGAATCTGAGAACCACAAATAATAAATTATATTTTTATTTTGTTTTGACTGGGGAATACAGCAATTTCAAAGAGCTCCAAGACTAAGGCTCAAGTCAACACTGTGGTTTTTCCAGCTTCTCAGTGATTAGGTTTATCTGTTGTATCTCCTTTATATATGCTGTATTTTTAGGTGATGCTCAGCACTAGAACCACATGAATAATTCTTAATGAATAATATAGCCAACAAATTTAGCCCTTTTTTTCTGATCGCAGAATGCCTATGCTTAGATTGCAAATTCCTCTAAGTTATTTGTTTATTCTAAAATGTTAGACTAAGTGTATACATTTTTCACTCTATAGAGTGATTGTGAATGGTCCTCTATTTGCAATTTGAAATGTGATTGTTGTGATTGGTCAAATAATCACATGGTATTGTTGATGTTTTTTGACAGATAAGCATGAATGTGATTTTCAAATTCACTTTTTATGGACATTTATGATAGTAAAAGTCAGTTATACAGAAGTAAATCCCAAAGCAAATTCTCTTAAAAATTGGAGTGACTATCCAGGCACTATTTTTTATCACCTCGTAACTTATGTTTTATCTACTGCCATAATACCTATCATACACAAGCACTCCACATTTATCTCTATAAGGCACCGTGCCTATAAATTCAATGTTTTGTCTGTAATCACCACCATGGACAGCTAGCAAAGTTTCTTGTGTTATGTTGTGTGGTGGCACGGCTATGGCCTCTAAAGAGTTAAAAGGGGACTTGGCTATAGCAGCCAATAGGGTGGCTGTGCTGCTGAGCCAATCAGTGGGCAGACTACAGTATAAAGCCGGGGACAGCAGCATAGGCTAGCTAGGCAGTCTGTGGAGGGAGCCTGAAGGGAGAGGGTCTCTCCTCAGCTGGCAGACTGCAGGGCCAGGACCCTGGAGAGTTCCAAGTGCAGTGCAGCAGTGGGAGACCAGCAGATCAGAAGCTCCTGAAAGCAGCAGACAGTGGCCTGGGGCAAGGAGCCAGAGGGACAGTGGCTGGATCCAGGCTGGTGAGGAGAGTGGCATATGACTGGGGCTGTGGCCCAGGAAGTTGATGCCCATCATACAGGAGAGACTGGTGGGAAGCGGAGCCTCACAGGAAGTGTCTAGGGTCCCTGGGCTGGGACCTGGAGTAGAGGGTGGGCCCAGGTCCCTCCCTGCTCTCCCAGCGTGCCAGGAGCGGCACGGGTGCCAGGAGAGCCACAGGCTTGCTGACCCCTAGACTGTTTTAAACTGTGGGCTGGACACAGGTGAGCAGAAACAGACCACAAGAAAGCAGTGAATGGACTAGGCTTGGCCACTGCCGCAAAGTGGACCAGGAGACCTAGTTGCACCCCGGAAGGGGTGGACTTACGGGCTTGGCCGGAGGGCTAAGAACCACAAGAGGAGTTGGGCGGAGTCCGGTGTGTGCAAGACAGCCAAGCTTGGATAAGCTGGGGAATGCCCAACTGGTCCCCCTACTGAGTCCCCACCAGGAGGCACCCTACAGGTGGGTCCAGCATGAGAGACTACTACATATGTACATTATTAGTGAAAAGTAAGGGTTTTTTTGGCATTCATCTCTTCGCACTCTGCCAGCTGTTGGGAAACCTACATTGACTTCTCAGAGAAACCACATGAACCCTTGAGTAATAAACTGCTTCATTTCAGACTGCAGTTCAACGCTCAATAAAAATAAAGTCTACAGGAAAGAACATTTAAAATAAGCAAATAAAAGAGTGGGTAATTTCCTTCGCATTCTGTACTTTAGATGCACTTTATCTTAATTTTATACATAAAATCATCACAGCCTCTTACATGTCCATTGTTCTCCTTGAATTTTTAGTACAATATGCATTTTGAGTCACGCACAAACGATTGGCAAAACAAATCACATATCTCCCATGGCAGCTAGTTGCTTTTAATGAATTGGACTACACTGGTTTCCCATTGGAGAAGAAAAATCAGCCTTTCCTCATGCACAGCCTGATAATATAAAAATGCATTGGGGAGGATGCTGAGAGCATAGCCTTGCCTTTTTGCATTAAAAAAAGTACAGACTTTCCTGGCAAAACAGAACAAATACATAACTCGCTTTATAAAGGAGAAACAATTGGCATTGCACAGACTACACTAGCTAGAAAGAAGATGACTTTTTAATAAAGTTAAACTCTCAGAAGGCCTGAACTTTTACTAAATCAGACTGATTGCAGAATCATTAAATGCTTGGAGAAATTTTAACTCAAATGTGCTATTTCATGCAGAATGCTAGAATGGAATTCTCCAAGTTTTGTTACAGTCACATTAATGAAATGAGCAGTTCTAGTTTAATTTATTTAATAACAGCATGGTGACTTAAAACTTGTTTCTTCCTACTTGCTTTCCTATATTTAACTCCTTAAAAATATAGGACATATGAAAGTTATTGCTGTTCCTTCCTAGATATAAGTTCTAGCACTAGGAAAAAACTCTTCCCATTGCTATTTCTTGATAGAAATATATAACTGTACACACTTGGCTGTATATTAGCGGCATGCATGTATTATGGGCCTGTGCATATATCATTATAGGGGATGCAATGTAGCATGAGGAGATGACAATAGTGGACCTGGCTTGCACTTTAATAACTGTACTACTGAAATGATTAACTTCTCCCCACACAGTCAGCATCCAGCTACCTCTATTGTTTTGGAACATTCTGAGTCTGATCCTGCAGCCTTTCCTCAGGCAAATTTCTCACTAATGTCAATGAGAATTTTACCTGAGTAAAGATTGTGAAGCTGGGCCTACAATATGCAAGGACGGTTGTTTCATGCAACTCATAGAGTGGTTGAGTTATGAGGTTACATTCCTCCCTCATGAACTTTCCTTTATGGGAGGTCAGTGCTTGCTCTAAGTCAGTGGTTTTCAAACCACAGTTGGGATCCAGTACTTGGCCGCAGACCCTCAGCTACTGGGTCATGGTGCCCGCTGCTGCCCCCAAAAGACTGGAATGCATTGTTCATAGATGTAATTGTTGGGCCGTGGGCATCAATGATTTTTTTTCCAACTGGGTCCCAAGGAAAATGTTGGAAAACCACTGCTCTAAATTATATATACACATACACACAGGGCCAGGCTGATAGTCCGCTGTTGGCTCTGCTACTATAGGGAGGAATGAAGTTCAGAATTGAACTCAATCTCTCACTCCCTGGACTGGCAGGAGTTAAAAGCACTAAAGAGGAAGCAGTACTGATCATTCTCTCTGACGCCAGAGACAAATGAGCTCCACTGAAGCTAATTGAGTTGCACTGAAGATGTAAAAACTGTGAGTAAGAACCCCAAGTCCAGGGAGATGAGATCCAGGCCAGTGGGGAACAATTCTCTATGTTCTACACACTTCAGCTGTGTCTGTGCTCGCTTTTATTTTTTTTCTCCAAGTTTCCCACTTTTGCTAACGCTAGTGCAATACTGGCTTCCTCAGGTGCTACCATTTTAAACCCCATAATGTCTTGCTCTGCTTGAAACAGATTGAAACGATGTGATAGTCAATATCCCAGTAGCTGCAGAAACTCTGACTTCACTGGTGCCCCCAAGACGGCTACCACTAGGGAAGCTGCACCAATAATAAAAAATAGGTGTGACGTTTTTGCAAACCCCTAGAATGGGCAAGCTCTCGAGGCAGCCCCATTACGTGTACCCCTGGATGAACCACTAGTCATGAAAAGTTCTGAGATGGTCAGCTGCTGCCTACCTGGCATCCCAGATTGTTTTTATTTCACTGTTGGATCATTAGATACTAAAATATAACATAAGTGATCATATCCTGTATTTTCCTATCCATCACCCAGCATAGCTGACAAATTACTATATCTTTTTATACAATATTTGGCCAAATACTGAGACTCAGTAGATATACAACTGTCTCTTCATGCAACACTATTTGCTGCTATTCTAATCTCCGTGCCCTTTTCCCAAGTCATTGTTACCTTAGTTTTTCTTTATTTCATTAGACATTTCTTTCCCGAATTTAGATTGTCTATATTTTGTAATGACTTCTTAAAGTCTGTGAGGGGATATAGTTACATCTTATCAAAGAGGTCCAGCCTCTGAAAAGTCATTTTCCTCCACCGATAGATCCCACAGCTCAGATCTTAACACCGTTTTGTAGTCAAGAGTTCTCTATTGTCACGGACAGAAGTTCAATAAAATTGTCTCTCTACCCACAGTACCAAGAGTGCTCAACATAGTTAGAATGGAGTGTTTTATACCTAGTCTTTCTACTGAAAATCCTGAGTTCCCCTCCTTGCCTTATTTTATGCTAGGCTCCTTGCAAAAGATAATAGTACATCTTTTATAAACTGACGGACCATTTCCACTCTTTTCAGCTAATTAATTTCTTTCATAATTACTGTATGTTTCTTTTTTATATAAATGTATTCAGTCTGACACAAAAAAGGCTGAGGAATTATTACTATTCCCTCTGGTATACCCATTCCAGCTATAAATCAAAGAAGAAGAAGAAGAAGAAGATTGGTTCCTTTCAATCCTTTTTTTCCTTCTTAGCCAAGTATTTTCTTATTTAAAAAGGCTGCTCATGTTTTTAAAAATCTCATCACATCTCTCTTCATAATTATCAAAATCAAAGCTATTATCCAATGTAGACTTCTAACAATGTAGACTTCTCTGTAGCCCCAGAGCAGCAAAGTGGATGATGATGACAGGAGGAACAAAGATTGTTGTTGCGCTCTCTTATATTGAACTGCTCCTTTTCACACAGCTCTTTCAACAAACGAAGGGGAGGTTGGCGAAATCGGAAAGAGGGAAAGCAAAGCAGATCTCTAAATGTGTGTTGATGACCTATTTGCATTAGGAAGTAAAAATTAAACTGCAATTGACTACAGACAGTGCAAGCACGACTCTGCTACCGAGCCACGGCAGCCTGCACTTGAAGAACATTTCCTTGCAAGTACCACCCTTCTATTTCATCCAGGTCCATCCTTCCTTCCTCCACCTTCTCTTTTCACTCCCTTTTTTCCTTCCTCAAATTATATGCCCTTAATCTAGTTCTCTTTAAGATAACTTATCCCTTCATCTACTCACTCACCACCTGACCATATACTGGCTCTAAATAAAAAAGGGTACAGCTTATGCTTAGACTCAGGCAGGTTTGCTAGGGGAAGAGGTGAGAGAGAGTTCAGAGCAGGATCAGAACTCAAATCCTGGGCTACCAGCACATTGGGTCATGGGTACTCTTGATGCTACAAACCCTTTCAAAGCTATGGCTTTATTCTTCTGCCCCTGTATGCAGCAGCCACCCAAGCTGGGCCAAATAAGGGGAAGTACATGTTGCATCTTGCTGTCACTGTGTATTCTCCCTGAAACACTGTTGTCCTCAGGGACTTCTCTTGGGGCAGGAAGTATAACACTCTGCATGAAGCTGCAATTTAACCCTCAGTATCACTGTGATAAAAATTGTTTTCTACATTCATCCACCTTAACTGCCCTTATTAACTGACTGCTTCTCACTTGTGTTAATAATGTTCCCTGCTCATTTTTCATTCTGACTTTGACCCTATGTGCCATTAGTTCTCTGTCTTGGCCTCCGTTCTGGCAATGATATAGTGAGTAGTTCGGCAGGCCTCTCTACAACGTCCTGCCAGAACATGGCTGAGTGTTATCTCCCTTTCCAATTCGCATACAATTGCTATGAAGGAAATATTATGGAAGTTAATTTCTTTTAATCCTGTGCTGTGGACACAGATATTATCATAGGATAATGAATGAAGCAAAAACTTTTTGCATGCTATTATCCAAAATACCTTGAAGGGGTTAAAAGTAGTCTCAGGCTACAGCTGTCACATTATCAGTGACCAAAATGAAAGGGTGAGGGTCAAATCCTGCTCACTTTACTCAAGACAGTTGTCCCACTGAAGCCAGTGGGACTAATCATCTGAATAAAGAAAGCTGGATTTCTCTTAAATCTGCTTCGTCCTAAAACAAAGACCTCTTATCCATAAAAATATAAATGCTTTGTGCTTCATTGCCATAATATTGATTTTATTCCAGCATGAGCACAAATATGTTAGTTAGGAAAATATTTTTAAAAAATTCCATTCAGCTATGCTTGCTCTAATGAGTTTATATTTGTCAAACAGTTTTATGTTTAAATGAAAAGTTAATGATAAACCTTTCTGAACTCCAAGGCTATGCCTACACTAGCAATTTAGGTCGACTTTAAGACTTTCATTAATTCAACTTAAGGGCGTCCTTAAGTCAACTTAATAATCACCGCCTGTTAGGTTGACTTAAGGTCTAAGTCGACCTTATTAAGTCGACCTAACACCGGTGTGCACACCCTAGGTCGACTTAATTCCTTTAATCGACCTAGGGCTGGGGGAAGGGAGCTGCGGCTTGGGGATAAGGGAGCCCCTGGGGCTCCCGGGGAAGAGAGCAGCTGGTGGCTCTCTTCCTGGGGCTCTCCTGTCCTGGGAGCCACCATTGGCTGTCTTCCCCGGCACTCCATGGACAGGGGAACCTCTGAGGATCCTCTATCCACGGAGCGCTGGAGAAAACAGCCACCGGTGCTCCACGGACAGGGGAACTTTCAAGGAGGAGCTCCAGCAGCTCCCTTCTTGCCTGGGTCCCTTCTCAGCAGGGTGCCCTTCTCAGAGGGGAGCCAAGGCTCTGTCTACACTTGAAGAGTTGTCGACTTAACAAGGTCGACTTAACTTTCTAAGTGTAGACATAGCCCAGGATACACTATCCATGGCTGGGTATGCCATCCATCTTTACCAAACGGTTTGGGAGGTATTCTAGGTGGACATGAAAATGAGTACATTATTTCACTATTAACAAGTATTGCCAAGTTGAAGAAGGGGAAATATGAGAACACTTAAGACTGTATATTTCCTCAATAGTTATAATTCAAGGAAACTTTAATAATTTAGCATTAAAGCTGTCAACCATTTGGACTGATTGATTGGTGCGGTGATGCCTTGCAGCATGTTTCTTTAGGCCTTGTTTAATTGCAAAAACATTTATCAACTGTTCCATGCTAAAGAAAATCCCAGCATCAAAGCAAAATCTTTGGACTAATGTCTGGCTTTTGTAGTTTTCTCTGGTGGAGATACACGAAAGTCCTAAAACAATTTTTCTACTAAATACTTTGTACCCAGGACAGTGAGGCAAGAAGGGTGATGTAATATCTTTTATTGGGTCACCTTCTTTGGGTGATAGAGACACGCTTTTGAGCAAACATAAAGCTCATTTTCAGGTCTTCTGTGTAAGCCCAAAAGCTTGTTTCTTTGAGCCACAGACAGGGCAGGCCCAACCATATAGGTGAACTAGGTGGTCGCCTAGGACACCAGGCTTTAAGGGGCACCAAATTAGAGGGAAGAGAATTTTTTTACCTATGTTATCTCTCATAATGTGGGGGGGGGGAGGGGGGCAAAATCATGGTTTGCCTAGGGTGCCAAAAACCCTTGGGCCGGCCCTGGCCACAGAAGTTAGTCCCATAAATGATATTATCTCAGCCACATTGTCTCTCTCATCTCCTGGGACCAAGATAGCTACAATAACACGGGAAACTACATAAAGAGATGCAGGCAGATGTTCAGGTAGAAACAAAGGGCTGGTCTTCACTACAGGATTTTGCTGACAAAACAGTAGAAGTGTACACACAGAAATGCTCCTTCCACCGATGTAACTTCCCTGCTATGCTGACATTAAGAAAAACCTCCTCAGTGAGAAGTATAAAGCTTATGTCAGTGCAGTTAAGCGATGCAGTATCAGTGTAGACCCTGCGTATTTTATATTCCCTTATTCTTGTCAATTTCTTAACTCTGTGGAAGCCATGAAATTGACAAGAAAATTAGGCAGTTAAGAGTTCAGCTGACCCCTGCTTCTCTAGAGAACTGGAAAGCGGGACTGTGGGCGAGAAGCCCTGGGAGGCTGAACCATGCTCAGAAAAGCCCCTTTACTGGCAGGGAACAGAGAGGTCATGGAAGTGCTCCTGCTGAGGATGCACGTCATCAACCCAAGGAAGATTATGTGGACATCAGCTACTGCCATAAATAATGCAATGGCTGTAAGTTTACCTAACCTAATTCAACCTGTCTTTGTAGTGTAGACAAAGCCCAAGCAATGCAGATACTTTTGTATGCAAATCTACAGCGCTAACTTGCAAAAGTAATTCCACTGACTGCTCACTCGGATAAAGACTATAGGATCCTGCTGTTTGAAAATTGCAGCACATGCTCTCCAGAGCAAATGTGAGGCAGTTGGTTGTCCGGGAGCCCAGACATCGCCCTGGCCAGTGACCATGCTCTGTTTGCGCCAGGCAGCACTTCTGGTGCATTACATGGATATAAAGCCTGCTGCTTCAGGGAGAAATAGATCTAACTCGATTGGTTCCTGCATAAATGCCTGGGGGCTAGGTTTGAATAATGAGGATTTCAACCTCTTCTCCTTCCTTACACCCTGAAGCAGGGTATCTAGAAATCATTCCTTTATCAACAAATGAAACTGGATTTTTGCACTCCACTTTTCTGTCTGGCAAATCAAAGCAATGTAAAAAGTGCAGGGCAGACATTTCTTAACTATTTACATTACTGTGTGAAAGTGTTCTCCAGACTCTCAAATGTTGTTGGTATATGCAACCCACACACATTGTCTGCAAGTTTATATAGCTGCTATATATACACATAATGCTGAGAGCCATAATAATCTGGGTGACTGGAAAATGGTGTGTTTACTGATTCATACTTGGGAAACTGAAAATGAAATTACATTTTTTCAGTCAAAGTACTGAAGACTATATACTATACAGTGCAAGAATAGGCATATGCTGGTTTCTGTTAATTCTGAATAGCACATTATAATACACTCAAAGGCAGCACCTTCAGATACTGTATTTAAACATTATTTCATTTAAATAGGGTGGTAGCTGTTGAATTCCAGATTTACCAGCATTTGGATTGCAGAATTTTTGTAAAGGAAGTGTAAACTGTTCATGTTAATGACACTCTATTGAAACACTTCGAGCACTAACTCTTCAAATTTTTTGTTGAAGAATATGCCTTTTTTGTCAATGAGCCTTGGGCATTCGCAGCAGGGTTCTCTTTTTGGCTCTCATCACATCCCAGCCTTGAGAAAAAGGGATGTGAAATCCTTTCTTCATCCCACAATTTAAAGAGATTCTAAAATAAAATGGGAATATTTACTTACCTACCTCTCAGGGTAACTAATTTTATATATCACTTTTAAAATCCTCACAGGGAAGAATCAGTTTAAGTGACATGCATCATAAATTGTTATGAAAGGAGTTGCTGCGATCATAAATGTGGTGTGTGGAGGAGGGGGGGTTCCCCCCGTCACCGTAAGAGCTCTAGGCCCAACACATTTCCAGATACAGTCCCTGTCACATTTGCAGTGGAAAGATTTGCAACTTTTAGTTGGATTCCCAACTGGGGGAAATTATTCTCAGATACAGATGGTCTGAATCTTAGCTCTGATAGTTTCTCTCTCCCTAAAGTTAAGACCAAGATTACAGAAGTGACTACTGATTCCAAGTCTCTTACTTTTTGTGTGTCCACTTGAGACTCATTAAAGGGACCTGATTTTCACAGCACAGATGCTTAGGACTTGCAGACAATCACGCTGGGATCTGAACAGTGGAGGGACCCCAAAATCAGTAGTCATTCTAATTTTTAGCCGGGGACTCGCTGGACTTTGTACTAAATGGCTGATCTCTCATGCAGCGGTAGAGGCAGTAGCTGCAGTTACAGCTAGGGCTTTGGACAACCTTCTGAGCCTTCACCATCTCACCCTGTGCAAACTGGAAGCAGCAGAGCAGGTCAGGAACTCTTTCTGTGCAGCGAGAGACTGAGTGAAGCTTAGGGTAGAACAATGGAGTCCGACTGGGGCTCCCCAGACAGATCAACCTCCCCCCATCCAGTAACATCCCCAAACCTACAACCCTCCCACACACAAGACCCCCTTCACCACAAGACACCCCAATTGTCTTACCCTACAAATGCCTCCAAATCTACCACTAGCCACCCCCAAACACACTCCCCTTCCTCAGACACCTCCAAACACATGCCCCTGTGCTGCATGACACCCCAAGCCCCTCCTAGCCTAACACCTCTGAACCCCCCAATTGATCACCCCAAGCATTCCCCCCTTCCTCACACAGGGACCCCAAAAAACCATCTCCAACAGAGACCCTCCCACTAATGACACCCCACACTACCCTCCATCACCTCTCCCCATGACACCCCATTCCCTCCTCACACCCTTTCCCCAAAATGACTCCCTGCAGAACCCCTGTAACTCCACACAGCCACCCCCAAATCCCCTCCCAGCCCCTCCCCCACAGTGCCACCCTCACTCCCCCCCACAGTGCCACCCCCACTCCCCCCCTCAGTGACACCCCACTCCCCTCCCCCACAGTGCCACCCCCACTTCCCCCCACAGTGCCACCCCCACTTCCCCCCACAGCGCCACCCCCACTCCCCCCACAGCCCCTCCCCCACAGTGACACCCCCACTTCCCCCCACAGTGCCACCCCCACTCCCCTCCCCCACAGTG
>ML685770.1:21808636-22072294 GCA_007922175.1 Pelusios castaneus
CCCCTCCCCCACAGTGACACCCCCACTTCCCCCCACAGTGACACCCCACTCCCCTCACAGCCCCTCCCCCAGTGACCCCTCTCCCAGCTGCCCGGGCGGGGCGGGGCGGGGCTGATGGCGGCGGCTCCGGGCGGTGGTGACCACGTGGCCCGGCGAAGATGGCGTCTCCCAGGGCAGCTCGGGCTGGGACCACACTGGGGGCTCTGCTGGCCCGTCTCCCCGCGCCGCCCCCACGCCGCTACCCGGTGAGTGCGGCCGGCTCCGGGCTGGTCAGTGCCCCGCCCCCCTCCCCGTGGGGCAGGTCACTGGGGCCCCCACCCTGGGCCCCCTCTCCCCGTGGGGCGGGTCACTGGGGCCCCCACCCTGGGCCCCCTCTCCCCGTGGGGCGGGTCACTGGGGCCCCCACCCCTGGGCCCCCCCTCCCCGTGGGGCAGGTCACTGGGGCCCCCCCTCCCCGGGGCCCCCCCTCCCCGTGGGGCGGGTCACTGGGGCCCCCACCCCTGGGCCCCCTCTCCCCGTGGGGCAGGTCACTGGGGCCCCCCCCTCCCCTGGGTCCCCCTCCCCTGGGTCCCCCTCTCCCCGTGGGGTGGGTCACTGGGGCCCCCCACCTTTGGACCCCCCTCTCCCCATGGGGCAAGTCACTGGGGTCCCCCACCCCTGGGCCCCCTCTCCCCTGTGGGGGCGGGTCACTGGGCGCCCTCCTCCTCTCCCTCCCGGGGTTGCCCAGTGGGGCCCCCCCTTGCCCAAGGCTGTTTAACAGGCAACCACCAGAAGACAGTGCCTGGGCCACCCCCCAAGTTTGCAGCCCAGTGTTCAGGGCTGGGCTCCAGAAGTCCTCTTCCCCCAGGCTTCCCCCATCCCTCCTCCCCCTGCGCTCCCAGAGGCAGCCCTGTGCTGAAGTCATTTGAGGGGCACACAGGCCTGCTTGTGGTGTTTTTCTCAGGCTGTCTGGTGGCTGGGTTATCTTACCCCATGCAGCCTTACAACAATGGAGCTACCCGCAGGATTGTCAAAGCTGCAAAACCCAGGTGCCTCCAGCGAGCACAGCAGTGTCTTCCTCTTCTGTTTGTGGGTCTTGGCTTACTTATGGCAGCAGGAGTTTCGTTTTGTTGGGAATGCACTGGAATTGTATACGTTTACCTAATCTGTTATTTGCAGAGAGAAAATGACAGGAGATTGTATTCTGATCGTGCATCCTTGTGCCCGTGTATGAACCCTTATGCCTATGGGCAGCAAGTTACAGGATCAAGTCCTGAGGCCCAGTTTACACTTTAAAGTTAGGTTCAATATAACAGGGGTGGTTAGGGATGGGAACATTCACACTCCTGAGTGTTGTAAAGCTGACCTAAGCCTCTTTGTAGACTAGGATAGGTCTACAAAATAATTCTCCTGTCAACCTCTCATGGCACATCTTGGGAAGGAGGGCTATCTATAATAATGGGAAAACCACTTTAGTCAGTAGGGCGTGAGAGCAGCGTAACCATAATGCTAACATAGCTGAGTCGGAAAATGGAGAGCTGTCTGCCTCCTTTTAGAGTGTGCATAATTGACCTATAGCAAGTTTCACTCTGCTTCTATGTGCCAGGCTTAAATGACCTTTCCCAGTGTGAACTGCATAGTTAGCTTGTTCTTGTTACCCATTTGGGATAACTTATGTAAAAAGCTGGTAGACTGAAAACAATTCTTTTTTGGGGAGGGGACTGTTTAATTACAGAAGGCCACCTGAGCAATGTCGTTATCCATATCCTTGGTGCTAATTAATGTGACCAAAATTAACATTTGTGTAATTTTAATCAGGATGTTAATGTTATGGATTAAATCAAATTAAAAGCTACCTTCTTTTTGTTTTGGCAAATTATTTCATCTTCAAATCTTCTCTCTTAAGCCCCCACTTCTAGTATTCTTAATGCAAATTTAAAGTGCATTATGGCTGCTTATTATCTTAATAGCTATTTGAGAGGGTAGAATGTAAAGAAGTTGTATTTTAATTAAATCTGCTATTAACTGTTTTAACAATGGAAGAACTCAGCATAATATGTTATTTAAACAATACAATAGGAAAGGCATTATATTTCTAGAGATGTTATCATGCCTTGGGTGGTGGGATAAAATGGGAAGCCTAATTTTACAGTTGGTGCTCTGTTATAAGAGTGCAACTCCTGTGTAGGCTTCTGTGGGGGTTGTATCTGTGTAATCAAAAAATAATTTCATCTGTGATGTCCCAGTCAAGCTTCTTTATCCGAGAAGGTCCATAATTGCCCCACATGCTCTATTTTTGCAAGTTTTAATAGCTTTATGAAACCATTAATGGATCTTCTGTAGCCTTTAAATTAGGCAAAACTTCCATCTAAGTTCATGGGAATTTGGTGTTCACCAGGACTGCTGGATCAGGCTCAAGATACAGTAATCATGAAGATAACATTAGACACTTATGGTATCATTGGCAGCCAACCATTCACTTTTCCTGTTTATCAGGCCAGTATCTGTGCTGTTATTTGCTTTGGTCCATGGTTCTGCGTACTGTAGAAATATTTTCCCAGCAGCAATGCCCTCTAGAGCTAACAAAGCATGTTTCTAGTTATGTTCTGCTCTGCAGGTGTTACTGCTGTGTTCATTCCTGGTAGCATAGTATTATGCGAGTTATTTCGGATAGAGAGTACGTTGTTGATCCTGAGCATCAGTTACTGGGAGAAAATATAGGACCTCTGTCTGCCAGGACCATCTGTGACCAGAGGCAGATTACATAATTGTTTACTCCTAGTTCAATTTCAAATCTAGAATTACTTGTCCCTAACTACATCCATCTATCTTCCTTTCATATAATGTAGTTACATGGGAAATAATCATAGTATTTGACAATTCAATTGAATTGATTTTCGAGGACACTCTTTCATCCCCATGTAAGTTCGATCAGACTTGTATCTTAGCCCCAAGAGCATGCTTGATGCTGAAGATGTGATCCCGGTACAAAGCGCTTACAGTGTATGATCCTGATTCTGCAGTACGAAATGCACAGATAGATGTCTGCACCTGTCTGAAGTCCTATTGACTTCAGCAAGGCTTAATGGCGGTGCAGAGGTCTGTCCAGGTGGATCAGTGTGCACAATGAGGCCCTAAGACCAAATCCATAAAGGTATTTAAACTGCTAACTTACATTAATTTCAGTGGAATTAGACGCCCAAATGCCTTTCTGCCCAACCCTGTAAACACTTCCAGCAACTGATAGTGCTCAGTTCTGTGAGTAGTCCCGCTCGAGTGAATAGAATTAGTCACAGTAGTAAGCACTAGGTCTGATAGCATTTGCAAGAATGGGGCCAAAACAGGATACAATGTAAAATAGATTCACACTTCCAGCAGACCAAAGGAAGATTATTAGAGCATTGCGGTTTATTTTAGCTAACTGATATGGATTAAAAACAAACAGAGTCCTGTGGCACTTTTAAAGACTAATGGATTTATTGCATGAGCTTTCACAGGAGGCGAAGTGGATTTTCTCCCACGAAAGCTCATGCGATAAATAAATCTTAGTCTTTGAAAGTGCCACAGGACTGTTTGTTTATCTACAACAGACTAACACAGCTCCCCCTTTGGAACTCAATCTGAATTAAGTGTGTTAATATTACTAGTCTTAATGCAAGAAGTGAGTATAATATTCATTAAAATGTTTGTTAGGAGATGAATATTTTGAAGCAAGTATACATCAGATATTTGATCAGGTATTTCAGTATCAATAAAAAGTTATTGATAAAGCCAGTAGTTTGACAGTAAGTGGACTTGTCTTATTTAACTTCTAGTAACATAACTGATGTAAGACTGTATTGTTTTACCCATTATTAGCCAAAAGGATCCCGATTCTGGGTTTGAGTGGGAACTTGCTTTATACTGGCTTTAATCAGGAGTAATGCCACTAAAGTAAGGTGGATAAGAACTGGAGTTTCAATTGTCTGTATGTCTTTATGACTGTGTATTCTGAATTTATTTTGTAGTTCTTAGTATAACGTTTTATGAATTAAATATATGTATTTGGTGCAGTTGCATTCAAAGCGAATGGCTTTTGTGAAGTGGAAAGCTGTGTAGTCTCTGTGCATTAGGTTCAATTTTAACCAGAATGATTTTTTTTGTAGGCAGCTTATTAAACAAGGCTATTGTACTTGTGCTTTAAATTGATTTTTATTTATTTCCTATTGTTGATATCTACCAAGAACTCCAGGCACCCCCCCAAAATTTAAGAACATACTGCTTGAAAATGTAAAACCGTCTTGATACAATATGTGAATTAATCAAATTTGCAATTATTAATTTCAGATGACTTCCCTAAAAATCCAGTTTCTTCACCCTATAAATCATATACCACCAAACTTTGCCTAAACCATCTCTTAATTGCTACCCCCTTCGGTCTGTAGCCCTCAACTTTCCTGAAAGCTTGCAAGAAAAGATGGGCTTTGCACTGTGTCCATAAATTAAATTCGAGCAGACACAGAGGGAAGTACATGTCAGAGCAAACGAGCCCTTGTGGAGAATACGCCACGAGGTGTTCTCTCTCGTTTGTATCATTTGTTAATTAATTTCCTATCAAATATTAGAATGATAAAACGGGCTTCCATGGTTTTTACAGGAATGCTAATATTGAAATATTTGATTGGTCAAGAAAGAGGCTTATCATAAAAATGTGTAATTTTGAATTTTAAGCTCTTTGGGACAGATGTATATGTTCTGCCTTCAGATATGTATGTTCAGTGTCTTGCACAATGTGTACTGATCAGGGTCTCTTTGTGCTACTGTAATAGAAATTAAAATATAGTGATTCTAAAGGCATTTAGTGCATCCCTTCCATGACTGCTGCAAGTTTAGCTTCTAATTCATTAATAGAAATTTTCTATAGGCCCCAGGCCTTCAACCACTTGTGTGTGTGTGTTAACTTTACTGCTGTGAGTAGTTTCATTGATTTTGATGGCACTACATAGGTAGTAAAGTTAAAATGTGTGCTAAAATGTTTGCAGGATTGGGGCTTTTATTTGTACACATTGCATGTCGAAGCAAATGTAGGTTCCTCTTGCTGTCTGAGGTAGTGCTGTCTATTGTCATAGTACCTCTTTGTGAGTATATCTGTCCTGGAGATTAGCCTGCTCCCCTCTCATCTTGGTGATGTATTTATAGAAATGCTTTTTGTCTAGAATTAGAATGGGTGTTGTGTGCTATGCAACAATCATGGATCTTTTTGTTGCCAAAATTGACTGCACTAATTCTTACTGTTTTGAAACAGAAGTCATTTGAATCAATGTGGGTGGTACTGCCTCCAAAATTGTCAGGAACAAACAGACACAAAACTATTTAAAGGAGCAATATGTAGTATTTAGCCTTCTCTTTTGTCACAGTTCCTTTACTGCACAGATTTCCCAATAAAAGGAAACCACAAGACATTCCTTATAATTTAAAACAAACAAACAGTCCTGGGGCACTTTTAAAGACTGACACATTTATTTATCGCATGAGCTTTCGTGGGAGAAAATCCCACTTAGATGCTTTAAAGTGGGATTTTTCTCCCACGAAAGCTCATGTGATAAATAAGTTTGTTAGTCTTGAAAAGTGCCACAGGACTCCTTGTTTGTTTTTTCTTTCTTTTATAATCTTAATATACTATGTAATGGTTCATGCTAACAGAGATTATATCTTGTCAAGTCCATCAGGAAAAATAAGTGGGTCAGTTGCCCACGCTGTGCCTGGACAAGAGAATACAGGCCCACTCTTCCTGGAGCAATATTTATAAAGAGCTTTGAAAGACATTCTAGCGATCACTCTGTAACATAGTTCACTGAGATCCCCTGCCCAGCAAGCCTACAATATTGAATTCTCTTTCCTTGAATGGGTGTTTGGCCCTATATGAGTATAGCGTTTTTTCAGGACAGTCTCAGAAACAGTAAACTAAATTTCAGCAATGAGTATAAACAAGTGATCATTGAGATTGTGTTATTACAAAGTGCTCAAGGCAATTCTTCAGCCTTCTAGTGCATATATATGTCTAGAGCATCATGGATCCTTATTTTCAGGCTTATCCAACATGTAGAGCGTCCTTTCATGGTCTAATGTTGTCAAGCCTTCAGGAAGGACTCCTTTCATGCCTCATTGACAATGTCAAATGCTGATTTGGTGACTTGCATCACCTGTAAAAGCTGGCCAGTTGCCTTGACAAAATTAGTAAATTTTTCAGGGTGACCACTGAAAATCCAGATAGTCTTTCATCATTTCTGCAAATGGAGAGAACTTTCTGCCCAGCATAGGAGTAGTTGAAGGCAGAAATAAAATTAATGCTCCACCATTCCACAAATAATCTATTGAAAATAATTGTAGTTCAAAAGCAGATTTCTCACATTTTTCCTCTTGGGTTTTTAGTTTCATGTACATTCTTTAAATCTTTCTTGGAGGTTCAGGCAGTACTCCAGTTTGATTCTGTCAGTGACAGATTTGCCCTTCAGTTCCAGTCGTATTATATCCGGAGGGCCTTGAACTCTATAGGTAGGCCCATGCATGAGAAACCTGCAGATTTTCATGAATTTCCTTGCAAAACCCCAAACATTTCACCTATTCCCCCTGTGCTTATTCACAAGTACATGACAGTTCCATTGGATATTATGTTAAATCTTCATGTAGGGAAGCCCTATACTCGGAGGGGTTATTCTTGCCTTGGTCAGATAATGTACCCTTGGGAAAACGAACCTTGGGTCCTATTTTTTCAAGTAATTCCAAGCAGGTGGACCCTTGTGCCTTTGAGGCAATAGGGCCTCTGTGTTGATGCAGGTGTCCCAGCCTTATTTAGGAGCAGAAAAACTTTGCCATGTGTCTACTTTCTCTGCCGCTTTTATTGAGCACTTCTCAGACCGTCTTCAGGTACCCAGAGTAGTGTGTGAGAGAGTGAAAGACAAGGCCAAGCGGACAGACCACTGGAGTGGGAACTAAGGGATTCTGAATACTCATGCTGCCTCTGACACTCCAAGGAGAACGACACACGTTCTCCCTGCCTCTGTTTCCAGCCAGTTCACCTAAACAAATGTCACCTCACATGGGCATAGTTTGGATTAATTAGCAGTTTGTAAAGCCTAGTCTCAGAGTAGAAAGTAGATTAATACCAATAGCTGATGTACGACTGTCTTGGGTAGACACAGTCCAGGGAGAATCAGTATTCATTTGTAAGAAGAAATTGGGGTCCCCTTCGAAAGAGTTCTTGTATACGTTTTAGTCACTTCGCTCTGGTCACTTTATTTTTCCCTTCCTCTAGCACTGCAGCATATTTGGCAATATTCTGCCGCACCCTTGCAGAACGTCGGGTCAACAGAAAACTTTGTTTAACCTCCGTTTGGTCCCGTTATCTACCAAATGACCTGCAAGACAGATGTCATGAAGAATGTTTCAGAGTTTGAGCCTGTGTTCTTAATAATCACAGTCCCCTTATATACTCATGTCTCTTCCACCCTGGATCAGGCTGGGGTATCTGTTCCCTATACATTTTCTTTATACCCTCCCCCTTTCCCTTTTAAAAAACACCAGGGTTAACTGTCATTGTGAACTCTCTCCTTTGGGGTTTTTTTTTAGGGATGCCATTTTGTTAAATCCAGCTCATTGTTTAGCACAATTTTGTGGTTATTTAACCAAACTCCTGCTGAGTATCTGACCACGCCTTCACTTGAGTATCTGAGTGCATTGTTCCCTTAGGCAACCCAGGCCATGTACACACTACAGACTTGTCCTGCAATAACTTTTATTGCGGGACAAGGAAAGCACTATAAATATAGCGCTTTCTCATGTACACACCGCTGCTTCTTTCGCAAAGGAGCATTCACCGTGTGAACGCTCCTTTGCGAAAGAAGAGCAGTGCATGGTGGGCACCTGTCCCACCATGCACTGCCCACAGCCAGCCCCCTAGCCCAGCTTCAGGGCTTCCGGTGGCAGCGGCGGCTCCGTGCCAGCCCCCGCTGTCATCCGAAGCCCCGAGGCTGAGCTGGGGGCTGGCCCGAACCGGCGAGGGTTCGAGCCAGCCCCCCAGCTCAGCTCCCGGGCTTCGGACCGGAGCTGGCCCCCCAGCTCAGTCCAGGGGTTGCTCCGGTGGAGCTTCTGCTGCCACCTGATCCCCGATGTCAATTTCACTGCTCAGCTAGAGCAGTGAAATTGACACATTTGACAGCTCCAATGTCCCAGAGTGGCCCGGTTTGGCACTCTGGGACATTTCCGGAGGCTGTCAACAGCGCAAAAAGCGTCCACACAGGCTGTACCACGGAACAACTGTTCCGGGGTAAGCCTTACAACCCTTGTTTAGGTGGTTTACATGTTGCGCGGCAAGAGGACTGTTGCCGCGCAACAAGAAGCTTTAGCGTGTGGACGCTTTGATTGTTATCGCGCGGTAAGGAGCCTGACCGCGCGCTAACTTTGTAGTGTGTTCAAGGCCCCAGTCTCTTTCTTTGTAGCTTCAAGCATGTACTTTGCAGCTTTGAGCAGATACCCTAAGGAACTGCTCCAGCAAATCCATTTCTTTAATATGCTCTGCTGAAGAAGCAAGCTTCTAGCCATCTGCTGAGCCAGTTTATCTTTACTGTCATCTTTTTTATACTAAATTCTTTAATAAAATTTAGGGCTGGAAATCATGAGCATGACTGGTACTGACAATAACTTAGACTGGTAATTATACACTGGTCCATAATTAATAGTTATTCAATTAAAAATCAGATCTATGATTTAGACACTTGGAACTATGGGATGAAATGAAGTGGAGGAAAACTTTAGACTGACTATTGGGAAGTAATTTCCAACGGTGGCGTTTACACTGTTGAATGGAAGTGTTGGTACTCCAGTTGCTCGAGCCATTTAAAAAAAGAGATTGGACAACGCACTGAACATACACTGTAGACAGAAGCCCTTCCTTGGTACAATGATGTACATGATGACCTGAAGTCTTCGGTCTAATTTTTTATTTCTCCTGTTGATGATATCATAGTTCAGAACAGCCTAATATTATTGATTATGTAAGGGAGAAATCAGAAAAGTTAGATGGTAACTGGAGCATCTTTCTACATATAAACATTTATTTGTACGGAAAGATTTGTTTTGCGTTGTTAATCCCACTTGCATGCTGATTGAGAGAACAAAAGACGTGCAGTAAACATAGCTTGTGAATATCACCTTTGTCATAGATGCATTTATCAGTTTGCTGTATTGTTGGCTCTCGTTCCCTGCTCGCTCATAGACTTCTTTAACAGCAACAGTGATCCATCTTCAACAGATTTTGGTTCTTTTTGCTTATGTCTGTTGATGATCTGACATTGTGGAAGTTACTCTCTGCAGAAATCATAATATTATGGTTTGACATGTCCTCAGTGTTGAGTGGATGCAAGTTTGACTTTTTCTTTAAGTAACTCTTTTAGCAGGACTCATAAAAATCGGCTCCCAGCTAGGCGCCAGCAGTTCTATTTTTGGTCTCCAGAGGGCACTCCTCCGCTCAATTTCCTCCGCAGAGTTAGGAGCCAGACTGCAAACCCTGGTCGCCATGGTGACCCGGCGCCCGGGTTTTGTCCAGCCCTGCTTTCAATATATCCAAAGTTACGTTTTTAACATCTTGGAGTCCCTGTATCATATGCTTTTCTGAAAAAATTCTTATAGAAATATAAAACCTCTTATTTTGTAAGTCAGCATTCAAAATTATGCCCAATCTGTGAATATGCAGTGTCAATAGTTGCTCTGAAAGTCATATATTCATTTTTGTATATTGCATGAAACAGTGTCTGTCTGTTTTACTTTGAGTAGCACTGGTTTATTGATTGGACCTGGAAAACACAATCCTTTAAACATTTGCCTCTACCCTCTGTATCCTGCATAATTAATGGTTCAGGTTTTAGTTTTCTGCTTTTCAGAATAAAAAGCTATGGATTCTTGCTGTTTACCAGTAAAGGACCAAAGGTTATGGACCAGTTCTTATCAGCTAAATGAGGTGGTACAAGTATTGCATTGTAAATGTTGCAACTTCCCTGTGTGCTTTCTTGCTCTGCAGAATGAATGTGACTTTTTAGTGCCCGTACAACTGAAGTTAATAAAGCTGAGGTTCATCTTGCAGCTGGTGTAGTAGATGGAATGCTGACCTTCAGGATTCAGTGGACCTTTAATGATGTTCTTTGTCCAAAACTGAATTGGGTTTTGTGAGTAAATTGTATATGGAAGAATTTTGTTTGTCTGAAAAGAGATAAATACTTTGAGAGTATCAGTAACAGCAATATTAAAAAACATCCTTTGATATGCTATGTATTCATAACGCTTTAGGAACAATAGCTCGTGAATAACTTGAGAGAGATGAAAAATGGGAAGGTATTACAAGAACAGGTGAATTCAGGAATATAGGAAATGAGCATTAGTCTCAATTAACAATTTGTGTCATTGAACGAGAGAACTGTTCTTTACCGTATTATCTACGGTACCTAACTCTTGTCTACTTGATTTTTTTTATGAGATTTCAGAGACTTGATAAAATCTGGCAGAGAAGAAAGGGTAAGGGAGGTTTGTGAGCATATTAGTTAGCTCTCCCTGGTTGTCCAAGATTTTTGGCTTAAAAATGAAGCAGAACATTAAAAACTGGGCACACATAAAGAACAATTTAATTTGACATCTGTTAATACAGTGGCAGTCAGGAAGACAAAAAATAAAAAGCTCCTGATACACAATATTAGCATGAAAGAATCTGGGAAATCCTGGAAATGGAAAAATATACAAGTACAAAGCAGAGGGGAAAGTGCCATGAGAGTGATTTTGGAACTTTGACTGAAATATTCAGTTCACATTAACAAATTACTTGGTATAATTGTTATATACCTGTAATAGCTCTGAGCATAGCTACGCAGAAAAAGACATTTGCAGTGCACAACAAGAAATGGTATCGATCTCACAAAACCCACGAACAATGATGCATAGGACCTTGTCTAATCATTTAAATGTACAGGGAGACATCCTTTTTATAGACCACTCCTTTGACAACGGGCAAACTTAGACAGAGGTTAAGTGACTTGCTTGGTACCACAGATAGAGCCATAGTCAGGTGGAGTGTTCAGGAATTCCTGATTCCTACTACAGAACATGAGATGTTTACTCCCATTTTTCAAACGTCCAATAGGAAACTGGTTTGAAGACTTTTGGCCAGTTACTGAATGGCTCACCTACAAAGAGACGAATGTTCCCACTCCTTTTTTTCATTCTCTGCTGTCTCTTATGAGAAATCTGTGTGGCTGGCATTGGCTTTGCAGGTGACCTGTCACTTAGTGTCTGATTAGTGTTTAGAAGCTGACAGATAGTGTTTTTAAAAGCTTTTGGAAGAACACACGTCTGATGAAGAATTGCTCTTCCATAATCCCTCACTCACTGATTAGTTTTCACTGTACAATAAAATTTCTTAGCTCTAAATGTCTCAAATGGCTGAGCATATGCAATGAATGTGCCAGTATTTCCAGGAAACAAGAAATCAAAGGTCACTTTGTTTTAAAGATGGCTTAAAATAGACTTTTATGTTTCTGAGGTGTTTGATCAGGGATGTCGGAAATGTAGAAATCTACTTGCAGGGCAGAGTCTCTGATGGTGAACAGATTTCACTTCTTATAGTATTCCAGACTCTTGCTTTGGGATTTGATGATGGCAGCAGTCTAATTTCTCTCATGAGATTTTCCAGTACCCAGCATGAATAATGAAGAAATACTAGTGAAAAGGGGCTGGCGGTGCAGAGGGGAAATGTGTTTAACATTTGGTTCTCTTTCTGCCACAACAGTATCTGTGTGGCACTTATTATCTTAGATAAGTACCGATTTCTTCCTAGCTTCCTGACACACAAGATGGGATGGCTGTATTCCTTTCATGGGTGTTGATGGTGACTTAACCTCATTTCACTCTAGTCTGATACTTCACAAAATGAAGCTATGTAAATCCACTGTGGATTAGTAAAGTAAACAGTCTTGCATGTCATCGTACGCATTGGATAGTTCTGTTCATGCATTATATTTTCTCTCTATTTCTCATACCTCTTTCTATTATAGACATGTGCATCTCTATTGTTTAAAAATGTTCTGCTGTCTGCTCAAAATCATAATTCACAGTGGTGAAATAATTAGATACCACAGAGATTATTATTATGTGACTTCAAGTTATACAAAACAGGAGCAGGAAAATTTTAAAATATTGATCCCATTTCATGCTAGTTTCCTTAGTAAACGCAAGAGAATACAGGCAAATATAGGCCAGATTGTTTCTAAATTAAATGTTGATCTAAGTTTTCCAAAAAATGTCAATAACTCTTTCACAGACTTTAACAAATATATTCTCTATGTGCAGAAGTATTGAAAAGCTTTATTGGTAACTAGAGTTAGGAATTCGGAAGCATTCTGACCAATTCATTGGTCTTAGTTTGGGTTTCTTAATTAGGATGAAGTAAGATTACTGAAAATTCATAGGAAAGTATAATCTGAATATTGTAAATGTTTTATCACTTTGCAGGTAGCAAAATAACTATAGATTTTTTTTCTGCTGGCTGTATTCATTATGCAAAACATTTCTTCAGTGTTATATTTTGCATCAAAGTATAATTTTATGTTGTAGAAAAATTATGAAGTTAAACATTTCATAAGATGAGAGCAAAAATATTAAGTATTGCCTCAAGATATTTAAAATAAAAGGAACATTTCTAATTTATGTGGAGACGATATTTCATTTCACTTTTTGGGTTACTAATGCATATCACCAACAATCTTATTTCTGTGCAAAGGCAGGGAACATATTACAATATTTTCTGCAACTGATTATACAGTTGTATATTGCAGTCTGAGTCTATTTTCAACAGATACAGGTACTTCAAAGCCCTTAATTTTAGGAAAGCTGTCTTTCTTAAAGCTTTGAAGTTTTGAATAAGTAAAATGGCCATAATTTGAGTAAAATTAATTACTAATGCAAAACAGTGCTCTTGATAGCTCGTCCATTCACAAAAGCAGAATTGAATTTGTGACTTTCTATTCCGCGTACATTTTATCCAAAAAATAGGTTTATTGAAAAGCAATGAAATGCGAAGGTGCCGTCAGCCACAGGCAAGCATGCAATACACATCCTTAATACTGATTGATTATGTTAAAGTTTTGCATCTCCTGAAGTGTGTTTAAAGACTGTAATAAAAATAATTTATTTTGCAAATGTTTTCTGATTTAATCCTATCGTGCAACACTAAGCAAGGGCCAGTCTACACTAGAATCACTACATACTCCACAGTTTGCCATCCTGAGGATTTTTTTTCTTCCAGTTTTTCTGTTTGTCTAAAGAAAGAGTTTGATGTTTCCCTCCATCTAAAATGTACTTGGCATGGAAAACAGGGAGTTGTGGAGGATCCATTTATGGCTCCCTGATATGCTCTCTGATACACAGGCCGAGTCCCAGCAACTACCGTACTCAGATTTGCTTGTTGAGTATTGGCAGAATGCAGCCTGCCTCTAATCACCCTGACATGTCCCGTACACCAGCATGGGGGTGGGCAGTTCATGCAGCTACTGGTTCTGCCAACTTTATTTTAGCTGAAAGCTCACCCCCACTCCTAAGGGAGGAGTTATCAACCAGCTGGTGACAAACTGGATCAGAAATGGGAATCTGACTGTTTCTCTCACCCTTAACCCGGAGGTGTGTGGGTCAAGCCTGAGTCAGTGAAATAACATTCGTTTTTTATTGACCGTAATAAAAGATTGAGTTCTAGGAGAATAACTTAAAATACCTCTGTATATATGTGGGTGTGGGTATGTATGTGCTTACTGACAGTTTCTGTATGAGTATTACGAGAGCTTGAAAGTAGATGAGTTAACAACATGCATTAGAAGTACTTTTTTTTGCCCTAACAGGCAAAAACCGAAGGCTAAATTTTAAAATGCGATTTAAAGAAAAAGAACAGCATTGTTTTTGGTGTGATGTAACCCGAATGAATTCTGTAATCTAGAAACATAACACCAAACTGCATTATTGCCAAGAATGCAAAGGACAGACTTGCAATCAGACTGATTATAAGAGACCATGCAGGAGCACAAGGCAAAATTTGTTCTGGGGACTATGTAGCGGGATAGAGAGGGACAATGAAAAATAGTCCCAAAACCTTGAAGTTAAAATGTTTCTTGCAGTAGGTAACTAGCAAAGACCAGTGAACAGTGATGTTAAATGTAGTTCCAAAGGGGGAGTCGTGTTAGTCTAGTTCAGCAAAAGACTTCTAAAGACTAACGAATTAGCAGCTCACAGCCTCCTCTTACTGTCAGGAGCATTGGAATATTCAAGTTCTAACGATGTTTCGGAAACATTTTGGAAAAGCGGGGAGTTGTAGTGTGTGTGTGTGTGTGTGTTGTGTTGTGTTGCTACGGCTTAAGATTTGAGAAATGCTCTCTGGTGGCTAGTAGGAAGTTACCTTGGGCAAGATCCATCCCCTTCAAAATGTGAATAGAATGTAGACCGGTTCTGTCTCCTAGAGCCGTGGTGCTCAAAGGGGGGGGGGGGGCATGAGAGGGATCATGGGGGGCGCAGAGAGTCGGTCGATCTCGAGGCTTCCCAGAGATGGAAGCAGCTGCTGCCTACTTCTTGCAGCAGCAACAAGCCCTTGGTGGTGCTGGGCATGTCCCCCCCCCACAGTTGCTGCTGCCGGTGTTCACTGCTCCCCACTCTGTGAGCCCCGTTTTTTCCTGAAAGGGGAGGGAGTTTGGGGGGTGAGAAGGGGTGTGATTGTTAGGGCAGTGAGTCCCATGCTGTAGGCTCTAGTTTTTTTGTTTGTGTTTTTCTCTGAACGGCCTCACCTTTCAGAAGAGGGAAAGGGGGTGCAGAGGCGGCTTTTGGGGTAGGCGAAGCAGGCGGACGCTTAGGGCCCCAAGCAGGAAGGGGCCCAGTCGCCTGCCCCAAAAGCCGCATCTGCCTTGGTCAGCAGGAGGAGGAGCTGAGCTCAGGGGGCCAGGGCCATGGGGTGGGGAGCTGGGGCAGGAGGGAGGGCAAGGTGGTGATGTGGGAGTGGGGGTGAGAGGAGTGGGGCCACAGAGGGGGCTCCCACGGGCCTATGGGGGCCCCCACAATGGGCCTTCACCTAGGGCCCCCAATAGCCAAAGGCCGCCTCTGAGGGGGTGTAATTGAGAGGAAGTGGGGGGGCGAGATTTAGACAAAAGTCCATGGAGGGGGAACTTCATTTAAAAAATTTGAAAACCGCTATCCTAGAGCTTCCTCTGCTGCTCTGGTTGCCTATATCTATACCAAGATGCAGCAGGTGCTGCTGCTTTCAATCCACTTTTCGTCTGCTGCTTGGGAAAGCTTTGAGAAATGTTAAAATATGGGCTTTAGGCAACAAGAGAACCCCTTAGTCCCCCCTGAAACTAGGCATAAGTGGAGACATTCCCCTTCCTGCAGCGAGCAAGAGGCCCTTGGATGGGGGGGAACAGAGAGATTGCTGCTGCTTTTTTCCCCTCATCTACAAGGATCATGTGTGAAGCTTTTGGGGAGCTTCATGTTTCTCAGACATTCAGTAATTCACAGAAGATGTGTGCTTTCCAGTAGGGTTCCTTAGTACTGCCCCTATTTCAGTAGGGGATATAAGTTTGCCATCCCAATCCCACCTGGGCATTGCTCATGGGAAGCTGGGGCCCCTAACTTTTGTATCCGTTTTCGGCTACTAGGGTTAGTGCTCTGCCTACCAGTTGCCAAGTAAATCTAGGGTAACCAGGTGTCCTGATATAAGGGATTGTGTCTTATATAGGCAGCTGTTATAGTCCACCCCAGTCCCCCGCCCCTCAATTCCTCCCTGGTCCTGATTTTTGGACAGGGAAGTAAGTATCAAGTGCGCTTATGGGGCTGAAGGAAAATTGGGAGGAGAACAGGAGAAATGTCAACAGGATGCTTATAATGTGATGCAGAATGCCTTTAAAGTTTTGTAACTCCTACTAAGCTTAATTTGTGTTTAAATTATGTGATCCTAATGGGAGGATAGATTTCCCTTTAAGTCAAAATGTTTCAGAGAGTTAGAGCTGAAGACAGACTAAATGGAAATGAAGATAGACTAGATGGAAACAGACAGAATAAACACTTGGGAGTGCTTTAAAATCTAGTTGTAGAGAAAGTAATGGCTGTGCTTAATGCTTAAGGATGCATTTTATGTTGGTTTTTTCCTTTAGTAGGTTTGTGCATTTTTAAATGTCATGCAAAAAGTATGACTGAGAACTAAAAGAAAGTTAAAGCTTCCTGAGCTTGAATAAGTAGACAATCCAATATTTCCCATGAATTAGTTAAGAGAATGTAATTTTTATAAGTTTTCCTTTAGTAATCAGGTTTTTGCTAATAGGTGGGTTTCTAGCCATCTGTGCATTGTAGGTCTCCACGCTTTGTGTTTTGTTCCAAGTTAGTTTGTTGTAGTAAATCTTCATATTGTCCCTCAACTCATTCTTTCTTCCTTACTTGCAGAGACCACCTGTAGCACTGGCGTGTAGATGAGTCTCCATGTTCGTTCAAAGGGGTGGCCGTGTTAGCCTAAGTTCAGCAAAACAAACAAGGAGTCCTGGGGCATTTTCTATTTTTATTTTGTTAGTCTTGAGAAGTGCCCCAGTACTCCTTGCATGTTCATTCAGTTCTTCTACTCTGAGCCTACACAGTGTTTTTTGAGCTTTATCTTTTGGTGTCTTTTCAGGTTTTTGGTGCCTTTCTAATTATAATTATTGTTTTAAACTGTCAGCTATAGCTTTTGTGAGTCATATGTCACATGAACTTGCAATATTGGGCTTTCTCCCGTACAGCTCTTGTTTCCACTAGCAAAGAGGCATTGGGTCCGAGTCACCCCCTCCATCACAGAGCCACCTCGATTATGTTTTTATTTTGCTATCAACAACCAACTCTAATATTTATTTATCACTTTTCCAGCTTCATTCTGTCCGTTCAGGCTAGCAGTAATTGCTGTTGCTTATTGTTGGTCTCCTTATGCACCATTTTATTTTTCGCTGCTGAATCCTATCTCTTTACGCCTGCTTTTCTTGTGACTAGCTGGGTGAAAATGTTCACGTATGAAGTTGTGAATTTTAGGTGTGGCCTTGTTGCTGTTTGTGGATTGCTAGTTTTTTGTCTTTCCAAACAGTAGTAGTTAGCACGGCTAATCTGGCCATATTTTTGCCAGTAGTTCTATAGATGTTTGTTAGGTGTTAGTTTAAATACTTGTTGGTTTTATAGCATTGCAGAAATCAAAACCAGTATTTGCTTTTATATTATACTGAAATTAGAAGGAAAGAATATTTCCCACTTAAAGAAAATGTCTTGGAATACATGATAAAAAATTTAATTGAGAGAATAATACAGATATTGCTTCTAGTCATTTTCCCCTGCACATGAAAAACCAATTACCACATCCTTCTGACTTTAGGATCTGTTTAAGTCAGTCAGATTCTGAAGAGATTAAAACAGAGAAACCATGCACACAGCCCAAGAGGAGCTGAGCTGAAAGTTTAATACCTGCTTTTGTTTCTAGGGCTGTATAACATTGCAGTACATTTATTGCTTGCCAATCTTGCACTGGACTGTTTATTTTTTAATTAACATTCCTTTAGGTAAGCTAGGCTTTAATACTGTAGTAGCATGCACCAAAATTGAAAATACTCAGACACAATAGATGGGACTGAGTGAGAAATAAGACTGGCCATATTCTTTAGTGTGTGGCTGCAACTCTTTTTGGCTCCCATTGACTTCAGTGTGTAGTCCAGTCTGTAGATCTTGATTTTCAGAATCTAGCCTCCAGCTGTGGATATAAATACTTATGAGCACTGAGGCTTGCATGCCAAAGTGATATATTCTAACATCTGTGTTCGTGGGGAATAGAATTTTTACACTGAAACCATCCTGTGTATGCAAGTGTTAGTCTCTTTCTACATCATATGCAGGTTTTTATGCAGATATATATATGCATGTGCAAAACTGTACAGGCACAGTTGGAGCCTGGGCTGAAATTCCACTGGATCAGTGTTTCTCAAACTGTGTTCCACGCAATGCGAATAGGTGTTCCATAAAAAAAGTCAATGCTAGCGATTATTTTTCCTTCTAACTCTTTTAAATCAACTTTTGAGCAATACGTGCGGCGATTTCTCAGTACGACACCCTCCCCGCCCCCAGCAAGCATGTGTTCTGTCAGTATATTCCAAGCCCAAAAGTGTTCCGTGGCTCAATTAGTTTGTGAAACGCTGCACTGGATATCAGATCCCTAATTAACTGGTTATGTTTTAACTTTATTTAACGGTTTAAAACCAGTATAATGATATTTTATAACATATATAATCAACACAGCTGCCTTTCCATTGCTCATATGTAGGCAGTGTTCAATTAGTGATGTAAGAACCTTTCTTTAACCATCATTTTTTTAAAAATTGCATGTTTCGATTAATAATCTGTGGCTTCCTACTTCTTCTGAGGCAACTAAAGTCGACTGGCAACTATTAGCTATTTAAACCTTTGAATTAAATCATGACATGGGTTTGCAGGGCTTTTTGGATTGTGCTGGATTGATCTCTTGTCTGAGTATCCCTTTTTAAAGTAGATTGGGGAAAAGAGCATCTTCTTTTAACCAATGGGGGAAATGAAAAAGAATACAAAATATCTTTCCTTTTCTTACTCTTTTCAGCTAAAATAATTTCATTTTGTGGAACTGAAATGTCACTCTTTCAGGTAAGCTCTTCCCTTGATTTCTGTTAGATTCTCACTTTCTTGGTATTTCATGCTGGAATGTGCTGTTTCTTGACTTTCTATCTCTAGTCTGCTGAGGCTTTGGTTAAATAACCTCAAAACAGCTTGGTTTGTAATGACAAGAGGAAATTGGCTTTCCGTCGAGTCTCAAGTTCTATGACAGACTGTAGGGGAAAATCTGTGAAATATAATAAAGACTAAGCTCTAGTTTGAGTGCATGAAATAATACTAAAATTAGTGACATCAACCACCTGATGTATGTGAAAATCTCCTTGAATTTCATTACAGTGTAGCCCTTCTGAAGTCTTGCTACTCTAGGGGATGAACTCCCCAGGGATTTTTTGGAGGATTGCTCTAGTGTGGAGGGACTGTTGTCCAGTTGTTAGGACACTTGAAACACCTGAATTCATCTCTTCTCCACTACATCTGTGTGTCTTGGGGCATGTCACTTAGCCTCTTTGGCTATGTCTACACTGGCAAGTTAGTTCGAATTAAGGAAGCTTAATTCGAACTAACTTAAGCCTTGGCCACACTAGGCTTTCATTAATTCGAATTAAGGATTTCCTTAATTCGAACTAATAAATTTGATTGCTTAGTTCGAACTAACCCTTAATTCGAAATAGTTTTGAATTAAGTCAATGTGGCCATATTAGTTCGAACTAATCGGCAGATTGACCTTCATGCAACTGACTAGTTCGAACTAAGCAAGTGCCCTGCATGGCCATGGCTAGTTCAAACTAGCATTCTAGTGGGGCCATGCTAGTTTGAATTAAGTTAATTCGAACTAACTAAAATTAGTTTGAATTACTTAGTTTGAGTTAACTAATTCGAACTAACTTTTGTAAGTGTCTTAGTTCCCCATATGTAAAATGTATAGCATTTCCCTACCTTGCAGAAATGTTGTAAGGATAAATATATTAATGAACCTGAAGACCTCACACACTGAAGTATTGGCAGCCATATAACTACCTAAATAAGATGTATGGATCATGAAGGTCCATCAATTCCTCACAAGCAATTTTCAAGACTGCAAAAATGGTCAGCTTTGACGTGAATCTGAGCTGAATCTGCATTTAGACACATTGATTGAGGTGTCCAGCTGCTCCCGTTGAGGTTAGTGGGCATTTGAAAGCACTCAGCATTTCTGAAAATCCAGCCACTTTGGTTTGGGTTAAACCTGGGCTCCCAGCTTTGAAAGCCTTTGTTCTGCTCACAAATGGTGGTTGAGTATAATATTTTAAAACCAGTTTTTATGTATTCAAAACTGGAAATGCTAACTATGACATACTTTAAACTTAAGCCTCAGTTTTTCTGCATTTTCTCTGTGGGGAGATTAACCTGATTCTAAAAGGTGCGTATCTATTAGGGATGCTAAACATTTTCCAAATGAAAGGGCTGTCTAGCTTTCAGAAAACTGTCTGTTTAGTGGCAGATTTCGCAATCTTAGTGCTTTGTAACTATCTCAACCTTAAGTTACACATACATAAACCTTAACTATTGTAACGACAGATCTCACTCATTATGAAGAGTGTGGATACAGTTCAGCAGTATAAAACAGTAAATTGTTCTCAACAGTTTATTGATCAAAATGTTCAAGCCCTTGAAGAACTGGCAACACTGATTTTTTTTTTTACATATTCCCCCCCTTTCATGTGGCAGACTACATTTGCCGTGCAAGAATTTTCATGGCGTACTTCAAAATGTAAAGTGGAACCAAAAGGGTTAGAATTATGAATTGGAGTCTGCTGTATGTATCTGTCACCATTTCATTTCAAAAGGAGTCCTTTTAAAAAAAATATAACTTGGGGACTTTTAATATTTAAAGTTTCTTTGCTTCAACCTGTAGAAGACTCTGAATGAAAAGATAACTTTGTGTAGCATAAGATTATTCACAAAGTTATAGTTTCACTATCAACTTTTAAAGAAAATCAGTTATTCTTGTTATATTTTCACACTTGTTTAGCTTGGAAAATGGCAGCTTCCTTTCCCACACCACAGGGAGATTTAGAGGGTTGTCTTATAGACTAAGAGCAAGACTAAGATGCTCTATACTACTTTTTAAATGAAAATATAGGTCTAGATTGAGACTTTATTCCTAGGGCTGAGTACGAGGTGCAGCTCCAAAAAGGATCTGTGAATCAGAGAAATGAGTCCAACTCATGATCCCCCTTTAACTCCTGTATTCAGCAAAAAGGTGGAGTTTACTGCATTGGCATATTGCCACATGCAGCATATTCCTTATCTGAGGCCAAGCAAGTCACATGGGGGGTGGAAAGGAGATGGTCCATGACTCTATACCTGTTCCCTGTCCTCCTGAGTCACTTTTCCACCTACACGCTCATTGAATGCTCCAAGGAGCCTCCACATTTTCTCTGCTTCAGGGCTCTTGCTTTGGATAAGCCCAGAATGGCTACACAGAAATACGTGGGGGAAGACACTGCTGCCTCCCTTCCTCCCCATGCAATAGTGAGTTGTGTCGTGGTAAGGGCCATACTAAGGAATGTAATGTGGTGTAAACTGGTAAACACTCAAGTTACAGATACTTAAAGCAATGATAAAGAGCCGCATTTGGACTCTCTTTGGGAAGGGTGAGCCATCTCAAAAATCAATGTGGTGAACATGGGTTGCTTTAACACATTACTTTCAGAAATACAGTGATAAGATTTGCTGTCGAATCATACAAGTTAGTTCTCCTAGGCAAGAGAGACAGTGCAGGCCAGAATTTCATCCATTGATTTCTGCATCGAGCCAGATCATTTGTGACTAAACTAGAGGATATCTTTCAGAAAGACATCCCATGCTGCTTTAATGGTTTCAGATGAGTGGTACCCTGCCTCATTCCTTGGTTCCATCGGCTAATTATCCCCTGTTAAAAATGTGCAACTTTATTTCTAGTGTGAAATATTCGCATGTTGGCGCCTACGATGGCAGGAAGTAAACACAAAATAAAAACATACATATACATACATGTGCATTTCTTTAATTGAATGTATGATGGCTTAGCTAATTGTAGATCAACATTTTTTCTTGAATTTTGACTGATACAGCATCTTTTGTTTTTCAAAGTTTTCATTCAGTATCAGTCCAACTTTTGTTAGTTTTCTGACAGAGGAATGTAGGTGTTTGAAAAAAGTCAGAGATTGTTTTAAAATGAATTCTTCAGCCACATGCTTGTGTAAGTGTACAAAATAAGGGCTACGTGTTTTAATGTTGACTCATTTGAAAGCTGTTTCAGTTATCTTCCCTGATACTGTTTTTGACATTACCTACTACAGTATTGTAATTACATTTATTGAACAGCTCAGTGTAATAGAAAGCTTTTCTTCTTTTATTGATGAATACATATAGTTCACATTTTCATTATCTTTATGTATTTGTTTCCTTCCACATACACTTGGAACTGCAAAGATTTCTTTGTATTACAAGTCATAGCACATAACCAAATCAAATAAGTTATGAAACAGTAGTGAGTCTGATAGATACACACACGGTATTGGTTAGATATCTTTGCTTTAGATAACAAATGCTATAGGCAGTTGCTGTTGTCTATTAAGACATACCTCCTAAAGATTCCTTCCCCCCTATTTTTCTCCCCAGATGACTTGCTTCTAATATAACCCATTGCAAGATTTCTTATTTATAAACCTTAACACCATAAATATATGATAGATGATTTGATTTGGTAGAGCTGTTCCACACAGACTCGATACCTGTATTTGGTTCAGTGAAGGAGCATGGGGGAAAAAGATTTGTTTGCATTTCATTTGACCAGCCTTAAAGTCAGATACTTCTAACATGGCCATCTTCACTTCATGATGTTAATAGTGGCTTTCTATCTTGAATAAAGAAGGGATGCTGCAAGTCATGAAATTGAATGTTGAGTTTCATTTGTATCAAACTAACTTTGTTTAAACATTAACTCAAAACATATGCATGTATGAGAGACCCATAAAATCATCTTCACAAATGCAATTTTTCTTTTACTGATTGAGAAAGTACAGACTATGGATTTGTCCTGAAAACTTTTGCTAGGGGAAAATAAGTCCTACGAGTCACTTGCCTTTCTTCTGGAGTTGTCAAAAATCTTAACATCTCAGGCAAAGCAAAATCTTGCCAGTTTGTTTTCAAAGAAATGTACACACGTTAATTGATTAGTCAATTCAATTTGCCTTCTGTAATTCTGAACTGGCCAAAATACTGATTTGTGTCGTGTGCTGTTTGTTAACATGTATAGTGTATGGATATTGTGTGTAGCTGAAAAGTAGCATGGAAGAATATTCCTTCATTGTCTATTAAACTTAGAATTGGGTTGGGGACCCTGGCTGTCCAATGTTCTGATTGACCTTTCTCATGGTATTAGAGCTGCTAGCAAAGCATGATTGAGAGCTCATATTTGAAAAACTCAAACTACACCACACAACTTACACATCTGCTAAATTAAGTAGGTGGGGAGAAGAAGGTCAACGGATGTGTGAGAGAGCTTGTGGGTGAGCGAGTGGGTTGAACAGGCACCAGGGATAGGAGAAGGTGAGTGTGAATTGGTAAAGATGACTATTTTAATTTGCTCCTTTGCTTTCCCTCCTACCCTCTGCAGCTACCTTTTCACTGGCAGATGGTGGGCCTCCATCCACTTTGAAACCACTTTGTAGTGTAAAGCTGAATTGAGAACTCTTCAGTCTTCTAAGACTGGCGGATTAGTGGCAGAGTAAGTTACTGCAGTAAGAGAACTTTTAAATGAGAGAGCTTCAGAACAGATAATTTGGAATTTTAGAGAACTGTTTTTTTTTCCCCTTTCCTGTTTTCCCAGTATTAGATGTGTGTGAGGCATAAAAAAACAGAATAGACAAGCTTGGCAGTCTTTTGCTGGATCTTTATTTTGAAATGCCTATTTGTCACTAAAGTACTGTACAAATGAGAAAATGCATGCCGGGAAAGAGCTCAAGTACATCTTTTAATTAAGAATTCCATGTTGTAAGTAGTCATTATTTGAAATTAATAATATTAATGAATGCATGTTCTTTTAATTACTTCTGAATCAGCTCTTGGCGAGTGCAGTTTTGTTGATGGATTCCTTTTGTGAGTCTAAGTATGCATCCATGGCGTACAACAATTGTCAGGGTTGCATAGTTAAATGTTCAAAAGTCAACTGACATGTAACCCGATTATAAGATTAGTATATTTATGGATGCCACACTACTTGATGTATCTTCTTTAGTTTGTGTTTGTTTTCAGATCTTCATTTATTGTTATACAGACACAATTATTTCAGCTCCATTGGGACCCAAACTATAGCAGATATATAGTAAGAGACAGCTCCTGCCTTAAAGAGTTAGTCTTATTTTATAAAATTATGTTTTAGTAACCTTGTACATATAGATTAACACTTAATGTTTTGGTAAATGTTTTAAACAGAACACTAGTATATTACAGGATAAAGTCGAGAAGCACTGCCTCTTTAATAGATTAACCAAAAAAGTGCCTGATTGTCAGAAGGGCCTATGCAAACTAGGAATTTGTGTGCAAATAGATAATGGGAGGTATAACATGCCATTTATATCTTCCAGTATCCATGCTTAGCTGATGTAATTGTGTGTGCAGTTAGCCAGGAAATTGCATTTAAAAAATTTGAAATTCTTATTCCTAAAACAATAAAATCCAGAGTGGAGATGAAGGTCTGAATCTTGGACTGTTTATCTGAATCTATCCTATTAAGATTTCCCAATCACTGTTTCTACAATGCTTTAAAGTTTGTCTGAAAAACCCCACACCAACTCATTAATGTTTAGAGAGAATTTTTAAGATCTGTGGCTTTTAAAGCAGCATGGTTCGTGGCTGAAGTCTTACATGCTCCTCTCTCTTTCTTGCTATGGTGGTCACATATGATGGCACTTTTCAGTAAGATATGGCTTACCAGCAGCCACCAGGTGATTGAGTTAAAGGTTGTACAGTTATGTATTGGCTGAGTTTACCTGCCACAGGCAAGAAGGGATCTAGGCGCTAAGCTCAGGACAATCTGTTGCTTTACCAATCCAAAACTTGTTCAAAATTCACAGTTCAAAAGCTGCCATTTCTGAATCTCAAAGTGTATTGAATAGGTTGCATGGAGTCAGCTTTTTGTTTCACACAAACATTAATTCTTTGGGGTAAGATAAGGCCATGTAGAAATTCACATTGTAAGTAAGTGAAAAAACATACAAAGTGACTGATAGCTCACTGGCTTGGGTAACAAAATAATAGACTGTATTTCTGAGTCAGAACTTCAACTCCTATCCAGGTTTCTGATAGCTGGCTATTGTAATAGCTGTCTGTCTACCATAGGTGAGATGAGTTGGGATACTCTTTAGTCTGCTTTATAACAAGCAGCATCTGAGCCAGCACATTTGGAGACATGGTCAGTAGTTTCAGCAGAGAGGTCAAAGATTGAATGAACATGAAACTGATCTAGCATCTCAAGAGTAGGGATGGGTCAGGATACTGGTGGGACAATGTGGACAACTACCTTAGTATCTTTTTTCCAAATAGTCGATTAACCTACAATTTGAAAACTTTTTTTGTTTTGAATACATTAAGGCATTTTTTCTTGTTCTTATATTTTGTGCATTTTGGGGGTTTGGTTTGCTATTTCAAGCAGACATTTGGAAGAAATCTTGTGGGTCATCTCAAACACTGGAAACCTTATGGTAATTAATGCTGCATCCAGACAAGGACAAAAATACCTTTAGCTGTTATTTCTGAATGTCTTTTTATATATGAAACTGTTCCGTTATGTAAAATGTGCTTGTTTCACTCATTGTTCTTATTCGTATTCTAATTTTCTTTTTTTTTCTCTTCCCTTATGGCATCTTAAGCAACAGGAAACTGTGTAGGGAACAAACTTAATACGACATCCCTGAGATAACATGCTACCATGACAGAGAGATGACTTTTAGCCCAGAGCATTTTATACAAAGAAAGCAGTAGGAAATGGGGATTATGGTAGCAATGTAAGCAATCAGTTTTATTCTCTAGAATAGCCAATAAATTCCTGGTATATTTAGGCTTTGTGGAGGGTCAGAAAAAGATGTCTGCCTTTTTCCTTTTAATGAGTATATGTAACGCATCTGAATGAGTGCTAGTGATACTTTTACTGAACCGTCGTGTATTGGTGAAAGAGACAAAGCTTTCAGTAGAAGAGCGTAGTGTAGCTCAAAAGCTTGTCTATTTGTCTGTTTCATAATTAGACATTGGTCCAGTAAAAGAGAGCTGCCTCGTGGTGCTAATATCCTGGGACCAGCATGGCTGTTTCAGCCTGCAAACAACACTAAAAGATACCTCATCTGAATGGTAGTTACCTGCAATAGTGTTTCTGTGAAAGCCTGTCTTGGCCCCATAAATAAAAAAACCTCTGAACTCTGTGCCCTTCTGGGTTAACCCTAAAGATGCCAACCCAAGATTGAGAATCATGAGTTTAAGGTGTTCCTCTAACGGCACTTTTAAGGTGCTTTATATTTGATATTTTTCCTTGCTTTTTTGTCTATAAATTGGTCTGAACCTTTGATTTTTTTTTTTCTTTAATTTTTCTCTTTTTATATTAGCTTCTAAGACAAGGAAAAGAAAAGACAGGAAGAAAATTGATCATGGAAAAGTGCTAATATATGAAGAAAGATAAGCTCTTTACTGAGATACCATATTCCAGATTTCATCCTGGCACACTTTTTTTACAGTGGACATGCATTAAGTTTTCAACCATCATTTTCAAATGCCACACAAACTGAGTATGCTACTGTTAGTGATCTCTCATGATGCTTAGACCAAGCCCCTTTAAAAAGCGTATTTTGGGCAGTTTGATTAAATGGCGCCCTGCTCCCCCAAAAGCACTGCTCTTATTTTAAGAAACATGATGTATTTGAGTTATCATTAACGCTATTGTGTAACTTTTTTAGTAGTCACATTGATTCCATAGACGTTTCCAATAAAGATGTGAATGGCAGTTATTTAACCCAGTGGTAAAAATTTCCTTTGCTGGGATTAATTCTTGTAATTTGAGTGTTCCTTTATCCAACTGTCTAAAAATTATTGCCTGGATTTTAGATTCTGTGGGTTAGAGAGAGACACAAGCAGTAGCCCTGTTGGGTATGAATGGGAAGAGGGTGTAAGTGAGTATATGGACCTACTGTGAATGGACGCTCAGTTGCCACACCAGAGGACGTTGGGGGTGGGGGGGGGGTTCTGAATTATTGCAGAGAATTCTTTCTTGGGTGCCTGGCTGGTGAGTCTTGCCCACATGCTCAGGGTTTAACTGATCGCCACATTTGGGGCCTAGAAGGAATTGTCCCCCAAGGCAGATTGACAAGGGCTCTGGGTTTTTTTCACCTTCCTATGTTGCATTGGGCACAGCTCACTTGCTAGTGCCTTCTCTGTACTTTAAAGTCTTTAAACCATGATTTGAGGACTTTAATTACTCAGTCCTAGGTTAGAGGTTTGTTACAGGAGAGGGTGGGTGAGGTTCTGTGGCCTGCATTGTGCAGGAGGTCAGACTAGTTAATCGTATTGGTCTCTTTTGACCTTGGAATCTGAGAACAAACTGCCTAGGGAAGTTGTAGACCTCCATCATTAACCCGTTTTAAGAGCACCCATCAGAAACGATCTAGTTGCTATGTAGTCCTGCCTTGAGCGCAAGACTCGACTGGCTGATCTCTGAAGTCCTGAAGTCCTTAGTGATTTTGTAAAGGGAGATTTGTGCTTACTTGAATTTAAATATGCTGTGCCCCTCTCCCCCCACCCCACCGCACCCCAATGTGTGAGTGTGTTTAGATGCAGAAAAAAGGAAAGAAAATTAGCAGTTTCTTTTTATTTTGCCATAAAACCATCTTTGAACTTTTGGGAAAAGAATAGAAAAAAACTAAGATTAAGATACTTCTACAATGATGAGGATTTTGAATTTGAGGGTTAAAAAGATGTGCTTTAAGAAATTGTTTTCTTTTGGAAAATGGCCATTTTCTGAAGCACTGTCAGTCAGCAGAAAATGCTTCATGCAAACAAATACAGAGGCTTAAGTTCTCCCACTTTTTGCCCGTAGCCTACAAATGCAAAATTCAAGGTGTCACATAAAATCTCAGGGGGTTTTACAGGAAGGTCTACTTACTGATGTTTTCTCGTGCTTCCTTGATAAGTTGGAGTGACAGAAATACCTATGAAACGGATTATACTTCTCGTTGTGTTACAATTTTGCAGTCAAGAAATAGATTGCTAAGAAGTAAATGACATAAAACCCAAATGTCTCCTAAGCTCTTAAATCATTTTACAGTCCATCCACATTCAGCCCTTTGTATGAAAGATGTATGGCAACATCCATGGATTTTCCTTTGATTTTTCTCGCTGAAATGTGGCGAGAGGAGGTGAAGAGAGAGGAGGGGCTGAAAAAAGAAAAGAGTAGAGGGTGAGGCGCGAGAACAGAAATAAGAAAGTCTGTACTTTTCCTGCTTTTACTTTTTCAAATGACTTCCACTGATCCTTGCTCACAGCCTGCTTCCCCATGGTTTATTTTTTATGGATGGACATATGTGAATTGGTGCCTCTGGGTGTGCAACTTAATACTGCTGAGAGCAACTTGATTGTCCACAACAGCTGAGCTGTGGCATAAAGGAGTAGGGGAATAAATAATAGAACTATCAGGTCTGAGGTGCTGCAGTTCCAGTCCATGCCACATAAAAGCATCTTGCTAATAAGTCTCAAGAGGACAAATGCGCCGGGGAAAAGTAAGCTTTCTTTTAAAACTGATTACCTTAAAGCTCTTTGTGGTGTTGGTCTTAAGACTATACACTTACGCAGTGGTACTGATGATGTTCATCAGTGTTGTATTTTATTTTTACCTGTAAGATGCTTCATGATATGGAATGTGTGATCCCTGGGATGTTTCTCCTGTTTACAGTATGTCGGTGAGATATTGACAACATTTGGAGTAAGTGTGTTTGAAAAGACTTGTATCCTGGTGTCTTCTAAGCCCTGGGTAAAGTGAGTAGTAAAGACTTTGAGGCACTGCGTTGTCTGTCATCCAAAGATCTTTGTTTCCATTTTGATTACGATGATCTTTTTTCTGTTTTAACGTCAAACATGTATTTAGTATAATTGAGAACGTCTTTGAGCTGGGAGTTAATTATGAGATTAGTCGGCTCTCTACTTGCTGCTGTTAATCACGGTGGTTTGTTTTTTATTTGCTTTAGCCTATGATCAGTCACAAATGATTCCAAGTCTTCACTTTTAAGATGTTCTTGAAAGAGAAAAGGTCTTTTAGAGAGAGAGACGGGTCTCTTACCTTCACTCATCTCTCCTGTAATTACTCTTTTGTCTGTGCTTATCAAGGCAAATGCTCTCTTTGTCTCAAGAGCTTTAATGTACATCTTTTCCATGTCCATTTGCTCTGCAGGGCTTTTAATATGGAGTCAATTTCTGCTGATATCTAAAGTATACGGATAATCAACAAATGTTGTGTATGATGATAGGCTGTTTTCATTCATCGTCTCCACTTGTTCATTCACCACAAAGAGATGTCTGTCTGTCTGTGAAAAATCCTGATTGAAAGCCTGTTGTTGTTGAAATTCAGGGTTTAAAGTAAGGTTTTTGCTCAATACTTAGAACTTTATGGTTTGCACGTGAAGGGGATGACGATAAACACTTTTTATGCGTCTCTTCTGTAGAAACAAATTTTTTCATTATTTCTTCAGGGATTCGTTCTGGTGCAGTCATGTCCATTTTGCTAGTTCTTCTGATTTTGAACCACACTCTTCTTGCTGTGTCCATCTCTATTCCTCAGCTCTGACTTGTTCGTAATATCAAGATGGCTGCTTCTTTTCTTCTTTCATGTTGTTTTCCAATGCTAGTGCAAGAACAGAACTCTGTGTGTGTACTGTATACAAGGCCTTTTTTATTTCATGCTCTTCAAAGGACTCATCAAACATTCATTCTGCTTTATGACAATTGTGTGAGGTAGTACCCGTTTCACAATTTGAAAACCCAAGAGGCGGGTGGGATGCAAGGAAGTAGGGAACTTGCTCAAATTGTTCAACATGCCAGTAGTGCACTTGGGAATAGAATTGACATCCAGCCTCTTGCTAGCCACTAGTCATTGCTCTACAAAAGTGGGAGGATCTGAATTGTTTTGAAGGTTGAAGAAAAACGGACAGGGCTGGGGGCTGCCATTCTTTTGCTACAGAACAATCAACACACATGAACAGCAGTGCAAGCTTCTGCTTCCTCCTCCTGTCATTCCCTTCCAGTGCTCTATCAGTGTTCTCCAGCCGGGAGGATTTTTTATGGTGGACTTTACTGAGCTCAAACTTTTCATATGCCATGGGCCGGCGAGAACCATAAGCTCATCTGGGCTTTGTCACTACCCACCTGGGATAGATCTGAACCAACACCCTAAAGCTCAGTTGGCAATCTCCTTCTCCCATTGACAACCACTGAACCAGCCTGTTCCTCCTCCTCCTCCTGTTTCCTTCCCATCACGGAAGTGAAGATTGTTTAATAACAAAACAAAAACACTTGTGGGAAAGATTTTTACCAAGGTGACAGGAGAAACCCTGTCCAAGGATGAGACTGCAGCATGCCATTTCAGGAAGATCATTTTTTTCACATCTACTGTTAATCCACGCTTGAGCAATTTGAAGCCTTCCCAGTGACACCTATTTTGAAAGTTCATCATTGCTACAGCCAGAGAGAATGGCTACTTGAAGAGTTGTAGAAGTTAATAAATTGAATATATGAATTGTAATAAATGTAAGGATTTTCTTTTTTCCTGCATAGATTGTAATTGCAATCGAATTCTGAAAAATGTGGGGAGTCTAAATGTTTTAATTTGCCTAGAAACTTCCCTTTGTCTCTGCCATACCAAGCTGTCACTGTAATGTTCAGAGGAAATTCAAACAATCTTAAGTTATAGAAGTATTTACTAAGCAGTGCACCACAGATGACAAGAATTTCTTTAGGACAGCTTTGCTTTCAACAATTATCTGTGCACTAGTTTGAAATTTTATAATGTTTTGTAGTGTCAACTCACTGGTTTATTTTCTTAACTGAAATGTGCAGCTGCAACAGCTCTTGCTTGGAAACGTTTTTGTGTGGAAAAACAGTGATAAAGTATTGAATTATGGAAACTGACTCGTTCTATTCATTACTATCTATAGTATATTTGGGGAAAGAAATTTTTAAAGCACAGTTTGAGAACAGAGTTGTTGCTTTGAATAATGGTTTTTAACCTCCCTTGTAATATTGTGAAACCCTTTCCAGCGGTTTAAGCCGCAAAGTTTGCTGTTTTTACATGCATGGTATTTGCAAGGTGCATGATGAATGATTCATTTGAAAGACATAAGCTTATTTTTTTGTACCCCGAAAGTCAGACTTGTAAACTCCCTGTCGAGTGAGAAAGAGAGACTGGGAGCATGAGCAGTGCCTTCAAAGTTGTTGTTCGCTAGCTCCAGGCCTTGACAAAGAAGTCTACTTCTCAATAACAACTAATAACCTCAATAGAATGACTCAAAGCCAGCTGATATGATCCAGATTTTTCTTCCAGTCTAGTTGTCTTTTAACCCAAACCATTTAAAAGTGTTCTTATTTTTCTACCTTCTCTTCCAGCTGAAATAATATTTATAATTTATAGTGTTATCCTCACTGAAGACTTGTGTTTAAAAAAAAAAACCAAAAACCAAACACAACTTATTCTCTTGGGTATTATCAGATGGCCGCAATTTTGAATGCATAACATGCACCTGGATAGGTAGGCAGGGAGCTTAATCAGGCATGTAAGGAGAAAGTAGACACTTAAGAAATTTTCAGAAAAGTGACTTAAAAGTGCACACAGCCACTGTATATACCGGCGTTATGGACCCGGACCTTTTACCAACAGGGATTTTAAAGCTGAGGATTAACTTTGTCAATACTTGGTTCCATAGGAAACTGGGATTGCTCTTCTAGGGACTCGAGTGGCTGGGTAAGAGCCTGCATAGTGCATCTGGATTTGCCTCAGTGCAGTAAGACACAAACGCTTCTCAAGCAGTCATTTGATGATACTTGGCCGATACAGTACTTCTGTTTCTATACTTTCCAGTCTTTAGATCAGCCAATTTCTTCTTTTTTAGCTTATTAATGTAAAATTGACACTTTCTAGAGTATTCTCTCATCTTGAGACATAATGCTGTATATTCCTGTTTCATCACTCTTTTAAAATCCTGAGCAAATATTATTTCACTATGTAATCCTTCACTCCATTCTGCACATGTGTACAATGTGTGTAGGTATTTGATGTGTATACTTCAGGCCTCGACAAAGCAATGTTTCTGGTTGCCCTGGCGACCAGTTTTAGTAGCCTGTCACCTAGCTCCACTGCAGAAATGTATTGGAGGAGCACCCTCTGACGACCAAAAGTTAAATTGCTGGTGCCTAGCTGTGAGCCAATTTTGTCCACCCTTGGTATACTTACACATAAGATTGAATCGTGTGTTGGTGGCAGTTAATTTTGTAGCCGATAACATTAACATTTTGTTTGTTGAATGTAGTATGGAAATATTTTGAAGACAAAGGAATCCAGTTGAATAGTGTAAAATTAAGCACCCTGGATTTTAAAATTATAACTGGTGTTGAAAAGAAAATGAGAAAGAGAAGGGGGGAGTGGCTTCTTAGGGTGATGAATATATTTAAGAAATCTTCTCCACTTTTTCTAAAAGATATGGTATATTTTAAATAGAAGTTATGGTCTTGATGCAGGAATTATTGTGTAGGATGCTATGATATGCGTTATATAGGAAGTCAAACCAGATGATCATAATGGTCCCTTCTAGCCTTAAAATAACCTTTGGTTATGTATGAGAGTTCACGCCTCTGAGAATATGGTTGTGAAGAAATGGTGGTAGTTGGTTGTTTAATAGATGTACTAACATGAGAGGGAAAATGCTGAGATTCAGGAGTTACTACGGTGACGGTAGGTTGTGCTTGTAAGTTTGGATGTGTTGTATCAATTGCAAAGTAAATTTATTGACTCTTAAGAGCATGGAGAAGTAGAAAACAAGATGAGAAACATGCATGGTAGATTTATTACCTAAAACTTAGAGGCAGCTTACTGTAGGAATACAGTATAAGCATTTTATTCTTCTAAAACACTTTAATCGTTATTTAAAATGCAGTTCTGAGCCAGTTCTGTGGGAGTCACTTTGTAATTTACAAAACCATGTTTCCTGTGTAAAAATACATGTTTTTTTACATCTTTAATATTGTGTCCTATCTTTCAAAGCAAGTAGCAACAGATGGATATTTGCTTTTGATGTAATGTGACATCTAAAACTCCAGTATTGCATAAAAGCTATATTTTGTTGAAAGGTTGAAGTATTAACACGTTTTTAGCATAAAACCATATAAGGATTATCAATGTTTTATATCATGTTGTTAGCGACCAAAGTATTAATATAATAAATAACCCTCTCTGTTATGTCCAACTGTGAGGTGCCAGCATGCCTTCAGTGTGTGTGTGGTTTTTTAAAACTTTTTATGAGCAACAGAGAAATTATAGTGGGTTATCTGTTACTAGGGCAGCAGCCATCTCTCCATAAGGAGAAGTGTCTTCTTCATGACATAGATTGCAGTGCTGTGAAGCAGTAATTTAAGTACAGTTGTTCAGGCTGGTGTGTCTTTTCAGTTAACTTTTCCCTTTTCTATCTGACCATTTTAAATCATGTGGGTCCCAAGAAGAAATGTTAGGCAGCCTGCAGATATTTCTAAAAACATGGCTTAGGTAGGATGTGTAGTTGGGTATATGTTTGAAAGTGAAGTAGGAATTGGTTTGTTGTGAAACACTTCAAATCCAGACTATTGTAGTACTTTCAGATGTCCCCAAACCCTCATAAATTTGAACTAAAGTAAAAAATTTTTAGGAAACTGTATGGACAGTTAGAGTTGTCCATATTCACTGGAAGTTGTAACACTTTGATCCGGGAACATAAAAAGCCTCAGTTCTACAAAAATTTACCCATGTATTTATCATCAGTGGAATTACTAGCATTGTTTATGGTTAAACATGTTCAAATGCGTTGTAGGATTTGGACCTAAATGATGTATATTTAATTTATTTTTTACATTCCATCATGGAGTATATAGAGAAAACATACATAGTAATAATGGAAATGTAATTTACATGTATAAAAGCAAAGACATTTATTTCTACAGCAACTTACCTAGATAAGTGATATGGCTTTGGGATATAGGAAAAATGTCCAGAAGACTTCACAGCTTTGATGGCAGTGCTATATATTTATGCAGTTGCTCCTAAACATTTTTTATTACTAAATTGTAATTCTTACTTCGTTTGTGCTAGATTCTTTCAGACATTAAGTGGCACCTATGCAGGTATGGTTAGAAGTGGACATAGGGACTTAACTCTCTCCTATCAGCGTCGAGGTACATTATGAGAGAGGTGTGGGAAGTGGACATGCTGGCATTTTAGCTGTCCAGTATCAGTTATGTGGCTAAATAGGACATCCATCTTCAGGGTCATCACTCTGTCACCTTTTACCATCACCAAATTCGTTTTACCGAAAAACAAAATCCAATTCTATTTGGATAGTGTAAAGTGGAGCCAGCCCCCTCCTGTGACTGATACACAAATATTGCACCACGTTTCTAAGTTGGTTCATCTCAGCTATTCGTGTTCGATGAGGAAAGTAGAGAGGCGTGTTCAGCAATTAGCCAGTCAAAGTCTTTATATTAAGATTTGAAGCTTTAAAGAAGGAGTTGAGGCACCCCAGCGGGAAAAAAAGGGAGGAGTTGGAACTGCTGGTCATCTACAAATACAGTGTAGAAAGGACTGGAGTTCAGGCCTACACCTTTGAGCTCACAATTGTAAAATGACCTTTTCTGCATTCTTCAATGGTGCCCCTGTGGCTCCTGTACAGGCAAGACTCAACACTAACTTTTGCTGGTTTTTATTTTGTTGGTGTCTGGTTTTCTGTGCGTTAGTCTCACTCTCTGAGTCCCCTCTCCTGCAGTTTGCATAATTCCCAGACACAATTATACGCATATGTATAAGTAATTTAACTGTGCATGTTGAGGTTGGGAAGTCATTCCTTCTGCTAGTTCGTACTCTTGGACAGGTATGGCTACCCTGGTCATTAGCTGGTTCCTGAAACAAAAGGTTGCTAAAACAGTGTATTGGTCTCTGTTAATACTTTGAAAATTTAACCCTTAATTGAAATAAAATTATTTTTCTACTCAAATGTACAGAAACACATGTAATTTGTGTCTGACCAAATTGTGTGTGAGAATTAACTAATATTTCATGTTACAGATTTTAAATTACAGCAAAGAATGTTTTTATTAATCTTTATAATAGCATTTATCTTTATCTTTATAATAGTATTTTTATGTAGCACAAATGCATAAAAACTTAAAATAGGCTGTATAAAGCAAACCAAGTAAATTTGCAAACTTGTATTGATTTAAATGAGATGCACACATCAAACCAAAATCACCCAATGAGCTTTGTGCAGCATTTTAGTGACTTTGACAGGTTTCAGCATCTTTTTGACACACATGTTCAGATGGCACTTCCCTAAAATGATGCACATTCTTCCTTTTTGCATAAATAATTTTGTTAGTTTGAAGTGTCCATGACATTAATAGTTCAGTTGACTGTTGCATGAACTGTTCATAAAGAGCATTTTGTTATTTCTCCCTTTCATTTCTGTAGGCTGTTCAATTAATCCCTAGACGATGGCTGAACCTGCAGGAATACCAGAGTAAAAAACTGATGGCAGACCATGGGGTTACAGTTCAGAGATTCTTTGTGGCGGACTCTGCAAATGATGCCCTTGAGGCTGCTAAGAGGCTAAGTAAGTTGACTAGTAATAGGTGATATCTGCGTCACTAGATACCAGTTGGGAAAATAAACTGCCTTCTAATATGTTGTATTAGTTGCTCACAGTCTTAAACTTGGTGTTTATTGTAAAGGTTTGAAATATCATCGAGTCAATAAGTGTTTGTTTCATTGTACATTTGAAGCAAGTTTATAACATCAGTATTTTTCAGAGCATGGTTTTATTTCCACCATAATGTTATTTTGTGAACAGCATATAACATGGAGTCTTCAACATTGCTTATGTCGGTTTTAATGCATTCAGAATCAAAATTGTAACATGATGAATGGCCGCTATGGAAATCATTATGATGTCATGAGCAGGGTTAATTTAATTAATTTGGGAGCAAGGGAGAGAAACAGATACATTTGTTTTTCCTTATAAAAAGACCTTGTTTTCAAAGACAAGAAAAAGCAAAGGATGAAGAAAAGAGGTGTAAATAAATATAATTCTGTTTTAAAGAAACTTTATCTGTATAGTAGGTTTGTTAATGTGTGGAAACTTAGTCACAAAGGTGAAGTGCTTTATCCAGCATTACATAATATGTGTGAGACAAAAGCCAGGGAAGGAACCCAGGTGTACTAAATCCAAATTCTGTGCTTTAATGATGTTCCCTATCAACATCAGTGTACCTGAGATAAGAATTGATCCCAGAGTATTGAAGTACACAGACTTCAGGTAACTTCATGACAAAGTAGCTGTTCAATTCAAAGGAAGTGCCATTTTGTAAAATCATCCCACATTTCAGCATTTAAAAAAAATCTACAGTAATTAATCAGACAACAGAGTCCTGTGGCACTTTTAAAGACTAACAGATTTAGACTAACACGGCTACCCCTTTGGAAGTAATTAATCAGAATAGGTAGACTGGAATCTGGCTTTGGCGCTGGTCTTCCAGTAATTGTCTGTTCAGCAATAAATAGGTGTTTGTTGTCTCATGTTTCTTAACACATCACTCAGTTAAATATTCTCAATTCTTACACACATGAATGTAAATTAACATGGAGGGCACTGAATACAGAAGAATAAATGGACACAAATCTGACATCAGAAATTGCAACACTGCAAAACCAATAGGGGAACACTTCAATCTCCCTGTTCACTCCCTTGGCGATTTGTTAACAGCTGTGTTGAAACAGATGAATAACAAATCACAGCTTCAAAGAGAAACTGCAGAACTCGAACTTATATGCAAATTTGATTCAGTTGTCTTGGGGTTAAACAGGGACTATGGATTTTTCTCGCATTACAACAAGTGATTTGACCTCACCCTCCTCTATGTGCTGTTCCCCAGTGTTTAAATCCTAACACCTATTTTGATTTGCTGTTACAGCCTGACCTGATCCTATGTCATACACTCCCCTGCATTTAATTTCCTCCTATTCTGTAACTTTCCCATCTTCAAAGCGTCTGATGAAGTGGGATTTTCTCCCACGAAAGCTCACGCGATAAATAAATCTGTTAGTCTTTAAAAGTGCCACAGGACTCTGTTGTCTTCTCCAATAGACTAACACGGCTACCCCTTTGTAAATTAACATGGTTATATCAGAGATGGGAAATGATCACCAGGAGATAAAGGGTGTTTGTATAATGGTGTGGTAAGTCGCTGAACATCATGAGAATTGTGGACTTTTCAGACATTGAAACTAAATGAAATCTTTTGTTGACAAAGGTATTAAACCATATTTTTAAAACACATCTCAAACAAACTAAATGTTCCTGTTTTACTTATTATGCAACTGAAACCAACGATTCTGTAACATTAGATGGCTGATGCATATTATTTAAATAAATTGTCTAAATAAGCTCTTTTCTAATACAGATACATGTTCGTTGTTGACACATGGTAAGAAGGTGGGTTTTATAACATGGCTTGTTTCAAAGTGCAGCTATCATGTGATTGAAGCAGTATTTTAGCTTGCGGATTGTCCTTGAGATTCTTACTGTCAGAAATCTCTCTTAAAAAGTACACATTAATATTAGAAAAGCCTGAAACATGACAATGCAGATTTTTAAGTTAGGATTCGTCTGTATGCATTTTAAGATACATCTTTATTGTTTTAAGACTCTTGAGTGTATTTCATACAGTAGTCTCATTTTAACAGGTTTCTGTTCAAATAGGGAAAGAAATGCCAGTTGGAAGTATTAATACTAATTAATTATGCAATTAATATTAATCGCACAATGAACTACAGGAAGAATTGAAATAACTTTTTTGAAGATTTGTTCATTGGAATGACCACACATCCTGTTATTTTGAATGGGCTGCTGGTTAGTAAAAATAATTTAGTTTAATTATGTTTTTTTTAAATATACATTTGTGAGGCCAGATTCTGCCTTGAGTTATTTGTACACAACTTCACTTGGTTAATTGAAATTTGGCCTCCCATTTGTAATGTAAGTTGATATCGGTGAATGTGAAGTTCACCTTTCCTGAGTCGGTAGAAATTCGGACTTAATGGAATTCTAGCACTGATCTTAGGTTCTTCTCTGGAGCCTCTTGCTATTGACTTTTTTGAGGCGGAATTAGACTGACAGCATTTGAGTGAGAAGTGTTCCTTTTTGGACATTTTCTCAGATTATTCTCTTTCCTTTTCCCAGTTAATCCTTCTGAAGGCTGTTTTACCTTTCTTGGTTATTTTGAGAAACATGACTCAAGCTTTATAAATGGATAGGCAAGGCCGATAAGTTGTCTGGTATCCTAATTACAGAGTTATTTTCATATATATATCCCGTGCTCTTTTCATAATGTAGCAGTGCAAATGCATACAAATGTTCTATTCCATATATCTTCTGCCCTTCTTGTTCTAGACAACTGGGTAGAGATATTTAACCCTCAAAGGAAATTTGGAATTTTTTTTTTTTTTTTTTTGCACTGGAGTTATAGGGTGTTTTTTCTTAAATGCAAATCTAGGATGTTCTGTAATTCCAAGTCCATCCATCCTTTTTACCCCTCCTTAGATAATAGTCAGGATAGTGATGGGTACTCCAGGTTACAGAGGCAAAAATCTGTATTATAGGTAGTAGGAAATGCTGGTTCATCGGATAAGACACAAATTCAGAATCGGGAGCCTGTCTGTTTGCCATTTCTTAATCTCTCCCTAGCCAGTCCACTTTTCTATAGTGGTGTTTCCAGAGGCGCTTCCTGCTTTTAACTTGAGAAATGATGCTACATGGTGAACATCAGGAAATAGAGTATGGTGGGGAGAGGGGTGCTTTCTAATAAAGGTAAAAATAAGAGCTTTTTAAAGATTACTTGCATAGCCTAAAAATAGTGAATTTGAATAACACTCTTGTTGTTTGCACAGCTGCAATATTTTAATGATGTCATTGATTGTGGCATGTAAATCATGGGCTATCGATCTAGAGAGAAAACTACATTGAATTTTTTAACATGAAAAGAAAAACAAAATATGGAAGCAGAAACTAATTCTCTGTTAATCAAACTTCAGCATGTGAACTGTATGCAATGCTGAACTTTGCTGGCTTGTCAACACTTTCAGCTACAGGAATGTTTCCATCAATCACAGTAATAAATTACCCTTTTGTTATATAATTGCATCAAGACAGCAAGGTGAGTTACTGTGCAATAAAGGAATTGTGCTTTACAGTATGATGGAGAAAGATACATGTTGAAATACTCAATTGATCCGTTTCGTAATTAACAATAATCATTATTTAATCATTTTGTATACTGTGCTGTCATTTTGTCATAATGTCTGGCTTGAAAAACCAGCAGCAAGAACTTAAGTTCTGATAACAATATATTGGTCATTACATTACAGTTGCAGATCTGTGTCACATTTATCTATTTCGTGTTCAGTAACTTTGTTAGCATCCCTGTGACTTGGGGTCATCACACAGAGGGCATAATGAAAAAGATTTACATAATTAACTAAATAAGACTGGGCCAGATCAAAAAGAAAGGATCTACAGAAGACACCAAAATGTTAAAAAATGAAGTGGCCTGATTAGAAAGTTATCACATCAAAGCTTGAAGACTGTTTAGAAGGTCTTTGCTGGCAATACACAGGGAGACAGTCCATGGAAGGAATTTCTGAACTGAGTCATGCCTTACCTCTTCCTGATCCTAGTTCAGACTTCTAAATAGAGTACAAAGGCCTTATATGATGATAAGCAAAGTTTTATGGTAACTACACAGAAATATGAACACTAATGATACGTCTTGTATCATAATGTGACATATGGTAACTACTTTCAACTTAATTGCGTTCGGTCTTTTAATAAAACTTGATGGTTTTCAGTTTTTCAAACAAAATACACATTACACACTTACACATTTTCAGATTAAAATCTGAAACTCATTATAGCCTAATATCCATGTATAGACTCAGTAACCTCTGTTGAGATGAAAGCTCTGATGACAGACTAACAGCATGAACACAGAAGAGGCGTGTTTTCTTAGGGGCTGTGACAAAATTACATTTCAATATGCCAAATAAGAAAAGTAAGTGAATAAGGAGGGATTAGACTCTGAACCTGTATTAACAATTAGAATGACTATTGCACTTTATTCACAAAAAACCCTACATGACTTGACCAATACCGTGTGCTTTCCTCTCGTGCTGTAATGCTGCAGCTATGGCCAGTAAGGAATTCTAACTGGATTCTTCTTGGTTTAGCATAGGAATCTGGCAATAAAGCATTATTTGGGATAGGCACTGATTTGCGGAACAGGCTTCCACCCACATTCCAAAAATAGTCAGGTACTGTTGACCTTCAGGAAATGTGGCCATGCTCCCCTTCTGGAGCAACTGAAGAGATTCAGTCTTGATGAGATGTTTAAGGGAAGTAGAGACTTGATGGGGGTTTTCATATGGCTTTAATTTTGTTGCACAGTTGTATTTAAAAAAAAAAAGTCAATGTAGCAGTTGAGCTACTGATTTATGTATTATAAACTTGCAGGAAATTAAGCGAGATCATTTAAGTATGGCACACGAAGTACCTTTGTCAGGTAATATCTCTAAACACTAGATCATGTCTTTTTCTGTGTGTTTTGAACTGGGCAATAAAGACAGCTATTTAAATCATATTCAGAATGAGAACTTGCTATAATCTTTAAACATTTACTAATTACCTGAGCTGCTGTTTTCCTCCGTTACTGGCCATGACGACACTTAGGTTTGTTTGTAGAAGTCTGCAACTGTGTTTTACCTCCTTTTAATATAACCTAGAAATTGCTTTTATTTAATAGGAGAAACATGGTAATGTGATGTTATATCTTGTGAAATAATAAGAGAAGATGGAGTGAATTAAATTTTGTTACTTCACTTAAGATCTAGTCTCCACTTAAAAGTTTTGCTTGTATAGCACCGTTGGTTAGTAGGGGTTTTGGGGGGAACGTTTCTGTAGTGGTGAAAGACCTGGTGTAGACACAGCTATACCTGCTAAAGTATTTTAGCCAAATTACTTTATTTCACTCAAAGAACTGTTTTAAGCTCTCCTGGTAAATGGAGTTCTTTGGCGGTTGTCTACACTGGAAAGTTTTGCAAGCACAGCTATACTGCAAACCCTTTGAAGGAGAGACAAGACCGTTGTCCTTCATTATCAATGAAATTTCAGGAGCGTGCACCAAAATACTCTGACACGCTGATTAATCCTGTAAGGATTAATGACACTTTAATCTTTCAATTTCCTTTTGTTTTACAGCTGTATTTCAGACCCTTATAAATTACTTATAGGAAAACAAACAAGGAGTCCTGTGGCACTTTTAAAGACTAACAAATTTATTTATCGCATGAGTTTTGTTAGTCTTTAAAAGTGCCACAGGACTCTTAGTCTAGTTCAGCAAAACAAACAAACACGGCTACCCCTTTGGTACTTTAGGAAGGCATTATACACACAGATATCAACAGTTCCACTGTAAAATGTTTAGTACTTCTGTTATGGTCTTCAGGTATGTTCGCCTTGCATGATAATTAAGAGGAACCACTGTCGTGCCCTCAGTAGCTCCTCTCTAGTCGGGCAGTCTATTCCAGGGTACGCATGAAGTGGGAGACGACATGAGTTGCCGTGCAGTAGCTACTAACTTGCCTGTATTCTGCTATCCATTGACTATGCCAAGTGGTAGTTTGTCTGCCTACCAGCTATATAGCTCCACCATTGACTTGAAGGTTCATCTGCTAGAGATATCCTGTGTTCTGCTGCCAACACTTTCACTCGGACACTGGTGGGGGGCTAAAAAGGGTACTAGGCCTTGCCCCCAAAGGCCACCTGAGAACTAGCAGAAGCAAGGGGTGCTCTACATCCTGTTCATAGTTATTACCTATGTCACTGCCTGGTATACCTGTCTGTCATAGTAAACACTCTCTAATAGGAACCTGGAATAGTCATTTCCTTGGAAAGGTTTTGAAAACACAATAATACAAAAGGCAATCTAGAAGTGATTTTAAAATAAGTTAAACGACCAGTAGTTTTTTCCATCAAGATAAGCATGTCAGATGTCAAGAAAATGTAAGTGACGTCACTCATGGTGACTTCCCAGAGAGTCTTTGCATGGTAAGGAATACAGAACTGGGCCCAACGGATTTTGTTGCTTTATCATACTAAACAATTCTCAGGTGTAACTGCAGTAGAGGAAGCACTGTTTGCAGAATGCCAGGCAGTTCAGCATTATGCAGTTTTATGTTTCGAGTCAAGATTTCTAAGATTCCAAGAGAAACAGATTGTGGTATTTGTGAAAATATTACAATATTGCTTGGTCTGCCTTGTAAAGAAACTCAGCGGATAAACAAACTACCTCAATTAGGGACCTCTGTTCTACACAGAACAAGCTGAGGGATTTGAAAGTCTGTTGTTTGTCTGAAATTATATATGATCCAAGTATTAAAATACAGACTTTGTTTTTTCAAGCTTTTGTATATATTGGAGACAAGTCTCTGCTTCTGAAAAGGAAGGAGGAGGTGGATGAGCTGTGCATGACAATCTAAACATAGCAGTATTAAAAATATTTGATGTGTAAAATCAAAGTTTCCAAAGATCTTCCGGATTTCGATGCTGCCCAGAGTCATAAGATCCATGGAGGAAAGTTTACTTGAAGGTAGATTGTGCATTTAATTTAATGGGTATAAGCTGTCATTGGTGCATCAACACTAGCTTGCCGTTTACAGCACGCTCAGTGTCACAGGAGTGGACCGTCAATTATTCCTTTGGATGGTAGGAAGATGATGTCATGTAGTGCTGGTTGATGATCAATAGTCTTCAATACTACAAATTCAGAATTGTGTATCTATGCGGTGCATGGATTAGACATGAAAATTTTAAGATGTACAAGCATCACATTAAATTGCGCGCACACAAACTTTCTTTTGTGTCACATGTTAGGGTGTCTCTGAGATATTTGTGCAGAAGATGAGTTATAGGATAGAGGAGGAAATTTTGCAGGTGTTGCACTAGCTGGTATTTGTATGGCATGTAGACTGATAGACATAGGTAATACTTACCTGAGGAAATGCTTGCTGAAGTGATTCAAAATACCATGTGATAGCTGGCTGACATGAAGCTGTCATGTTCTTAACGTTAAAAGGATGAAGTTTATATTCCGGTGCAGGACTGTGAAGTTTGCAAACTGGGTTCTGTTCCTTGCTGAATTATAGAGTTTCCTCAGATGGTGATGACAATATTAGCTTATCAACATACATTCAGCATACATTTCTCCCTTCTGAAAAGAGCACCACTTCCTTTAAATGGGGCTCAAGTAGGCTGTAGGTGGTGCATAGTCTAGCATGCATTTGATTTAAATCACTGATTGTTTATCATAGTTTAAATCACCAATCAGGAAACCTTGATTTAAATAACTGATTTTAATTTTATCTTCCATTTCTACTTTTTTATTGTTTTCCTTTGGAATGATTGTTCTCCTTAGTTGATATACATTTTTAAAAAAATGATTGGCAGCTAAATACAGTTCTTGCATCATATTTGCAATTTCTGTTTTGGTAACCAGGAATATACACTATACTTATGTATCTTATTTTAAGCAATTATATAAATGGCTACACATTTGTTCAGATTCTTACTGTTTACATTTTTTATGGTGTTTAGAAAATGGTGAAAGAAGCCGTTCTTCTTTACCAGGTGATTAATTTTTTACCTTAATGTTTTTGTCTAGCTGCATTTGGATGAAGATTATAATTTTATTAAAAATGAACAAACAACATTTTAAGATATTTTATTAGTTAATTAAAACCTTGAAGATATTGGCTAAATGTGATAAAAAAGTAAGTTTATCAAAACATGTTTTTCATTTAGTCTTAACTGGTTTATTAAACAAAAAAGTATCTATAGCTAGTGAAACTGAATTGAATGTTTCTGGTTACCATATCCTTCAGGATTTTAGAACTAGTAGATCTCGTTCTCTCACATCTCATTTTTGCTTCTAGATAGGAAAACTAGCTTTCCTGTTCTTTTTTCCAACTCCCAGTAGGTCTCAACTTTCAATGGAACTAATCATTGAACTGAGCTAGTTGAATAAACTAAACTGAAGAAATATTCTCTCTGCATCTGCAGCAGAAATTATGCTGTCAGAAAGTGATTTAGCATTTCAGGGGAGTTAATTTTGTCCTTAGTGATCTTAGGGTTGACGGTTTTTCAAAACCAGATACTAAAGGGCCTCCCATCCCCCAGGACTCGAGTGCTACCTGCAGAGCCAGACTGTAGGAAGCTGACACGGAGCCTGCCTGCCTCCCCATTCAGGGCATGTGAGGAGCCACAGACATGGTGGGACAGAAGGGGTGGGTGGTTTCTAGAGTAAAGGGGCTGGGAGGCAAGGTGGGGCCCCCAGCAGACTGAGAAGGCTGGATGGGCAATCATGGGTGATGAGCCTGGCCAGTGGCCCTGCTCCTCAAACACTATGCACTCTCAGGATCCTTTCCATGTGTAGTGCCGGAACACCTACCTCTCCGCTGGAGCTGGGAGCCAATTCCTGAAAGCATGTTTACACTACAAACTTAAGTCGACTTAACATAGGTCAAGTTACAGCTACTTCAGTAACTACTGTGGTTTTTACTGTCCACAGTACCCTCCTATTGGGGTGTGCCTCTTCATCAGAAGCTCTAGCCCAGCTGTTGTCTGGCCTCTCAGCTCCTCTCCCCACTAGGAGCCCAGCCCCCACTCTGTGCATTCACGCACACGTGGTCTTTGTAGCTTCTGTAGGCCAACCACATTATAAGCACCCAGGACTCCTTACATTCTTTCATTGCAACCCCCACCCCAGCTCCACGTATACCACCACCCCATCCTTTTCTGAGTCAGGGATGTCTGCTGTCCTCCAGACCCTCATTCTAGCATTATGTTCTCCCCCTCTGCCGATTTCCACCTTCCCCATGTATCTCGGGCGCTGTGTGCTTTCTCATTGTGCAACCTGCATATCCTGTCCTTCCTTCCCTCCACTTAGTGGGATCCCCCATTCTCACCACAGCTGTCACCTGTGTGCCCATTATTCTCTTCCCCCCATCCTTCCTTTTGCACCATGACAGGGCTGTGTCCTTCCCATTCCCTCTCTGCGAAATGACTGGCTCTCTGAATCCCTGCATTTTACGTCCTTGGAGATGAGGCACCACCAGCCAAAATCTTCAACAAAATTTCTCTCTTCAAGGAAAGTTTCAGAAATTCATATTTTAAGTCAAAATATTGAGAAGGCAGTCTGTGAAAGATTGTTTTCCCCTCAACTGGGATTGGTCCATTTCTGATAGGGCCATAGAAAATTATTTTCAAGTATTTATTATCTATATTTGCTTCAGAGCAACACAACCATAGAATCCCAGTGGCTTTTACTATTTATAAATAAGTCATTTTTTACTGTAGACTACATAACTTATTTTTCTTCGGAGACTGTTCACTATACAAGGAAAGTAGAAAGTTCTGTTTAGTGCATATCTAAAGTCTATTGAATCATGAAGGCAGTGGAAGGTAATTCTGTCAAGAAGCAGGGAGGAGGCGGCGTGGGGTGGGGATGGGGAAACATAATCTCCTGTCCTATTTTAATTCCTCTTTCACACTTCCTTTACTACTTTAGCAAGATATTGGCAGCCCTGGCAGAGTAGTTCGTTAGAAAGAAGAAGGAGAAAGAAATAAAGAAATGAAGTTGTACAGGGAAGGCAGACTGCATATGAAACAGATCAAGCTATACAGCCGGCCGAGTAGATGACATGACTGTGGAAGAGAGCAAACTGTTTAAAGAGAAATTTAATGATGTACAGATAGTTTCTATTGTAGGATTCTTACTAAGGAACTCTTCATAATATAACACAACTTTTACTTGAAATGAATCTGTAACCAACTGATCACGTTCTTTCAGTCAGCTGAATAGAAACAATGCTCTTGCTTGCCTCAGAAATGTCAAATGACAGTATCTGTTTCATTTAGAACATTAGAAGAAAAGTTTGGAGTAAATATAGACAATACTTTATCTCTGACATTTCTTCAGAAGCCACTCAAGATGACACAGGACCAAATTTAAGACTAACTTCTGACTTCATATGGTCACACAGCCTCCACTGATGTCAAATGGATTTGCCCACTTGTATCAGAGAGATGCACTTTGTCTTTAGGGCTTCAGGGATCTAAAAGACCATTTAAAGAGTTTTCAGCCCTCTGCCTACATTTTATAACCCCAAATTCAGACCTTAAAGAAAATAGTGCAGGATTATTATGAAAGTAAAGTTAGTGTAGCAATCAGATGACTGAAAATTGTTCACATAGGATGCATTTCAAATGTCGTCTTCAAAAAAGTGAAGTGAATACTCCTATCGAAGAATGTTGTATTAAGAGCCAAGGTTGGATTATTGCAGAGGCTAAAAGGGCTGAAGCCCTAGGCTCCATCTGAAAGGGAGACCCCAGGTTCCAGTCCCTAAAACACCTGCTATAATCCAGTGCCCCCTGCCCCGCTCCTGCCCTGCCGGCAATGGGGGGGCTGGGACCCTGGAGCCAGAGGCTGGGCGCTGCGCTCTCACCCTGCTCATGGGGTGCAGATTTCCAGGGCACGTGGCCCTGGGGGACTGCATCGAGGTTTGGTGCGCCACACGTGCCAGCCGTCCCTACCTCCTTGGGCAGACTGGCCTGAGTGGGAGCGTCCTCTGGCCCCAGGCCTCCCTCCAGTGACGAGGGGGTTGTTTCCTGGGGGGGCTGCGGTGGGTGGCAGTTTGGGGCCCACTCGCCAGCTCATCTGGCCCTGCTAAGAAACACTGTTCTGCTCTTTGAGAGGTGTACCTTTGTGTCTTGACATGAGCACAGAAGGCTGGTCTAGCGCTGAAAGACTTGCTCAGTTCTAACTAGTGCAAAGCAACAAAGGTGGAATACTATAGACTTATGGGCCAGCAAAATAAGGCCTTACACTTAACTCAATGACATTTCTCAGTTTGTCTCAAGCGATATCCTCCCAACTTAGTTCTGCTCTGGGTGGGTAAATATCGATGATTTTAAAAATCGTGTTTTTAATTTAAATCGAGTTGCCTTGATTTAAATCAGATTTCTTATATAACTTGACTGTTTTTAAAAAAATAAATAGATTAAAAATTAAATTTGAAACTGACACCTATGGTAAGGCCTTAAGCTTATTTAAATCAGGGGTGGACAAAATAGGCTCACAGCTACGCGCCAGCAATTTTACGTTTGGTCACAAAAGGGTGATCTTCCATTACATTTCTGTAGTGGAGCTAGGTGACAGGCCACTAAAACTGGTCACTATGGTGACCAGAAACATTGATTTGTCAAGGCCTGATTTAAATCATTTACATTAAATCCCAAGAAATTAATATTAAGTATTTGTTGCCCCAGAAGAAAGTCAAACCACTAAACTGGCAGAAGTTACTGGCTATGTACCTGAAACCAGGATGTGTGGAAGTGCTAAACCAGCTTTTGACAGCAGAAGCCTTTTCTGCAAGCACAGAGAGAATACTTCATTTCTTTCATTCAGGTTAACTACTAGTTCATTCAAAGTTAAGAAACCATTTGGAAGCTGAACAAATAAGAAAGCTTGTTTCCCTTTTGTGACCCGTGAATAAAAACGAGATCGTGAGAGGATGAGATCTACTGCTTGTACCATCTTGAAGGGCGTGGTCTAATCAGAAACAATCAGTTCCATTCACTAACTGAAAATACTTCCTCTGTTTAATAAATCAATTTTAAATGCAAAATATGTTCGGATGAACTTTTTATAAAATGTATTGAGCACATGTAAGGTAGTTTTAAAAAATAAAAGTGAATTCGAATTTCAGACTGACTTAACTCATAAGTTAAAAAAAATGAAAAGGTAAACTGAGACTGCTACACGAGACCATTATACGTTGTCTCAAACACCTTTTGAAAGAAACCAACTTTATTTAATGAGTTAGAGTCTGACCCCAATCATCCAAAACCTTAAAAATGAAAGGGAAAGTCTTCAATATTCATTGTAGTTTTCACATTGCCCTTAATGCTGTTGGATAGCACTACACAACACATTCATTTTAATTTCTAACGAATCCTGGAAAGCAATACACTCCTCAGCTTCAAATGCAAAAATCAGAGTACATAGGAAAAAATCTGATCTATTTTAATGAACGTAAGTCTTCTATTCCGGCCTTTTGCTTCCATGGTCAGATTGGAGGGGATGTGGGTAGGGTGGAAGCTGTACTCTTTTAAACATGATCCAGTACTAATTGTATCAAAATGAGATGCCACTGATAGTTGAGTGTGCAGATCTATTTTCCTCTGTTTTTTTAAATACGTGATTTGATATTGGTGGAATAGTTGAGTGCTGACAATTAATTCATTGCCGTTGGACATCTGAGTTGCCTACCACCAGGCAATGATGTGAACGGGTCATTTTTAACACCTCAGATCTTTTGTTTCAGGCTTACTGTATATTCAGGCAGGTTAATGAATTGATTTGAACTCATTTCATGGTTGCAAGGTTTTCTTCCGAACAGTTAAGGCTAGAGTTTGAGGTCTGGGCTATGCTTAAAACTTAGATTGACACAGCAAAGGTGCTCCGGGTTGTGAGATATCCACACACCTGAGTGGTGTAGTTCTGCTGACCTAACTCTTGGATAGACACTGCTAGGTTGATGGAAGAATGCTTCCATCAGTGACCTCGCTCTACCATCACTGAGGGTGGTGGAATATCAAAGAAGCCCTATCTGTCATTGTAGCCTTTTTACACTCTGTGGGATCACATGGATTAGCTACGGTGCCACAGTTATGCTGTGGTATCACCTATTGTAGATATTGCCTTTTTCTTTAAATGAAAGCTGAGATTCTGCAGAGATAGATGGGAGTGCTGGGTCATTGACCTCCTTTGGCCTGGTCCATTTTCATCCCTGTATCTAATCCCTACATGACTGTGTTGCTTTGCCATTTAATTTAAACATGAATGACAGCAGCTTCCAGAGACTTCATTGAATGATTGAGCGCTTTCATTAAGAGAAAGCAGGTAGCTGAACAGTTCAAAGCAGGTAAATCCAATACTAATTCAAAACATGTCTGTTCAGCCAGTGGTTGTCTTGCCCCCCACAGAATACACTATTCTGGCCAATCTTGAATATTGTTGAGTTAGTTTTGGCTGGAAAGGATGCTGGTATATACGGATATTCCTAATGTTTTGAATTTTCATTGGCTTTTTGGTTGACTATATTAATATCAAGTAGCTACATTTCTTAAAAGAAAAGGGTTTCTGTGTACACGGGGCTGACTTCTCAGTACAGACCACTGCTGTTATGGTTCAATGCTTCTTAACGGCAGTGTTCATATAAACTCAAAATCTGTGCCGTTCCCAAAGAAGTTGGATAGCTAGAATTTTCCACATGGCTGCTAGCATATCCCTGTAACACATTATATAGAATGATTGTTCCAATGATCCTATTTAACCCCTGCAACAAATTGAGTACACGTTGCATAAGGCTGCACAGTTCTCGTTTGGTTTAGTGTCCAAATTCTTGAAGGTTGGTGTGAAAAAGTTAGCCATGTAATAACCTGTTCTTCCTGTGAAATGTGATCAGTTTTTATGTTGTTGAGGTTACTATTGGGCATTGTTTTTTCCAGTTAAAATATTAAACAATACACATTTAGCAGATACTTTGGGCATTTATGTATAGTAACTTTTTTTGCTATTCCATGAAGATCTAGGCTTTTAGAATAAATAGTTTGACAAAAAAATGAAGTTTTGGCTAACCGGGACAATTCCCAAATTTGAGATGAATAGTTTTAGCTATTCATAAAACAGTCAGAGGTGGAGGTTGGGGTGGCATATCATTGCTGCCCCCAGTTAAATCTTTAGTCTAATGGTTCAGGCATGCCTTTGGTATGTGAGACCCCCAAATTGAAAACCCCACTCTCGAGTAAACACACAACGGACTTTTCAGTTCATTAACTGCAAAAAATGTTTAGAGTTGGTTGGATCCTTTTTCCTACTGATTCTGCAGTAATTCTATACCATCTCTGGATCATGCTGCTACCAAACTTGTCCGTGACTGAGCTGCTTTGTCTATGTGGAGCTAGATTGCACGCTGCTCAAGGCAGAGAGATAAAATTCCATGCCTGTTGCTGGTGCTTGATGACCAAAAATTACTATTACTAATGCTGATAGTCTTCTCTTTACATGCCCTCCTTACAATAGCTTGGTGTTGGGCAGCTTTCCCGGAATAGTAGTGTTTTTGCTACCCATGTTCCATGCAGCAGAGAAAGGATTAACATCTCCCTCTCTCTAAAGGCAGCACTAAGTGATGAAAGTAGTAAACTGGAATAAGACTAATGAAAGCAACAGCCTGAATGGTACTGTTATTTACTCTAATGTAATTTTTCAAGGGCAGCATAGTAATCAATATGTCTGTGATTCAATTTATTTACCCTGTCTACTGGGGAAAACGATCAATCATGGAGAATCAAAGGAGTTAGGAAAGGTAAGTTGATTTTACTGAAATCTGCTTTACCAAAATACTGCTGCTCCCTCCTTTTTCCACGACATGATGGAGTTTTCTGTGAGGGTGTCACTTCTGTCGATTTTTCCAGAATGGTTTTCCTCCTCTTTTTCTCTCTACCTCCTCTTTTTACCTCCTTCAGCTGTCCATTTTGTGCTATTGGGAGCATTGTTTCACAGAGGCAGAGAGAGCTGAGCCATACACAACGTTGGTCGCGAGCGAAGTAAGGAATTGTCGGTGCATGCTGTAACAGAGCCTTTCCTTTTTGCTTTTCCTCATGTAGTGGCTCCACCCCTGTTACTTCTTGAGGCTCTTTAGAAATCTCAGTGTCTGTGCGCAGAATTTCTGCGTGCTTGGGGAGTTGCTCTGCCTGTGAGAATACCCAATTATATGTTGAAACGGCCTCTTCTGAGCACAAAAGTGGATGAATTTGCAGAGGCAAGTTCTACAAATCTGATCCTAAACATGTTACTTAATTGCAATGCTTTTTTTTACTCCCTTTAAAATAGTGTTAAAGGATTTAGCCTAAATTTTGCGGCCAGGTTTTCGTCAATTTTAAGTTGCACTTTATTTTATCTTCAAATGAAATATTTTAGCATTTAGTAAAAAAGATTCCTCAAAGGCTGATAGAAATGGAGTTTTAAATGCTTGGTTAAATGTAAAACAGAAAAACCATTTGTACATTTTGTTAGAAAATTGTATGTAAGAAAGCAGTAAGCATAAACTCAAGTATGCTCTTGGTGTTTGTGTGTTTTATAACCATTTTTAGTCATCAAATGTCTTCATATTCAATAGATTTATAGTAATATGAGTAATAGGTAGGGGGTTAACAAATCAAAATCTCATTTCAGATGTTTGACACTAATGTTGTGGTGACTTATTTTCTGTGTTGGATTTCTGATCAAATTACCAAAATAGCTGTTTGGAAGTAACAACACAAAGAGGAAAAAATGAGTTAGAAATGTGTACTGAATTTCATATTTTATGTCACAGAATGGATTCTTTACAATGCTAGTTGTTAAATATATTAAAGGTTTTGTATATTAAAAATACTAAAACCCACAGTTTTCAACATAAAAGTTTTAAAAGGCCTGTAGGAGATGCAACATATTATCATAAAAAGTCAGGTACAAGCTTTGTTCATTTCTAAGTTGTCCTACCATATTTTACTGCTGTTAAGGATAGTCCTGAAGCTGCAACAATAACCAGATGCATAATTGAGAAGCAGCTGTCTGAAATTTTTGTTTTTAATGCATAAAATTGGAAACATTAGGCAAGCTTTATGTATAAGATATGGAAAATGAAACAACATTTTTTTTTGTACACTCTTAGCAGCTGTGTAGGAGAGAAATTGCACCTTCTACATTTCTCAGTAGCCGTCTGTTTTAAATTGATTTGGCTGATTATTATTAAAGTAAGAGAACATCTATTTTGGGGTGTATATTCTGACTTAATTTGGAAAATATGCAGAAATTAGTTTTATTTTCTTTTTATTTTGTAAAGTCTTATTGTAATACCCATTTGTGATGTCCAGGAAAATTTCTAACATCTCCTCCAGCTCCCATTTCTCCATCCCTCTCCATATTCGTAGTGAACACTTTTTAGCAACACACTTCAGGCAGAGTGTTCTTCCCTTAGAGTTGTGATATAAATGGGTCTTCATCTGTTTTTAAAACTGTCGTCTTTGTCTCTTAGCTAACTGTGTACATTTCCCGGTCTAATGGTATGAACTACAACATTTCTGAAACAATCTGATGTCAGATTGTTTTGGCATTAATTTCATTGTTCCTTTTTTATTCTGAATGATAGAGATGATGTAAAATAATAGATATTGTCCAGAAACCAGCCTTTAACTTTTGAATGCTCTGTTTACTTTGACAGCTCTATTTATTTCATGTTAAGCCTGATCTTTGTAATTGTACGAATGTATTTGTACATTTTTCCTAAATAAAAAGATTTTTGGCAGTATGCCTCATTTTTTTAAAAGCAGTTCACAGAGGGATCAGTGTCAGAAACATGAATCTCCAACCCCCATCCACATCGATCTAATTGTAAAGGTTAGCTGCTTCAAAACCTTACTCATGGGCCTGCTTCTGTGCAAGTGTAACTTCTGTGGTGGCAAGGGAGTTGCCCTGGTATAAAACCAGAGAATAGTTGCATTGATTTTATTGGGCTGCTTGTAGAAGGATTGGGCTCTAGGATGGATGAGTCTTAAACCATCTGATAAGTCAGCTGTTACTTTAAACTCAGACACAGATCTAAATACCGATCAATGGAGATGAGAATCTGGAGTGAAATTTTTGATTAAACGAAGTCAGGGACAGATATTTTGGCACTTTCATTCTGGCCAGTATTTTACTCCTAGTCCTCAAGGTCTGTTGAACCATTGGGGTTAATTCCTGTGGCAAGGATCGTTCAGTGAGAACTCCCTGCCACCAGGTATTGTGTGTGTGTGAAACAGTGAATAATTTTGCTAATTTAATATCACTTGGCCTTTTTTTTTTTTTTTTGTTATTTCTAGCATAGTTACAGTAAACTGATTGGTTTGGAGCGGCTGGTGTTAGAGAATTAGTTTGATTTGGAGCACTAGATTAGGAATGAAGAGTTTTGTATCCATTGCTTTCTCATTTTTTTCCAGCTCTGCCATTTGTTTACGTTGTGACCTTCAGCAAATCACTTAGGCCAATGCCTTGATCTATTGAGGTTTAACACAGCCAGTATCATACAGATAATGGGATTTAAGCTCAAAGAGACTGAAGGCCAAATTTTCAAAAGCATCAACTAACTTTGTGTACCTCAGTATTTGGTTCCCCAATTTGAAACATCAGAGACCTGATTTTTTTCAAAGATCACTAAGCACCCACAACTCCCAGTGTCTAAAATGGAGTGTCCAAAATTACTGGACACTTCTGGAAATTTGTGTCTCCGCCTCTTTGTGCTGCAGTTTCTTCATCTGCCAAATGTTTGCATTAAATCCCCGCTGAACAAAACTTGTAACAGTGCTTCGTTACCAAGAACAGTGAAGATAGATTCATGCTGCTTAGTATCTAGTCGCAAACCTCCTGCATTATATTGGTCTTAATTTCAGCACTATGCTGTATTCTTGGACTGTGGAAAAACTTCAGTTTATAAAGTTGCATGGACAAACTGTGGACCAAATTTCACCCTTCCAGGAAAATATCCATTGCAGAGCTCCTAAGGCCAGAAGCTGAACTGGGATCCCCTTTTAAAAATCTCAATTCAGAAAAGCACATGCTGAAGTCTGTTCCTATTCAGGATGTCATTTAAGGACATCCATAACTTCATGTGAAGAAAATTCTTAAATCCCATTTTAATCCAAGTACGTACTTAGTGCTGTTTTGGGTAGGGATGTTTTCCTGAGCTTGGGGCCCAAGGTAGTGAATTATAGTTGGATAGGTAAGTAGGAATAGAGTACTTCCTAAATCTGTGTTATCTGTCTGTCCTGAATCATCACGACCAGTGGGGAATGAGGTTCCTCACTGGTTCTTGGCACAAACCCTCTCCACCACACAGATATGGGACCTGTAGAGTGTTGTCTGTGAAAATGCTGCTGTAGAGACAGCTGATGCTCCTGCTGTGCCCTGGAGATACTCTTGTGCCAAGCGTCCCTTCTCTGTGTGCATCTAGGAGATGCATTCAGGCCTGCTGTATTAAGAAAATTCAGCAAAAAAGGGAAATATGCTTGGTGTTGGCTCTGAATGAAGTGTACTATGCACATGCAAGTCGGCTTTTAGATTGTTTTCCCATTTGTAGCTAGGGCATCAAGTTTTATTGAGGTATTGTATAATGGCATTTTTAAAGACCAACACATTTATTTATCGCATGATCTTTCGTGGGCACAATCTCACTTCATCATGTGCATGGAATGGAAAATGTAGCATGCTAGCTGTGTATATATGTACAGAGAAGGGTGGGTCACAAGGTCAATTCAAACAGATCCAGAGGGATAGACTGATAGCCTGTCTCAGCAAAGTAACCAAGCTGTTTTGATTCAAACCGTGTGGAAGGGGGAAGCAGGAACTGAGAAGGGTAATATTATACAAGAGTGTATAGTGGCTAATTGCCTGTCCTCGTAGATATACGGTAGTCTTTCAAAAGCATGCAAATAATTTAGAAGCCTAAAGCCCACTGAAAACCAGTGGAACTTGGGCAGTTTTGAAAATTTTACTCATTTAATTGAAGATGTAGGCAGATACACTGACAACATACACGGTTCCTTGATTGCCACACACTTTTCTTTAAAAAGAAAAAAATAAAACGACAGCTCTCTTTTAAACAATTTTGGGTGGCTAAGAGTTGGGAGAAAGTAATTTATCTCTGTCAGATACCCTGTTCTTTTTGACAAGCAAGCGTTGCAGAAGACTCTACTCAACACTGAATATATGTGTCAGTGCGCTGGATCTGGAAGCTGTTTTTGTTCGTTATGAGGTAGACAGAATCTGTCTTCACTGCCCTTGAAGCCATCTCTTGTGCCCTTTTACTCCGATGGCCTGTCTTAATTTGTCTTCTTTTGGAGTTCAATGTGGGGAAAATAAGATTTTGTGATTATCACGTGGGAAAGTGTTCCCAGCTTAAGTGTTTGTTTCAAGGCCCAATGTCAATTGGAGGCTTTCTGTGGATTTCGGATCAGTCTCATGGCATCTTCTGCCTGCTCTAGTGACTGCTTGTATTCAAATTCTATTTCTTGGAACTCCTGTTTAGGGAAGACAAGAGGCTATTTCATTCACATATTTACAATGTTATGGAATAAATATCCAGCCAAGAGGAGCCTCTGATTTTGTTTGTGAGGGTAAATTGGTCCTGGCTATGTTGCAACCATATTCTGGCACCAGTAAAGAATTTCAGGTACAAATCTAAGTGCCTTTTAAGTATCTGATTTTCATCAGTATTCAAGTAGTTAGAGTTGCAATCAATGAGGTTTGTGCCTGCCGTTCAATCTGCCACTTATGTATATTTAAATTTCCCATTGCTTGTGCAAAGGGCACTGTTTAATGAAAGTAGTGCACAGCTAACATTTTATATAACTGTAGAAGAAACACTGTCATTATTGCTTTTTGTTAGCAGCCTTTAAACGTGTGGTGGGGAAGACCCAACACCCCAGGAAGCAGAGTTCTCTTTGTAGTTTTCTATTCAAGCATCATTACTATGGTTGTGCTGATGCAGTTGCTAATCGTAGGATTCAGAAAATCTGTCTTCTTACAAGGACCGTGTTATAGTCCCTTAATAGAGGCATATCTCTGATATTGAACTTAAAATACGTTTTCAAGCAGATTTCTGAGTAACATAACTATACTGTAGAACTTGCTCACAATAAGATGAATCAACAAAATTATTATGGTAGTCAGGGTCACGATGATGATTGAATATGGCATCTCCCAGTTGTCCTTTCTCTATATGTTATCCTCACATTTGACCTTGTGTTCAGATGGTCTGTAAAAGATGCTTTATATTAGACTGTCAGTGGTAAGAATTGCATTGCGTAGGATCGGCAGAAACAGATTTTTTTCAAGTGTGGTTCGACCAAAATGAGGGAAGTTTCTGTTCTGCATTGTAGTAGTGTCTGTGAAGTCCCTTTCAGCAGAACTCTTTCAGGTGGTTAACGACTTGGTGAATCCAGGCTGGAAACATGGTGGTTTTTTGGGGTTTTTTTCCTTCTTACTGACAAGAGTTTTCTATCTTTGGGGAGAAGACTGCCTGTCTTCATAGTACTAGAACCCACTGGTGGTGTATTACAGGTCCTCTCTGTGATGATCTACTTAGGTTATGTGGAGTTGTAGCCTCCAGATGGAGAACTTTGTTCCTTTAGCTCAAGCTGTTGCATGCTTTTTTAGTTCTGGAGGTTTCCTGTTCAATCCCCAGCGTATTGGCCGGGATGGTGGCCAATGCTATAGTATAGTGTTCTGAACCTTTGTGTGCTGGCAACCCCCTCTAGATTGAAAAGAGAAAAATTGTGACCCTCCTCTCCACTTGAGAAAATTGTGATCCTCTACCTTAACCTCAGGCTTGGTCTTCAGCCCCATACGGCTTCAGGCTTGAGTCTCTCAAAGGACAGTGCTTTGGGGGCTGAAACATGTAAATTAATGTATTGGAGCCCTAAGAAATTGTTCTGCTTCCTATCTCCTAATGGTGGCTCTACTTAATTCCCTGTTCCCTTCCCCCATAGACCTGTCTCTTGACTTCCCTGGTGTTATGACCCCTAGGTTGAGAAACAATGCAGTAGAAGATTCATCCGTGAAGAAGACAAATGCAACATCTACATCTGCTCTGATTTGGGCGTCAGTACAAGAACAGCCAATTTCTTACCCATCTTACAAAAGGGGAGAAAGTGATGGGCGTGCTGAAAAGTGAATTTTAGGACTGGAGAGATTTTACTGGTGGAGTTCCTTGAAAATTGGCTTTGGGAACAGTTTTAGTTAGTATTTTTATTAATGTTCTTGGCACAAAAAGCAGAAGTGTGCTAATAAAATTTGCTGATGATACAGAGTTGGGAGGCACTGTCGATACAAAAAAGGATCGTAATATACAGGAAGATCCGGATGACCTTCAAGATGGGAGTGATAGAAGTGGGATGCAATTCAGTAGTACAAAGTGCAAGATCATGCTTTTAAGTTCTAATAAGAATTTTTGCTACAACACAGGGGTTCATCAGTTGAAAGGGACAGAGTGGGGGAGACACCTAAGTGTGTGGGTTGATCACAGAATTACTGTAAATCGTGGGGTTGCCATGAAAAAAGGTAAATGCAATCCTAGGCTGTTTCAGGCAAGGTGTTTCCAATATAGAGAGTGAAGTAATAATGCTACATTATAAGGCATGCCATTTGAAATTCTGTGTGTAATTCTGGTCACCCATGCTTAAGAAAGATTTATTTAAAATGGAATAGGTTCAGAGAAGTGCAACTAGAATGATCAGAGGAAAGGAGTGCCTATTTCTGAGAGGAGACTGGAAGAGCTTGGGTTGTTTAAAGCATAGAGTCTGTGTGAGGGGACTTTCTATAAATATGTTAGGAATGTAAATACCAGAGAGGGTGAAGAGCTATTTAAGCTAAAGAACAATGCTGGCAGAAGAACAAATAGTTTTATACTGGCCATGAACAAATTCATTTGGAAATTTGATGGTTTCTAACTATTAGAGGGGTGATGTCCTGGAACAGCTTGTTGTTGGGACTTATGGGGGCAAACAACTTAATTAGTTTAAGAAAGAGGTGAGCAAGTGCATGTGATTGAGAGTGATTGTATGAAGAGGTTACTTGTGATGGTAGGAGGCAGGGCTCAGCAGCCCTTGGGCTTACTTTTATTTTGTCTCATGTCCCTAAATGTTCATGCATCAGGGTTCCAGCCACCTGTGGGTGTGAAGAAGGGCTCCCCTCGCAAAATGTGTTTTTCAGGAGCCGGGACATTGGATGGAGAGTGCCAGGGCTCTAAGGTGGCGACAAGCGTTCTCTCTGTGAGGTGCCTGGCTGACTGGTTCTTGCTCACATTTGTAGGGTTTAACTGATCACCGTATGTGAGGATCAGTAAAGAATTTTTCCCTAGATCAGATTGCAAGTGACCTTGGATATTCTTTACCTTCTTGTGCAGTATCTGGGTGTGGGCCACTTCCTTGGATTATCTGAGTGTGTCTCAGTTAATCACTTACCTGCCATAGTGGGGGACCTCAAGCACTGGTGCACCTTGGTCCTGCCTGTTCTCTGCATGTGGTACATCTCCTGTGGGCTATGATAATTTCAGTTGTTGGGATTAGTATGAGGGTGCTCGATGGTATGGGCATCTTATCACCCTGTCTGTAATCTTCCCTTTCTTTTGGCATGGGTTAATGACGACAACTTTTGCTGTCATCTGGAGTCTTCTGGTTTCCTTGATCTTGATCTGGGTCTGGCTTTTGGTCTGGTTGTGGCAGGAAACAGCACTGATGTCATTGATTGATGACCATTTCCTAGCAATTGACAAAGTGCAGCTGTCCAAGCTGAACTTTGTAGTTCTTTCAGTAGCTTTTGGTAGGGTTGACCTGGACTGCGGACTCTAGTTGTGAGGGATGACATTATTGTGTGGTTCTGTTTCTTCTCTAAGACATCTCAAAGAATAGAGTTGGCTAATGGCTCATCTTCTTTCCCATCAGGTAGATGGAGATTCTGCAGAATTCTGTTCTATTACTATTCTTGCTTAATCATAGAGTCATGGAAGATCAGGGTTGGAAGGGACCTCCTGAGGTCATCTAATCCAACCCTCTGCTCAACACATGGACAAATTTTCTATGAAAGACACTGAGAGGTTTTGGGTCGTGACACCATCAATATACAAACAGCATGCAGATCTATTTCTCTTTTTTCCTTGAATTCAGATTTGTGGTTTATCTGCATTCCCATTTCCTGGATGAGAGCAAGTAGGTAGAAACCCAGTACAGACAATATGGAAGACATGATTAACGGTTGGGGGAAGTTGATACTTAGCCCTTCTTTGGAGAATACTCAACCATCCTTTGGTCAAGGGGTTTGGAATTTGGGAGTGATTTTTGGACAAGCCCCAACACTACCTGTAAAAACCTTCTTATACCATGTTTGCATTTGATGCATAAGCTAATAATCAGTATTTTACAGAAAAAACTTGACTCATTCTCTTCCTTCCCCCACAAGTGATCTAGAACAGACTCTGCCCCTGATTTTGCAATTAGGTCCATGCTGAAAAACCCTTACTCTTGTGTGGACCCCCACTGACTTCAGTGGGGCTTTACATGGGCGCAAGAGTCCATTCATGTGGATCTGATTGCAAGCTGGGACCTTGGACAGCAGCTGAAGCATTGTACTTGATACTGTAAATTGCTAATGTTCTTGCTATTCTCTGAGACAACAAATGCAGAAAGAATATTGTTACTACTGTAAATCCTTTTTGTGTCTATTTATTAGAAAGATTGGCACTTTTATTGGAAGAAAAAAATGTATATAAGAACAAATTTTAGGCCTGTACCGAAGGCTGGTGAGCTCATGCCCAGAATGTTATCAACAATTCTGGCTGCCATACAACTTGGAAAGAGAAGAGGATGAGTCAGCTGGAATGAAAGTATTTTAGCCCCATGGAGAGGTTAGGAAAATCATGTTAATTATGTATTAGACAAGAGGCGATCAAAAAGGGACATGATTGACATGAGACTCTTGGCCATTCTATTTGGGATTGTCATTCACCTGCTATAAAAATTCTGTGGTTTTGACCCAGGCAAGATATGCCTTTGACTACTGACATTCTGGATCTTACGCAGCTGAGACCTCCCACACTTACCGTTGGAGCACTACCCCCTCGCCACCCACACTGCAAAGTAATCTTAACTGGTATTTTACAAATGCTGGTATGACTTACAAAGGCAGGCTTTCATGCTAAAGATAGGAACAACTTATGAGCTGATATTCTGAAAACACCAGTAGTTGAGAATGTGATAAGCGCTGATTTTTTTTAAAAGATAATCTCTACCTAAAATGGTAGAACGTTTTTAAAGCTAAGGATGTTCTGACATTTCCTTAATCTGCCACTTCAGGTTTGAGAAGATGCTGTGAATTTAAAATGTTTATATTACTTTAAATGTTTGCATTTTTTTTGAAAAAAGTGAAACATTTCAACCATTTGAAAAGGAAATGTCTCCTTATAACTCTGACGGATTCTGTTGAGAGAGATTATCTAATTGACTACATTGCTGTATATTTTAAACAAGATTCTAGCCCTTAGAAATATCTTCATGCAGTGTTCGGCAAAATATTTTGTGAAAAAATACATCCAGGACAGTTTAATATATATATATATATATATATATATATATTGGTGGGATTTTCTGCCACGAAATCTCATGCGATAAATAAATTGGTTAGTCTTTAAAAGTGCCACAGGACTTGGTTGTTTTTTTGCAATAGACTAACATGGCTGGCTACCCCTTTGGATCTCAACTGTTCCCCTTTGGAACTTGTTCTATGGTGTTCATTCTCCTACAGCTTAGGTCAACCATTATTTCTGGTGCTGTTGTCAGGGGGAGAAAACTTTTTCTGTATACTTATTGTAACTGTTCATCAGAGTAAAATAAATAGGTTTGATCTAATCTTTCCACGATGAATCTTAAATTAGGCACAGTATAATTAATGTTGCTTATAATGTTCAAAGTTGTCCTGAGCTTTTCTTAGAGGCAGATAGGCCTGGTTCTTATCTTGAGAAGTTTAGAATGCAGATATTAGATGTGAAACAAGTGGGGGTGACAAAGAAAGGGGAAGGGGATGGAAAGAGGAATGGCAAGAGTTACCGCAGTAAGATTTCAAGGTTTCTGAACAGAGCCATAATTTTCCTTGTGGAAAATTTTTATTTATTTTTTTGCCAGAAATGCAAACGCCGCCCAAAAGGTGATGCCGAAATGCTACTTGTTCTTCATGGGATTCGTACTTTGGGTGCCTCATGCAGTATTCTCCTCTATAGATGAGGCTCCTTGGTGGGACTGTGTGTCCCATGATGCTCCATGGTCTCCCCTCATGAAGAGGAGAGGCAGTTCACCATGAGAGATTGTGATTGTGGTGCATCATAGAGGATGTAGTATGGTCAGGAAGTCTGAGCATAAAGAAGAATGGGGACCTGAGAAGACTGAACTGCAATTTCCAAGAGGCAGCACATCAACATAATAAAAATGCAAGCATGGCCATATTGGGTCAAGCCAATGGTCTGTCTAGCCTAGTATCTTGATTTTCAACAGTGGCTAATCTCAAGGGCATCAGAGGGAACAGAACAGGTAATCCATTGAGTGGTCTGTCTCATTGCCCATTCCCAGCTTCTGACAAACAGCAATCCCTGCGCATCCTGGCTAATAGCCATTAATTAACCTATCCTCCATGAATTTACATAGTAATCCAAATAAAAATACTTTGGAGGTTTAGATTTTCAATGAAAAATTCATATTTTCTGTGGACAGCTGACACATTTTGAGAAAATCTCCATTCAGTTGAAAACCCAGTTTCCCCCAGAAAAAACTGGGTGTGATAGAAATTTTTTGATTAGCCTTAATGGTTATTTATGATAACCACGTGTACCTTCATGGTGGATCCTTTAAAGATTTTGATAAATGTTTATAAAATGAGAAGAGTGAGTATTTTGATTCATTTAGAAAGCCTAACTAATCTGTTGAAGTCACTGGAGAGATTCCTATTGAATTTAATGGACTTTGGATCAGACCCATAGTGACCATTTTCTCCTTTCTTATTTATCCACTTTTTAAATTTTTTTTTGTAAATCTCATGTATGTGTTAGGTGTGTGTGAGATTGTCACAGGATTCCTAATTTAGATGGTATTTCTGCTTGTCTGTCCAACATACTCTCTTGCTCTTGTTACCATAGATAAATGTTTTCCAAAGGCTTTTACTTTGGGTCACTTTAAAATGAAAGTTTTCTTGATTGGTTGCCTTTGTACAATTTGTCTCCAGTTTGTTTTTGCATTTGTTTTGTATTTGCTGAAAGAAAATAGCTATGGGGACATGGGATTGACGAGTAAAAAATGTAACTGTCTTAGAAAATGTGATTCCTCCTTGTCAAATTCTATTTTTCTTCCATTGTCAAGATCACCACTGCTTCCTGTTTTATTTCTCTTTCATTCAAAGTACTGTATCACATGGTTTCAATAATTATAAGTATATAAATACACTTTTGCTGTTTTGTCACTTTTTTTCTGGTGACTTTTCCTATTTGAGGCTCAAGTTTAGTGCGTAGATGCGTATTTAACTTTAATCATAGAAATCGTTCTATTGACAGCAAAGAGACTGCTCATGAACTCAGACATGTAGTAAAGTAACTTGCTGACTTATGGCCTAACTCTGTATACCATAGTATTTTCCAATATGGTTCCTCGTGTCACTTTCTGGAATATTAAGTTTTTTGAATATCTCTGAGAGGAAAATAAAGTTTAATTTATACTTACCATATTGTCTCCCACATATCCTTCCAGTTCTGGTTTTGTGCTGCTTTTTTATCTGATTTAAAGTTTAGACACTTTGAGGAAGTATGAATAAAGATTTATCATGTCTATCTCTTTTCACTTTGTGTTTTTGCGATTTACTATCCAGCATATAATCTTAAGTATACAGCATCCTACAAAACTTTAAACATTCCTTTAAAATGCCATAGTCAAGTGAAGAAAGAAAAGCTAAAACAAATTGATGGTCCAGAAAAGGTGTAATCAGATGTAGGTTAAGAATATATGGTGCGGTGTTAATTTATACAGTTTGTTTTCCTCTGAGTCATTTTACCTATATTATCTCTTGGGGCATCTCATCAGGTAGATAGCACTATTTTTGATTCCCCTACGGTCACTTGCAACCATTTACTAACAAGTAATGTATCACCTCACACACAACTTTGGAACTTGACCTCAAAAATGGGAAAGTTGGAATGGAAGAAACGACAGAAAAATGAACAAATCATCATGCAAAAATGTTGCCTGTTAGAGAAAAATGGGCCTATTCTATGTCTGACAGATCAACAAAATCTGAAACTGCCTCACTCACTAGAAAAGTAATACTAAATTATAGCATTCTTTTCAGCAGTTCCCTCTTCAAATGTATAAACCCCAGGTAGATAGTTAAATGACTAAGCAAAAAACTTGAGAAGTCATTCCACCTCCCCCCCATCATGTGCTAAAACAACTTGCTGACCTCTAGTTAATAAAATACTAACTAGTTTTTTAAGGTTTGTTGGAGTATCAGAGAGGGCACAAGGTTTTGAAGATCAGTAACAGCAGACTTTAGAGTTACACACAGTTCACTTATCATATAAGCAGCAGAATGTCTGAACGTAGAAATTTGTTACTTGATCACAGTGATAAAACTGGGGTGTCACTGCCTTTCTGTAGCTGGCAGGTGTAACATCCATTTGATTGAGTCTTGCTTTCTTTAAGCCAATCGGTATCCAAACCATTCTATGCATATTAAAAATTGACACTTGGGACATAACAAATGAGCTAATGCCAGACCTGAAATACGCCCAAGTACCATTCTACCTTCCTGGTTCAAAAACATCTAATTCTGTGCTCTTTCTGTATCCACATAGCTGTTGCTTGTACCCTGCTTTCAAACTCTTCAGCAAGGAAGTGAAATTTCCTTCACATATAGTTCCTTGCAGAAAGTTGGAAGTTCTAAGCTTACATTATAGATAGATGGGCAGTAAACTACTCTTTCTAACTCTGCTGTTTGGAGTGGGCATTAAAAATCTGAGGGATATTGATTCCAAGTATAGTGTCTAGTACTGGAAAGAAAAGCAAAAACAGAGCTAACTAAAGAGTTAGAATTCATATGCAAATTTGACATCATAAACTTGGGTTTGAATAGAGATATGGGCTGGCTTTCTCATTACTAAACGTGATTTCTCACCTCTCTTAAGATCCCAACCTTCTAATTAGTTGTTTCACACTGTTTCAATCTAAACAACTTGTTTGATTTGCTGAAATAGTCTGACCCGAGCCTGTCGCCCACACTTCATTGGATTTATTTTTCATTCCACTGCTGCAGGGCTGGGGCTGGGGTTGAGGCCACCCCTTAGCCAAGGGCCCTGGTTTGCAGCCCCTAAAGCCCCTGCCTTAATCCAGCTCTGCATGCTGATAGTAGGATCTACACAGCCAAGTAGAGTGTTCTACACTTGAGCTCTGCAGACATATACCCCATCTTGCAGCTCAGTAATTCTGTGTAGATATGTGTTACCCCAAAGGATAGGTTCGTGGTTGGATTCACCAGACACAGGTAGAGACCATTTAAAGTATTTATTGAACGTCAGGATGAGCAGCCCTAAGCATGCAAAAAAACCTCTAATGGCAAGAGCTTACAAGCCGCCTGCAGTCAGGGACCCCTGGATGACTGCGGACAACCCTGAGGAGGTTTCCACGGCACCTTGGTCTGGTGGTGAAGTCCGCTGCCGGCAGGGATTATGTTAACATATAACAATTCAGGAAGGTAGGGTGATCAGGCCCGCCAGTCCCTCGCATACTAGAGCCCATTGCTGAGCTGACTCCACGGGAAAATCTAGCTTATTAAAACAACCAACCAAAGCGAAGTATAGCATAGCACAGGAAAAACAGACCGCAGCTGGTTCTCTGGGCGCAGAGCCCAGGAACAGTTCATGGTTGGGTCGCTCATGGGGAGGGCTGCGAGCTCCACTACGCTTTCCGTCACAACGTCTTCCACTGTCTCCCTACAATATGGTTCAGGTTTGGTGCTAGAGCCTGCCAGTCCTTTCTGAAATCCATTTAATACTGTAATTAGCATATAATTTATACAATGTCTCTTGCCCTACAAATAGGCATTGCTTTCTTACATGGTTGTACATGGTTAATTTTGTTGAATACTGAACGGTGTCCAAGAGCCTGATCAAAAGCCTGTTGATCTCAATGGAAGGAGTTAATAAAATTTGGTTAGACTCAAAGTCTTCTCCTTGGCTACTTCATTATTTGGAACGGATTGAATGGAGTCTCTGGACTCTGATGAAAATAGTGACTCCCGAGATCTTGCTTGCTTTCTCTTAGGCCTCTGAAAAATTAATTGTTTGAAAATATTTCATGACCGAATATCTCTATATTAATGTGAATTAGGCAAAGGGAAATTTTGTGGCATTTGAAGTTCCGTGAGCCTTAAAGATTGTTCCACCAAGCTTGCAGAGCTAGTTACTGGGCAAATCCGTTTCACTAATGATGTAAACCTGTACTGTAGAGTGTGATTTTTAAAATCTCAGGCTGAAATTCTAAAGTCAAAGGGAGTTTTACCATTGTCATCAACAAAGCCAGGATTTCATTCATGTTTTCTTGTCTAGAGGAGCCAGTGCTATGATTATAGCTGAAGGACAGGAGACACCCCTGCACCACCCCCCAAAATGTAGGCAAGCTCAATATGGTAACTGTTCAATGCTAAAAATATTCCCAAAACATTGTTTCTTCTAATTTGTAACGGTTCTTTGGATTTGTACGGCTGATACCACTTCCATTTTTCTGCAGTCTTCCTTTTAAAAATACCTGAGTTCAGTTTTTGTAGCTATTGTTTAGCATTTTATGAGCATAAGGGTCTTTTTATGAAGTCTGACAATATTTGCAATGATCATCTTTTCTCCTTTTCTGTTTTTAAATTACACCGGGTATACTGAATTAACTTGTCAGAGTCCTCCTTTCTAGAAAACATTTTTTCACATGAACAAAAAGAATTTCTTTATATAGAAATAAAGGAATAGACTTATGCAGGGAAATGAAGAATCTTTAATAAAATATTGTTCCTTTTCTACCTTAGTTCAACTGGGAAAATCAATTTTTGGTTCTTCAAGTGCAAAAGAAGATCAAAAGGAAAAACTGACAATCAAAACTAAGAGCAAGGTGTGATGCTCTGCTTGCACTCCTATTCCCTGGTGTGCTTTATACAGGCTCTTCTCCAAGTAGAATACATTTGCAAAAGAGTAAAGTTTTTTTTCCCCCTCTGAATCAACTATGTTGGAGTAAAAGTGACCTGAATGTAAAAATTGTAAAATAGTGCTTTAGATGAATTTTGTGCAGTTCCTTGGTGCCCCGGTACAAGCAAACATTCAGATATGTCAGGCACCTTAATGGAGTATACTTGTGTTTAAAAGAGTTGTCATTGATTTTACCTATGTAGAATTGGTCTAAATTATCAGTTTGTCAGTACCCTATGTGATGCAAGGGGAAAATATTCAGTGGCACGTACAGTGTTATTCTTTCTGAAAAGCACTGCAAGATATGTATTCTGAATCTTCATCTAAAAACTAATTTCAGTCACTATTGAGAGAAACTTCATGGAGATTTTATTTTCTGCTTTTTAGTGAATCACATTTTTTCCCCTTAACGTAAAATGTGATTTATTTTATGGTTGAGTATTAATAAAAGGACAAGATTAAAGTGTCAGCAGAAAAAATGAAGGGAAAGAGGGGATTGTGCAAACTTTCTGAAGAGCAACAAAGATTTTCCATGGAATGCATTGTCTTATCTGTACATAAACATTTTTTAAATATTAACCTTGGAAAATTGATCTTGTGTAAAGTGAATTCAGAAGGCAGATTTTATATATCTCAAAATACTATGCACACAATTTATCCCATTCAATTTAAATCATTTGGATTTTTTTAAATTTCCTAGTTGAAAATGAATTATTTTGGGGTGTTGTGTGGCCTGTGTTAGACCCATGAGTCCTTTCTGGTCTAGGAGTCCATAAAGTCCTCAGATAGACTTGTGAATTTCAAATAGACCAATATTCATCTGAGTGGACCCTGCGGTTATGTGGGCCCCGCACTGTCTTGCTCCCAATGGGGCAGTGCAGGGCCCCCACGCACCGCAGCCCCTCTTCACACAGCCACCCTGCTGCCTTTGGCAGCGAGCCGAAGGCAGTGGGGCGGGGTGGGTCGAGAGGGTTATGCCTGGCCCCTGGGCTGACCCTCCCCACCCCCAGAGTGGAGCAGGCAGGCCCAAGGGCGGAGCTCCTGGGGCCCGGCCTCTGGGCTGGCATGCTCCACATGGCTGGCTCCCCCCTCTGGCACCTCAGCATCCCAGCCCGGAGCCGGGGCTGTCGGCTCCCTGCTGTAGGCAGCTTCCGGGACCGGAGCCGGCTCCGTTCCCCCTCCTGCAGGCGACCTCGGTCTCCGGGACTGGAGCCGGCTCCCCCTGCAACAGGCAGCCTCCGGGGTTGGGGCCTAGGCTGGAGCCGGCTCCCCGCGCCGGCAGCCTTGGCCTCCCGGCCCAGGGCTGGCTCCCTGGGGGGCGGAGCAGGTCGGTCGGCCTGCCACACTCCCCTCCAGCATGGGGGCGGGGCTCCGCTTTGGCCAATTGGCCCTGGGCCCCGTTCCCCCCACGGGACGGCCCTGGATTTATGCTAGTAGTCAGATTGCTTTGAAAAATGATTACATTGGCCATGGGCAACCTGGAGAATTATAGATCAGTCAGCTGAACTTTGGTATGGGCAAAGAAAGTCGAGCAAATAATCAATTGGTTTTTAAGCACCTAGATCATAGGATGTTAAGTAGCAACCATCATGGATTTGTCAAGAATAGATCATGTCAAACCAATCAAATAACTTTCTTTGACAGAGTGACAGACCTAATGGATAAGGGGAAGCTGTAGATGTGATGTATCTCAATGTTAGTAAGGCTTTCGATAGTCTCACATGGCCTTTCCATAAGCACTCTAAGGAAATATACCCTAGACAAACCTGCTGGAAAGTGGGTGCACAATTGGCTGTAAAATTGGCTCATTATCAGTGGTTCACAGTCAGGCAGAGAGGACATATCAAATTGGATCTCACATGGATCTCTCCTGGGTCAGGTTCCATTTAATGCATTATTTGGATAACAACTTAGAGAATACACCTAAAGTTGGTAGATGCAAGCTCTTTGGAGGGCAGGATTAGAATTAAAATGATTTTGATGAATACATGGAATGAAAATCAATGAGGACAAATGCCTTATGTACCACACTTTGGAAGGAATGATCAATTGAACAAATACAAAATGGGAACTGTCTGCCTCGGAAAGAGTACTGGATGAAAAGAACTGGGGGTTATAGTGGATCACAAAGTAAATATGAGAGTATAATACTGTTGCAAAAAAGAGAAAATCATTCTGGGATATATTAGTGGGATTGTAAGCAAAGCATAACAGCTGGGAGGAGTGTGTCCAGTTCTGGGCACCATAGAACTTCAGGAAAGATGTGGAGAAATTGGAGAAAATCCAGAGACCAAGAAAAATGATAAGTTTAAAACTGAAGAAAGATAACAAAATCTGAGTTTGTTCAATGTGGAGAAGAGAAGACTGAGGGGGCCAGGAATATAATAGTCCTCAAGTATGTAAAAGTTCTTAAAAAGAGGAAGATGATAAATTGCTCTCCTTAACCACTGAGGACAGCCCAAGAAGTCATGGGCTTAAACAGCAACAAGGGCAGTTTAGCTTAGACATTAGGGGAAAAACTTCCTATCTGTCAGGATAGTTTAGCACTGGAACAAATTAGGTAGGGAGGTTGTGGAATCTTTTCACTGGTGGTTGTACAAACACCTGTCAGGTTTGGTCTCCAAATAATACTTAGTCCTCCCTTAGTGCAGGAAACTGGAGTAGATAATCTATTGAGGTCATTTCCAATCCTACACTTCTATGATAAGGATAGATATTCTGTAACCCTTACACTTGTGAACAATCCTGTTCAACATCAGGCCTCTAGACTTTTGTTTCTCTATCCATTCACTTAATTTATAGAATTACAGAAAAGTTCTTAGGAGATGCCAACAGAAATTTGCCAACCTTGCAGCCTCGGTTTATGATGTCAAGGAAGTGACCTTGCAAAGCTTCTTCACTTTATTTCTGAGGTAGGATAACAATGTGTGCTACTGCTCTGTTTGAAAGTAGTCCCTTCTTCATTTCCCTTTTTATCTGTTTCCTTGGTTCTTCGTTCATTATCCAAGGGCACTGGAAGGCTTGGAAATGTTTACTGAATGGAGCATGCTTAATTATTTTAGATGGCTAAGGTCAGAGCCTCAGATGTCTTTTTCTCTCCATCATCACCTTTTCAGAATAGGTGGCTAAAGCTTTTCTCTAGAGCGTCGCTGTCTAGGGCTCGGAAAATCTTTCATTCCTGAGGGAAATTACTTTACTTCACAAGGTGGAGCAAGTTCATCATCCTTTAACTTTCCTCTTTTCCCCACCCTCCCCTCTCTTGCCTCTCCTCCCTTGTTTTCTAAGTTACAAATAGAAAGAAAATATTGTTTCTCTGAGGACAGTGATCCTTATTCTGTCTTGTGTCTTTGCCCTGCTTGGCCTTTTTAGGATGCAGAATAGCCTTTCCTGGACGGTGGAGCTTTTTATTTTTCACAGGCCATTAATCCTCGACACCCTAAGGTTTTGTTTTTAAGAGAGTAGTAATCCATTTTTCTTCGACTACAACTCCCTATGTTCAAAACCAGAATCTGTTGATACTTCAGCTTCGCTTCAGGCTGCAGCTTAAGAACCTAACCTCACTTTAATTCATGCTGCTTAGAAGTTCCAGGGGCAGATGCAAACTGGGTCTTGCAAGTGTCAACTGAGCTAATATTAGAAAAACAGTTTAGCATTAGAATCATCGGCTCAAGGAAATGACTTGATCGTAGATTGTAGCTTCAGATGAGCGATAATGAAGTAGAAGAAAATTATTGTGCACGTTATCTGATTTCGTTTCTCATTTATCCAATAAAATTGGCTTTAAAACTGACGACCTAGAGGCTTGCTTTGAAGAAAAATATGTCAATACTTAACCGGGCTCTGTGTTGTCACAGTCTGTAGAAATGACTTTCATTATATTTGTATAACCAGAGCAATTTCAGTTTTCTAAATGAGGTGAAGCAGTTAGCTCTAAAAAAGAGTTACGTTCTAGAGTTAGTCCTTAGCATGAAAGACTCTCGGGGTACTTTGGAAAATGTTTTAAAATAACACTTATATTTGAAAAAATATCTGACGAGTATGTTCAGTAGTTTCTTAAACCTTTTGTTTAATATGATTAACATTTAAGTGGAAGGGAAATTTGTTTTAAAAATGCCAGTGGGGGTGGGGGTTAATATTAATACATTTGTCACAAAATAACCTAAGTTTAGTTGAGAAATATACCTGTGTATATACATATGTATATGATAAATGTGTGCGTATTCATTATTTTACTGCACAAATGGAAGAGTGGAATCTCAACTATCATTATATCTACAAAAATAAATAATTGTATTGACCTCGTGGTTCTTTGGCAAACATCTGACTTCTAAAAAGAATTGAACATTTTTCTATTATGTTGCCTGAATCAGGATTGTGGCCCTTTGTGAGCTCTGCTATATAAGAGCAAAGGAAGAGATACTCATTGTTTCAGAGTTGACAATCTAAGAACCAGTCCTGCAGTCTAATCTCTGTGGGCAGGCTTTTTCTTTGTATTTTCATATTACTCATATGAGCCTACAAGTCTACCCGCGTGGATCAGATTGCAGACTCCATACTTCGGATGATACCGTATGCAGGGGAGGGAAGGGGAATACTGTGGAAATTGCCTCTTCGTATAGCCTTAATAAATCATTTGATTAGTTATAGGCATCATGGAAGAAGGGTTTAAGATCTCTCCCTTTAATTACTGAAAATAAGGTAGTCTGTATGTGACTATTTAGAAAATTGTCTTCCCTGGGCCCTCATAGTATGGAGCAGAGATGGATGATGATTAGTTTAAGCATGTCATTCCTGCTTGATTTTTTTCTGATTTGCTTTTAAGAGTAAAATGGTTAAACTTGAAGTGGTGGGGTGTATTTGAGAAATCGTGTTCTACTACAAGGTGCTGGTGATATTTTTGGTCTTTTCTTCTGATGATGGCTGTGTGCTATGGCATTCTGCCGTTTGCTTCCTGTCAAATTTCAGCAACATAACATGTCATGTGAACATATTCTTTTACTGGTCCATGTTGCAGATTGTTGAAAATCTAAAACAAAGACTGGTATGAAATAAACATTGAATAGAATACCAGAAAGAGAAAAGGCAGGTGGTGTAATATGTAAATTGACTCTCTGCCAACTACGTACCCATGCATCGAGCACTTCAAATACTATGTAGCCTTTCGAGGAAAAATATTTTATCGGCTTACTTTTGGATGTCTCCAGCAATGTGGCCTGCATGCTGCGGTGTCAGAAATGTGTTGACTTATATTGCACCGACTAACATGAACTGACACAAAAATGCAGGCTGATTCTTCAGGGGTTCACAATAACAGTGGAAAAGAAACAGACAACGGTATAAGGACTGGGGGTTATGGTGGACGGGAAGCTGTATACGAGCCAACAGTGTGCTCATGTTGCCAAAAAGGCGAATGACATATTGGGCTGCATCAATAGGAGTATTGCCAGCAGACCGAGGGATGTGATAATTCCCCTCTATTCGGCACTGGTCAGGCCGCATCTGGAATACTGTGTCCAGTTTTGGGCTCCCCACTACAGAAAGGATGTGGACAAATTAGAAAGTCCAGCAGAGGGCAACAAAAATGATTTGGGGGCTGGGGCACGTGACTTACGAGGAGAGACTGAAGGAACTAGGCTTATTTAGTCTTCAGAAGAGAAGACTGAGGGGGGATTTGATAGCAATCTTCAACTTCTTGAAGCGGTGCTCCAAAGAGGAGGCAGCTAGGCTGTTCTCGATGGTAACAGAGGACAGAACAAGGAGCAATGGTTTCAAATTACAGTCGAGGTTGGATATTAGGAAAAGCTTTCTCACTAGGAGGGTGGTGAAGCATTGAAATGGGCTACCTAGGGAGGTGGTGGAATCTCCATCTTTGGAGATATTTAAGGTCCGGTTAGAGAAAATCCTGGCTGGGATGATTTAGTGGGAGTGGTCCGCTTTTAGCAGGGGGCTGGACTAGATGACCTCATGAGGTCCCTTCCAGCCCTATGATTCTATAATAAAATAGGTTTCTTTGTTTTTTACAGAAGGGATACTCCATCTCTGATACTGTAATTTATTGGCTGTCTTTGTGTATGGATGTAAATATTGCCCTCTAGAACTGAACCAAAGGGAGAATAGAGGCCCTACCAGACGCAGTAGCTACTAGAATCCTCTAGCTCAGGTGGTGAAGACTTAGTTTAGAACTGATGAACAAGATTTCTAGATTCAACTCCCCTAATGTGTGTAATTTATAAAATAGTCTCTGATCATTCTTTGTCCAGCCAAGGGAAGTCCAGACGTAGACACTAAGTAACACACATAATTTCCACTTAAAGTAAACGTTTAAGGAAATGTATCATAAACAATAATACACTGGCCAGATTGTACCTGACCTGTAAATATTTGAGGTGGAAGAGAGATTATGCAAAAACTGGGTAAGGCCAATGGTAGCCATTATGGCATATGCCTCCCCAAAGGGGTAGCCTACTGTGCTATTATATCTGAGTCAAATGAGATTATACAAGTGAGAACAGAAACAATTTAAATTCAAACACACATTTCATATACTCTTAAATGCCTCTGGGTGACATTTCATGGTGCCTCCTTCGTCTCTTCCAAAGGTGCAGATTCAACTGGTTCCTCAACTTGCTTCCATTTCTGTCTTTGCTAAGCGCAGAAGTTGAGATTAAAGATCAGAACATATGAGTGTCAGCTGATCTTGTAATTTAGAAAGAGATTTGCCCATAGGCAGATAAATATATAGATGCTTCAAAACTGAGCCCGTCTCTCTCTCTCTCTCTCTCTCTCTCCCGCTCGCCGCCTCTCCACCCACCGCAGTTGAGGAGGAAACTTGAATCCTGGGATTGTTTGTTCCTTGGGCCAATGTCAATGTAAATTTTGGTGGTACAAAAATATTTTTCTGTGCCTAATCATCAGAAGGGCATGCTGTGTGGAGTCTTTCGTGATGTTACTCATAGTTTGCACAAAAACACAGCTGTCTCACTTAGTCCAGAGACTAGCTTATGGCATACAAAGACTGTAAATACCAAATGTACTAAATGGCTGTTTCATATCTCCTTTATTGTGTGTGTGCACGCGGGTGCGTGTGCGTGTCGTGTGTGCGCGTGCACCTCAAAAACAATTATTTTTAACATTTCTTGTGCTGGAAAAGAGAACGGTTAGGATTGGAAAAGCATACAATTGTGTCAATATTTCGCCATAATTGCACTTCTTTGTTATATAGGAGCTACCTTCTTCAACAAACGTTGTCCATTGCATAACTCTTTGTTAGAGCTGTGCTTTTTGTGCTGGTAGAGCCATGCTGTATGCCTGGAAAATACATATCTTGCAGGAGTCTTCATATCTACCTAACCAGAAGTTTTTACAGTACATCATTTCTAGTGTGAATCGTCTTTCAGAGCTCTCTTTTAAACCTGTGTGGCTGAAGCCCATTATTTCACCAACTTACTCTAAATTTGTCATTTCTAGAAGCACTGGTCTTGATGTTTGGACCACATCAGTGGGAATTAAGATTCTCTTCTGTTTTTTAATTGCTCAATTGATATGAAGAAGAGCATGTATGGTATTATTTGTAACATGTATATTAACATTTGAATCCAGTTTGCATTCTTCTCTTGTTGTATCTTTAGGTCACATTAGCGTTAATAGGTATTAAATGGAATTAACTTTTTAAACAAATAACAAACAGACATTACTGAATTAATGAAGAAGCTTGTAATAAAATAAAACAGACAAAATGAGGGAAATAAAACTATTGTTCACTGCCCATTTCATATGTGGTGAAAAGCTATTATGCTTGAAATTTTGAATTGATTTTACATATTGTATAGATCAGTAAATTCCTTATACTGCTATTTTTAAGTTGAGAGTTTAACTTGGGAGGAGTGGGAAAGTACCTAGTGGTTAAGCAGAAATATGCAGCCACAGGACTGTGAATTTTGAAAGTCTATTAAAGATTTTTCTGCTGTTTGCCTTACCTTGGATATAGCCTTTAAATGTCTTCTCATGAAAGATAAATTTGATAAAATTGCACCTTTGAGAATTGACAAAATTATAGTTTACAATATATTTGAATGCAAGAAATTCTATATGCCAAATTTACAAACAGGCATCCTTTGGAAAGAAGTACAGTTCCCTTTACCTTAAAAATAACCTGTTGTTTGCTGGGTGATGTTTTCTTTCAGTTTTTGTTTAGAAAAATCTCATGTCACTATTGTCCTTATGATATGGTAAGATAAGCGCCATATTTATTTTTATAATTAAATCAGTCCATTTATTTTGACTTGTAAGTTGTTGGTGATATCATTTTGCAAGCTATCAGGATGAGTATGTGTTCTGTGTGCCTTATTCCTCTCTCCCAAAGAAAGATTAAAATCAGCCTGTACTTGGCTTCATTTGTAATGGAAGAGAATGTCTTTCTAGCACATTCTTAGGGATCCCCAATTCTGATGGTGTATGAGCACCTCGTAATCTGATGAATTGTGTTATCCTCCTACCATATCTGTGAAGTAGGGAAATACGGTTTTCCCCATTTTGCAGATGGGATATAGGGTGCAGAGAGAAAGTAGCTAAGGTTACATGGATATCTGTGGGAGAGCAGGGTATATTGAACTTAAGTTTCCCAAGTCCTACCCTAGTAATTGAACCTCTGGACCACCCATTCTTTTGGAACAGCAACTCAGTTCTGTGATAACATGTTACAAGGTCAAGATAAGGATGTTAGCAAATCAAATATAGTATTGAACTCGAGTACTGACTGACCATCAAGTTGTTCAGCATAGGTGGACCCCTGTACCATTGCGGAGTCCCATGTCCAGGATAGGGGCCTTCGGATATGTCTGTGTGAACAGCTGGTGTTTGGCAAGCTGGGCTTGTAGATCAACAGTGCTCCAACACATAGCACACAGGTCTGTGCGAACTCTGTTGCTCTTCACTAAAATTGCCCTAGTATCTTTTGCGTAGCAGCTGGAAGTCTTCGTGCACAGCAGTGTCTATACGGGCAGTTAATGAAAGGCACATTGGATGCCTTGTAGATTTCTGTCCCAGCTTGCCATGCACTAACTCGCCATAGACACATGCTGTTAGACAGTTGCGATTCTAGATTTTGGCTAGCACTATGATTAACCATTTGACTCGTAGGTTAACATGGAGAGGAAGTGGCTGTGTTACTAGATATCAGCAGACACCTCTGAAGTTTTTTATTTCTTCAATAACATTAGAACCATATGTATTTTTTATCATTTTATTTTTTTAGTGTACGCAGATTAGAAATTACTTTTAATTATTACTTATGTGGCACCATATGGCTACTCTGTAATTTTGCCTTCCCGTGGATCTTCATATGCATATGGAAAATGAAATTAATTGGAAATCATATCCTGAAATCTATTATTAAGTTAATAAAGCTAACAGCTTGGGGGGTATCTTCATACACAGCATGATGTAATTGGGTATAATAACAAGCAACTGTTTATAAATCCAGAAGGAAAACTGAGAGGAGTAAAGAACTGTCAAAAAAAGGACAGAGAGCAAGGTAGAACTTAGTACAGCTTCAGTCAAGCTACTATTTGAAATTAAACACACACGTTAGTCCGCAGAGAGTGTGTACATTTAAATCAATGAGTATTTCTTGCGAGATTCACAAATAAAAGGCTTTGTGGTTTTGAATGGCAAAAGACTAGCATTCCAGAATGTTTTAAGGTCAGTAGCATGGGGCTTATATCAGAACCTGTATTTTTGTGTGATGTGCAGCAACAACATTCAAACCTTTCATTGTTTTATCCAAACTTCTCCATTTTATTTTTAAAACTTTGCACTGACTCCATAAAGTGCTGGGTGTTTTTACTTTATTTTTATGTACTTTTTATTTTTATTCCACATCTACAGTTTTCATTTCAAATGCCTTCAAGATACTAAATGAGATTTGTTTTATAAAATCAAGTCAGCTTCAAGTGCAGTTTTAAATGAACTAATAAACTTTAAGGACGAAAGACCCCCAAATTATAGCACAAACAACAAAAGTCCTGTGGCACCTTAAAGACTAACAAATTTCTTGGGGCGTAAGCTTCTGTGGGCTGCAATCCGCTTCCTCAGTTGTTTTTGATCTATACAGACGAACACAGCTACCCCTCTGGAACTTATCTTTAAAATTATTTTACCTTAAAAGTGCAGTGAGATGGATTTTTTTTTTCATCTGAATCTCTCCCAGCCCATCATTCTGTGAGCACCATTTTTGCATGCAGGTATTGCACCTGTATTTTTTGCAGGGAACGATGGTTGCTAATAATTGGGCCTGTGATGAAAAAGCTGCCAGCCCACACAATGGTTGCAGAAAGGTAGGTTGCCCTGTAAAATTATAGCCTACTTTGGATAACTGCATATTTTTAGTCTTCTTAAAAACCGTTTAAGTTTCTCCTTCTGACTATTACAGTGCTTGTGGGAAGGGTCAGACTTAATGCTCTGGAGAGTGAAGCCCTGGGTTTATTCATAGAACTGTTGCAACAGTGGCAGAAATAGCACAAATTAATCCCCGCTCTCACATCACACCAGTGTACCCGAACCTTGTTTACAGTGGAAAGAAAAACATTGAAGTATGCCTTGTATCTGATATTGAGCTCCCACTACTGCTTCCCAGTACCGACTGCAGTGTTGGAAATGATGTTTGTGCTACTGGGCGTCAAGCTCTGAAGTATTTCAGGAAGGTGAAACCTTGTTACAGGGACCCTGTGGGACTGCAGTTAAAGGAACAGGAATAATACCATATACTCTGCAGTCAGAATGCCAGTCCAGTCAGATCCGTCAAAGGTCTGAGTGCTGTTACTTCTAAAATACAATTTTAGATTCAAGCATACTTTTAAATTTGAATTCTGATATTTTTACTAAACTTCACATATTTAGGCCCTGATTCCAGACAGCACTTAGTCCTTCAGTTGGACTAGGAACATACTTAAGAGCTGTCTTCTATATGGATGCTTTTCTGAATCATGGACTGAAATAAAAACAGCATTAAAAGAAGAAGTAACAGTCTTAAATGATATTACATTGGTACAGCTTGTGAAAACATATCTTAAGCTATTGCCAATGCTCTCTTTGACGGGGAGCTGAAAATGGCTTTCAGCCTATATGTGTGAACCATAAATGTATTTCAAATAATTGTGTTCTGAATGGCTGGCACATTCTCTACAAAGAGAGAAGGGGTTGTCTATGTTGGCCAATTTGTTGGTTTGTAGCTCTAAAAGAACACCTCTCGGGTCATACACGTTCAGCAGTTCAGATCATCTAAAAGCAATTACTTAAGCTTTGGATTTATTTTCATCAGCACATTATGATGAGTGAGATGGTCCTTTTCCTTGAACATTACAATCTTAAACGGCATAACGTACACACTGAATTAAATATTGGCTATAAATATCAGCTAATTCCTGCTCCAAATGTCTTTGATGAGCTATTCTCGGTCATTGCTTCTATTTCACATCTGTAACAAGAATAAACAAGAACAAGAGGATGACAGAGCATCCTCCGCTCTACAATTTGTTCTTAGTTTGTTATGGGTGCTAGCTTATGTTAAATTATAAAACAGTAGTGCATACTGCGGATGAAACTTCATCTCCGTACAGTAGTTAACATACACCTATTGCCTGAGGGGTAGAACATTTCTTTTTGTACTGCTTAACGCAGTCGTTGTGTGTTAAATGAAAAGCTGGGTACCATGAAAACTAACATCAGTAATCCTTGGCAGGGTTTTTTCCCCAGCAAACCATGCAATACGATATATTCCAAAATAGCTATGCCTACATTGTGGTTGCAGCATTTCTGCATTTAATTAAATAGGCTGCATTTAATTAATTCTCCCTCCCTCCCTCCCGGCCCGCTTTGAATCTAGAAAGCTGCCTTAATGCAATGGGTTTTCTCTGTCTACTTCAAACTTGGATGCACCTTGCTATCCGGAATTTTGGTGACAGTAGACATGAATATGAGCTGTTGGCCAGAAATCTCCAATTACTCAGCCTCCACTAGGCAAAAAAGAAACATCATAACCAATTCACATCAGAAGTTTTTTTTATTTTCACTCTCTTTGGGTGAAATTCACCTACTGTGCAGCAGGCCAGTATAATGCCCATGTGTCACTTACATCTCGAAATAGGACTTACGTGCTGCATGGGTCTTTTGTTTAGCCTTCTGCACAGGAATGAATTTCATTCTTTGCTTCTACTTTTCCACTCAGGATTTATGCCCAGCATCAGATGTCTAATAGGTACAACAGGCTTGTACCTACTGAAAAATGTAAGTTTATTGCAGTATTTATTTTCATCATGGTATCTGTGGTATTCGCGGTGCTCCAGATGGGAAATACAGCAGTAAATTTAACTACTGCATGTGGTAAATGTCCAGATCTTAACACCCACTATATTTTCTGTCCTATATTTCTTTTTTTTATTTCTTCCTGCATGAGACTTCCTAGCACTTCCCATAATGTGGCTCCTTTGCTGTCTTTATACTGTCATAGGTTGGCAGGTTTTGCTGGCGTGTATCACCTGAGTTTTGAAAGCCGTAAAATGCAAAGATTGCACTAACTATGTGACATCTGATTCCTAAGCAAACCAAGGACATTCGTTCTGTTTGAGGATCAGGGCAAGAAGCAAGGCCTTCAAATGCTGTATGTGGAAATGAATGGCAAATCTAATGCAAACCCATTTCCATCTCCATACTTCCTGACTTGGTGTCTGCCCTTGGCTTTGTTGGAGCCAGGATAGTTCAACATGGAGATAATTTTAGCATCCACATGTTCCCAGGAAAATAACACAGCACAGTAGTACCCAATATTGAACCAAAGACACACAGAACAAATGGCGAGTAAAGATTGTCATCCTGTGAGATATTGTGTCCTCAACTCCCCCTCTCAAGATGATGGAATTAAAGCTACTAAACACCCATGCAAGGTAGAGCAGACCAGATGTGCTATGAAACTGTGGTAGCAGGGTGAAATTTAGGAAACTCTATTTGTATTTGTCTGCCATGCTTTGTCTGTGTTTTGGGCCTCTCTTTGTGTATCATTTGGCATGTGACTTCTCAGATTAGCTGCATAGACTTCTTACACTTTCTGTACTCTGCTTATAAGGATGTCTTACTTTTTTTAAAAAAAAGAATGTTTATGCCTAAAAGTGAAGTATGTACAAAACAATGTTAATTCCTTGGTTTTTGTGTTTGCTTCACTAAGCACAAGTTGCCCAACGTAACTCTGCAGTTTGGTAATGCGGAAAGGAGTCAGAATCTAAAGTCCAAAAAGAGATGTGTTCTATCTCCAGTGCTCTGCACATAATCGCAAGGAATGAAATTTTGAAAACGTTCCAGGAAAACAGGAGCACATATTGTTGCAGCTAAGGGCAAGAATGGTATTTGTTCTTAATGACTGCTTGACTTCAGCACTATAGATTGCATAAAATCTGTTCTCTCAACTGTGTTATAATGAAGGCTGCCGTGATATTCAGTCAGGGTTTTAGGACACAGTTGAACTGTCAGACTCAACTAACTACTTTTGGATTAAAACAAAAATATTTTTAACAAAAAAAAAAAGTTGTCAGATATTTGGGTAATAGAAATCTTGTAAGTTTTGCGAACTTTAAAAACCAGCGAGTCAAAGAGAAAACTGGCAATACACACCTCTTAATATATACCCCACCTTCCCCCCAAATTTAATACGTCATGTTCAGCAGCAATGCATGCTGAAAATCTTCCAACCTTCCCTCGTGTCCTACCGTCCTCCTTCCCCCTCTCCCCATATCAACACCAAACCAACCCCTCTTGTTTGTAGAATTCGTATTTTCCTTTGGGAATATTCAGCTAACGTGGGAAATGAGACAAGTTCCATATGGGAAAGAGACAAGTTCCAAATGTGTATTTGAAGAATAGTAGATCACGAGATGCAGGAAGATCTTTATAACCCGCTTTAAAACTATAGCCTAGTTTTCCATGATAAAAAACCAAAATTCTCCAATAACCCGCTGCCCCCACATCCACATTTTTCAATGATGAAAATGAAATGCTAAATTTTAGTTTCCCTAGTCACAATAAATAGAAGTATCAGTTGGACACAATGTTTTATTGCTGTATTTACAGTTTCTAGGCAAGTTTGAAGCCTACCGGTGCCGTGAATTGTTAAAAGTGATTAGGATGATCCAGTCCTAGTGCATTGTTTCTTTACTGTTGTTGATGGCCCTGCTTGTTTCTCTTTATTTTTTTTTTCTCAGTGACACAGGGCTTGTCTGTGGTCTCCATGGCGATTGATGTAGCTGGATCAATTGAGTAGGTCATGAAGACCTGCTTAATTGATTGGAGATGGGCCCTCCAGTCGATTCCATTAATCCACATTACATAGTTTGTGTATCTCCCATCAACTACTGCAGCTGCCAGTGTAGACCAGCACACAGGCTTAGGGGTGTTTTTTAAAGTTTTCAGCATCTTTTCATGACTTTAATTACTCACATATGGAGACTGAAATGAAATTTGCGGTGTATTAAAACATGAACCACAGTACGCTGTTGAGTAACCGCTGTCTGCCGGAAGCCATTTATTGGAGTATGTTTAGCTGTGTAAATTAAAAGAGCATCCAAAAATCCATGAGAGGGGAGTTTGCGCACATTGAGTAAATGACTTTTAGTAAAAGTTGTTAAATTTTTCACAAAATGTGTAAATTAAAGATTCTCTATAAAAACGCAAATTCCGCATTTTTCTGCGGCAAACTGCTTTCTAGGATTTCTGTTTATAACCAGGAGAGATGCCAGTTTTAAAACAGGTGCAGTTTAGAATATGTTCTAAATCACAATGGATCTGTGCGTATGTGTATATTAAGTCTGAGATGGATGATGGAGATGCTGAAACATAGGTTCTGGGATTGCTAAAAATGGAGATATTAGGGTAGCTTTCTTTTATTAGTCTGTGAGATCATGAAAGGGAAACTTCAGCATTAATTTTGTATGTATTATCAGAGTTTTCAGTTTTAAAGATGCTCACCTGGCTGAAAATAGAGGAGATAGTAAGGTAAGAAAACAACAGTGCACGAGTCAACTGAATAAGAGAAGTTAAATTATAAATGATGCATCTCTTCAGTCTCGTTAGCATATCATTAATTTAACCATGTATTTGGTTAAACACATTTATTTTAATTTATTCTGTTGAATACACAAAAATACAAAATGAGGAAGTTTTCCCTAAACAAGGTGGGCAAAGTAATATCTTTTTATTGGACCAGTTCTTGTTGGTGAGAGAGACAAGCGTTCAAATTGCCAGAGCTCTTTTTCAGCTCTTGGGAGTGTACTCAGAACGTGATAGCTAAATACAAAGTGGAACAAATTGTTTAGTGTACATAGCTGACTCGTTCCAATGGACCATTCCAGGTGAAGTGGCCTGTTGACATATTCAGAATTTAAGAATTAGAATTCAGAATTTAAGCTCCCAGTCTCGTCTTCAGAATGTGTTGTGTAGGTTTCCTTTTAGGATGAAAACTGAGAGGTCAGATAGAGAATGATCACTTTGTGAAGTGTCCACCCACAGATGGTTGTGTTTTTGTCTATCATTTTCATTTGTGAATTCATTCAAGAGAGTAGTGATTGTTTGGTGTCACCCACATAACTGTTCTTGGGACATTTAGGGCATTGGATAAAATACACTAGATAGAAGTGTGCATAGGACCCATGGATCTTGAAGGGGTGTTATGGAAGGTGTTGATCATTGTAGTAGTGGAGATGTGTCGAAAGGTTTTGCATCTGTTGTTCTGGCAGGATCAGGTGCTATTTTGAGTTGGTGTGGGTAGCTTGCTTCTAATGATGAGGTTGGAGAGGTTGGGGAAGCGGGTTGTTTGCAGGCCAGAAGAGGGAGTTCAGGACAGATTTCTTTCAAGGTGTGGTTCCTAGCGAGAGTTCAGATTATAATTGTTTGATACCCCATGTGGTTTCCAGTGTGGGGTGGCAGGTGACATCCAGGGATGCAGTCTGAGGGGGTTTTATTTCTGTATTGTACTGTATTTCCTGTTGTATTTTGACTAGTATATAGTATGGTCATAAATGTATTTTACATATTTTGGTACAGTGTAACACAGTGAAAAACAAAGGGAATGTTTTAAAAGCTAGCAGTGGATAGTTTCTGTTAAGATGAGCTGCAAGAGGACCTAGTGGGAAGTGGTCAGCATTAATCAATATTATGCACAACCTTTCAAACAAATCCAGATTAAACTGATGGTCCTGCAGGGTGCCAGATGGACAACACTAGACACTGAACTCCTCTCTTTATCACAGAACACATGCAGCAGGAGAGCTGGCAGAGGAAGCTTTTCCTGCACTGCACCATTAACGTGCTTCTGCCTTGTTACATTGAGACCTCTTTTGGGTGTAAAAGAAGAGTTCCTTTCTCAGGCACTTTCAATCCATGTCACCTCGGTTGAGTTTGTCAACACGGGTGACAATCAGTCACTTTGTTTGCTTAATCCAAGTATGTTACATACCAAGAGCTACATTAAAACATGTTAGTGTTGCAAAGTCAAGTTAGAGAATTCCAGCATTGTTATGGACCGTGCAGCCTTAATTCTGCCCCCTTCTTCATATATATTTTATGATTCAGTCATTAATTACATATAATCTTCTCAAAACCCATGCCTCTAGGTTCACAAGAGGGTGTGAATGTTTGTGTGGATGAACATAGAAAACTGGACTCCTAGATCAAGTGAAGACCCCATTTATTATATAAATATTTTATTGGCTATATTTTAAAGGAAAAAAATCTGGATACTTGATTACTTATTTTGAGAAGATTTCAGAGTGCAGTATTAAGGGTGAGCCTTAGCTTAGTTGATTCTATCTAGCTTTAAAAATTTTATCATTGATGAAGTGTGTAGTAAGTTTTATGAAAGCAATTAATAACATCAGTGACAAGATCAAGAGACTGGCTAATTTATCATAGGTTTTAATGAGGCTTATAATTCAGTAATAAATATACAATATATTCAAGAATATGGAGTTAGAAAAAGGATGATTTATCTGACTTATTTCAGAAACTAGTCTGAAAACCAAAGGTGGTAGTGGAAACCACTCACGTAGAAAAACAGTTGTATGCAAGGTAGGGGTGGGGTAAAAGTGGGAAGGACAGAGGGGAGTTTAAGTTTTTAAAAATAAAAAAAGTTGTTTAATGTTCTCTGTAGATCTTTAACACACCAGAAGAGACATCGGTGGGGGGCCTCAGAGTGGAGTTATGTCTTTATTAACATCTCTGATTTCACCTGTCACTCTGCTTAACTGGAAGTTTGTGGAAGTGCTGTCTAAACCTCTACAGCTCTTTTAAACATTAGAGGAGGAATAAGAGTTAAGAAAGCAAGCTGTAGCTATATAAGCCTCTTGGGAAACATATTGGCTTTATCTCGAAAATTGTAGGGCTACAGATAATTGCAGTTAATAAATGCAATTAACGCAAAACAAATTAACTGAGCTAAAAACAGTTATGATTCATCGCAGTTTTAATCATACTTAATAGAAGACCAATTTAAATGTATTTATTGTAAATATCTTTGGATCTTTTTCTACATTTTCAAATGTATTGATTTCAGTTACAACACAGATTACAATATGTACAGTGCTCACTTTATATTGTAATTTTTATTACAAATATTTGCACTCTAAAGATAAAAAATAGTATTTTCCTCTCCTCATGCAAGTCCATTCAGTCCTCCTCCTTGTTCTGCCAATTAAGTCTAACAAGTTTGTTTACATTTGAGAGAGAATGCTGCCTCTTCTTTTTTTATGTCACCTGAAAGCGAGAACAAGCATTCACATGGCACTGTACGTAGCTTGAGGAGCTCCTGTCTGCTGCTGAATTTTGCCTTAGATTATCCTGTTACTCTTGAGATTAAGAGTTTTGTCTAGCGTTGCAGGTGGACGCCTGAAGACAGGCTGGGGCTAGCAACAGTTTGGGTTCGTTGCCCGGAGTGCACAGCACCAATAATCACACCAGGGCAGAGAAGCACACTAAGATTTATTTGAGATCTCAAGCAGGCACACGGAGACAGGCACGTCTCAAATCATGCGCGCCTCCCACTTGGTTTTAGTTTTTTTTGCTGTGTGTGTAAAAAGATCCCACCCCCCTCCTCTTTGGCTGAGAACCAAACTTTCAAGGTTGTGTTATAATTGCAAGCAGAGACTGGCTGAGACTGGTACTGTTATTTCGTTATGGGGAACAGGTTATCAGTTCCTGCAACCGGGAAACTTCCTTATATGGGGCTGTTGTTGGGATTGTTGGGTGCCAGTTATGTCCCAGCTGTGTCTGAGTCTGGAGCGAAGGGGATTCATCGACACTGTGGCCTTCCACCCCCTCGAGTTACCCAGTGCACGACCCCAGACACAGCCAGGGGCATCAACAATTCCCCCCTTTGGGAGGGCTCAGATTCTAGAAAGCTGAGTCCTCTCATATTCCTGTAACAAAAGGGAATTTAAATCAGAGGAAATTTCGGTCTGAGTATACAGGACCGGTACGGAGGGGGCAGGGGCAGCACAGAGGCGGACCAAGGTAGCTTTGCAGCAGGCTAAAAACAAAAGACAGCAAATACACAAAACTAAACCAGTGAGGAGAAGGCGTATAATGCCAGCCCCCAAAGCACTCAAGCCAAAATTGGGGAGCCAACCCCAAAGAGCAGATAAAATATGAGCCTTAACATCCTCCGAATTTTCAGGTACATAGGTACAACATTCTTCCCCAATAAGGGCACAGACCCCCCCTTGAGCAGCTAGCACAAAATCAAGGGCCTGCTTGTTCTGAAGTGCCAGGAGCCGAAGCTGGTACAGCTCAGCACTGAGGTCTTGCCCGATTTTTAAGGTGTTATTAGCAGATTGGGTAAGGAACATGAACAGAGCAATAGCAAATTAAGCCAGAGGGGGGGTCTTAATCTAATGGGCACAGGCTATGATTGCCATGGCCAACGCTGAGGACATACAAAAGTGGTGTGCTGCAGAGGTCCTCCTCATTATACACACTGGCTTTTGCTGGTGGTAGCAATGGGTATGTGTAGTGCCTGTGCTCCCCTAAGCTACACTTTGACTAGCCTCTTCTCCTGGATAAAAGGGGAGGAAGGCATCTGATTTCTGCCACTTAGAGTGAAAACAGCCACCGTCTAGTCCTGGTTACGCTGATTACATTCATTTCCATCTAGACCTCTTCGTGTGGAGTTCATATAGAGCTCATCAGCATCAACAGGTCCATAGTGTGATTGGAGATTGTACTCCGTAGGAGGCTCATTTGTCCCGTCCTTTGATTTTCCTTCATTACACTGTAATGGTCTTTTCCCATGCCATTGGGTTACTTGTATCAGTTTTGCTGTGTGTATTGAACTCATTACAATAGATATTACTGCAGCAAATTTTGCAGTGAGGTTTTATCCTCCCTTGTACTTCTACAGCACGGCATGGATTTTGATTCACCACCTTTTGTTTTCCACTGCATAAAGCATTACATGGAGGTAAAAATAGAATAAGGCAGTAGTGAATCAATCTCTACATCTTTAAAACAGGTGCGAACATTAATTAATTTTCACAGAACCCCTGTTTGATAAGTAGTGTTATCCCTTGTTTATAGGATGAACATCAAACAGATGAGAGACAGAGAGAGTAAGTGGTTTGCTGAAAACCAGACAGTGGGTCAGAGGTACAATCAGAATTTGATATCAAGAGCTCCTGGCTCCCAATCCCATGCTCTTAACCACATATTATATGATTTCTTATTAAAGTAGGCTTGAAGGTCTTTGGCTAAAAATTGTTCTTTGCTCTTGTCTCTGACCAAGCACATGATCCCTGTTACATGAGAACAACCACACATCCTTTCGTATGTTGTTCTTCCTGTACACCACTTTATCTTTGATAAACTACGGCAAATTTGAATGTATTCGTTAACATTCTTAATTTTATTTCCTAATCCTGTCGCCATTAATGGAAAGTTACCGAGCTCTGTACCAGGTGAAACCACAATTCTCAGTGTATTGTTTTGTGATCAAGAATCCAGTAGTTAAATATACACAGCAGTGGGCTGAGAACAAGCTGTTCATTTTTGCTGCAGGCAGTTTCAAGGGACTGGAATAATCATAGTTCCCAAAAAGCAGGTCCGGTTTTATTAATTCAAAATAGGCTTTCATTATAGCACTGAGCCTATTTCAATTTCAAGGTGTAGCACTGCAATTTGTATTCACAATGCTAATAGAAAAGAGGGAGTTGTATTGTAGAGAGCAATAGAAAGGATGTTTGTGCCGTAGAGCATTAGGTTCTATTTTGAAATGTTAAAATGTTACAAATGTGACAAAATGTTTTGTCTTAAAAAAAAAAAAAAAAAAAAAATAGATAAGCTTTATCTCTATCTACATCTAGACACTATTAATTTGCTAGGCATGTACTTAGGTCTACCTACAATTGTAAGTCCTCAAAGTCTCTGGAAATTTTACGTAAGGCTTTGTCTCTTTTTAAAAGTTAGGTCAATATACCTGCAGTGTGGAAAAACCACGCCCCTGCCCCATTATATCGTGTTTCCCCGAAAATAAGGCTTACCCATAAAATAAGCCCTAGCAGGATTTCTAAGCATAAGACCTAGTGATGGGCGTGGCTATGCAGTGTATCTGCACAACCCATGCACCCCGAAAATAAGACATCCCTTGAAAATAAGCCCTAGGGTGTCTTCTTGAGGAAAAATTAATGTAAGACCCTGTCTTATTTTCGGGGAAACACGGTAGTTAGACCCCCTCATCCTCAGAGCAGCTGCAACTATGTTGATGGAGAACATTCTGTCACCATTCATAGAGGTGGTGGTGTTCCTACGGCAAAAGAAAAACCTGGTCCATCCACGTTGGCTGCCTGTATGCTCGCATCGCTAGTGCCGGCATGATCTTTGTAGCGTAGAAACAGCCTAAGTAAAGACGGGAGGATTTGATCCTCAACTCTGTCAAATACTCTTGTCTCCAGGTAGATATTGGTGGAACAAATTTCATGCGAATATTTTGAATGTGCCTCTCTCCAAAACTGAGAGAGGCAAATTGACATCAAAATTACCAGAAGTAACCTTTTCCAGTAGTGTCAACCGAGAAACAAAATAAAAATAAGATCTAGTGAAAACATTTTCAAGTCTACTTAGATACTAAATTTATTCAAATTATAATTAGTTGAGAACACATGCTCCTACCAGAATCATTTATTCTGCATCGAACAGTTAGGGGATATTTACTGCTAAGTTAGTGATAAAACCCATGTACTTTTAACAACCACTCTGACTTTTTCGGAGGAGTAGGAGGGGGTAACTGTGTAAAGAAAACTCTTCCATTAATTTCATACAAAGACTTATCAGCCAATAGGCAGGAATAGAAATTGCTTTGTAACTGAGGTCTCTCAATCAAAGTATTGTTGAAAATGCTGTATTATACTTTGGCATAGAATATGTTTTAACTATTGACGTGTTACTTCCTTAATTGTGCTAGACCCTTTTCAAGTTTTATATATTTATAACTGCATAAATTTGTCTTTTACAATTGCTTGTATCTTTGTTAAAAGAGTTTGGATAGATGATAACGGAATAGATCTATTATAACGTTATTGTCTGAATATATATGTAATATATTTCCATGCAAAATCTATTTAGAGCCATGCTGCTTTTACAAGGGATCCTGCAAGTACAGTTAAATCTTTTTATATATTCTGACTAAAATTACGTTTCTTGTATGGGATAGTCTTTCCTAACGTAATATGGGAATTCAAGCAGGACATAACATAAAAACAAATAGAAATTTCTGTGAGCGTTTCTAGAAATCAGATCTTTAAATAAAATAGAAATGGTGGCATTAAGTAGTAAATCAGCCTGGTAAATACTGAATGATCAAGCCTAGATATTGTAAAATAAGATTTGGTTGGTTTACTTCGTTTTCCAGAACTTGGGCGAATAACTATTGAATTAAATTACTTCATGTTGGTTTTCCCTAAGGCGCCAAGAACTTTCTGCAGTGTGTTGATTAGTATTTCAGATCTAACCTTTACATAGTTATTCTTACGTTTTAGTGCGCTTCTTTGTCTTTGATAGTTGTCGCTGTGCTGTTATTTGATTGCCTAGATGTTCTTTTGGCAGATTATAAAAATATATGCATTTAATTCAGCTTGCTTACTTCATTACAGACAATGAAAATAATCAGTTCATTGTATAGCATGCAAGCTATAAGTGAAATTGACTTGGTGGCCTTAAGACTTTGGCACAAAGGGTAATGATTACATGAGTAATTGACAGCACTTATCATTGGAAATACAAAGCTTTCATTGTCTGGATGGTTAGTGACTAAAACTAATCTAATTAAATGCTTGTAGTGCCCATTAACAATGCCAACTTAGATGTTTTATCATAGCAGGCAAGTGATTTTAAGTTTTGCTACTGTGGGTTGGAAAATGATTTACAGCTTAATTCATTTTAATAATTTGTATGCTTTGAAAACACTGATATAAAACTTCTTGTTGCATTTAAATTTCCTTTTTATCTGCCTTGCAGTGGCATGAATAAGCAGAGAGGTAGGAATAGGAATCTGTTGAAATGCATGACGTATTTTCAAGGAGAATGTTTCTGAGGTTCAGAATGATGTATACCAAATGTTAGTGGATGGCTAAGCATGGGGATTTTGTCATGAGGAGGCTGAAAATCAGATATTCTTTAGAGTGTTACTTTTACTTACTGTGTGGGAAAAACTTGTGTTTCAGTCTTCATTCTAAATTGTTATGTTTTTATTTTTCTTTCCTTGTGATTGTGCCAACTTTTAAATCTTGAATTGCTGGAGTTTATCACAATAGAAATATGAAATATTCTCTGTGTGGGGGTTCATTGCCAGAAATCACCTCCCTACCAAGGCTATATTTTGTCATCTCTGGAAAGTATGTATTTGTAATCGGAATCTAAAATGTGAGTTTTTATTATGTATTATATTTGTGGTTAAATGTCCCTATCCACTGTTTCAGTTACAGTTATATTATCAACCGCAGTGACTGAGCAAATACCGCATTTTCTTGCATGTGTGTACACACCCAAAATAATGTGCGTTAATTAATGATCTTATCCACCTCCCACTGAAATCAAAGCCTTTCATTAACTTAAACATGAATTGCATCAGACCCCATAAGAGCAAAATAGGAAACAGTTTTAAATCTGAGTATTTTCCAGATAATGCTTTACAGTGTTTTAATATCTAGACCTCATCTCTTCTGATCACATGTGGTGTCATACTTAGAGATGTGAAAAACTAAGAAACTAGTTATTAATAAAACATTTTTTTTGGACACTCGCACTTCCTTCATAGGTTAATACAGTTTTCTTATGCGTCTGGAAGTCCAGGGAACAGCAGTTATATGAGTGTCTTTTCTTCTCTTGCTGTTCATCTGTGTTTGGCAAAAAGGTTAGGTGGTACCTTTTTTTCTTTTGGATATAGGCCTCGCTGCAGTGATCTATGTCTTTGTCACTGCCAGATCAGATTATTCTTCCCTTTAAATTTGTTGTACCTTATGGCCATTTGGAAACTTAGCTAGCGCAGAGCTCAGTATCTTCTGGTTCATGTTCGTTCAATATTAGATGCTGGTTTTGACTTCCAAAGCTGTAAATGGTTTTGGTGCTGGTGACAAGTGAATTCACCTTTCTACTCACACATTGCCATGGCAGTTGAAATCTGGTGAGATATTAGAACTAACAGGTTGGGAAAAAAAGGGTGATAGGGGCAGGAATCCTTTGGAATATCAGGGGTGTTATGGGGAGTCTCAAGTCAGCAACCTGCTTCCGTCCTTGTTTGACATAGCAAATCTGTGAGCCTTTCGTTTTCCCATGCTAATGAGAAGGAAGGAGTTTAGGAGAATGGATATATGAGGTGTCAATGCAGGTGCAGTGCAAAGTCCTGTTGGATTCACTAGGTAAATCCCTCCCCCATAATTATTATTTAAAATTTACATTGCATTAGTGACTACAGATTTCAGTCCTGTTGGGCCCTATTTTAATATGCACTGGATAGCCCTAATCAACAACAGTCTCTGCCTCAGACGTTTACAGCCCAAAAGGGAATCCATAACAAGTGGATGAAACAAAAATGTTCCCGGTTTGGGAGTCTCAGACTTCCTCCAGGAATCTTGCTCCTCCCCCATGAGATTCAATCAGTTTTGAATATCTTGGCCCCCCACTCCCACCTGTCAGCCTGCCTTGCTGGAGTAGAGTGTTACACCTTCCCTACCTGCGAAGCAGCTCAGACCAGCTCCTTCCTCATAACTCCGCCAATCACACAGCAGCCCCCCAAGATCCCTCTTGGCCAATCTCCCCAAGACAAGGACAGGCTGGAAAATAAGATGACCGGAATGACAGCTGATTTCTGCACATAGCACCTCATAAGGGAGCAGCAGCCGGACATGGTGCTGTAGAGACAGGACGGTGCAGGAGCCATTCACCTCAGTGCCCAGAGTATTTTATGGAAGGTGAATGAGGTGTTTTTGTTGCACAGGGATCATGAAAACACACACAAACACGGTGATACTGCACCTTCTCTACTTCACTGTAAAGTGGGGAGCTTGATACTAAGGAAAGGGGCAGTGGCCTGGGCACTGGGTGTGTGAATGCATAGATGAGGTGGACCCAAACCTCTTCTAGGGCATAGAGAATGATGTACCAGCTGCTTCACGCCCAGCCTGAACTTGGATATTGGATCCTTCCCCATAGTCTAGGGGTGGACAAAATTGCCTCACAGCTAAGCACCAACGAGTTTACTTTTGGTTGTCAGAGGGCACGCCTCCATTACATTTCTGCAGTGGAGTTAGGTGACGGGTTACTAAAACTGGTCACCACGGTGACCAGAAACACTGATTTGCTGAGGCCTGTCATAGTCCCGCTCCTGTTTATTTGGGCTTCAATCTGGGGGCTGAAATTTACTCTCTCTCAATAAACATTTGCCTGCTACCATGTGCACATATGACCATTCAAAGGATATAGGCTCTAAAAACAGTTCTAAAAGTTAGGCAGCCAAACTACGCAAGTTACATGGGTTATTATGCAAGTTATACATTATCAGTGACAATACCTTGACTAAATACCAACATATTTAGCCAGCTAACGGGTAATTTGTGGCAGTTCTTTTAACGTACTTCAAATGCTTTTTTGGTGTGTTGTATTATGAACAAAACAGACTTCTCTATGTAGCTGTCTAGCCGTTTTGAATTTTACTTTGTTTTTAAATACGTTCTAACAGGACTGTACTGTTTGCTTTTGAAATAACTTAATTGTTGCTATGGCTCAATAAATGACATTTAACAGCACAGTGCTGTATTATTTTTATTCTCTTACAGAGGCAACAGAAATTGTTCTAAAGGCTCAGATCCTAGCTGGAGGAAGAGGAAAAGGTGTTTTCAATAGTGGATTGAAGGGAGGGGTGCATCTAACTAAAGAGTAAGTCTCTAAAATTGAAAAGACATGAATAATAAAGCTACTAATAGTAACGAGACTTTTGGCAATGGCTGGTTTAACTGATCGGAATATCCTAATACATCGACTTTTCCATTTCTTTTGTAGCCCTTTGGTTGTTGGGCAGCTTGCCAAACAGATGATTGGGTACAATCTTGCAACGAAGCAAACTCCAAAGGATGGTGTTAAAGTTAAAAAAGTAAGATGGTTTTTCTCCTTTAAAAATTAATGATCATATTGAGTTGCAACTGTAAACGAATATGCTGTAGTGTACGCCATCGCGTTTTCCATTCCTTTTTTATTTATATTCCTGTATAATTGCATCCTGTTAACGACACAGGTAAATGTGTAATCTTTGCTTTCTTTTAAATGTTTGTTCTCCACTAAATATTTTGGAATTGGCCAGGACATAAACTCCATTTTGCTGTGTATGACGGAGCTAATGCCTAGCAAATTCTAACTTGATCTGGATAGCAGAAATCAGTCTTTTGGTAGATGACTTCAAAAGAAGTATTGCATTTTCTCATTTTGGGTAATTGCTTTTTCTAGGATGCCAAAACTGCCTTTTGTGGGGGCGGGGCAGGACGCCATGCCCTTAGTTATTGGTGTAAATAAGAGAAGCACAGGTAATCCTTTAGACAAGGCTTTTTTAGACTTTCACCCTTCGGTTAAACTCAGTAAGAAAATTAAATTTAATAAATACGGCTGCTACTGGAAATTTTCTGATTTTTCGTCTCTAATTTTGCTCCGTTGAACAGGGATCACCAGACAGGGTATATAATGAAGCACTATGCTGTAACTTTGATACCAGGATACAGTGTTTTATGCAGGCTTCTTTGGCATGAGCAGTAGAAAAAATAATGCTCTGCCAGAGCCTTGGTGTTGGCACAGAAAGACGACATCTATCTGAACAGAATGTTTTTTGTTGAGGGTTTGAAGAATGTTCTGTGGTGTCTTTTTAGCAACAGTTCTGTGGGAAGAAACAAAGCAGACTGGGATAGTCCCTGACAGAAGTTTAATTTGAAATAATAAAAAGAAGAAACAAAATTACCACAAAAGTGTACCTCTCGGAGATTGTGATCATAAACACAAAAGAGGCAACATTTCCCAGCTTACAGCTGTTCTCAGAATATTGTGTAGTGAAATCTCTCTTCCTCAGTAAATGCCTTAGTCTTTCTTGTGTTGGCTGAACTGTTTGAAATGCTCCAACAGAGAAAGATTTGTTTTTTTCCCCTGTGTGATTGGAAGTTTGTGCATTCATTCCAATTGTCAATCCTACAAAGCAGTCTTCTAATTTTCATTGGAAATCAATAGAAAATGAAAGGTCTGTCTTTTTGAAAAGGATTATTTGAATGAATGCACACTCATTGAATTTAGTGGAGAGAGTAAGAAAATGCTCTTACATACTGGATTTGTAAAAAGCTCTATATGTAGTTATAGAGAAAAAACTTTTTACGTATAGCTTCTTTTCTCCCCTACTATTGTTTCTGTAACTATATAGTGATCAGGCACAAGAGGATAAAGTATATCATGGAAATATAGTGACTAGAATTGGGTGAATAGGTCAAAAAAAATTCCCATGAGTATTTTTTGACTTTTTAAACAAATTGTCATTTCCTTCTATAGTGTCCCTTTTCTCTTTTGCTTTCCCTGAACATTCCCACCAGATAAATAATCACAAGGTATTTTCAAACAACCAAACGCGACAGAGAATACTGTTTCGTTATATAATCAACCTTACCTAAACCAGATTGTTCAAGTATCAAAAGCTTCAGTTTAGTTTGTTTCTTTGGAAGACATTTAGGCTAACCTAAGAACCCCCCTCTCTCTTGTTCCAGAATAAGTGTACACACAGGAAGTTAAACTAATATAATTATATTGGTTCAGTTACATCAATGTAACTGTTAAAACTCTGCCATGTAAACAAGACTTTATATCCTGATTTTTTGCTCCAGTCATAGTTGTGAGGACTTGTTTCTTAATGCTGATGTAAAAGTCCTTCAATAGCACAGTATTACTATCCCTCAGGTCATGAAAAAAAAAACAATTAATAAAAATAGCCAATTGTTGCAAAGTGGATTTGGAGAAATCATGCAAATTAGCATACGTAAATACCCATGACCATACGTCTCGGGGTGATTTCGCACACCTGTGCACAGGTGATAGGACGTAAGGTAGCAGGATGGTTCTGGACAATGGTCGTAATTTTTTTTTTTCAGCATAAGCAGGTGTTAGTGTTGAAAGGCTTGGACAGGAGTTGTGTCTGCATGTGTATCTGTTCTAGAAAATGGCTATAGTATACTTCATTTTTAAGGATAAATTTTAAAGGTCAAAAACTTCCTACACTTAGGATTGTTAGAGTAGAAAATGAAGTTTGTCATCAAAATTTGTGTTCTTGTATATAGAACTGTCTTTCTGCTTATGTGCTTACAGAAATATTTAAAACCTGCCTATGCTGCTTAAAATTGATATTTCTTAAACAAACAGAAGTCCCCTCAGCTCCTTTTGAACTTGGCAGCTATTTGGGAGTTTACATAAAATCCTCTTATGGCACCCTGGATTTTGGAGTGTCTGGTTATCTGAACAGACAGTCTTCTGCTTATCATGACAACATAGAGAACCTGCTATCTGTGCCTTTTCTCCAGGCAATAAGAGAATTAACATTTCTAATATATAATTCAGAAGAAAAGTTAGTCATTTCTTCCTTTACCTCACTCTCTCTCAGTCTTTTTATCGTCAAAGAAGGAAGGCTGAATTACGTGATGCCCCACCACTCCACTTAGGCTGGGATTTACAAATAAAAACCAAAAAGAGTTGGACACTGACCTCTGATTTAAATTCAATCACAGCTGAACTCTTTTTAATTCCCTTAGTGCCCAGTGAAAATCCCATGCTTTGCTCTTAAACATATCACTTGGCAATATTTTAGTGACACTTCCATTAACATTTCTTGCTTTTCCTTAGTGTATTAGCTGCTTTGTCTGAGGTGAGACAGAATGGGCTAAGTGTGTCTGGTGCCAACATTTCAGGTGCTTTTTGACTAACAGCTTTGTTTAACCTAGGAATAGAGTCATTGGCTCAACCTGGAGGCAGGTCAAAATTCTAACTATAACACACCAAACCCGTTTTCTATATTCATGCTTTTTACATTAACAATAGTGACAGGTAGATGACCGGTGCTTAGAAGAGTGGCTTTTTGTTTTCCTTTAAAGTAGTCTTGCATATAAATCTTTAAAAAATAAAATAGTTTTCCGTGTTAACCTGTTATTGGCTTCTTTTATCTCTAGTTTTCCTTAGTCTGCTTTTGAATAGTTGCTTGTTTCAACTATTCCTTTAGCTTTCCAAATGTTTTGTGAAGAAAGCAAGGGAGAGGAAAATGAAGCAAAATTATTCTAAGGGTCAACATTCCTTTGCAGTCAAAACTCTGTAAACAAATAGCATCTTCCCTCCGTTCTGCCCTGTTGATGGAGAGGAATTTTGTTTAATTTCTTGTCTCTTATTTTTTCCTATTCTGGTAAGGAGGACAGACTGGCATACGGTAAGTGCATTCTTCCTCATATACTTATTTAGGATCTCATAAACTCCACAGGGTTAGCAAACAATACATTCCCACCAATCCTCTGGTTAAGTGCTAGAGTCCTACATCTTCATGGAAGGATGGAAAGGGGATGCTGAGATTCTCCTTGGATGCACCAGCAGTTGTCATCTTCTGCTTTGGGGGTTTGTGTAGAAGGAAAGATTAGTCCCCAGTTTACAGTTATTAAGTATGCTAATGTAAACAGCTGTGTCATGGAATTCATTGATCGAGGGATTGAGAGTTTCAAGAAAAAAGGCAAATGAGTTCTGGTGGCTGTAACAAAAAAGGTCTAGCTGCTTTCAGGCTGTCTTGAAATATGAGCCACTATGTTCTCTGCCAGCCATTCACAATGATGTAAAATTTTATCTTTGAGTAGTTCTTCTCATTCATAATTGCTCTTTGGATTTTATGACATTTAGTACTCCCTGATACATCAACAAATTAAAAATGTTATGGTTAAATTGCACCAGCCAAGATATATATCAGTTTAAAAGATTGTTTTTTCCTCTCATGTTAATTTTTAGGTGATGGTTGCAGAAGCGTTGAATATTTCAAGGGAGACCTACTTTGCAATTTTGATGGACAGAGCTTGCAATGGACCTGTTATGGTTGGGAGCCCACAGGGTGGTGTTGACATAGAAGAAGTGGCAGCTGCTACCCCCGACCTTATCTTTAAGGTATCAAAATAACATTTCAGACTCAAATTGTAACTAGATTTCTAAATGAATAAGTTCTTTCTCTGTAGAAAGAAGTTACTAAAATAAACTAAAAATGTAATGTAACAAAGCGGGGTCCTTAGACTAGGAGATGAGGAAGGTTCGGCACCTTGGATGCTTTGTCTAAATTAGAAATAGAGGTTACATGTTAGCTAACTCTGATCTAACCTTGACTTCTTTCTAATGTAGGCTAAGTCTTAGTGAGCCAGTTGCTCTAAATTTCATATATTAAACTTCACCTGTATATGAAGAAATTTCCTAAATGTTTCTTAGTATTGTTCATGATTCACTTTAACCTAACCACCCTTTCTAATTAGTTAGATTTTTTGAAGGCAGATTTAAGGTCAATACCATGATTGCCAATTGGAAAAAAGAAAAATGCCTATATTTAGTTTCAATGGCAGACTTTATCAGTTATTTCCATCTCTTAGTATAGGTTTAACTTTTGTACCTCAGATACCACCATGTTGTAACTATTGACAGATACTGACTTCTGAGTGATGAGTAATGCATTCAAGTATGTATAATGTTTCTGTGGCTTGATAATGAATAGAAAAGCTATTCATTTGGGAAAATAATGATACAGACATGTATAATTATGTAGAGAAAAAGCAAAAATATTTAATGCACATTTGGAAATTATATAAACTTAATAATATTACTGGGCGGTAATATCACTGCCTTGGAAACTTTCCAGAAGATGTCATAAAAATTAACAGCCTAAATATTCATCAACGCCATCTGTACAGTAATTAAAAATGAAAACTGGTGTCAGATTGTCTTGTCAGCATGCCACCCTGAAGAATTATATAGTTTTTTGGAAGGACTGTTTTATAGATGGTGTGATAATTATAACATACCCTATAGGCAGCTGCTGTAGCCTCCATCTCTGAGATCTTTGGCAAACTGCCATGCTTTAATTACTAATTTGCAAATGTATACGAAGCATTTTTCTTTTGAAGTTATAAATCTCCACTCAGATTGAATATCTTAATTCTCTCTATGTGCTTTATTGTAACAGGAGGAAATAGATATTTTTGAAGGTCTAAAGTCCACCCAAGCACTGCAGATGGCAGACAATTTAGGATTCAAAGGACCTTTGCAACAGCAGGTAACTTGACAAGGAAGGGCTGGATCGGATTCAGACTATGGGGATGGAAGTGCCAGTTCTGCTAAGCCAGTAAATACCCCTGAATGGCTCTGAGAGGACTTTTGCCTTTTAAGGTCATGCCTAAAAGTTTGTATTTTATTAATTGATCTGTCTGATAACAGGTGTTGCCTATCTAAATGCAGATATGGGTACTAATAGAACATGTATTGTTCCAGAAATTAAATAAATTTAGTCCTTGGGCCTGAGAGATCCATTGATTTCAGTAGGAATAATGGATTGCCCACAGAGATCTCCTTGCTGGATAAGATCCTTAATATCTCACATGCAGTATGACCAGCATTAACAAATTAATTTTATATAGCTGAAGAACATTTTACTTTTTTAAATTCTGAAAGACAATCAAACACAAGGCTGCCAGTCTGTTGAAAGGATTCTGAGAGTTAGAATATTGAATGCATCAGCCCATATCTCTCTTTTATGCGAGGAATTCTATATAGTATGTAATACAGGGCTGATGTGAATCACTTTGTAGATAGGAAACAGCTTATTTAAGTTGATGTTAATAGGGGGTAAAAGACAACTGTGTTAAGCTCTTTCTTTATAATTTTTCCCATAATATCAAAATGCCTTTTCTGTAGAATCTTTGCATTTTTAATATAGCACTTCTAATTATTTTCCATCCCACTGTGCAGTTAACAAATGCATAATCATTAAGTTGATTAACACTCATTTGACGATTTAGCAGTATCTTCAATGAGAGTGAATCATTATATGGAACCTTTCAACCTTTGCAAAGTTCTGGTACTTAATTATTGACAACAATACAGGGACTATTAAAGTGAAGCTTATATGTTTCTTTCCATGTGCCATAACCTCCTCAATGGGATTTACTGATGTATGGAAATGTAATGGAGAGGTCAGTGAATGAATAAAAAGGCCCATCTGAATAGACACGTCTAGGGTACGGTTCTGTGCTGCTCCCTCTAAGGGTACAGCTATGCAGCAAAAAGACCCACTGCGGCGAATCTCATTGCCTGGGGCTAAAACTGACTCAGACTTAACACTGTGGGGCTAAAAATAGCAGTTGTGGACCTTTGGGCTGGAGCCCAGGTTCTGAAACCCAGTGTTGGGAGTAGATTTCACAGCCCAGGCTCCTGCCCAAGCCAGAACATCTACTGTGCGAGCCCAAGGCAGCTGACAGCCCTGCTGTGTAGACATACCCTTTAGGGTCTCAGCTCAGAACGTGCTCTGCAGGGGATGGGGAACGATAATGGCTTTAAGCTGCTTTTGTGTCCTCCTTATTCTGGGCTGCCTGGTAGGTTGGAGTAAATCAGACAACTCTGGGGAACTATGTGAATTACGTCAGCCTTATGGGCCACAGTGCTGGCTGGACTCTGCGCTCCTCACCACCAGCATGCTCTGCCTGATGTGCCCCACACCATTGCAGGAGATCTGTTGTCTCCAGTGCCTGTGCCAGGGACTCCTGCCTTGATATGGGGCTGTTAGTGCGGCTCCTGTTTTTTCCCGGATATAAAGGGTTTGGAGCGGGCATGAGACTGTCGCCCTATTCATAGATGTGCTAACTGATACCTAAATCCAAGAGTATAGCTAAGTTCTGATGCAGTAATGAATGTCTAGTAGCCAATGTTACCTGACTCTTAATTTAATAATAGATTGCTTCCAAATTGTTATATATGTATTTATATTTATTTAATGCACTCCGATTCATTTCTCAATTAAAGGGGTGCAATTCCATGTAACTGAGATCAGGATTTGGCCCATTTGCTGTAGTTCTAAAGAATTTCCAAATATATGTGCATACAGAACATGCACAGTAAGAGCCTGGCAAATGTCTCAGAATGGAATTTGCGTTGGCTGTGTTAATGAACCTTTTGAATTCATTTTCTGCAGATTTGCTACTGAGCAAGTTTATTTTGTAGAAACTGAATTTTCTGCATGTATTTGCAAGGAGTTTCTGTTTAATTCAAAGATCAGTATGCACACCAGAAATTTGATTCTAATAATTATACCATCATACAGTTAGGAGACAGGTTACATAGAGTGACAGAGCCAGGCCTGATGGCTGCAGGAGGGTGGTCATATTTGAAGAACTGGGGAAGTGGGCAGGCGCTAGCCCGCCCACTACTAAAGCCCCTCCCCCAGCCTAAGGGGAGGAAGCACTGGACCCAGCTTCCAAGTAATTACGGGGGACAACAAATGACAAATGGGAACAGGTGTGAAGGTCAAAGGTTCAAAAGGAGGGATTCGGAGGGGGACACCGAGCAGAGAACCTCGGACAGCGCCCATTGCTCCCGAAAGGTATCGAGGGAGCCAGCGGACGCTGCCCAAAGGAACTCTGCCCGGATACAGGAACGGACAAGGGACCGGAAGTAGGCCCCACAGTCGCAGGAACCCCCTTCAGCCAACCTCCTCTCTCTGGTTTTATAAATGGCCACTTTGGCGTAGGCCAAGAGGAGGTTTACAGGAGGGTGGTGGAAGGCAGGTATATTAGCCCCAGGCTCAGCAAGGCCCTGTTCCTAGGGTAGCTGGGGTGGGGCTCTTTTGAGCTAATTAAGGCACCTGACTCCAATTAAGGCATCTAGGTCAGTTGGAGCACCTGACTCCAATTAAGGGTAGAAGATAAAAAGCCCCTGTTGCAGCCAGGCAGTGAGGGAGTTTGGGTGTGTTTGGAGGTGGAGGTAGGAGCAGAATTTGGTGTGTGGAGGAGAACAGAGTGAAGAGGAGTGGAGGAGAGCTGACCAGTAGCTGTTACTGACAGCACATAGGCGGAATAGGCAGTGAGGGCAAGTTTGTTCAGACGAGTCTTAGGGCCTCAAGCCCAGCAGCTTGTGGGGCAGAAAGCCCATAGGAGGGACTGAGGATTGATAGCGCTGGGGGTTTGGAGGTGGGAGAACTGTGCCTCAGCTGGCCACAATTACACGAAGCGCAAGACCCATGGGGACTGAGAGTGCTCAGTTTTCCACAATAAAAATATACTATGTGTCCATTCAAAACTGAGACAGACAATAGCTCAGATATTAAATACTGGAAACAAATTGCTTGGGGATGGCCCACAGAACAAGAATCATTTGACAAATATTTAGTAATAAATACACTGAGAAATGTGGAAGTTGGCAGTGATACATACAGTATAGATGTATAATACTGAGGGAAAGGTTACGGTTTACTGCTGTAATATTTTGAGATAACTGTCCAAGAAGAGAAGTAGAATTTTTTTTATAAGGGCAAGAGCACTATAAAAATAAGCTTTGTTTTTAATTTGGTTTCCTGCCTTACTTTTCCAAAAGATCCGAAGTGTTTTGGCCTTGAGTTTTTGGTTAACTGAACCAGTGACTCAGAAAAAAAAATCTTGGGGCTGTGTGGTTTTGGGGGTCCTAATATTTTGTCTACCTCACTGCAATCTGTAGGGTTGCAATATGCAACTTAATGACAGGTGAGAAGGTTGGTTTACCTGAGACATCTCATTGGCAATGCTTAAAACTTAACTGACCTGTTACTAGGGGAATAGCGGAGGAAAGCAGTTTGTGATTTAGGCTAAGTCTAAACTGGTGGTGGCAAATTTACCACTGTCAGTTTGATCTTCTGAGTTCGATTGAGTGGTCAGTCAAGACCCACTCAATTGATCTGAAGTTCAATTTAGTAACTCCAGCCCTGGAAGGAGAGAAGCCCTGAGTCAAGGGGATGATGTTTCACTTTGACTCAGTGCAGTGGAAACAGGGAGGTAAGTGAGCGTTAGTGTGTCGAAAGGAGATACGCAAATTATTTTATGTAGCTTGCATATCTTCCTTTGACTACTGCCAAAAATGGTAGCAAATGTAGACAGAGCCTGAATATACTGTTACGATTACACACAGTCACAGAGAGATGGCGGGGCATAGAACAGCAGTGGGAGCAGGAGAGAGAGACTTTTAAATAAACAAACTCAATCTTAAAATTGTTGTTTCTACAGGGAAAAGTGGCATTTTAATGTGGGAAGGAGATTTATATTTTTTCTAAACAGATACAGCAATTAATCTGCACTCATCAAATCCACATTGCTTCACAGTTTCTGAATTTAGACTTATTAACATAACTACTTAATTTGAATATCAGCATGCTGGAGAAAATATAACTTCTTTGCTTTGATTGTGCTTAAATTAAACTTGTTTATATTAATGATGCTGTTCATTTTGCTGAAAATCCCCAGTTTGTATACTGTGAAGACAGCATTTACAAAATGTTTATTGAATTTTTTAGACTTTTTCTTAATAATTTGGATAAGGTAAAGCTCCATTTCAAGTACTGTAATTGGTAGCTATAGTAATCTTCTACCAGACTCATTTATTATGTAATTTAACATACTAAAAGTAGACATAGAAAAAGGTTTTACCTTTTACTTTTTATGTATGTGACTTACAAATCATTTGATCAAATTTAGGCAGCAGATCAAATTAAGAAGCTGTATGATCTTTTCCTGAAAGTTGATGCCACTCAGATTGAAGTGAATCCTTTTGGCGAAACTCCACAAGGACATGGTAAGAAAAAAAAGAACACAAATGAATACATTATCATTCTTTCTTTTTGCAAACTATACAATATATTGCATGGAAGGCTATAGCAAACGCTTTGCATTAATTTCACTTTATAGTTTATTGTAAGAGATATTCCTAACTGTTCCCATGATAGATTTTTAATAGGTAAATACCTTTTGGCGTGTCTTCTAAATCATAAAAAATATCAGCATCTGCATGATGCTTGGTGACGAACAGCAACTTTTTCCTGTTCTTAATACAAAGTACTGTTGCTCATGTCATTGGGATTAGTACGCTAGAGGGGGGGAAAACTCATAAATTTAGGATTTCATCTTAAATGTACAGGTAAGGTACAGTCATAGGTGCATGACTACGAAAGATATCAGAGCCTAGGAGAGAGGAACCTCTGTTGGACTAAGGGAGTTCACACCTGGCTGTATCCTTTGGGAAGGTGAGGTATAATGGATTTGCTTCTCCTGTGGAAGAACATATAAGAATGTGCAAGATAAATAGGGGGAGCCACTTTATCTTACATTGTTGTTGGCTGCTTTTTCTGATAGAACCTTGCCCTTCTGCTCTCATGGGGGTATGTCCACACTGGAGCCTTAGGTCGACTTAAGGACGGTTAAGTCGACCTACAGACCGCTGTGTCCACAATGGGCCCTTATGAAGTCTACTTAAGCACTTCCTTAAGTTGACTTAATAACACCACCTCTGAAGGTTGACTTAACGCTTAAGTCAACCTTATTAAATCGACTTAAGCCAGTGTAGACAGGAAGTGCCCTTAAATCGACCCAATTGGCTTCCAGGCCCCGGTGCAATGTGGGACAGCTACCCACAATGCACCGTTCCTCCATCGACCTAGCACCTGCTAGTGTGGACGCTGGCAGTCGATTGGAGTTTTCAGTGTGGACTCTCTAAGTCGTCTTAACAAGGTCGACTTAAAGTCGACCTTGTTAAGTCGACTTAATAGAGCCTCCAGTGTAGACGTACCCTTGGTGCATTAGTTACAATAGCTTGTCTTCACAGGAATTTACTGACATGTAAAATACACCATTTATGTCTCTGAGTTTGTCCCTGTTTGTTTACAATGTTGTAAATGCATTGGATAATTATGGTTTTGAAAAAATAAATTTTAAGTTGTTTGGTGTAGTAGAAGGAATAGTTTGAATTTAAGAGAAGTGATGGTGCCATGTATGGTTTTTGGTTTGTTTAGTAGTGTTTTACCATGGAATATGCTGAATTCTGGTGCCAACTTGAAAACATTGCAAGTTATGAAGATAATTTAAAGTCCAGAATAGTTCATCAGTCACGATTTAGTAGAGCCTGTTATGGAGGAGAGATGGAATTTCTTCTTCCATGACCTACACATAGACACACACACATTCTTGTGACAGAACCTCTTTGAAATATGTATTTCTTTTCTTCCATTGATGCTCAAGTTTCCTTCCCGCCCACTTCTGCTGCTGCAATTTAGTAGAGAATGATGTGGAATTCTGGGTTTGATAGAGAATGAGTGACAGCGTGTCAGTGGATGTGGTTAACAAGGGTCATAGTGACTTGTTTGTGGGGTAGATTACCTGTAAGCATATTTCAAAATTTAAGATTTCAGGTCAGACCATTCTGATTGTGATTTCTATCACCTGGGAAGGATTTGATTTGTGCCCTGAGGAAGGTGGTGTTCAGACCAGGTTCCTTTTGCTCAGAAATTCAAGAACCTTGTTATGGATAGAGACTGTAACAATCTTTCATTCAAGTGTCCAACAATCTTTTATGCATTGAATCAAATACAGAAGAATTGGTAGGGTTGTAGGAAGTAAATAGATTGTCCTGGGCTTTAGATTGAAATTCTATTTGTGTTACAGTCTTAATGACTTCTGGAATCTTAAACAAACAAACAAAAAATAAGTCAGTGCATATAAGTTGTTTTTTGTCCAGGTTTTTTAATATTAAAATGCACTATTGTAAAATGACATTTTTAAAACAAACATCAGTAGAAATAATTTGCTTACTGTTCCATGTGACAATAATTCACAGATTGAATTATAATCATGATCAAGTATGTGTTTGTTTTATGAGTATAATGAGCAGTAGTCAAATAAAACCAGATTAGGAAAAAATGATTAATGATCACAATTTATAAATGTTGCCTTGATACAAGGGAATGGTTTTGGTTGTGGTGAGGGAGTTTTTTGTGTTTTATTGTTTTTAAAAACCCTAAAGTATTTTGTATAGATTTTGCATTTGGAAACCACAGTGTTTCAGAGTGAAAAATATTATTTGAAAATTTTAGTACAGTACCGCATGCTTGGTTTCTAGTTCATCTAAGATGCATTAATGGCATACAATTGGATAATGACCTTTGTTTTTTAAATCTTATGCAATTTAATGCATTTAAGCAAAACTTCTGTCCGTCAGTCATAACTCTATTAAGCCTTTCCCCAGTTTGTGAATCTTTTTTTCTTCGTATGAAAAAAGCTCTTCCTCTACCACAGTGGGTCCAGTGCTTCCTTCTAGTGGTAGGTTAGGGCACTACTTCACTCCTTAGTGTTCTTCTACCCTAATGTGTGTGAAGGTACAGCCTCTCTAAGATGGGCGCTCCCTGTTAGCTCCCAGTCCTGTTTCTGGTTCTCGTAGGCCTTTGCCTCTTCGCTGGGACTCTTGCCATTCCAATGGGGGTATGAGTCTCACCCTTGATGCCAGACCCCAACCCAAGGACCATACAAGTAGCAGCCTCCCTCTGTGGCTTCAGGAAAGCTGCTCGCTTCCCTGGATTACTTCCCTGTGCCCTTGACTTAATGTCCAGACCCTGCTCAGATGGTGGTCCTTCCAGGCCTTCCTTTTGACATCTGACAGCCCCACTGGGCATGGTAGAGCCATGTCAAATATCCAGTTCAATCTTCCCCTTCTGGCGGGACCTCTTCCTTGAGATTTCCAGGCTTGGGTGAGGTCCTTTGCTCTCTTTTGGCAAGGTTTTTCCCTCCCCCAGTCTTTGTACCTGCCAGGCTCTCTTCTGCCAATGTTCTGCTCCTTCTTTGAAATCCTCCTGGCTCTTAACAGATTCTTGTCTATTCACACTCTCTGATAGCTCACCTCACTCGCACAAATCCAGCCCCACCCTTTCTTTGGAGGAGAGGCGTTTAACAATCCTAGGCAGGGCTTTGATTGGCACCAGGTGTCTTAGCTAACCTGGAGTAACGCCTGCTCAGCTACTGGGGAAAAAGGGGCTTGCTGATCCTGGGGCTGATATGTCAACCTTCTAGAACTCTCTAGAGTTCTAGACTCGGTCTGACCCTGTCACATTTGAGTGCTTGCTTATGTCAGTTCCATGGCTGTGTGTGTGCTAGGTATGTGCATGTCCTTGTGCATGGCTGTTAGAGATTTTTGTCTTAGTGCAGGGGTGGACAAAACTGGCTTACAGCTAGGCACCAGCAGTTTTACTTTTGGTCACCAGAGGGAGCTCTTCCATTACATTTCTGCAGTGGAGCTAGGCGACAGCCTACTAAAACTGGTGGCCATGGCAACCAGAAACATTGATTTGTCGAGTCTTAGTGATATCCATACGGCCGGCTGTGGCACCCTCTGGAGTCCCATGTTCATGCAGTGGTATATGAGCTGCTTCAGGCCCTGCACCCTCTCAGTTCCTTCTTTCTGCCTGTGACAGTTGCTGGAACGACTTTCTCTCTTGCATTTGCAAGTTCCTACTGGTTCTTTCTCTAGACTATAGTTAACAGTTCTTGTAAAGAATGAGTGAGTGATAAATAGTGGTCCTGTCAGGGACAGGGCATGCCCTGGGCTTCAAACCCTGTTCTGTTTTCCATAAACCCTTCCCACTTAATGATCCCAACACAGTTGCTTGACGAGTTTAGGGGAAACGTACATGAGGGGTAAGTTCAAGTTTTGCAAGGGCTTCAGGCCACACACTAGGAAACACCAGGACATTTGCTTGAAAGCCAAGCTAATGGAGGTGGCACTCAGTATCTTTCTGCTCTGGCTTGCCACCGAGTACAACAGCATCAGTGCAGAACACACCGCCATCACTGAACCCTTCCTAATGCCATTCTCCTTCACCAATGATGAAGAATATTGCACCAGTTAAGACTCTTTCCCTGCACCCAAGAAGGAAAAGATGGCAGGACCAGGCAAAGACCCACGTTGGGCCAGTTGCCTGTCCTGGAGCGGCTAGAGCCAGCCTCTCTCCCAGGGTTATAATCCCTTTGAGGGAGCACCCCCCAACTGCTGGGAGTGGAAGGCGACCACTCTACGTAATGGTACCCTTGATGCTGGAGGCCTTTCAAGTGGCCGGGGATTAGATGGCCCTCCCAGTGCCTCCCTCTCCGCTGGCTTCATCCTCTGCACCAGAGTCAGTAAAGGCACCTTTCTAGGGGTAAACCTGCCATAGGGTCACCAGAGTCGTCAGTTGATCGGCCGTTTCCCCAGTGCATCAGTCAAGATCCCTGGCACCACAACAAAGATCCCCACATTCTGGGCCCGGCTCCCTTTCACAATGCTTCTGGTCTCTAATCCAGAGGAGAGACTCATTGGTTGTATATTTCCAGTCTCAGTCATTGGTAGCATGATGCTGGTCGTTGGACCCCTGGCACCATCGGCCCAACACCTCATTGCACACCGCCGTTTTGGCACCACTCCCTCTGCTGTGGCACCACTCAAGGGAATCCCGTTGCCTGGCACCGCTCCCCAGTTCCACAGTGCAGCCAACAGAAAGAGCCACTTTCCGCTCCACCATGGTCCTCCGTAGAGTCGGAAGGGGAGCCCATCGCCAGCCTCAAAAATGAAGGTCAGTGGGCATACCACCTTTCAGTGCAGGGTGGGGCCAGGGACGCTTGGCCTCAAGGATACCGTCCAGCTCAGTAGCCATTCTGGAGTCCACCGGGATCATATTTGATCCAGTCTCCCACGGCCACATCTGAATAATGATCTGTGGCACTTACCGGCCTGGCGTAGGACCCAGGCTTGGGATCCGCTACTGCCACTGAACCACAGGACCCGGAGTTAGGGACAACTCCCCTTGAACTGGAGGAGACACCACTCCCTTCCCTGACGTTACCATTAACTTCTTCATTCCCAGATGAGGCGGTTGCCGGCCTGGCTTCCCCGATACCACCAGATGACTTTTGGGCCCACCTAGAAATCCTTAAAGAGATGATGTCCAACTTGGGCTTGGAGGCTGAGCTGCTGACAGAGCCTACAGGATGGCCTCTTTGACATCCACGGCAGCAGCGAAAGTCTCCTTACCACATAGGGATTCTAAAGATTGTCAAAGCCCTTTAGCAGACCCCCTCCTTCCTAACGCCAATATCCAAAAGAGCCAGGAAGAAATTTTATGATCCAGCCAAGGGATAAGAATACTTGTTCTCCCACCCACCCCCCAGATCCCAGGTGGGGGCTGCGGTGAATGAGAAGGATAGACGAGGCCAGGTCAGTTCGGTACCTCAAAACAAGGGCGCAAAAAAGGAAGATTTGTTTGGAAAACAGATATATTCCACAGCCAGTCTTCAACTCAGAATCCAAGCAGGAAGCATTGCTGGGGAGATGCAATTATAACATTTGGGACTCTGTAGCCAAATTCAAGGAGACTGTCACACATCATCAAACAGGCGTTTGTGTCCAGCTTGGAGGAACTGAGGAGGTGCGGTGCTGGTGGCACCTCATATATCGCGGCAGCGGCTGCCAGAGCTGGTCCCCCCAAGGCAAAAATCTCCAACAGCGGTGCAGAAGGGGGTACACACACCTAGCATGGAATCAACATGAGCAACGCATCTCAAAAAACAACAGTTCCGAAGCATAAGTAGCCGTTTTTCCTTAGTACAAAGTCAGGACTGTTTGATGTTATTTCTGCCATAAATCAAGTTTTAGATATAAAAGGGAATTCTGCCCTCAGAAAATAGGCCTCGTTCATGTGAATAATCCTATTGATTTCAATAGAACTAATTGGAGTAAGGTGAACAGGGTTTTTGTTTAGGTGTGGGTGCTAGGTGGTGCTGATGTCCTGTGAGATACAGAAGGTCAAATGATCAGTTGATCTCTTCTGGCCTTAAAAATTTTTATGACTGATTTTTCCATTGACTAGAGTAGGGTTGCAGAGTCAAATAATTTGAGTAAAAACAAAATATTGAAATATACACTGACAATGGTTATTTTATCTGTGTAATAGCAGGTATTGATGCCCTTGAACAGACAATGCTCTGTAGCTGGGAGGTCAATGCAGAGTCATGTCAGCACTTTCACTGATGAGGTCCAGGGCAGTGTGGGAGAGTGAGTGAGTTGATGTAGTTTGTGGCAGCAGCGGATCTTTTCGGGAACGGCTGAGGGTAAAGAAGGTTGCCAACCATCGCATTCTCTATGGCTATGTCTACACTTGTAATTTTAAGTCGACTTTAGCTAATTTTAAGTCGACTTAAGCCTAAAGTCGAACTAAAACTAGGTTTTCATTAAGTTGACTTTATTTTCCTTAAGTCGACTTAAGGAAACTGTAGTGTAGACGCAGAGTAAGTTAAGTCAGCTTAAGCAAGCTTAAGTCAACTTAATTTACAAGTGTAGACCCTCCATGATTATCGCAGCTGCCATACCACCTTCTCCATAAGGCTTCTCCACTCCTTTAGGTCTGGTAAGCGTAGGAGACTGCGAGAGAACAGAATAACGACAGGATCTGCCTGAGTGGCAGAGATGCATGGAATTCCCCCTCTGCCCATTTTCTGCTTTGTGAACAGCAGAGGATGCCCACAGCATTTTATCTTTTAAACACTAAAAACCCACCAAAAACCCCAGTGTGTGTGTATTGCAATTATTTATCCTCATAAAGTACAGCACAGTACATGAAGAGTTCTTTCTTGTTTAAATAACAATTACGATCGGCTCATTTGTTCTGGCTTTTATTTTTCACTCATGTAAATTTCTGTTGTGAAATGCATTGTCCCGCGTGTTTCCTTTTTTCTCATTTTGTAGCATAGTCCATTATCACGCATGGGTCAAAGGCCTATAACTGTCAATATATATTTATTGGCTTTTTGTTCTTGGTGTAAGCTGTTGAATTAGCATCTCTCAAAATCTTTTACTACTAAGAAAAAGAACAAAAGCTCTCCGTGAATTTAAGTATTGACGCTTTCTTTGATATTTGTTCAGAAGGAAAATTCATTTCTATAGTCTATCATGCATATAACAATGTGCTTTTGATAGTGAAAATTGTTTGATAAATATTAATAGGTGTTGTTTTCCTGCTACTTTGTACAGAGTATGGCCTTTTGTTAAAGATGAATGTTCCACAGAAATAAGATTCCATTAACGTGACATTGAAAGTGTTGATGTCTATGGTAAACTTAGAATGGAAAAGCAAGAGCCTCTGAAAACTACATTTGACTTTAGCTCCGAGTCATTTTATTAAATAAGCAAGGTAACATTTGAAAAGGGAGATAGTTGGTTGTATTGTTCTGATTTTGGTAGAGGTCCTAATCCATTATTAACAAAAATTAATACATTGGGAAGTGTATTACTGACTTCACGTGTTTCTTATTCTGGCAGATTCCCATGTGACATGCTTGCAAAATGTGTATTTACTATCAAATAAACTCTAGAATAATCTGAGCGTTATTTATTACACATGTGCACTTGAACATTATTCTCCAGAACAGTGGTAGTTGAGACTGGTCTTGACTTATTTTAATTTATTCCAGTATTAATTGTGAGTCAAGGGCAACAAATTCTTTTAAACGGTTTTCTTATTCTTGTAAATCAATCAGAGATTCAGACTGATACTTTCCTATATGGTGTTCTCTTTTGTTACCTCTGTGTGTGTGCACATGCACATACAACAGTGGCAACTCACAGCTCAAGATACAGTATATACAGACAAACATTGCTGTCTGTTTTACGTTCTATTAATAGCATAATAGCGCAACCAGACAATTAGTGAGGCTGCATTGCCTCAAAACATCAATTGCTTTAGCTAGTCATTAATTTCCAGTAAATGTCCAATCCAGAGGTAACCTGTACATAGCCTTATTTTTACTATGACATTTTTAATCTATTAAGATGTTTGCCTTTACAAAAACCCATAAAAAGTCAGTATTCAAGTCATATCCATTCATAGTAAACTCATTTTCACCCTAAGATATTAAAGTAACCCATAACTATTATTAAATATAGTCCGATTTAGTTACTGTTTACTTTTTTCTTACAACCACAACAGATGGTGACATTGAAGGAAAGCCTTACATTTACTTTCCCATTTTCTTTATTTATAGAAAGTTGTGTTGATCATGCTTAATATATATTTAAAGCTGTTATTAATTTCTTTAATGGAAGAGTGTACGAGGAACCAAATAGGCTGGAAAACAAAGGAAATATAACTGGAGAAAAATGTTTATCTAGTGTGGAGCTATTTAATGCATAATGCACTGAATCCAGATTATGAGGCATTGGACATTTGACTTTAAATCGGTTATATTTTCAGAAAGCAGTAACATAGTGTTGAGGTTGGAGAATATACAAGATTGCCTGCACTGCCATTTCGTCTGTGCCTGGACTTTGGAAAAATGTGTTTTATTTTAGGCCCTAGCCCTGCTCCCCAAAACTTCCATTGATTTCCATGGAAGCAGAACCAGGGCGTTAGGTTGTAATTACGAAAAGATATTGCACTTTTATGTGACATTGCACATGCTGTGGTGAATTTCTGAATCCTAAATGACCATTTGGTGTCTGCAATTTGATTTTTTTCCCCCTTCTTCATTTAGTTGTTTGCTTTGATGCCAAGATAAATTTTGACGACAATGCTGAATTCAGACAAAAAGAGATATTTGCCATGGATGACAAGTCTGAGAATGAGCCTATAGAAAACGAAGCTGCCAAATATGACTTAAAGTACATAGGACTGGATGGAAACATTGCTTGTTTTGGTAAGAAAAGCTGTCTGTCTTTGTAGATGTAATCAATTAACAATTCAGAGCTTTCAGTGTTAACTCACTAATCTGTTTCAGTTTACAGTCGGTTACAGAGAGAATTGGAAATATTTACAGCAGAGTCGTAATTGAAATGCATAAAATTACTCATATGTTTGTGTTTTCAAGATCTGGTCCTGTTTTATTACCAATGAACTCCTTAAAGCAGTGGCTCCCAATCTGTGGCCCAGAAGTGTCTCGTGGGGTCTTTCAAAGTGGCTCATCGCTGCCCTCCTGCTGGTTTCAGAAAGGAGCTGCTGCCTATGGACCCAGGCGGAATCATTGCCACAGGGCTGAAAGACCCCTGGAGACTCCTTGCTGCAGCCGAGAGGATGGGAGATCAGCACTACCCTGTAGCACAGAGTATGGCCAAGTGGTCCACCTGGGTCCCTATGTGCTGGAGTCCCTGCTGGAGCCAGACGGAGAAGAGCACTGATCTCCCACCCTCCTGGCTGCAGAAGGGAGCCATTGCCTAGGGACCCAGGTGGAGAGCATGGGGGCTACAGGATAGATGCAGTTTCCAGGCTGCAGCTAGGGGAGCAGGAGATTTGTGGGACGGCAGGTGAGGGGATGGGACTGCAGGTGAAGATGAGTGACACTTCAGGGTTGTAAAAAATGGTACCTGTGGCCCTCGAGCTAAAAAGGTTGGGAACATTGCTTTAAAGTGACACCACCAACTTGAAAATCCCATTTCCCTGTAATGGTACTATATCTGCTATAGCTAAAAGATCCCTAAAATTGTTAGCTTCCCGGTAGGTTTAGGCCTGTAGTGAGTATTATGCTGACAGAAGGAGATTAAAGGAAAATATCTGTTTTCTCAATCTCTGAATTTAGATTTTCGTTCTGCTCTTTATCGGCACTTTGAATAGTCTGTTTTATTGTTTAGCTGATGTTGCCTGCCCTGCCCAAAATGTGGTGAGAAGGGATGGTAGTAATAGGCAATATCCATCAGTACTAGCAACAGCAAACCTGAAGTTGAAGGTTTAGCAGGCAGGAGTGTGCATGTAGGCTGAAGAGGGAGTGAGGTGAACTTGTGCATATTTAGTGCCTTTATTCTCAGACCAGCCCAGTGATCCTTCTAAATATCAGAAATGGGTGCAGAGAAAAATAATTATTTAAAACTGTCAGAAAATGCTATTTAAAGGGTGCCCGATCTGAACAGGTATATATATCAATTTGTCTGTTTAAAAAATCAAACTGAATTTAAACTTGGATTTCTCACAGTGTAAATTTGGCTCCCTTGACCTCTCTTGTCGAACAGTAATTAATAAATTTTGCATTATGCTAAAACCCTTTTAAAGTAAAATAGATGAAATATTTAAGCCATTGTGCAAAACATTTCTGGTTTCATGTAAATTGTTTAACCCAGAACATTTTATTAGCAAAGAATTCACTTAATCATTTTGATGTGACTTAGTGAAAATGGTTTATCCTCCAAAGAAGGAGGAGGTATATAGAGATAACATAACTTCTGTTACTGCCAACAGTTTATAGCACTTAGTTATGGTCTACCCCTTACATGCAAGATCCTTTGGTTGTGGAAGACCCAATTCAGTGCATTGGTACTTCAGTGGTTGTAATCTTAAAGGAAGTAACACAAATAAGTGTAGCTCATTAAACCATCAGTAGCATTGTATTCAGTTTCTGAGACCATCTCCTTATGCTTCTGTTCAGTACAATAGAAACCTGCATAAAATTACATGTGATACAAAAAGGCTGACTTTGTAGAGAAGCAATAACTTTAATGTACCAAACCATTCTCATTTATCTCACCCGGATGAGCTAATGTTCTTGCAGAACTGGCAGCATTTAAAGTAGCAAAGGATCTGGCTGCCTGTGTGCGGAAGCACATTTTAACAGAAGAAAGCATTACCCTTTCGGAACATCTAAGAATTTTCATGATTTGAACAAATTTGTTAAAATGAATATTCGGTTTTAAAATATTTTGTAAGGCGGCATTAATCTTACCGAGGTTAATGAAATTATATGTGGTTTGTAAATGTGGCAACTGAATTAAGATACTTTGTGTTGGGTTTCTGCTAGGTTAGTTTTTGTCCTTTACTCGGAGGGAGGATATTTATGTGCATTTATATGTGGGGTGAGTAATCCTCTTTAATTATCTTGAAATCCCTTTTGTCAGAAGTGGGCTTTCTTTTTTTATATCAGACACTCTTCCTTATGAACATTTTGTTCATTTACATCTGCTAACTAAGTCACTCCTGAAAAATTCAGCTGCTGGTCTGATTTGAAACACATCTTAATGTGAGCCGGCAATAAGTGAGGTTGTAGGCCTATCCCTTTCCTAGAGCTGGCATTCCCTAGTGAAATCACATCTCACGAATCTCTATGGCCTTGTGTAAAATATCAGCATCTGATTCTTACAATTACAGTGAATGGAGCCGGTCTTGCTATGGCAACATGTGACATCATTTCCCTTAATGGTGGAAAACCAGCCAACTTCCTGGATCTTGGTGGAGGTGTGAAAGAAGCGCAAGTCTATCAGGCATTCAAATTGCTCACCGCTGATCCTAAGGTAAAAAAATGGTCTTTGGTCAGGCTGTTTCCTGATGTAGTAATACAAGTACATTTGTCTCCCAAAAATCAGTAATACGCTGAATAGGTATAAATGATAGTCTTGTGAACACTTGATGATAACTTACTATTCGGATGCTCTAAAGCAGGGGTTTTCAACCTGTGATCCGCAGACCATGTCTAAAATTTCCAAAGGGGTCTGCACATCCATGTGAAATTTTTTAGGGGTCTGCCAAAGAAAGAGGTTGGAAACCACTGATCTGCAAGAAGGGATGGTCCTATAGTTAAGGCGTTGGACTGGGACTCATAAGACCTGGGTTCAATTCCGAGCTCCATCATAGACTTTCAGGGTGACCTTGGACAAATCATTTAATCTCTCAGTGCCTTGGGTCTCCATCTGTAAATGGGGGAATAAAATTTCATTTGTCTGTTTTATCTAAGGAGAGGAGCTCTCATTATGTATGTGTACAGCACCTAGCACAGTGAGTCATCTCTAGGCACTGCTGTAATACAGACAATGGGGTGTGCTTATGAAGGCCTTACGCTCACGTCAAGGGCTTTCTGTGATGGCCTTTATGTAACGCGACCACTTTTGGATGCCATGTCTGGTCAGTTCCCAATTTCAGGCAATGTTCTAGGCATCCGTGGACAGAACCGTATTTCTTTAGGGGGAAATCAGAACCACAAGGGTTGAAAAGCTTCTGCCAGCTCACCAGCACTGGCATAGCCTCAAGGATCTTTGCAGTTGTCTACAGATCAAAGAGCTGGTCATTGGCACTTGTTAATGCCTTCTGGTGAAAAAATTCCCAATCTCATTTTTGCTCATCCTTCCAATGGAGTTCAACAGCTTGATGCCCTGCATGACTCAGATCTTAGTAATAAAGAGGAAGACTGAGCTTGATAAATTCATGGAGGAAATGGTATAAGCGGGCAGCCTGTTGTAGCAATTAACTGATCTTTGGCTCCTGGTGATAGATATGCCAATGGGATGTTAGAGGGGGTGGATTTCCTAGTTATTGCAGAGAATTCTTTCTTGGATGTCTGGCTAGTGAGTCTTGCCCACATGCTGAGGGTTTGACTGGTCACCATATTTGGGGTCGGGAAGGAATTTTCCCCCAGGGCAGATTGGCAAAAGCTCTGGGCTTTTTTTGCCTTCCTCTGTAGGATGGGGCATGACTCAATTGTCGGTGGATTCTCTGGACCTTAAAGTCTTTAAACCATAATTTGAAGGAGTTTAATAATTCAGTCCTAGGTTAGAGATTTATTGCAGGAGCGGGTGGGTGAGGTTCTGTGGCCTGCACTGTGCAGGAGGTCAGACTAGATCAGTGGTTCGCAACTAGTCTGTCAGGACACATTACTGTATCGCCACACAGCGGTAAGTGTGTCATGAAGACCCAGGGTGGGAGCTGGATATGGCCGGGGGGAGACAGGGGCGCTGGTGTGTCTTGTAGGATTGCACGCTCCACCGAGCATGTTGTGACCTGCTAAAGGTTGAGAACCACTGGACTAGATGATCGTATTGGTCCCTTCTGACCTTAGAGTCTATGAGAATGGTTGGGGTAAGGGGACAAGGGAGAGATTGGGAGGGAGGATGTCATGGAGGCACATGCCTGGCTTGGGGGAAGGCAGAATGCGGCACCTTTGAATGGGGTCAGGAAGGAATGAAGCCTATAGAACCCCTAGCAGGTTGGGAATTTGGAGGGTAGGCAGAGCCTCTGGCATGGGGTTGCGGGGGAATTGGGGTTCACTCAGAACCCCTACTGTGGGAGAATAGAGGATCCTGCTATGGGTGGAGGGTGGAATAAGGAGGAACATAAAAACTCAGGTGTGAGTGTGACAGTCAGGGTCCAGACACCCCATGGGTAGGACAGGGAGACAAACTCAAAGAAGCATCAATTGAATCAGCAGTTTTTACAGTGGTATTGTGTATAAAAATATGTCTGGTCAGATCTTTTATGAAAGCTTCGAATGTTCTGCACTGGATTGTCATTATCGATTGAAGTATTTGTGTATGTGTAGGGGACCGGAAGGGCTCTCGGGGTCACCCTGTAAGGATTAAGTGGCTGGTGGAAGCCAGGGTGACACCTTTGTGTGGCCTCCTGACTCATATCAGGGCTCTGAGCCCCAGCAGAACACTGTTAAGGCACCCAGGGTTGCAGGGTAGGCAGTGACAAAAACTTGTATTGGTCTGAATGATTCTCTCACTCAGGAAACGTCACATGGGGTGGGTGAAGATTGGAGGACCTTAGTTGGGGGGAAGAGGAGAATGGATGGAGGAGAGTGGATGGTCCCTTTTTATTTAGTCCAGGATGGGGATTTTATAATCTGTGACACAAATCAACTTGGTTGACAGCTCTGTGTTTAAAAGACCACAGATGTAGAAAAGCAGGGTCCTGCAGGTGAGGAGGGGAGGGAAGTGGAGTGGATCCTGGCAGAATTACGTGGGGGAGGTTTGAATAGGCACCTGCACTATGGCTGAGACTGGTCAGTACTGTCAGGTCCTCCTGCCCATTTATGAGGACTAGAGTCAAAGATTTGAAAAAGGAGAAGGACTTGGCATTTGTCTGTATTATTGTGAAATGGTGGTTAATATAGTAATCAAGGGCTGAAGAGAGGCAGAAATTTTGGCACCAAATTGCATTGAGACGTAGTGACTCACAGATAAATGTGGAGTGGTCTGAGCTGGACAATTTACCACAGTGATGGTTATGGAATAAAGCAGGATGTGTCTCATGCTCTGACTGTCTGCTGCTTTGCTAGGTGCCCTGCATGTGGTCATCACAATGAAATATGTATCCAGTTTAATTAATTTTTATTCACAGGCATTACGGTATGTCTTGTCAGCATCAGATTATTTGATGGCTTTAAACGTACCCTCACACTGATTTCTGCCAGCGGTCTCCACTGAATGTAATGAATCTCCGTATGCCATTCTGCCATCTGAGAATCTAGCGAAGATGCACAAGTCACTGGCCTGAATGATCCATAGCTCATGTCTCTACTTTTTCATTTCATTTCTTTTTCCCTTTCTTCCTTTCATCTGCTTAGCCTTCTCCTCTGTCCCTTTATCTCTTTCCTTTTTATATTGTGTCTCTGCCTCTCTCCTTTTTCACTGAAAGAATTTTCTTACTTTGTAAGACTTTCTCTGGGTTTTTTTTTCTCTCCCCCTTTCTTTTCGTTCATTTTCTCTCTGTTTCCTTTGCCTTCCCTCTCTTTTCTAGCAGGACTGCTTGATGTTCTAGTGAGTAAATACTTTTTCTAAAAGAAGGGCCCTGCTGAAAACTATCTGCCTTAGGACACTTAACTAATAGGAAAGTCAGACTCAGAACATGTAAGTACACTTTAGATTTCCAGTCATATAGAAATTATTGCTCATCATCCATTTATAAGTTATTCACCTCCGTTTCTTGGACTCTGCCCCTGCACACTAGTCATTGTTCCCCAGCGTTTGTATTTTAATCACCGAGACAGGCTTCGTCTGGTTTCAGGGAGGCGCTTCTGAGTTGCGTCTCATCAGCCCCGTGATTTCACTGGGGTGGCTTTTATCCTTTCGGCGCCATAGCCATCAATGACACTGTTTTAAGTCAGCATGATATTAGCTGAAATACAGCTTTCATTTTTATCAGTAGTTTATGGAGATGTGTGGGATTAAGACTTCTGAGTACATATAGCTGTCTATTAGTGTCCTCTTGAACCCAGGGTATGTCTACACAGCAAAGAAAAACACATGGCTAGTATAGATACTTCTGAACTTTTAACGGGGGACTATACAAAAGATAGACTCTAAGGTCAGAAGGGACCAGTACGATCATCTAGTCTGACCTCCTGCAATCATGACCAGTACGATCATCTAGTCTGAATCCTGCAAAATTCAGGCCTCAAAACCTCACTCACCCACTTTAGCAATAGGCCACTAACCTATGACTGAGTTATTTACCTCCTTAAATCATGATTTAAGGACTTTAAGATACAGAGAATTCACTGGTAGGTGAGTCATGCCTGTGCCATAGAGGAAGGTGAAAAGCCCCCAGAGCCCAGGCCAATCATCCCTGGGGGAAAATTCCTTCTCGACCCCAAATATGGCGATCAGTTAAGCCCTGAGCACGTGGGCAAGTCTCAACAGCCAGTTACCCAAGACACAATTCTCTGTAATAACTCAGAACCCTTCCCCCCCCTCCCCCCGTGTTCTCTCCCCTCTTAGGTCACTTGTATATCCACCACCCATAGCCAAAGATCGATCAATTTCCAAAATAGGCTATCTGATCAGACCAGATTAAATCGTCCAGAAAAACGGTCAAGTATACTTTAAAATAGGCCTCTCTCTCTCTCTAAATGTCTTTAGCGTGTATATTTTGTATGAAATGTAGGGGGAGAAATGGGGAAGGATTGAGCAAAGTTGAGGATATTCTCCTTAAGCAGGTGTTCGTGATGTTCTCCCTGAAGTCTGGCTGTTGTCAATGGCAACTCATTAGAAATGCATCTTGGAAAACACCAACCATGGTCTTTAAAATGGAAATACCACCTTGAAAATTCGATTCTTATTTGAGTCATTTTGTCCTATTTTGGCTTCGGTTGCTGAAAGAGAACACACACAGCCCTCCATACGTTGGACTGGCTGTTGAAGGGGTGCTGATTTTTTTTTGAAGTAGCAGCCCAAAATCTGGCCACACTTTTTCTCCTGTGTGCCAGTTGCCAGTCTCCTTTATGCAAATTCCTGTGGTGCATCTGCCTTGGCAAGAAAGAGCTCACTTCCCTTTCTTGTGGCTGCCTGCATGGAGAGGGAGAGTTCTGATCTTTGTCCTCATTTTCCAAGCTGCTGGGAGGCATCAGCGAGACTTCCCTGCTCTTCTTTCTCACACAGTAAGGTGGGAAGGAAGTTGCGTTCTTTGGTGCCAGAGACAATGAATGTTTCCTTCGACACCCTCAGCTGAACAGAGAGGAGTGCTTATCATCAAACCACGAGTAGAGTGCTGATCAGGGAGCAGTCAGTCATTCTCTCAAGTTCTGTTTTTGTTTCCATCTATGTTGGAAAACACTGCCCTATTATTGAATATTTGTGTGACAGTAATGCCTACGAGTTCTAGGAATCCATTCTACTAGAAAGTCTAAAAGCTATTAACAGACTAGGAAGGGATGGTCCACTAAGGGCACTGGACAGGAGGTCTGGGTTGAATTCCCAGCTCAGACACAGACTTCATGTGCAGCCTTGGGAAAGTCGCTTAATCTACCTTATGCCCAGTTCCCGACCTGGAACACTGAGAGATTGCTCTGCCTCCCAGGAAGGCAGTGATTGTGAGCTACTTGGATGTTAGGGCAATGAAACTTGTTTAATTAGACTGATACAAACCACCTTAAAGAAATTATATACAGTTTTGTTTTACCACTGACTGACTTCTCTCCAGCACTGACCTAAGCTGTGGAGTCTAAATGCAATGATACGTTGAAAAGTACTAACTTGACAGAGAAGAGAGACTAAAATCGGTCTCTTTCAACAACTGAAGCGCCCTTTTTTTTTTTTTAAATGGTGTCATTGGGAATGGTAGGATTTAATCAAATCAACTAATATTATATTATGTATGCAAAAATATTATATTAACTAACAAATATTTCTCAAGCAAAATATTATATATTGGCGTCTCTTAATGCACATAATAATTACGGTCAAACACAACAGAAGCTTAATTTGTTTTTCCTTCAGCCATTCCTTAGTCCAAACACAGATTATTGTTTTATGAATGTGGACTAAGTATTCTTATTCCTATCACTACTGTTGAGCCCGTTTGCTTATGTCAGATGCATCTCTTTGCCCATCTCAGTGAAGGAAAAATAATGGCATTGATGTGCCTTGACATTACATTGTGTGTGAAGCAGAGGTCTTGCAGTTTTCCATTTTCTAGACATCTGAGGCAGTGAAGAGAATTCGGAAGGAGAGTATCATTAGATATTTTGCAGTTCACTTATTTTCCAGCTGTGCTTCATATGCAAGTAATACAGTTTATTCTTGCTTATTATATAAGACATATTTACCATCAGTTTATCATTTGGGCTTGAGGGATTCTGAGTATTAGTTTTCTTAAAGTTGTGGCCCATTATGTCATAGCAGATAGGAGTAATTTTCTACCGAGAAAACAGACATTTGAGGTGCATTAAGAGATTTTAGATGAGGGGTGGGGGGAGAGAAAGTGAACTGAAATGTGCCCCTTCAACCAGCAATTTTTTAATTTACTCTGGTCTTTATTTTACTGGAATGTATTCATTCAGTTCATAAAACTCAGAGTTTCCATGCAGCCAGGCAGGAATGTCATAGTCATTTCCTGGATTAGTGTATATATATGAAAGTGTGTGGTAGGCTGGTCAATCAAACACATACAGACACTCGCTCCAGGGTGTCGAACAAGGACATCAGAAACCTTCCTTCAGCTGGTTGCTATCTATATTTTACTATAAAGATTTGGCCTTATGGTCCCAAAGATTGTCTCTGTGAAAGCGGGGCTTTCATACTCAGCAGTTGTATGCCTCTTGTGTGTTTCAAGTTCTATATTAATGAGAAACATTAGGTTTTTATGTGCTTTTGCTTTTAGTTTAATGCTTTTAGTTCTTCAGAGTCAAAGGGGTGTTTTGGGAGAGTGAGTTGAATTCTTTTCCTTAAATCTCTTCAAAGGCTCTTTCGACTCAGTTGTATCTGTCAGATCCACTGAGGACACAAGGATCACACAAGTTCTTTGGAGACAGACAGATTTTTATGTTCTGTGTTTGTACAGCACCTAGCACAATGGGGTCCTGGTCTATGATTGAGTTCCTAGGCGCTAGGCTAAGACAATCATATTATGTACTAGTGGTGGGTTTGCACAGGTCTCACTACAAGTTTAATTTGGGCTGCAGAACCTTTTAATCCTGGTTATGATGGAGGAAGGTACCTTGCTCGACTGAGGGTAAGATTTACAGTTCAGTGAATGTAAAGAATGGGTCAGTGTGTTATGTCATGGAGCAAAGAAGGACCCCTGTTTACACTGGCTCATGCCAGGCCCCTCCTGAGGCTCTGAAACATAGCCATTTATATTGCTTCCACTGTTTTTTCCCACTGCTAAAGTTGGGTAGTCAACACCAAGATGCTATGTCTCCCAGAGTTCTGCAGCAACAGTAGGAGTAAAAGGGGAATCAGCAAACTGTTGGGGAAAGGAGCTTTAGAACAGTTTCTTCTTTGCTCTTTGGAATAAATAATCTTTAACCTCTGCAGATGGAAGATGGTATGTAAGGTTGTGTTTTGTTTTAAATCCACATTAACCAGGGTCCCATTATAGAAAAGAGTAAGGTGATTGAAGAATAGCCTATTGATCATTTGCTGTATTTAATTACCTGACTGATTACTAGTAGTTGGCTTTTCCAAAAATCATAAGGATGCCAGACCTTCGAACATCAGGATCAGATGACCTTCCCGGTTCCTCCAGCTTTTAGTGTCAATGTGTATACAGTGAAGTTGAAATGAAATGTAAATAGCAGTCAGTTAGAGACATAATACAGCATTCTAGCATCGGATTTGTTTGAATTGTCAGATTGCATGTCATTTCAGATAATGTAGAGAGAACCATATTCTTATGTAGTCATTAGCAACTCTTTTGCTTTCTCATTCAAATATCATACATCCTTTACACACCTCATTACCCAGCTCTTCTTTGCCCAGCAGGCAAAGTGTTTTCTTTATGTCTTGTGTGTTTTCACGCAAGGGAGTGAAGCATGGGACACATTTTTAAGTCCTTGAAATGCTATTGTTGGAGAACTGTTGTAGTGAAAAACAGCTATATCTTTTTGGCTATGTTCTAAAAATGTGGATTTCCTTAAGAGGGTGCAATGCCTAATCACTGAACTCCAGAGGGAGCCAAGAATTCTTGAGTTCTGTTTTGGCCTCTGACACTGATTTTGTCTTGGGGAAAATACTTAGACTCACATTTTTAAAAATGTCCCCTAATGTTGGGCATCTCAAGTTTTGGGAGACCAATTTAAGATGTCTAAGTGTCGCAGGTATCTCATAAAAGCGGCCATGCTGGATCAGACCAATCATCCATCTAGCCTAGTATACTGTTTTCTGATGGTGGCCAATGCCAGGTACTCCAAACTGAGTGTCCAAAAATTGTGCCACTCAAAATTAGTGGACTCTTTTGAAAGTTTAGGCCTTAACCTCTCTGTGTGTGTGTTTTTTCCCCATTTGTAAAATGTGGGTTATAATACTTAACTATCTCCCGGGGAAGCTATGCATTAATTAAACATTTATGTAAAGTGCCATAGAAGTGACATACTCCTCATATGTCTTCCTTTTCAGCTACAAAGCCACATCCTAATAGGAACTATACACTTATTGTTACTTTTATAGGAGCCAGATGCTAAAGAAATAAGTAATGTAGGGTTTTGCCTTGGAATTTCTTTACTAGTTCAAAAAACTACACTAGTCACTTAGGGCAATTGTACATATCATGTCCAGCAATTTTATATCGACCCAGACAGCCCGTGACCCCAGTCCATCCCTGCCCCATATGAGCTAGGCCCCATAACTTCTGCTTCAACACATTTCCCCAGCCATGCCCTTCATTCACTGCACTCCCCCTTCAACCTGGTCCCTTCTCTGCTATTGTGTATCTCTCCCCATCACAAGCAGGGAATGCATTTCTCTGAAATCTTCTTAGTATGCAAATGTTTCTGTTGCTGTTATTTCCTCCCCTCCTGTAACCTGATTCACATGCCAAGAGTGAAGGACAACTGTGTTAGAGTGAATTGGTGTCCGTGGCTGCATTTCAAAATGGTCGGAGGGTGGAGTTTGTGGCAGGGCCAATGAGAGAAATCTCAGACAGGCTTCTATCCCAAAATAGTGACAGTTTTCTGTTTGAGAGAAAGATCCTTTGATCCCTGTCCAATAGATGTATTCTATCTCTGGGAAATAGTGAAATGTCAGACTTGTCATGTTTCTGTGCCATACAGTCCATGTTTTCTGGTCAGCCATGAGCCCTCCAATTTCCCAGTTAATGTTCTTCCAACACTTAATAGCTTTCATATTGTTGCTGTAGCAATTATGCCTATGCTCAGCCAAATCAGAGAAGACTATCACAGTTCCTGGACACACATTTCTGATGTGAGCCAAGTTGTCTCTCATCTTTCCTTTGAATACGTCAGGAATAGGGCCAAGATCATTTCCATCTGAGCAAGCCACCACATTGTCCAGGAGTCGATCAGAGCGCATTAATGAAGTATTCATGTGTGGCAAGAAGGTCCGTCCGAGGCAGGCTTGTTCATTGTAGATTCACACGTCAGCTTGCTGTGAACTAAATGTTCATGTAGACAAGCCTCAAGTATGTCTCTTGGTGCTCTGGGCAGAATTTGGGTAGCTGGTTTTGTTTCGCAGGAGTCCTCTGAGCTAACGTGTCATAGCATGGACAGTGTTTTACTGATACCTAAATACAGGACCACGGGTGGGTAGGCAGCAGGATGCAATAAAGAATTGGCTGTCAACTGCATGATATATCCAGTACAGATAGAAGCATCACATGTGAATGCCGAGTTCTTTGTCTGAGAATGGAACTGGTCAGAAAATTCGATCACAAGCCATATATCATTATGCCACGCGCATTAGGGTCTTTGTCCATGATTCAAGCCTGTGATGAGGACACAAGACTAATATGGCTGCTGGATTTCGGTTATTGAGATTTTTCTCGTTTAAATAATAAAAGTTGAGGCCAATCTCTTTAAACATTCGTTAATGATGCAGTCTTTATTTGCTCAACCTCTGGTAGCGGAACCAATGTACACGTGTGTGTCCTGAGTGCTTAGGTAAAGGCTTGAGCCGAACTGGCTAATAAATCATGAAAGTATTTGACTCTCTACTTCGTTGTGCTTGACAAACTGCTAAGGTTTTAAAGGTGTATTTGTTTCACTCCACAGTGAATAAATGAAAAGTTAAGCGATTTGAGGGTACCTTAGTTAAATTTGGAATTCATTCCAGTGGGGTGAATAATTGATTATGAATCTTATTACAGATAATCCATTTTGCGCATTTAGAAGAGGAATGAAACACTAATCAAATGAAAAGGTCATATAAGTAGGAAATAAAATAGAATTCGAACCCTTAGATTACATGGTTAATAAGGGTAGTGTGTAGAGAAAAGTACATCTTAATAGCCATTAATTTTAAGCATTGGACTTGTTAAGGCTGTCAGAAAAAGTGATTGTGTTTTCCATCAAAATGAGGAGGGAGGAGCTTCCCTTCCACTCAGCGCTACTTCAGTTGCCAGGATGGACTTGTTAGATTGGCTTCCTGATCAACTGTATGGCTCTTCACCTACTCAATCAGTGGATTGGGAGGGTTGATCTGACGATGGGGGTTTTGCCACCATCGGTGCAGACTAACTCCTAGTCTCTAGAGTTTCCATGGTAGATTCTGGTTTATTTTGTTTCGGAAAGAAAGTGAGAGAACCATTTTCCCCCTTTTCCTTTCTCTCTTTTAAAAGAACTTGTAAATTCAGCCAATTAGATTATAATTGTAGTAAACTTTAATATGGGTATCAACTGTCTCACAATTGAAACTTCTTTTTCAGCCACCATAGGCATTTATCAGCACTCCTGAGATCAGCAATTGGGAATTGTCTTTCTCCACAGTTGAAGAAGTCTTCTGTAAATGCAGTTCTGTGCACATGCATATCAGTTAGCATTCCCATGGGCAACTGGCACATCTCTGAGTTAATTATTTTTCATTCAGTTTATCTATGGATTTCTTCATTAATCCTGTGTTAGTATTCTGGACACATCCCTTTTTCTCAGCTACAACTCTGATAGAACAGTCTTTGAACAAACATTGCAGATATCTTTTTCTAGTACTTGGCGTTTAGGAGCAAAAATACAAAAAAAAAAATCTGAATTAATAATCCTTAGCATTCTGGATTGCATTTTATCATTTATTGAGCTATAATAGTTTGTCTCATTCATTCATGTGCCAGGTAAATTACTAGCCACTGTGAGCTGTCTGAGGTTTCTTTTCTGTTGTAGCTCTCAATACCATCAGGTTTTTTTTTAAATGATTTTTTTCTGTCTTTTTAAGAGTGAGCATTTTGAAATGATTTAGTGCAATATCCTTCCTTATTACAAAATACAACCTTCATTTACTGCATGAGCATTTTCAAACATGTTAGAAGGAAAAGTGATTTAATACTTTTATTTGATAAAAGGAAAAGTAATAGTGTTTCTCAAAGATGATGATATTGAATTAAACTTGAAATTTGGTCAAGAAATCCAGCACACAGAGAAATATATAGCAAGAGCCTTTGTGTCAACATGAATTGATGTACTTTTGAGATTTAGTGACAAAAACTGATATTCAGCCTAATACCCTTCCCTTGTGTTAGATAAAATATTTACCAATTTATTGGTAGAGAATAAGTGCCCAATTCTATTTCCAGTAACTCCCATTGTCTTGAAAGGGAGCAAGACATAGCACTAAACTAGACAAATTCATACTGCAGATAAGGTGCAATTTTTTAACAGTGAATTAATTGTTGGCACAATTTACTAAGGATTATAATGGTACACCATCACTGGACGTTTTTAAACAAATCAGAATGTTTATCTAAAAGATATGGTCTTCTTAAATAGAAACTAATTCAGGGAAGTACTATGGACTGTGTTAAAGCAGATCAGGCCAGATGATCATAATGCTTCCTTCTACCCTTATAATCTATGAATAATGCAAATTGTGAATTCCATGAGGCAGGGGCTGTAAGTTGTTTAAAAAAAATTAATAAATCTGTGAGTACAGCAATAACAACTTTCTGATCCACAATTGGTATTCTGAAGCACTACGACAGAGCAAACAATAGAGTTATAGAAGATTAGGGTTGGAAGGGCCTCAGGAGGTCATCTAGTCTAATCCCTTGTTCAAAGCAGGACCAACCTCAACTAAATCATCCCATCAAGGTCTGTCTCAAGCTGCACCTTAAAAACCCCTCAGGATGGAGATTCCATAACCTCCTTAGATAACCCATTACAGTTTTTCACCGCCATGCTAGTGAAAATGTTTTTCCTAATATCCAATCTAGATCTCCCCCACTGCAACTTGAGACAATTGCTCCTTGTTCTCTCATCTGCCATCACTGAGAACAGCTTTGCTCCATCATCTTTGGAATCCCTCTTCAGGTATTGAAGGCCGCTCTCAAATCCCTCCCTCACTCTTCTTTTCTGCAGACTATATAGGCCGAGTACTCTCAAGCTCTCCTCATAAATCATGTGCTCCAGTCCCTTAATCATTTTCATAGCTCTCTGCTGGACTCTCTACAATTTGTCCACTTCCTTTCTGTAGTGGGGGGACCAAAACTGAATACAATACTCCAAATGTGGCCTCACCAGATCTGAATAGAGTACAATAATCACTTCCCTTGATCTGCTGCAATGCTCCTATTTATGTAGCCCAATATACTGTTAGCCTTCTTAGCAAAAAGGACACACTCTTGACTCACATTAACCCCCTGGTCCTTTTCTGCAGAACTGCCAGTTGGTCCCCAGTCTGTAGTAGTGCATGAGATTCTTCCATCCTAAGTGCCGGACTCTGCACTTGTCCTTGTTGAACGTCATGAGATTTCTTTTGGCCCAATCTTCCAATTTGTCTAGGTCAGTCTGTATCCTATCCCTGCCCTCCAGCATATCTACCACTTCCCCCAGCTTAATGTCATGCACTAACTTGCTGGGGGTGCAATGTGCCCCATCCTCCAGATCATTAATGAAGACGTTTAATAAAACTGGCCCCATGACTAATCTCTGGGACACTCTGCTCGATACCCACTGCCAACTAGACAGTAAGCCATCAGTTACTACCCGTTGAGCCTGATGATCTAGCCAACTTTCTATCCAGTTTATAGTGCATTCATCCAACCCATACTACTTTAACTTGCTGGCAAGAATACTGCAGGAGACCATATTAGAAGCTTTGCTGAAGTCGAGGTCTATCATGTCCACCACTTCCCCACATCTGCAGAACCAGACATTTCATCATAGAAGGCAATCAGGTTGATCAGACATGACTTGCCCTTGGTGAATCCATGCTGACAGTTCTTGATCACCTTCGTCTTGTCCAAGTGCTTCAGAATGGATTCCTTGAGGACCTGCTCCATGATTTTTCCAGGCACTGAGCTAAGGCTAACTGCTTCATAGATCCCCAGATCCTCCTCCTTCCTTTTTTTGCAGAGGGGCACTGTATTTGCCTTTCTCCCATCACCTGGGATCTCCCCCAGTCGTCACAAGTTTTAAAAAATAATGGCCTATAGTTCTTCAATCACATCAGCCAACCTCCTCAGCACCCTTGGATACATTACATCCAGCTCCATGGACTTGTGTATGTCCAGCCTTTCTCAATAGTCCTGAACCTCCTCTTTCACCAATAAGGGCTGCTCACCTTCCCATACTGTGCTGCCCAGTGCAGTAGCCTAGGAACTAATCTGGTCTGTGAAGACGGAGAAAAAAACATTGATACTTCAGCTTTTTAAACATTATCTATCACTAGGTTGCCTCCCCCATTCAGTAAGAGGCCCGTACTTTCCTTGACCATCTTCTTGTTGCTAACATACATTTGGAAACCACATCCCTTGCTAGGTGAAACTCCACTTGTACTTTGGCCTTCCTGATTTCACCCTGGCATGTTCAAGAAATGATTTTATACTCTTCCCTAGTCATCTGTCCAAGCTTCCATTTCTTGTAAGCTTCCTTTTTGTGTTTAAACTCATTGAAGATTTCTCTGTTAAGCCAAGCTGGTTGCCTGCCATGTTTGCTGTTCTTTCTACACATAGAGATGGTTTGTTCCTATGCCCTCAGTAACATTTCTTTAACATAGAGCTAGCTCTTTTGGACTCCTTTCCTCCTTATATTAGCCTCCCAGGGGAGTCTGCCTGAGGAAGTCAAAATCTACTTTTTGGAAGTCCAGGGTCTGAATTCTGCTCTCCTTTTTTCCTTTTGTTAGGATTCTGAACTTGACCATCTCATGGTCACTGCTGCCCAGGTAGCCATCCACTTTTACTTCCCCTGCCTCTTCTTCCCTGTTCTGAGCAGCAGGGTAAGAAAAGCATGTCCCCCAATTAGTTCCTCCAGCACATACAACAGGAAGTTCTTCGCAGCACCCTCCAAAAACTTCCTGGATTGCTTCTGCACTGCTTTATTGCTCTTCCAGCAGATGTCAGGGTGATTGAAGTCCCTCATGAGAACCAGGGCCTGTAATCTGGAAACTTTCGTTAGTTCTCTGAAGAGAGACTCATCTACCTTTTCCTCCTGATCTGGTGATTTATAGCAGACACCCACCACAACCATACCCTGGTTGCTCTCGCCTCTAAACTTAACCCAGAGACTCTCGGCAAGCTTTTCTCCACTTTGATATTTGAGCTCTGAGCAATCATACCTCTGTTTTACATACACCTCCACCTTTTATCCCCTGCCTGTCCTTCCTGAACAGCCTATACCTGTCTATGATGGTGCTCCAGTCATGTGACTTACCACACCAAGTCTCTCTCATTCTAATCACATCATAATTCCTTGACTACGCCAGTACTTCCAATTCTTTCTACTTGTTTCTCAGGCTTCTTGTGTTCATGTACAGGCACCTAAGATAACTAGCTGATTGGCCTATTTTCTTAGTACAAATCAGGAATCCTTCCTTGTTGCGTACACCCTCCTCTTTTGCTTCCTCCTGGTATCCCACTTAATCATTTACTTCTGAGCTTAGGTCTCCACTCCCTGGTAAACCAAATTTAAAGTCCTTCTCACTAGGTTAGCAAGCCTGTCTGTGAAGATGCTCTTCTGTTTCTTTGTTAGGCTTGCCCCATCTCCTTCTGGCATTCCTTCTTGGAACAACATTACATGGTCAAAGAATCCAAAGCCTTCTCTCCAACATTACCTTTAATAAATAATATTAAACTGATATTCCTTCACTGATGTCACTTCAGTGATAAGTAAAAACCTTACTGATTAAAAAATCAAGGGTTTAACCAAAGAGGAAAAATTAAAATTTTCAAAAGCACTCAGCATTTGCTGAATTCCGTTCCCACTTAAGTTGATAGTAGAAATTTTATATGAAAAGGTGTGTAGAGTTGGCTGGAAAATGAGTTATTTTTCCAGAAACTTGACTTTTCACTAAAAAACCAAAACAAAAACTTAACCTAAAAGTTTGTTGTTGTTTTTTTAAAAAAAATTGTCAGTGGAAGGGAGACATATTTTACAAAAAATAATAATTCAGTTGAAAACACATATTTCCATTGAAAAACAGTTTTTATGGAAAAAAAATCAGCCTCACATAAGTGCTTTTGAAAGTCCCACTGTACTAAGTGTGTACACGTGGAGGAGGTGAACAAAATAAAAAAACCCTTCTCAACTGTAACTTATTGTAATACTTTTATAAACACCTACTTCTGTAGAGTAGGACAGATTCTGTACTATTTACATCCCAATATGATTTTATTTCTAAGGAGTAAAGAAGTATACTTTCCCATTTTCTCAAAATATTAATGTTGCAGTGAAAATAAAATGTTAAACTAGAATGTTGAGGGTATGTCTAGTGTATTTACAGTTTTAATACATTCATATTTGAAAAGAGATTTTTGAGGAAGAAAGCTTAGGTATATAAGAATATAAATAATGTATAAAGAATAACATAAAGAATAGCTGCATATTTTTCATTTATTTAAGTGCAGATGAAATATATGTAAATGGTTCCAAGATGGCCTGAAATGTTTGTATTGTAGAATTGTGATGGAGACAAAGATAAATATCGCCTAGTAGACTAAATTACTTTTAAGTGCACTTTTAAACTTGATTTGAAATCACAGTATAATTTGGAATCTTATATTTTTAAAGATACACAACTGATTTTTCTAAAAATGTATTGCATACAGATATACACAAGCAACATACAAGTTGGGGTTTTCAGTGGATCCTAACTAAGAGTATTAGACAGCCACATCCTATTGAAATTCAGAGGAAGTTGATGACTCCTTTAGACACCTTTGAAAATTCCAGATCTACAGATACAGTGTATTGTTTTAATTAAATATATTAAACAAATCAATGTCTTTTTAAGTGGCAATTGTGTAACCATTTTCATATAAAGGATAATATATCTAGTAGTTAGTGGCCATATATATTTGACTTTTAGCTAATATAGCCTCTACTACGATTGAACTTAATCCATTGTCTATTAACTATACACAGAAAGTGCTTAGAACCACCATATGTAATCTCAAGCCATCTCTTATGAAGAGATCACTTACCATAAACCTGTAACTCACCCTCGAAAAGTAAAGGATCGAGAATCTGTTTTTCAAAATTTGGCATGTGAGGTAAGGCTCATTTGCACAGAACTTGATATTTGCATGAATGTCTGTGTAGTTCTCATAATTGCACATGCAAATTAAGTATGAATTTTGGTGTCCATTTTTGAAAATCAGGCCTAATTGTTTAATGAGAAGCCTGAGCAAACACAATTACTATCCAGTGTGGACTGAAGATTGCCGAATTTAGACGCTGAAGATTGCTGGGGGAGAAAGAACATTCTGTTGCTGGCTGTGGATAAACAAACTCCAGAACCTGTCAGTCATAGCAAACCAGCCAATCCCATCTGTTATGACAGAACTTAGTCTCACAGAGAGATGCTCACTGCCTTAAACATAGGTCTCACACCAATCCAATCATCAGAAATGCAGAACCACTCTTCTGATTGCATGGAGTTGTTGATCGACTGAATGGTACCAATATTCAGTCTTCCAAAAGGCAACTTTAAAGGGGGGGGGGGGATCTTTAATTTGGTTTATTAACACGTCAGAGTTGTATTCACAGGCGAACTCCAACTGAGAATGCTCTTAATCATGAGAGTTAATACACAGCTTTGTTCTTGTTGACAAGGTGAAGTCAACCTTATTAAAGCAGAAGCCTGAAAGTAAAATATAAATGACGCCCATTGGTGGTAGATTTTGAATTAATCATGACACAGAAAAAGTAAAAGGATTCCACAAGCAAAATAGATAGTTTTTATTTTTTTATTTTTACAGTAAAGCTCAATTTTTTGGTCCAAAACTCCTTTTTTTTGTTTAACTAAATCCTGATTGTGACTCTTCCAGAATACTGCTAGAAATCTGCAGCTGGCCAGCCTTTCAAGAAAAAGAAATCAATTATTGGTAGGAAATGAATGAATGTACAGAGTCAATATTTTATAATAGGTGATGGGACTTGAATGCCTAATATCCAGCAAATCATTTGATTTAAAGGTTTGGGACTCCAATGCGTGACTGTTCATTGGAGAAATATAAAAGAACAAATTACTGTTTGCTGGAAAGTCACAGAAACCTTATCAGAATTGTTTAGTTCCTGCCGCTCCCTGGAGGTTTTCCTCTTCAACCACTGATTGAGTATACGCTCTATGAATTGTGAAGGATTTACCTTTAATCAAAACTTTCATGGGGATCCTGTAGAGTTGGGGTGTGTGAATGGGTGTGTTACTTAGAAGAGAAACTCAAATACGTGTTATGTTTTTACTTTGTCTTGCAAATTGCAGAAATCATTGAACGGAAGAGAAACATTAAAAACAGTTTTAACAAAAATCAAGACATAGCAATGCAATACGTAGCAGCAGAGGAAATCAATCTCCCATGATGATAAATATCTGCACTACTTTTGTTTTGCTAGCATGAGAACGGCAGCCTTGTGATGATCGAGCAACAAGTGGTTAGCCATTCATCCAGCCAGCAGGAGAAGGTTTCCTCCATTGATCGTTATTATTTTTGGCCCTCTGTTCAAGACCCTTCTTGGCCCTCTTGTTATAGTGGTGGTCAGATTTGCTATTTCCATGCCATCAAGTGATAACTGTGAGCAAGCATGACCTATGCACACAAGCCCAGATTCTGGTATTCTCCTGATACTGCATGAGTAGCCCCCCTGAAGTCAATGAGCCCACTTGCAAAATAATACACTATTCAGAGTGATTAAGGGTATCTGAATCTGGCCCATAGTGCAACACTGTCACCATGGTGATGAGGTGATGACTTTTATATTGCAACTACGATGTAAATATGCCTAATGAGACTTGCAAAATAGATGCATGACAAATTTATTTATCCCGTGTGCTTTTGTGGGAGAAAATCCCACTTTGTAAGTTCCCCATGCTCACGCATCTGACAAGTGGGATTTTCTCCCACAAAAGCTCATGTGATAAATAAATTTGTTAGTCTTTAAAAGTGCCACAGAACTCCTTGTTAGTTTTGCTGAACTAGACTAACACGGCTACCCCCCTGGAATTTGCCAGAAATGGATAGTGTTTCAATTTCTCATTTAGTTGGTGCTTCGGCATTTGAGAGATGAGCCTTCATTGAAAGGATAATCTAAGCTGGTTGTTTATAAAATTCCTTTTGAAAACCTAGAACTATAAACTCTCTGAACACATGCAAATTTAATGCCTGAGGGAGAAGTGGGAGATAATGATTAATCCATGATCATTCCAATCGTCCAGATACAGCTGGCAGAGAAGATTAAGTATGGCCAGTTAGATGTTTTGAGCGAGTAGCTATTTGGGGTAGTTCCCTGGTGACTATGAAATCCTGAGCTAATGTTGGAGAGAGTTCAACTGTACAATCACGAGGAGCAATCATTATTAGTTAGGCCAATGAACCACATCAAGGAACTTGACTATCTGATTACAGGGTGCCTACCTATACTCCAAACTCAGTCCACTGCTAACTGTGTTCTGAGAAACAACAGAGTCCTGTGGCACTTTTAAAGACTAACAGATTTATTTATCGCATGAGCTTTCGGGGGGAAAATCCCATTTCGTCAGGTCTGACGAAATGGGATTTTCTCCCACGAAAGCTCATGCGGTAAATAAATCTGTTAGTCTTTAAAAGTGCCACAGGACTCTGTTGTTTTTCTACAATAGACTAACACAGCTGCTCCTTTGGAATTGTGTTCTGAGAGTCTCAGACATAGTGGTCAAACTCTTAGATCCAGTTTTGGATTTAATAGTGCATTTGATAAAGAGCTTAGAACTATATGCATGTGTTCTTTTACACTTTATATCTTTAATAAGGGCACCATGATCAGACAAATATTATCCATTATCCTCTACACTAGATATTTGTTAGTCTCTCAAGAAGTATTTGATTTTACTCTTCTTTCTCCTATTGAGAAATAGCTTCCTCCACAAATTGTCTTAGTCCCATTGATTTCAGAGGAACTATTTTTTTGGTAAAGTGTGCTTCATCACAGATATGGGGGACAGAATCAGGCCCAAAGTGATATGAATAAACTTACCCTAAAAGAGAAATATACAATACTCTGGAAACTGATTTGTAAAAATAATTCTACATCTCCATTTCCCCCTGTGGTTCTGAGGCTGATTTTTTACCAGCTACAGTTGCTACGAAGTAAAATCCCTTGCACAAAATTTTAGAATCTGAAGAAACAGCATATGCTGTGTTTTCTGTTCCCAATTGCTCCCTATGCACCAGATGTGAAACTCCAATTTTTGATGAGTCCATGGTCCTGTATATGCACAAAGTAGGGGTGGTGGTGATGATCCTATTTTGCATTCCCTTTAAAACTCCTTTTGTTCATATTTGGCAGGACAGAGCCGTTTGGAGGAGCTGATACATAGGTGTTAAGTAAAGCACTGATTGCCCTGTCAGTCAGGACTCTGAGGAACTTGGAACTTCACAGATTGATGCTTGACAGAATAATTAGAAAACTGTCACTTGAGTAACCGCTCTAGCGTTCCCTAAAGAAATGTGCCTATGCCAAATGTGAGCTGTCCAAATCTAGAGGTTAAATGTTCAGTAAGACAAAACATAGCATGTCACTGGAGAAAATTACTTCAGACGTGCCATGGAAGGGATGCTGCCCAAGCCTCTAAGTTTAAACAATGACTACAGTTTATTTGAACCTACCTACTTGATCTTGTCCATGTATTAGTCTCTCTTTAGCCCTGTGCTATTGGTTTTAACGTAATAGCTCCTTGAGGCATTAACATTTTCAGTGAAATAGAGGCGGCATGGTGGTTGTTGAGGCCAGAACATTTAAAGTTACAATAGTATACTCTATATAGGTTCTTACATCACACTGCACAGTGCAGTGTTCAAGTGCTTCTTGGGAATTCCATTAGTGACGTGTCTAATATCTATCCCATACAGTTTATTCTTTCCTCCTCTCTCCAGAGGGAGAACTGTGCATGTACGTGTGCGGTGTCGGGTCTTGTTTTGGGTGAGGTTTATTTTTTCTAAATAGGTGCTGTTCTGCATTGGTTAGAGAAGGCGGGTTGAAGAAGGTCACCTTGGATTGGGAGTGAGGCGGTGGTGACTTTGGGGGTGGTCATTAGAACCTGTGGGAATGCACTCCATGCTCAGGAACCCAAACTCTGTTTCCTGGACAGGTAAATTTTACCCTTGGGGTAGAAAGTTCTGTTGGGCCTGAGGAGTGTAGCCATTGGCCATGGTCCTTGTCTCAGAGCCTTAGGTGATGTTTTAGCTATCCTGCCTACAGGCCTTGATAGATGACCAACTGCTTTACCAACAATTCATCTCCCTGTATCCACTTTGCAAAGAGCACTGGTTGAGATGGTGGCCAGATGCTCCATGGATGCAAACATTTGGGGTAGGGCCCTTGGACTCCCTGAAGCACAGATGTGCGTCCCTCCTTTCTCCCTCCCCCCCCCCCCCCATGTGTCTGAAGAGCATTCAATGTCCAAAGATGCTGGGAAAGATGTGGGGCTATCACCCAGCTGCCCTGTGCTGGCTGGATATGTGAGGGAGAGTATGCTGAACCTTGATGGGGCATACAATAAGGGATGCATTCTCCCTGTATAAAGAGCTGTGTTTAAAGGGTGCAATCAGTGCCAGGTTCCATGATTTGACCAGCAAGCTGGACTTCATCCTTCCTTTAGGAAATGTGATCCATAAAAGAAGAATCTGGACTGTTTAGGAATACTGACAAGATTGGATCAGAAAATAGAACATGCGTGGATCATGATTGTTATACACTGGACCAGTATCCCAATATGCTGTCACCAATCTGTTGCAAGTTTTCTCAATTTCTGGGTCCCTCATATCTCCAGTCCAGCTCCAACTGGGTAGAGTCCGGTCACTGTTTCTGGCTCTGGGAATCTAGGGCACATTCCCAGCCTCAGACATTTTGTCTGAGCCTTTCATTGTAATGGGGCTCCAATATCCAGCTGGCCTAGGACCCGCAGAGAAGTGTCTGAGACTTCCCAAATCCCCAGTCACTTTATACAAAGTCCTACACAGCTCTCCCTAAACTGTTCCCTTTGGTTAGACCAGCGGCCAAGAGATATCCTAAATCGATGACTCCAGATTACAAGATTGGTGGCTTCTCAGTGATCGTCCTTAAGCAATGTGTCAAGCACCTTTCCAAGGCAGTGCAGCTGTCCGAAATACAAGATAGGCTTGTTCGTTCACTGTGCTATTAACTCATCATAGAACATAGCATTCATAATTTCACACAGAAATATGCTGCTCTTCACAAAGCTGGCCCAAATTACTTCAGCTGTAATCATTTTCCTCTTCCCCCATCCGTGCTGTTTCATAGTGCTTCTATTCTGCTGCAGCGAACTATGTGCTTTGCCATTGATTTGAGATTTTGAGTTAGTACTTGCCAGTTCTACTCATGAATTTTCTAACATGGTATGTGGCAAAACATCAGGTTGATTAGAGGTTTGAAATGACCTACCCTTTCCAAATGATTCCCAGTGTTACAGAAACACTTTCTCTGGCTTTTGACCTGCATGCTCAGTAATTAATGATGATTTCCTTATCTGTAAATCATGGGGCCCAATCTTATAATTCTGACTCTTGCAAATACTTTCCCGAGTGTCAGAGAAACTACCGGAATGAGAGTTACTCGTATTAGCATGCAAAGTAGAATTGGATCCAAATCTCCATTCTTCTTTTGAAGCTGAAGACTATACCTGCAATAGATCTGTCAGTCATGGGAAGTGCCTTTTATTTTGAGCACTATATGTCTGATAATTCTTGGAAGCTCATTTCATACATGAATTCTGTAGCTGGAATAGAGAATAGTTCTGAATGTTCTTTTTTGAGAGCTAGCTCTGAAATTCCAAGCCTGTTATAGAAAGAAAAGAGACTTAGTTCGGCTCACAGGTATGGCCTGATTCTTGGAGCCCTGTGGCTCTAAAAATGTGGATCTGCAGATGTTGTTTGACCACCTATCAGTTGTTATGTGGCCTGCTGAGCAGCGGCTGGCCCTCACCTCTGGATCTGGAAACAGCCTCACCAACTATGAGCTGTACACAGTTTCTTTTCCGCCTTTAAGATCCACAAAAAAATGGTCCATGAATATAAAGCAGATAACTGTGAATTTGCACAGCTCTACTGATTCTCCGGTCACTGAATTCTGTCCTGTAATAGTGACACTCCATCAATGTTACTGTGGGTACTCCTGGTTTGAAAATGGGCTAAATAAGATCAGATAAGGACCTTACTACAGGAGATCACATACTTCTTTTCAATTACAGTGAACAAAAATGGTTCATACAGTCTTGCAGCAATGTCTCCTCAGTTTACAATTTATAACCAGCATTCAGTTCTTGGTTTTAGTTTTATGCATCCCAGAAATGAGGCTGTTAGACACACATAAATAATACATCTTTGAAACCACATATGACAAATGGTCATTGTGACAGTTTGGGAAATATCTCTGTATGCGCTTATGACTTCTTGGTTTTAGGAATGACATTTATGATTGTAACATTCCGCATGGATTAGAACTTCCATTTTGTAGCAGAAAACAATCTACGTGTGAGCAACTGAAACAGAGAAATTGAGGAGTCATCAACATTGGGTAGATCAGTCCTGTTTAACAATGGAGTTGTTCCAAAGAGAGCCATTGACTGTTAATAGTTCTGTGCCAGTTTGGAACAAACCCACAGGCTCCCAAGAAAGTGTGAAACCAGATTAAGGGAAATTATGTTCAGGAGTCTCCTTTTTTGGCTTAGATCGGTGTCTCATTTGTGCCATATAGGAGAGTACGTCTGTGTCTTTAAGAAGCTTTTTTGTAAAGCTAGCATTCATTGATTTTTCTCTCATATTAGAGTTAAACTATAATCTAGAGTGCCCATAGGGGTGGATGCTCTGGGGGACCATGCATCAGCTCCTTGGGAAATTCAGCACGGGCTTCAGAGCTGAAGACAGTTGTACTGTAGTATCTCCCATCCCAAGGAGGGGTTCCAGCGGTAGCTGGTATCCTAGGAGTGCCTGGGTGACCAGACTTAGAGACAGATTTGGGGCTCTGTCCAGACCCAGCTGGCTGGCGACTGAAGGGTTCCAAAGGTTGGGTCCAATACAGCAGACAGGTGACTGTCCACAAGGGATGATTCAGCCTAGATTGTAACAGTTGTCATCGCCCCCAGGGAATTCTGATTTCTCAAACTGCCAGATACATTTCCAAAGACCAGGCAAACGAACTGTATCCCAAGCTTGTGGATGCCATATCAGTGATGGAGTTGTTTCCGTAGAAACCAGTTTCCCTCAACAGGGGAAAAATTGGAAGGAGGCAAAAAGAACAGGGACACAAATGCTAAACAAAATAAATGGCATAAAATAATATATTTTATGATGTGGGACTCTATGGCTTTATTATTGTTGTCACTGGTTTGAGGGAAACCTGCATAATTCATACATCTCTCTGGCACCCATGAGAGATGCTGTCATTCCATATTCCCGGCATAGGTTCCCACATCATCCCGTATTCATTTATATTCACTTTTTCCTCAGTCATACACACCAATTTTCCATATGTGCTCCGTAAGCAGTTTTATCACAACTGCAAGCACATTCTCTAGTCTTGGGATTTTCAAGCACTTTCAGAGCCATGCAACCCCAAGATATAGTAAAAATATTTAGTTGTTTTCCCCTTGTAAATATTTTTAAAGGGCCACAGTGAATCTTGGTAGTAGTCTGTGGACATGTGGGTGGGGAAAGTTTTATTTTGCTTTTGTTTTTGAGTCATTTCTACTTAGGGTTTAATAAGTTAGACTAGCGGCATAGATGGCTGGTTCACTCCATCAGTAAAAAGTCTATGTCCATATAAATTGAAGGAATGTGAAGAAGAGCAGCAAAAATAACCAATATGGGAGGTGACTGACTTAACAGGAAAGATTAAAATCATTAAAAACTTACTCTAAGTGGAAGGAGAGACATGTTTAGCATCTTCAAATATTTGAGGGCTATGAACTTCAGGAAGGGAGCAAAATTATTTAGTCAGGCAAAACTGGGTATGCTAGGATTAAACATGAGCTCCAAAAAAGTGGGAACTTTTAAGGTCCAGTAAATTATGACTAATTTTTTAAATTAAATATTAAATCACAGGAAATGATCTCCTGCATTATCATATTTACCTCCTCTAGTCCCAACATAGCACAGAGCATGTTGGGTATATATTTTGCAGGGAAGGAGAGGATGCAAGCGTGATGGATGAGAATTGGGGCTTGAAAGATAGCAACAAATGACAGTATTTCAAAGGAGAATTCTCCAAATAAGTGGGAGGTCTAAAAGTCATGAGTTCTCCATCAAACAGGGAAGTTATTGGATTATATTTCATCTCAATATCTCAATTATCGAAAAAGCATGCTTCAAAAAGTCCATGCCCAACATTGTACTTCCAATGCCGCTGACTCCTTTGGACCCCACAGTTCAGTTATGGTGAAGAAAGGATCTGAGAGTACAGATTTAAGGGTGGTAGTGGCACATCGATCACTATGTAGCGTCTAGTGGCGTGCACTCCATGATATGTTGCGCAGGATGGGTAATAAGGGACTTAAAGTGAATGCTTCAGCCTTGTATTGAGTTGCCTAAATACATTTCCTGTTTACAACATCCCTGTGAGGTAAATAGGTATCATTACCCCCACATACAGATGGAGAAACCGAGGCAGAGAGGGGTTAAGGCCCAAATTTCAAAGTTAATCACTGTTTCATTTTATGTTTTTATGCCCAAATTGGGACATTTTTTTCAGATGTCTTGAGTATCAAGAATTCTAATTGAAATCAGTGGGGTCTGCAGGTGGGTGGTACTTTTGAAGGTCAGACTCAAATCAAATGCAGCCAAAATCAGCGACTAAGTTTGATTGTAGGCCTACGGTTTTGACTAAGTTGCACGGCTAGTCGGTTGAGTACAAAAAGTGTGTAACCTAGTCTTGTGTTATAGGAACTGGACTACACTGCTTCTCTTTACCTCTTTCTCAATATTGGCTTTTCTCACAAGTGGTTAATCACTCTATTTGCAGCCTTTATAACTGAAAGTAAGGGTGAAATAATTTTTGTATGCCTGTTAATTTTCTGTCTTGTATTTTTTCCCCTAGTGAGCACACAGAACATATTTGACTTATTTTAAAAGCAAGCCTTTTTGGTGCTGTAGTAAATTTTCTAATTGAATACATCCAGTTGGCATTCTAATAGCTTGCCAATCTGTGCATGTTGTTGTCTGACAGGTAGCCCTGTTTTCTTCCCAGCTAATGCTACTTGAGTGCCAATATAAATGCATATGATAATAGTCTGATATTTTGTATGGTCTTTTGCTAAATGTAATGTCAACATTTTATAGAATCTGTTGTGGTGTTTTCCTTAAAGTAAATGGTTGCAAAATAATAAACTCTGTTTTGTTTGTCATATTCATGGATTCTATGAACCCCACAGAGAATTTTCTTTGCTTTTGGACTTCAGAGAATAATTTCTTCTTTCACCAACTTGAATGTGCTTTGTAAAGCTGGTCTTGTTAGCCTGAATTGTATAAAAAGGAAAGAATATGAAATCTGATACCTGTTGCAAAAATAAATATATAAAATAAAATAAACAGATGCCCTTTTAATGGTTCATGGGCTGCCAAGATCAGTTGCAACCTGAATTAGAAGTGTTTGAATAATAGACCTTCTTAGTGAACAGATTAGAATAGATTAAATTTGATTCACGTGTAACAATGTGAATAAAGAAAATTCTTTTTTTGTCTGATTTGCTCTTTTCTTGGACTGTGTCTAAGGTGATTAAGCAAGCTTTCCCACATATTGAGACTCTCCTAAATACTAATAAAAAGAATTGACAGGGATTGTGGTAGGTAATTTTTACATAGTGTACAATTTTGCTTTTAGAAAAATCAAGTGGCACTATAAATAGTTTTAAAAATAAATAAAAGATGATGGCCAGCCAAATTGGACAATGACCATTGAAAAGCATGGGGCTGGGTGCATGCATATGGACCACTATAGCAGGGGTGGACAAAATTGGCTCATAGCTAGGTGCCAGCAGTTTTATTTTTGGTCACCAGAGGGTTCTCCTTCATTATATTTCTGCAGAGGAGCTAAGCGACAGGCTACTAAAACTGGTTGCCATGGCGACCAGAAACATATATTTGCCGAGGCCTGCACTATAGCCACGTGGGAGCCCCACTGATTTGCTGGGACTCTAGAGAGATGTAGTAGTCTACCACTGCAGGTCCATAATTGTTGCTTGTATTACAGTAGCACCTAGAGGTCCCAGTCTATACCAGGATCTCACTGTGCATGGTGCTGTCCAAACAAGATTGAGAGACAGTCTCTTCCCTAAGAAGCTCACAGTCACAATAGATGGGACAGACAAAGGATGGGAGGAGAAAGAAAAGTAGAGGAACATGAAGTGAGTTGATCAAGCTAGATGGCAGGTGGGTGGTGGTGTGTCATAATTCAAACCCAGGTCTCCTGAGTCTGTCCAGTGACACACCCAGCACACCACACTGTGTCTGGCTACAGTGTATCAGTCTTCATAAAAACATTTAAATTCCATTTTTTTTCTTTGGTTGGACATGTAGGAAGCCGTGTTGTGCTCTGATACTCTCTGTGATTGTTCTGCATCAGGAAGTAACTAATAAACATTTCCCAAAGGATGCCCTTTTCCCTACAGACAGGCTTGATAAATTTTCTCTTTGATGGGATTTTGACTCACTGTTTTGTCAGATGGGAAATTTACAGAATCGAAAGGGAAAGAGATTTTTATTTAGAAGCTTCCAGAACGAATAAGCATAAATAAATACATCTCTGTTTTGTAAAGAAGTGTAGAGAAGCCTTATGAAAACAAGTTGCTTTCATTTCATCTGATCCATCCACTCTAGCAAAATAAAATTCCAAAAGGGTAGCCGTGTTAGTCTATTGTAGAAAGACAACAGAGTCCTGTGGCACTTTTAAAGACTAACAGATTTATTTATCGCATGAGCTTTATAAATCTGTTAGTCTTTAAAAGTGCCACAGGACTCTGTTGTCTTTCTAGCAAAATACTAACATATGAAGGAAGAAAGTTACTTTTTTAGACTGAATGCTCGGTAAATTCATAAGCTTGATGCTTAAGCACTAACAATTGAAGTGTAAGACATTTCTTGGGGATGGATTGACTGGCTAGGAGGAGTTGATGGCCCAATACATAGCTGGGTGCCATTAATCTCAACTGGTCATTAATCTCTAGGGAGTGTCTTGTGCTGAGGTCATTATTGGTATTATAAGATAAATATTTGGGGGTGGCAATGGAAATTTTCTATGATTGATTGATCTATTTTAACATGAGTTGCTGGCTTGGAGGTGATACCTTTGTGGTGCCCATGTTATGCAAGTTTTATATTCACTACATGGTCCTAAAGAGTTAATACCTTCTGATTAGTCACCACTTTTGCCAGTCCTTTCTCAGACTACATTCAACCTGTACCTGATGTTATTAACCGGTTCAACCCACAAGGGCTATTAACTTTGGTGTACATAGTTGGGAGAAAGGTGAACCTTTTGCTACATTAATGATTGCACTTAGAACACAGAACAGAGAGAGTAGCATAGCACTAAAGCACTGCATGAATGTTTTATCATTTAGACATAATAGGATCTGGCTGAGATCTAATGTCCTTTGTCCTTTATACATTCTCAATTCTAATTCTGTATTTAGGAATGCTGTAAACATTTGGTCAAGCCACTTCCCCTCCTTGCATATGTCCAAGGTCGTATCTTTGAATGTGTGCTCATTGTCTTAAAATGGCCAGCGTGAGAGCTATAATGTTGCTACCATTTTCCTGATCCATACAGGCGTGGGATGCATCTACAGGAACACCAGGTTTCTAGATTGCTGAACAAACAGAGTTCTGTGGCATTTTTAAAGACTAACAAATTTATTTATCGCGTGAGCTTTCGTGGGAGAAAATCCCACTTCGTCCGATGCTTTGAAGAGGAGAATTTACAGAATGGGAGGAAATTAAATGCACGGAAATGTATGACACAGGATCAGGTCAGGCTGAAACAGCAAATCAAAATAGGTGTTCAAACGCTGGGGAAGAGCATATAGAGGAAGGTGAGGTGAAATCACCTGTTGTAATGAGATAAAAATCCATAGTCCCTGTTTAACCCTGAGGCACGGGAGTCGAATTTACATATAAGTTCCGATACTGCAGGTTCTCTTTGAAGCTACGATTTGTTATTTATTTGTTTGAGCACCGCTATTAACAAGTCATCAAGGGAGTGAGAAGGGAGATTGAAGTGTTCCCCTATTGGCTTTTGAATGTTGTGATTTCTGATGTCAGATTGGAAAAAAGGGTTGATTTCTAGAAAAACGTTGTTGAATGTGTGATTTTTTTTTTTTTGTGCTCATTTTCTCTTAAATAGTGAAAATGGAGATCAGTGCTGCTGCTCTTTATTTCCGATCCCCCGCTCTTTGCTTGAAAGAAGTATAGAATAATATCAGCAGCAATAGTAGAGGCACAATGGTAATTAGAAGCAGATGTTTCTCTACACTTCCAGAAAGTGCTGCTTTTACACAACATTTATACAATAAAAGAGCATTTTACATCTTCACAGCTCTTTGCACATAAATCCCATTCTTGTCTGAATTATGTTACCTACTTTGTTATAAATAACACCCAGGATTACTAAATGAAGGAGATTGTGGAGGAATACAATACTTCTCTCGCCTCTCCAATTGCCTTTTGAATAGCATTTTATGTGTAGTCAATTGAGCTTCTGAGCTTGACAGTTTCTCACCTAGCCGCCTGTCCCACCATGATGACAATGCACTGGAGCACTGCTGTGAAGGAAATTAATGGGCCTCTTTCCCCAGGGGTTTGTTTTCCATAACAGCTGGGTGGCAGTGACCGCTTTAGTGTTGAATAGGATGTTGGTGTGTAGCTATTTTACTCATAGAAAACGAAATTATTTTATGAACTTGTGAATATCAAAGATGGCTGGAGAGTATGTCTGGAGCCTTTCAGGGCTCCTGCGGAAAAGAGACCATTTGGAATGATGTCACTGACACCCCTTCCTGATATCCCTTCCTGATGTGCAGAAGAGGAAAGATCAAGAGGCTGACCACCCTTCCCAGGTCCCTATCATTAAACTAAGCGAGGTGTCTATCTTCCCATTTGCTCTGCTCAGAGTCCGAACACCTGGTGAAATAGCAGGGAGACTTCCTGTGGATTTTGCTGGGCTTTGGATCAGGTCCTAAGAGAGGAAATTGGTGAACGATGTTTGTCAGATAGTCGTTTCTTTCCTGAGCTCAGCCAAAGATGCCGATGGGACACAATGGATCCACTAGGTTTGCATTGAACCTTGAGCCTTTTGCACCTGAAAGAGAAGTAAAGTAGCAGCAGAGCAATCATGTCATGAGCTGTAAGTTTCTGTCCTTATCAATATTTAGCAGAATTGGACGTTGATAGTAATGTCCCTCTAACGATATTCCTAATTTCCAACTATTAAAAGCATAAATATTTGGGGGGTTCTTTTTTCCTTTGCATTATTCATAATATCTGCTTAGAAGCTTGAAATTAAAATTTCTTTCCCTACTGATTTTGTCCTTTTCTATTTGATTTCCTCCCCACCCTCTGTGTGTCTAATCGACCTTGAAATTACCATAGCCTTTTTAGTTTCCTTCTCGATGCACCGTGGTCATCGGTGTTACAGTAACTTTCCTAATTGTCTGTATTTTGGCCTCCACTGTCCCGTTTAGTGAAAGCTTCAGTTTAGTATCTTCGATCAGATTAAACATCTGCTCTTTGCTTGCGCGGTTCTGACTCCATCCTCTTTGTTGACCTGCAACATGGACTGAAATCAAGAGTAAATTTGTTGGTTTTTTTAAAAATATATTGTACAGAAAAAGGGCATTTAAAGAAGAGGACTGCTCTAGGTAAAGCTGTGAGTCAGCCCCTCTTGTGGTGTAACTTGCTGTAACACTGGGTTGTCCCAGGGGCCACAATGCAGCCCACCAAAGGCTGCTGTCAGGTCTGCTGGATGCAGTAGCAGCCTTCCTCCCCCCCCACCCCCCCCAGCCAGCTAGAGTCACGGAGCATCCCCTTCCCTCCACTCCAGCCCTGTACTGCCTAGGACTCAGAAGAAGAGCTGGAGATCAGTCACGTCTGTCTGGGAGGGGCCGTTGATGTAGCTGCGCACTGCATAGCTTGTGCAACTTCTCTCCTCTTGGAAGGCTAACCCTCCCTCTTCCACCCGAGGCTCCCCCTCCTCACATGCCAGCCAAGCCTGGCAGAAATACAGGTCAGCCCGGCACCCCAGCTGACTGGGACACTCCATGTGGCAGCTGCCTGCAGGGACTGGGGTGGGGAGCAGCCTCCCCTCTTCGTCAAGGCTGCCAGGAGTAGGGACCATGTGAACCAGGCTCCCTGTTCCCTCTTTCTTTCCTCCCTCTGCCCCCCCCAGTTTCCAGACCAGTTCATTTGGGTACCAGTCTGCCGGTATCCAGTCCAGGCCAGGAAGGGGAAGCCACTTACCCAGCCAAGCCCCCTCAGATAGGAGGGACCAGGGCTGGAAGTGGATCTCTGTCCACTCGCCCAGCTGCCAGGGAGAGCAGCCAATGTGTGGTGGAGCACAGCAGGAGAATGACAAAGCCGCCCCCATCCACCCCTGGGAATGGGGACAGTATGGCAGCCGTGGGCAAGGGGGAGACAGAGTCACATGACCAGTTACATGTTGTTCCCCCCCCCCCCCCAAACGCCCCCCCGTCACCAACAAAAAATAAAAGTTGGCGCCTGTTAACCCCTCCCCACTCCCAGTCCAGTTGCAACACCCTGCATGTGGTCCCTCGCGCTAAAAGGTTGGACACCTTGGGTGCACTAGGTGTTAATTCTCCTTGAGAAATCAGTGGAGTCATGTCGGTTTACATCTGCCGAGGATCCAGTCCCTGTATTTGAGTTGATAGAAAAACAAAATGTATTTTGTTCCACTCTTAAACAAAACTGTAAATATAAATAGTTGTATGATATTTCTAAGATGTGTAGCTATGGCCGAAGAAAAACCAATCTATTTTTGATTCCTGGGACATGGATTGATAGATTTAAAGGTCAGAAGGGACCAGTATGATCATCTAGTCTGACCTGATTAACATATCACCTAGTAATCCTGTACTGAGCCCAAAGCCCTGGGACTGGAGTGGACCAGGGGTCTGCAACATGCAGCTCCTGGCCCCTCCCCTGCCACTGGGGGACCCTGCGCCAAGTGTCTTGGCCCAGCTCCCCCCCACCAGGAGGCTACACCCATTGCTGTTCCCAAAACACTTGGTTATTGAAGGCATTTTTTTAAATGTCTCTTCTTATCTTTCGGGTTGCCACCTCTGGACTAGACCCTACCTTTTAGAACAGCATTCAGCCTGGATTTAAAGATTTCACCTGATGAGGAAATTTGTCGCATCCCTTTGTAAGATGTTCCGGAGTTTAACTACCCTTGCTCTTTGCACCTTACATACAGTTTGAATTTTTCTAGCTTCAACTTCTGGTTGCTGTCTTTGCTTGATGCCTGGTAGCACCAGTTCTCTTCTCCCTGTGTAGGCAGAAGTCACCTCTTTACTTTCTCTTCAGTGGTGTAATAGATTTGAGCTCCTTAATCTCTCACTGCAAAGAGTGTTTTCAACCCCTCATGTAATCCATGTGGCTCTTTTCTGAATCATCTCTAGTTTTTCAATATTCCTTGTAAGGGGACAACACCAAAACTAAACACAGGATTTTAGTGGAGCTCTCATCATTGCCAGGGCTATTGACTTTTGCCCACATGCTCAAGGTGTGGCTGATTGCCATATTTGGGGTCGGAAGGGAATTTTCCCCAAAGACAGGTTGGCAGAGGCCTAGCGGTTTTCCACCTTCCTCTGCAGCAGTTCACTTACTGATGGATTCTGTTACTTGAAGATTTTTAACCATTATTTGAGGACTTCAATGTCTCAGTCATAGGTTGGTGTCTATTACAGGAGTGGGTGGGTGAGATTCTGTGGCCTGCGTTGTGAAGGAGGTCAGACTAAATGATCATACTGGTCTCTTCCGACCTCCAAGTCTGAATCTCTTTGGAGTGGTAGATGACAAATTCTGTCAATTGTGGAGAGGAGAAAGTTCTGAAACATTGTTTTAAAACAGTCTCCATATTGTGCATTGAAAAGAATATAGGAGAAATTAAACTTTTGTCAAACAGATTTTTGTTTGAAGCATGGATGGGACAATGTGGCTATAGAACTGTGTTCATTAATGCATGTCATGACCTAAGCTGTCACACAATTCCCTAACAGTTTTAGAACAGTCTGTTCTGCCCACACTACAAAGAAAAGATGTTGGAGCATGGATGTGTTCTTAACTATGCCAGACAACTGCGTTGTCATGTTTAGAGTTGAAGATAATCCCTTTTATTTGTTCAGTTGAAAATATTTGGCGAAACCTGAACACGTCCTTTACTTGTACCATTGTTAATTGGGAACATTCATGGCTATCTCCCCTAGAGGGCTTTGTGGAATTCAATTTCCTCTATCATCTACCTTAAGGTTTTCAATACCACAGCGATATGCATGTTACAAGAACCTGGAGGGATAGAAGTAAGATCCCTGCAAATGCTTTTGAAAACTTGTCATCTGTTTAACTTCACAACCTAACATGAGAGAGAGAAATGACTTCAAAAATAACTCTTACATGTGCATGGGTTGTGTGTTGAAGGGAAGAGAGAGACATGTCTCAAAGTAGCATTATTTCAACATTTTCTTCCAAATTCAATATTTCCAGAAGCCATCATCACAGCTGCAACTATATGAGGAAATTAGTGATGCTGAATTTGCTGATGTCCTGATTAATCAAAACTAAGGATGTAAGATTGTAGACAGAATATAATGATGATTAACAGGCCACAGTTGTTTTTCAGGAAGGGAAATTTCATGTTAGCTTGAGTTCCAGGGAGGAAGGAAATCAGAAATGAAACCAAGAAAAGAAATCATTAATAAGTTCTAAAGCAGTAAACATATTTGAGACTGATCTGTTCTGCCAATAACAGTAACAAAATAATGTGTTTGTGTTACTGTAATGCATAGAAACTCTAGTTACAGAATAGGACTCCATTGTGCTGGACACTGTAAACAGAGCAGATATACCACAACTAAGTCTGACTTGAGAACTTGTTAAAAAGAAAATTGCTGATAAACCACATCTGCAAAACACTAATATAAATCTATTTACTATAGTTACAATAGCTACTCCTTTAATTTTATACTATATGTATTACATAGTGTAGGAACATAGGAATTGTTACATTGGACCCACATACGGCCTTGTCTAGTATAGCTGACAGTAGCTGTTACCAGTTGGTTCATACAGAGGTGCAAGGCATTTTATAATAGAATAACAGTCAAAACAACTGTTCAGCAGCTTGCACAGCTTAATATTAGTTTGATATTTTTCTTGCATTATTTTTAATTAACTTTTCATTCAACAAGTAAATTATTCTGCCCACAAACAGGGAAGATTTGTTAGGGGAAGTAGAAGTGGTTGGTAACATGGGCAACAGTGACCCTGAGATGGTAGAGTTCAGGTTCCTGACAAAAGGAAGAAAGGAGAAGAAGCAGGATACAGACCCTGGACTTGAGAAAAGGCAGATATTGACTCCCTCAGAGAGCTGATGGGCAGGATCCCTGGAAGGCTAATATGAGAGGGAAAGGAGTCCAAGAGAGCCAGCTGTTTTTTAAAGAAACCTTACTGAGAGTGCGGGAATAAACCATCCCGATGTGCAGATGGAATAGCATATATGACAGGCAGTCATTTTAGTTTAACAAAGAAGTCTTCGGTGAGCGTCAACAGAAGAAGGAAGCTTACAAGAAATGGAGGTTTGGACAGAGGAGTATAAAAATTCTACTTGAGCATGCAGCAATAAACTCAGCAGAGCCAAAGCACAACTGGAGTTGCAGCTAGCAAGGGATGTGAAGGGTAACAAGAATGGTTTCTACAGGTATGTTAGCAACAAGAAGAAGGTCGGAAAGTGTGGGCCCCTTGCAGAATGGAGGAGGCAGCTAGCGACAGATGATGTGGAAAAAGCTGATGTACTCAGTGTTTTTTTCGATGCTGTCTTCAAGACAAGGTCAGCTCCCAGATTACTGCATTGGACAGCAGAGAATGGGGAGGCGGTGAACAGCCCTCAGTGCTCAAAGAACAGGTTCAAGACTATTTTGAAGGGTTGGACATGTACGAGTCCATGGGGCCGGATGCAGTGCATCTGAGGGTGCTGAAGTGATTCCAGACCCAATGGCCATTATCTTTGAAAACTTGGGGACTATGTCTACACTAGAAAAGTTAAGTTGACTTAATAAGGTCGACTTAGGCGCTAATCCCCGTCCACACTGGCTTTTAGTCGACTTAAGGAGTCGACTTAAGGCTTAAGTCAACCTAAAATGAGGTGTTACTAAGTCGACTTAAGAAAAGCCCAGTGTGGACGTGGCTTTGTTTAGGTCAACTTAAGCCTCCTTAAGCTGCCAGTGTAGACGTACCCATGGTGATGGGAGGAGGTTCTGAATGATTGGAAAAAGGCAAATATCATGCCCATGTTCAAAAAAGGGTACGAGGAGATACTGGGGAGCTACAGATCAGTCACCCTCACCTCGTTCCCTGGAAAAATCATAGAGCAGGTCTTCAAGAAATCCATTTTGAGGCACTTGGAAGAGAGGAAGGTGATCAGGAACAGTCAGCATGGATTCACCAAAGGCAAGTCATGTCTGATCAACCTGATCGCCTTTATGATGAGATGACTGGCTCTGTGAATATGAGGAAAGCAGTGGACGTAATATACTTTGACTTTTGCAAAACTTTTAATACCGTCTCCCACAGAATTCTTATCAGCAAGTTAAATATGGGTTGGATGAAGGGACTATAGGGTGGATAGAAAGCTGGCTAGATCATAGGGGCTCAACAGGTAGTGATCAACTGCTCAATGTCTAGTTGGTAGCTGGTAACAAATGGATTGCCCCAGGGATTGGGGGTAGGGCTGGTTTTGTTCAACATCTTCATTAATGATCTGGAAGATGGAGTCGATTGCCCTTCAACAAGTTTGGAGATGACACTAAGCTGAGGGGAGTGGTAGATATACTGGAGGGTAGGGATAGGGTACAGAGTGACCTAGACAAATTGGAGTCTTGTGCCAAAAAAAGTCTGATGATATTCAACCAGGACAGGTGCCAGAGTCCTGCATTTAGAACAGAAGAATTTAATGCACTGCTACAGATTGGTGATCAACTGACTAGGCAGCAGTTTTGCCAAAGTACTTGGAGGTTATAGTGGAGAAGAAACTGGGTGAGTCAACAGTTTGCCCTTATTGAGAAGAAGGCTAATGGCATATTCGGCTGGGCACTGCCTGCAGATCGAGGAACCTGATTATTCCACTCTATTGGGCACTGGTGAGGGCACATTTGGAGTATTCTGTCCAATTTTGGGCTCTCCACTACAGAAAGGATGTGAACTAATTGAAGAGAGTCCATCAAAGGCAACAAAAATGATTAGGAGGCTGGAGCACATGACTTTTAAGGAGAGGGTGAGGGAACTCGGCTTGTTTAGTCTGCAGAAGAGAAGAATGAGGGGGGATTTGTTAGCAGTTTTTAGCCACCTGAAAGGGGGTTCCATTGAGGATGGAACTAGGTTGTTCTCAATACTAGTAGATGACAGGACAAGGAGCAATGGTTTCAAGTTGTAGTGTGGGAGGTCTAGGCTGGGTATCAGGAAAATCTTTTAAACCAGGAGGGTGACACAGCCCTGGAATGGGTTCCCTATGTAGGCAATGGAATCTCCATCCTCAGAAGTTTTTAAGGTGCATCTTGACAAAGCCCTGTCTGGGATATGATTTAGTTGTGATTGGTCTTGCTTTGAACAGGGCCTTGGACTAGATGACCCCCTGAGGCCCCTTCCAATCTTAATCTTCTCTGATTCTTTCCATGCATTTGACATGATTAAATATATTGTAAATCATGAGAGTAATGGGCAAATAAATCATTTCAATAATGTTACCACATTTTAAGTTAATTAGGTTTACATATATTGGGAAACTTAGATGAAGGTAACTGGAAAAGGACATTCTGTGTATGTGATCAAGTAAATATCTTAAATACTGTAACATTTGCTAACTTGATGAGAATGCAAATGTATCTGTGTTGATTATCCTGCAAAGTATCCCACCTGTTTTCTGCTTTAATTCACAGTACAGCAGTTGTTTTAGGTCTCCTAATCTCTTCTCTTTTTAGAGTATATAAAATTGTATAGTTCTTCGGTATCTTAAGCTCGTGTCTTTGTTATTTGGACTTTGCATGAATGGTGAGACCATTGCATTGGTGAAGATAAATAACTTTACAATATGTTCTGTGTTATTCTACATATCTTCCCCTAAGCATCCTAAAGTCGTCTTTGGTTTTCAACCACTGTTGCACATTGTTTATTGTATTATCATAGCCTCTAGGAACCACTGAGCTGTTTGCAGTGATGCACTTTCCCCTTACTTGGATTGATACTTATCCTGTAAGGTTTACAAATACTTTTATTTTTTTTTTTCCATTCAGTGTTCATTATTTTGTATTTCTTGATACTGAACTTCATTTTTTTTTTTTTGTCCTTTTGCCCGTTTGCTTAGATCTCTCAAGCTCCCCGTGGTCTTCTCTGGTCTTGACTAACCTAATAGCTGTCAACTGCAATTTTTGCGCTCTCCCTACTTCCTCCCCTTTCCAAATCATTTAATCACAGAATCATAGAGGTGTAGGGCTGGAAATGACTTTTAAAGGTCATGTAGCACAGCTGTGCTGAGGCAGGACCACGAAAACCTAACCCATCCCTGACAGATGATGTCCAACCTGTTCTTAAAAACCTCCAGTGACAGGAATTCCCTAACTTTCTTTGGAAGTCTCTTCCAGTGCTTAACTCTTCTTATAATTAGGTTTTTTTTGCCCCCCCCTCCCCCCATCTAATTGAAACCTCCCTTGCTTCAGATTAACTCCATTACCACGTCTTATGTGGGACTGTGTACATGGAGAACAATTGACCGCCATCCTGTTTATAACAGCCCTTAACATATCTGAAGACTATTATCAGGTCCCCTCTGTCTCTTTTTCTCAGTACAGTAGATTCTGCTAATAGCAATGTGAATACTAACAACTTCTGGTTAACATTTGGCCAGGAACCAATCCCATCATTGACTGTAATGTTGAAGGCATTTAGATGCTGGCAACAGCATGCGGCTTACGAGCAACCTTTTTTGGAAAAAAGGCTCCCCCTGCAGGCAGTTTGTAAGGTTGCAATCCGGGAAGGGAGAACTGAGAGGGGCTTTCCTTGGCTGTAGCCCCACAAATCTGCCTGTGCCTGGTACTCAGCCCATCCCAGCACTTGCTTCTAAGGCTTCATCTTGAGCACAAGGGATGTGGGCAAGGAAGGAGCAGGCAGGTTGCTGCAGCCCAGAACTACACAGTACCTCTCCCTGGGCTGTGCCCATGGAAGGAAGCTTGGGGATGTGCTGAGTCCCAATTCACAGAGGATGCAGGGGAAGGTACAATACAGCTTAATTGACTTCCAGCACTGCTGCTCTGTGCAGAAAACCTTGGCATCTGGGCTGTGAAGCCCCTTTGGCACTGCAGCCCTCCCTACAGGCAGGTTTCCAGGGCTGAAGACACATCCCAGTGCTTCCTTCCCCGGTTGCATCCTCATAAATCTGCCTCCCACTTATTTGCAGCTGCCAATAGTAGCAACTTTTTTTCTGGTGAGCGTTGCTGTGAGCAGAATCTACTGTACTAAACATGTCCAGTTTTTTAACCTTTCGTCATAGATCAGGTAGTTTAAACCATTTATCATTTTTGATGCTCACTGCTGGTCTCTCTTCAGTTTGTCCTCATCTTTCTTAGTGTGGCACCTGAAAGAGGACACAGTACTCCAGCTGATGCCTCGCATGTCAAATAGAGCAGGACAGTAATGTTCGTGACTTAGATATGATGTGCCTATGAATATACCCCATGGTATTGGTCTTTTTTGAAGCTGCACCATCTTGTGTTGACTTGTATTAAAATTTGTGATATTCTTCTTGCCCCTGTGATCCATTACAGCTGTATCTCTACCTGGCCATTTATTGCCCATTTTGTGGTTGTGCACTTCATTTTTTTTCATCCTACAGATAGTACTTTTCACTTGTCTTTGCTGAATTTCATCTTGATTTCAGTCTAATTATGCAATTTTCAAGGTCATTTTTTAATATTAATCCTGTCTTCCAAAATGCTTGCAACTTCTCCCAGCTGGTTATCATCTACATATTTTATTAGCATACCCTACTCCATTATCCAAGTAATTAAAGGATTGAATAGGATCAGACCTAGCACAGACTCTTGCAGGATCCCATGAGTTAATGACCTCCCCGTTTGACATAGAACCATTGAAAACTACTCCTTTGAGTATGGTCTTTCAACCAGTTATGCACACACATTATATTAATTTCATCTGACTGTATTTCCCTAGTTTGCTTGAAAATGTCATGTGGGAGTGTTTCAAAAGCCTTACTAAAATCAAGATAAATCAGTTCTACAGCTTCCCCTCTATCCACTGGGCCTGTAACTCTGTCAAAGGAAGACAGTAGTTTGGTTTGGCATAACTTGTTCTTGATACATCCAAATTGGCTATTACTTACAAACATATGATCCTCTAAGTATTTACAAACTGATTGTTTAATAATTTATGCCAGGATCTTTCCAAGTATCAAAGGCTATGTCTACACTTGCAAGTTAGTTCGAATTAAGGAAGCTTAATTCGAACTAATTTAAGGCTTGGCCACACTAGGCTTTCATTAGTTCGAATTAAGGGCTTCCTTAATTTGAACTAACAAATTTGATTGCTTAGTTCGAACTAACCCTTAATTCAAAATAGTTAGTTCGAATTAAGTCTATGTGGCCATATTAGTTCGAACTAATTGGCAGATTGACCTTCCTGCAACTGACTAATTCGAACTAAGCAAGTGCCCTGCATGGCCATGGCTAGTTCGAACTAGCATTCTAGTGGAGCCATGCTAGTTCGAATTAAGTTAATTCGAACTAACTAAAATTAGTTTGAATTAGTTAGTTCAAATTAACTAATTCGAACTAGCTTTAGTAAGTGTAAACATAGCCAAAGTTAGCCTGATTGCAATGCGTAAGTCCCCAGATTTTCTTTGTTTCCCTTTCTAAAGATAGGTATTATGTTTGTCTGTCTTCAGTCCTCTGGGACCTCACCTGTCCTCTATGAGTTCTTGAAGATAATCCTGAATGGTTCAGAGATTGCTTCAGCTAGCTCCTGAAGTCCTCTAGGGTGAATTTCATCAGGCCTTGAAAACTTGGATGCATCTAATTTATCTGAATATTCTTTAACCTGTTCTTTCCCTATTCCAGCTTGTGTTCCTTTCCCTGTTAATATTAGTTTTGTGTTAAGTATCTGTTAACTTAAGGAACATTGAACCTACTACAGAGTCTTGAGGCATCTCTCTATAAACCTTTTGGCATGATGAAAATTAACCGTTTAATCTTCCTCTGTGCCTTCTATATGCTGACCCGTTTTTTTTTTTTTTTTTTTTTTGATTCATGATAATGCTTTGTCCCATGATTATTTTATTGATAGGCTCTGTTAAGGGATCTGCATAAATGCATATACCCGTTGCTTAAAATTTCTGTGCAGCCATGATTTGTTGACATTCATGTATTTATTTCCTCGATTCTGATTGGTAAAAGCCCCTTGGTATAACAAACATTATTTTTTTGTGGCTGGATATTGGAAAATCAATAAATGATGGCAGGTATGACTTAAAGAGTTTGGGTATTTATTAAAGTAATTTTCTCATAGCCCTGGCAAGGGCCCTTCAGACACATTTTCCAGTGCTCCTCATTCCTGCTTTACAGCACCCTTCTTATTGCACTTGTGTTCTCTCAGGTGGTCAGATTGAGAGTCATTCCACACTGAGATATTTGGTCATGGATGCATGGGAGATTGGATAGATCTTCAAACTAATTTCCCAGGCCCTTAAAAAAACATCTCAGAGCAAAGGATTAATCTATTAACCAGCTGAATCTCTTCCAGTATCTGCCAGAAAAGAATGTTTGACCCAGGGCCAGTCTGACCATATAGGTGCACTAGGCGGTTACTTAGGGCGCCAGACTTTAAGGGGCTACGGAAGTGATTTCTTTCTCTATTTAAAAAGTATATTAATGTTATCTCTTAGAAATGAAATTATTGTCCTCTGACGGGGGCACCAAAGTCCTAGTTCACCTAGGGCACGAAAACCCCTTGCTCCGGCCCTGGTTTGACTTTAACTTTTGTGCAGTTGCAGGTAAAGTACATTAAGCTTTTCAGTAAAGGGTCTCCATGGGACTACATTCTCTGGGTGGGAACAAAGAAGAAGGTGGGATCCTGGGAACCATTGAAGTGAGGATGTAAATCATGGATGTAAACACGAAGTCTGTTTCAAGTCTAGTCTACTTCAGGCCCTCTTTCGGAACCAAGTGAGGGAATAGACAATGGCAATCGTTTCCTGAAGTCTTCTTGTTAAAATTAAAATGAGGGGACAAATGCATAGCATCATGTAGTGTGGGCCGCGGTCTGAACTTCCCTGAAGTTTGAGGGGGGTAGAACGGCATGTTAAGATTTGGCTTTGGAGATTTTTCAAAAACAAATGATTTGAGGTTTTTGTTTTTTTACTGTGCGTCCAGGTTTTCCTTAAAACAATAGAATCGATATTCCAGTGAACACTGGCAAAAATCCCATCAGGGCCCTCTGTTAGCCAAGATATAGGACTTTTTACTTTCTCTAAGCGAAGTTTTGAAACACTGCCCAGTCATTTGTGAGAAGAATTGAATTGGTCAGCTCAAGTTTGGGGACTAATTCAAAAGAGTTTGCCAGTTTTAGGCTGGCAAAGGATTATAAATGAGTCTGTCTGTCAGCAGCAGTCACCGAAGACAAACGACAATGGAAGACTTTCATAATAAACGTATTATCATCTATTTCTTCGACTTCACAGAACGTAGGAGAATTCAGAAATTAAATTGTTCCTGCCCGTTTGTCCCCAAACCACTCTGCTGAAAGTACACTTTCAGTAGCTTCTTTATTCTATTGTCATCTAAACCAAGTGTTTGCCTTCTAAGATGGACAGACCGTGCGCAGGATCCCTATGGAATATGTTGTTTTGTTAGCACCAGAGTCGACCCGAATCAAAAGGCGCGTTCAGAAAGAAGTGGTGTAGCTATGCTATTCTGTACTAGGCCTTTGGCATGAAGTAAGGGGTTTTGTCTTATTATTTTAAGGTATTTTTTGCTGCAGAAGTTCTTCTCTGTCAATTCTCACTTTTGGAATGTGCCTGCACGTTTTTACAGATAAGATTCTTCTTTTTTGTGTACAAGAACTTTGCAAATGTCATTTATCTTTCTCTCTTTAAGTTCAAAAACATATTAATAGATTCCAAGGCTGGAAGGGGCCATTGGGAGCATGTAGTCTGATATCTTGCAAAACACAGGCCAGAGAACTTCCCCAAAGTAATATAAGTACAGTGCCTTTATGTGCAAAGGCACACTCAAGCAGGTTTTTCAATTTCCTTTTCTTTCAAGTGATATTTCATTTTCACAAGGAGATTCTGTGACAGTCTGCCTCCAAATCTGCTCTGGTGAGCCACTATGACCCCTTGATCCTCACTCCTGAACCCCAATTCACCCCGCTCTGCTAGGTGATCACTCACTCCTAAGTCAGTCCACACCAGCCACCAGTGTATAATTGGTCCCAGGCAGTGCGTGTAAATCCACTAGCCGCACAGACATTGGTCTCCAAGCGCACCCCCAACCCCAGATCCCACACCGGGAGTCACTGCCTTACGGGTATTGGGACCCACTCCCAATCATTATAGTCTCAAGTCTGTCCACTTAACAAAGAAGTGGATTGTGCCCAGCCTCCCACATCCACACCCTCTAAAGATCACACAGCTTTAGATAACACAAATACTAGTTTATTGATCAGAGTACGATTTCAAGTGAGAACATGGCCAATCAAGGCAGAAGCATAACTATAAATGAGTCAGGAGTGATCACTATTACATAAAAGGTGCAAACCACATATTAGTCTAACATCTCTACCTAACTTGACCTCATAGTCCAAGATTATGTGTAAGGTGTTCGGTGTTTTACAGCCATTCTCTACCTGTTACACGGCAGGGCCCAGATCTTGCTTGAAGTTGGTTGCAAGATGGTGTCTTCGAGGCCAAAGCCTGCAGCTTCTCCCCCTCAAACAGTCTGAGTCGTCTGTTTTTACAAACTCCTGACAGTCCCTCCTCTGTGCTGCTGTGTGATTCTCTTTACTTCTACCTGAGCCAGGGAGGGCGTTTGCATTCCCTTTGACATGTCATTCTCCAGCCTCTCTGCTAGAGATAGTTCTGAGAGTCTGAACCCTGTAACATGCTTCACACCCGGAAGCCGAGGCCATGCGCTTGGTGGTGGGGAGCCAGGGCCGCGGGGGGCCACGGCCCCAGCTTCCGCAGCCGCAGCCAGGACCTCAGGCTGTAGCAGCTGGTGCCCCAACTCGGGAACCGAGGCCCCCGCCAGCAGCCAACCCCGGTCGAGGCCATGGCCAGGGATCCTTCCTGGCCGCATGTGGCCATGGCCAGGGGTGTTGGGCAGGCTGCCTTTCCCCTGGGCCTGTGCGCTCCGCCCTGGGGGCAGGGAGGAGGCCGGCCCAGGGGCCAAGGGAAGCGCTCCTGGCTTGCCCCACTGCCTTTGGTTCACAAGGCAGCGGGGAGCAGGGGGAAGCGCGGCTGTTGGGGGGGTCTGTGGTGCGGGGCCCACATAACCGCGGGGCCCGGGGTGATCACCCCCTTCACCCTCCCTAAGGATGTCCCTGATACCTTAGGGGTGCACGGATGTGCATCCCATGACAGTTTCATCTTTTTAAAGTAAACTCGTTGGTTTGCTGGATTTTCATATTGACTCCTAATGGTTACATTTGAGAACCAGGTAGAAAATTATACTGTAAAAAGTTATATTGCACAGCCTTTGAGGTCTTCACATGTTCAGATATGAAAATCAAACCAGTTTCCAATTTCCAACTATTTTGTAAAACTAAATATGAACTGATCAATATTTTCATATTAGTTATTTTGGTTTTCAAAGCAAGGCATGGTTTTCAGAGCTGAATCCAGTGATGACTTTCCACAGCTTTAGTTACCTAATTTTCAAAGAATTAATTTTAACCCCTGGCCTTTAACATTCCTCCCCCTCTCCTCCTCCCTCCCTATGCAAGCAGCCACTTGCTAATTAATACAGAGTTGGCATCTTAGCAATGAATATAAATAGGGAAGCCTGCAATAAATAGATAACCTGAAACAATAGTTTTAATAGTTCATGATTGTGAACGTATTTAATATATAAGGAGATTTTCTTAGTTAAAACAAAGAGTAAGTGAATGTGTGTGAGATTACCAACCGCCATGAAGGGTATGGCATTGTTTGGACTGAAGAGAGCTGCACAAGTGTAGATGGTTGATAATTCAGATAATTATTCAATTGGGTATAGTTGACTATTTTATAATGGGAGAGAGGTACGCGTTCTGTTTTTGCTTTTTTATTTTGTCTGTATTAGATAGGGAAATGATTAATTACACAGCTATATTTCTTGTCAAGTCATGAATAAAGATGGTTAGCATCAGTATAGTTGTTTACAAACAAGAAATCCACATTCTTGCCAAGGGTTTGATTAAATAAAAAATAAATCCAGTTTATCACGCAGTCTCTGGAGGAAAGATCTTTACATTTGTATAGTTTGGCATATTGTAAGTCAATGCTTTTCAGAGATTTTAATTAGGCTGAAGCAAACCAAAAGCCTTTGCTCTACACTTTAAGATGTCACCAAGCTAAGTTTATTTCTTTATTTATGGTGCTGAAGAGTAATCCTAGCGGTGTTCTTTTTGAGCAATATTTTTCAAGAGTGCTCAACTGCTTTTACCAATATCAAGAGTTAAATTTGATTGGTTTGACAAAGGCCATCTGTAGCAACGAATCCCTTGAAATAGAGAGAATCTCTGAAATAAAAGAATACTTTCGTATGTGCCAAAACGCGGGAGGGTCTTGCTTATTGATGCCCCTCAAAGAAAAGTGGGCCACACATTTTCTGTCCAGAATCTTTCTGCCCAGAAGCTTGATGCTAGATTTACAAAAGTATTTAGGGACCTAATTGCCACCTAAATCCAAAATGTAGGTTTTCAGAATACCTGCACACCCATCACCTAACCCCCTACGCATTTGAAATCCCTACGACACTTGAATTCTGCCTGTGAACTTGCGCACAGCTGCCAACATCCTCTCAGCATCTAATCCAAGGCCGATTCACAAACTAGGCATTCCCCTGAAGGTGGTGTCAGAAGCCATCTAAGAACATGTCTTCCAGACTGGGCACCACACAGGATACAGCCAAGGAAGACATGGTGGCTGTGCCTTGAAACCCTAATACCTGCTAGTCCCAGAGTTAGAGCACTTATTCGGGATGTGGGAGGCTCTGCCTCAAAAGCTCTCTACTTGTTTCAGAACAGGGACTTGAGCTGAGGTCTCCCATCTCCTATGTCAGGGCTTGACAAATTTGGCTCTCAGCTAGGTGCCAGCAGTTTTATTTTTGGTCGCCAAAGTGCAATAGAGCTGCCCATGATTGCTGGTGCTTTGGAAGGGCGGTGTGAAAGCTCCACAGCTTGGAGAGCGTAGTATACATCAGCTCCATGGAACTGCTCTCCTCCCCCCACAGTGATCTGTGGCTCAGGTAGTTGTTCCAAGGGGCTACAGGGATACCTTACAGTCTCTGGTATTGCCTGGGTACAGTTTGCCCCTAAACTTGTTATTCTCCTGGCCAGAAATCATAGTGACAAATCTGATACGAGTCACGGTTGCATTTATCTGAAGAAGTCCAGTTCCTGTTTGTGGAAAAGCAAGGAATTCTTCATCTTTAAAAAAAAAAAAAAAAAGGTTTTGATTCCAAGTCTCTGTTATAATCACTAGACAAACATTGCCTCCTGATTAAACAGTATGCATAGATTGAAAAGTCTGTAATGCTTTCACAATATTATCATTGTAACGGATAACAGGGACACATGACTCAAACATTACCGCTCGATATTTTTTGCAATCTTGTATAAATTTTGCAGTAAAGAGTTGTCAGGCATGCATTTTGATTTGCTGATGTTGACATAGTAATAATTCAAAACCTAATATGCACAGTAATTCAGGTTTTTGATGACTAGTGTTATTGAAAAAGAACACTTTTTTATTATTTGCGGGTTTTATATGTTAGACAAAGCACATGCAATTCAGTATCCTCCACAATTCATTTTATGTTTTAATTAAAGCTCCTAAAATTTAGAATTCTTTTTCAGAAGTTTTCATATATCAAACAAATAGTCTGACCTAGATAGGAGTTGCTGTGATACTGTATTCTCCTCTGCATGAGGAATACATGTCTGACATATGTCTCAGGTGACAAAGCATTAAGCTCTCCTGAGTCCCTGTAGCTGATAAATAACTGCTCCTTATCTGCTTTTTTGTGGAAGAGAGCAAAATTTAGTATTTTGATACTGAAGGTAAACACGCTATACTTTTCTCTAGAGTATATATTCAGTTATGGAGTGAAGATCATTTAGGTTGTGGGTTAGGTTCAGTAATTATTCCCTTTATATCAATTTTTAAAGCATGGGACAATCTTTTACCAAAAGGAAAATCTGAGTCCAGAAGATAGCGATAGAAAGTAGATGTCGCACATTGCATCATAAGTCTCAGAATCTTTGGTGTCTTTCTTAAAGCTCCAGGTTCTGGAGCCCTGTGGTCATATGAGACTTTCAGTTTTAATTAAAATAATGCAAGTGACTAGCCTTCATGGTGCAGAGGGAAGATCGAAATTGTGGTTTGAAGATGTCCTTATTATAAAAGGAAAAAAAAAAGCCAGAAGGCAAGTAATTTTCAAGGGTTCATGGGGTAAGAATGTGAGAGAGAGGGTTTTTTGCTTCCTAGATCACATTTTAAAGTAAAAAAAAAAAGTTTTAACGCTAAATATGCAAAAAAGACGTACATTTACACGTGCAATTTTGGGGGTAAAATCACTTTATGTCCAGATGGTTAACATGCAAATTGCTCCACTAGCTGCGAATCCAACCAGTCCAGTTTCTGACAGTGGCTTGTTTCAGAGAAAAGTGCATGTAGCCCTATAATGGACAGTTGTGGCATATAACCTGTCTAAAGGGGACATTTGTTTCTAACTCTCTCTCTCAGTGGTTGGCTGAAACCCTGAATCATGAGAGCTCTTTTTTTCCTCTCTGTCTATCTGTGGATGTTCTCATCATCCATCTAATTGTCACATTCCTGAAAGTTGCTCTATGGAAGAATACCTCACGGCTAGCTCTTGCTTCTCCCAGAAAAACAGCTCTGTGTACTAGCTGGTCTCCCCTCCCTCATTTGGGTCCCCTATAATCCCCCTCAAAAAAGGCTAGTGCATGCCGAAGGAGTATTGCTGCGGCAACCGAATTACAATTGCAATTTTAAAGTAAAAGTAAAGTATCCTTTCCCCCCACCCCCTTCAAAAATGTGTTTGAAAATTACTGGGGATTAAGCCTTCCCACCCATGCTTACATAGTACCTCTGGGTACATCTTCATTGCAGTTAAAAACCCATGGCTGCCCCATGTCAGCTGACTCAGGCTCTTGGGTAAGAGGCTGTTTATTTGCAGTGTAGGCATTAAGGTTCAAGCTGGACCCATGGTCCTAAAGGTTGGGATGCAAATCAAGGATGAGCATCTACCCCTCATTTAACCATCTTCTTAGCCGGAGCCCATGAACCCGAGTCGGGAGGCTTATTGCAGGGGAGGCATACCCTTTGTTCACCAGCCTCTGCCCCATGGAGAGTCTTGCCAAAGTTAGACAGAGAGAGAGTGTTACTACATCTCAGCGAATGGCATAATTAGGAATGTCATGCTCATGGGTGCAACTAGTTTTTTGTTTCTGCTGTGCTGCTTGTTTCCTCTAAAACTTCTTGAATAGTTTTCTGGTCGGAAGGCAAGTTCAGTTTTGTAGCAGTCACACAATTTCTTGCCCACTTCTTCCCCAAAGACTATTTCCAATAAGAATTTAAAATGTCATTGAAGAGGTTTTATTCCCTTTTAGGACGATGTAGTAGTTTTAGAGTTGTGGTTATCAAAGGAGCTTGCCTGTCAGTGATATCAAATTGATATCAATATCCAGTAAGTAGATGGGTGATGAACCTCAAGGTTTTTCTCTTTTATTTATAATATAGATTTGTAAGTGGGTCTTTGGAATTGACCATCAAATTAGAACTCTTCCACAATTATCAGAAGTCAGCTGTGATATTTAATCAGAGCAGGTTAGACAAACACCTGTCAGGGACGGTTTAAGAAGGTACTTACTCCTGCCATGAGTGCAGGGGACTTGACTCGATGACCTCTCACGGTCCCTTCCAGTTCTGTGTTTCTATAAATTTACAATAAAGCTGCAGTCTGGGTATATGATATCCTTGTTCTGGGTATTTATGATCTTCATAAAAAAACTATATATTTTTGGTTAATATAGAATGTTATTAATGTACAAAGATGAACTCAATTACTAAAACTAACTTCTAAAATTCAAAAATAATTTACACTGAATATATCCATATTGGTATTTGACTGTATACACCACTACTTCCATTTTATCACAGCATTAAGAAACTCCAGGCACTGTCTTTTTAGAAGATTATTGTGCTTTTCAAGTGGTTAAACACTCAGCCCTTAACCTTGTAACACCACATAAAGCATGATGAAATTGTACAGAATGTCTCCCTCTCCTGGCAGATTGCTTAAACTATAGAGAAATACACTGCCTGTTGTGTCATATTGCTTAAATAATGACATCTTTACTTATTGTCATTTTTTATCTTTCACTTAACTGAATATTTTTTAGCTATATGAAATCGAATTTGAACTTCAGGTGCATTAAAAATGTCAAAAATGCACAAGGCGCAATTTCATTAAGAAATTAAAAACTCAGGTGCTTGAGGCAAAATGCAGGATGATATTGGATTTAAATGGAATATGAAACTTTTTATTTTAGTTTTGAAGCATCTACTTATTGTGAAAATATTGTGTAATCTTTCTCAGGTCAGGGGATTTGGGGGGATACACAGCTAACATGTACAGTCTCTTGCATCAGTTTTGCACGACCGGATGATATGTCTACATAAATTCTCAGGCCAGAAGGAACCATTGTGGTCTACAGAACACACAGACCTGAGAACCTCCCCAATATAATTCCTAGAGCAGAACTTTTAAAAGTACATCAATCTTGATTTAAGAATTACCTCTAATAGAAAATTCACCAGGACTCTTCTGAAATTGTTCCAGTTACTCTCACTATTACAAATTAGCACATTGTTTCCAGTTTGAATACGTTTAGCTTCAACTTCTAGCCCTTAGATCATCTTTATGCCTTTTTCTGCTAAATTCAGGAGATCATTATCAAATATTTGTTCCCCATGTCGGTATTCTATTATAGACTTCAATCACCCTTTAACCTTCTCTTAGACTCAACGAGCTCAATCTATTTAGCTTAACTATCATTGTAAAAGGCATGTTTTCTAACCCTTTAATCAATCTTGTGTCTCTTCTTTTAACCTTTTCCAATTTAATCAACATCCTTCATGAGTTGTGGGCACCAAAACTCAGCAGCAGTCTTATCACAGTCTAATACAGGGGTAAAACAAACTTTCTGTTCCATCTCAGAACTCCCGTTTATGCATCCAAAGGATTGTACTTGGCCTTTTTATAGTGTTGCACCGGGAGCTTGTCCGTTGATTATCCATCATGACCCCCTGTGTTCCCTAAGTATTGAATGATCCTCCAGATGCTTAGTGTTGAGGTTAGTTCTCATTCTTTGAACAGTCCTGTGCCCAGCATTAACTTTGTACAAGACCAGGCCTCAAACTCCTCATTACTCTGTTGGGTGCTCTTGCTCTTTGAACATGAACAACCTTGGTCTCATTTTTCACCGTCTGTTACAGAACTTGGTTCCTAGATTAAATAGTGCTTTTGGTTCTTAGCTACCAAAATAAGAGGCATGCGGTAAATAGTATGGATATTTGATTAAATATTTGCTCCAATCAGAGGCTAATTGTGACTTGAAGATGTCTCTCCCTACATGCTGACTCTAAATGTGTAGTCTAGGGTGGCACGCAAGCCCATTCGGATTGGCACGCAGCACCGTCTGTGGCGCTGCTGAGCTGTTCTTGCTGCCGGAGAAGCTGTCCAGAGCAGCTCCTCTTGGCGGCATGCCTGGGGATGCTGTGGAAATTAGCCATGCGGAGCAGCTCCTTTCGGCAACGGATGGGTTGGGGGTCCTCACATGGCATGGAAAGAAGACGTCTGGAGTGACTTCTTTCTGTGGTCTCCCTGGGAACCAGTCCCCAGATAGGGTGCCAAGAAGAGCTGCTTTGGATGGCTTCTTTCCATGGCAAGCCTGGGAACACCATCCCCCCACGCTAGCTGTGGTCACCGTTGGACCCATGAAATGCTTGTATAATTCCCTCAGCTGCACTCCATTCTCAAAATATTAATGAGGCAATATCCCACATTGGATACATTTCCAAAAAGCTATCTAAAAATCTTTAATTTTATATTTTTTTCCTTCCATTCTGCATTTTAATCCATTGTTAATATAAGGAAGGGGTCACATCAGGGAGATGTTTAGCTTTCCATTAATATGTCAGCTGCTATGAATGGTGCGTGGAAATAACATCATTGTTGCATTCCATCTCTTTCCTTGTGCTAAGGCTCAAAGTGTGTCCTCCTGTGAATAAAACAAAGTATTCAGAGTATCACCCATGGAAGTAGTGCCTAGCTTCAAAAACAGATGTTGTAGCAGCCACAGCAGCCTAGAAGTTCACAGTTTTCTCTTTGCTGACTGCCATGCCCATTTAGAATTTCATAGTGACAGATGGAACTCATCTTTTCCTGCTCCCGAAACGCTTGGCTGTTATGAGTTACGTGATTTGTGACTCTCAGTTCAGTATTCCTAGTTCCTTTGAGCTAGGCAACTGTCAGACATGTGCACCTTAATCAGATACTTCTTGACTCTCTTGACCAAAAAGGAATCAGGGCAAATTCCAGGAAGAAAACATCACATACAAGTTGCCTTGAGAGCTAGACTTGGTTCCTGTGCTTAGCACATCACTGCCTGCTGCAGAACACCACAGATCTCTCACGTCTGTCAAAGAATTTTTAGGTCCGCAGCAGTAATCCCTTTCGAGAGCCAGACTCTTTCCCAGTCCAACAAATAATCCCTATTTCTTTGAAAATCAAGTGGCGGAGCATTCTGGTTCTTGAGTGTGCTGGAGGCAGGCAAGCATGTGGGGAGTGAGAAGGCTTGGAGTACTGGCTCAACCCTCGACATTCAAATGCCTCATTGGATTGTTGCAGAGTGACTATGAAGATACATGGCAGGTGGAGTCTTGGAACCTTTCTAGAGAGATGAATTAACCAGAACAAAGTCCCCAACAGAGTCCTAAATGTGTTCTATCAGGAGAAGGTTTTTTAGGCTTCTCCTTTGCCAGCAAGTCTCCTGAATTATGATGCTAATATGCAGTCCTGGTGATATAATCCCCATCCATTCGAAAATTCTGGTCTGTTGGTTACAGGTTTTCATACTGTGCTTTTCACTGCACATCTCAGCACCTTTCAGTGGTGCGTCAAGCCAAGGTGCCAACATCTGTCCTGTGTTGTGCTTTCTCTCCCCAGACAGAGATGCATATGCACTGCACGCACACATGCCCACTCTTGCTATGTTTTATATTACCAAAGGCAAGGTCAAATAAATGCACTTTGCACTTTAAGCAGAAAGTAGTAAGGTTTTGAGCTTTATGATGGTTCTTACCACTATACTTTTCCAAAAGTGCACATAGCCTAACTTAGCTGCCATTGGGAACCTAAATAATTTGCAGCAAAGGTTGATTTATCCTCTGACTTAGTGGAAATGGTGAACAAGCATCCAACTCAGCAGTTAAGAAAATATATTCTCCTTGTTCTCCCCATCAGCCAATCAATACCTGGCTGGGGAATCTGAATTCTTTCCTGTGTTTCCACTAGAGTTGTTCTTTTGATGAGGCAACAACTGTGCATTTTTTTAGACTAATTTAAAACCTTGACCCATTTCACAATGGTAGAAAACATTAAACATTGCATTAGACTCATATTTCTTCACAAAGCCATAAGCTTTCCGTTTTAGATGACTTGCCTCCTTTCAATTTGTGACTTTCAGACTTTGAAAGTTCCTTCCTCAAGAACCAAATAAAATTCTACATCTTTATAAAGTCAAATTTGATGGTTTGGCTCTTAAGTAGAAGAAATAACCCAGGTCTTCTCTTCAAGGGGATTTTTACATTCCTTTTCCATATTGAATTGCACTGTCCTCTAGTGGATGTGTTGAGCAGTTGGTTTCTTGTCGATGTTTGTTTTTAAATCCTTCACACCAGTATGATACGTATGCTGAATCTTTGTTTGTAAACGGACTGTAGATGGAATCTAATAAGACTGTTTAGTAGATTTGAGTAAGATTTCAGCATTGGACAAGGCATGTTGCAGTTCAGACAGCATTTTAAAGACATTCGTAAACATTGATATCCCAGTTATCAATGGGAACAGATACATATTGAGCAAAGATATGCCCATATTATTTCAACCTTTTATTACATAGGATTGAATATTGTAGCCAAGAATTTGCTTATCCCTCTTCTGGATTAAATCTCACGAATAAGTCAGTGTGTAATTGCAGTGCAACTCTGAGTTTGGTACAGTGTCCATCCTGTATTTTTGTAATTTTATATGTAGCAATAGAGTAGTTTTGAATTTAATGCTAAACACCACTAAAATGTAATTCAAACTTTATTTTAATGCTGTCATAATCTGTTAACATTTCTTTCCATTGAAGTTATTTTAAACTTCAAAATGTTGATGTTTTCCAGAGTGCTAAAAAGAAAAAAAAAAAAAAAAGCTTTCGGGTAGTGGTGCATCTAGAATCCAGAGGGTGAAATATTTCTAATTTTAAAATGGACTGATTATTTAAAAAGTTATTTTTCACTGAGTAACCTGTAAAATACAAAGTTGCATCTTGTTGTGGGTTTGGGGATTTTTTAAAAAAGGTTTTTAACTTATTAAAGTGTTGGCCAGCGTGTTGCTTTCATTTGTTTTTCATACATTTTGCAGTACATATAATGTATATGTACATCTGTGTCAGTATATGGTGTTAAGACATATAGCATAAGCTTATGCATAGCAAAATATTGAGAGTCGTACACTCCCATTGATTTTTGTGCAAAGAGTCCATTTACTTCTCTATTCACTTTGGATTGATGTGGCTTTTGAGCCATACATCATGGTTCTTAAGCAGTAGCAGAGAATATTATAGAATTGAATTACCATTAAATTATTATTTTTTTTGCAGGAGTCTTGGGACTGTGGTACTTGGAATGGGGTTCATGAGATTTGGATTCAATTCCACCTTTGCTACCAACCCCAGTGTGATTTCCTCAATATTTCTGGGGATGATCATGCTTCCTTCTCTCATCCTTAGACTGTCTTGTCGATTTAGTTTATAAACTCTTCCGTGCAGAGACTTTTACCTTGCTGGGTGTATTTCAGCTCCTCATATAGCGGGGCCCAGATCTCAGTTGCACTCTAGGTGCTATGAAGATAAAAATAAGATACAATGGAAGTGTTAATGGTAAGAATAGTCTTGTTTGGTGGGGGTTTTTTGCATTATTTTTTATTATTTTGAAATCCATGAAATTGTTTTTAATAGCTCGGCTACATCAAATTCATCCAAGAAGTCTAGAACAGGCCTTGACAAATGTATGTTTTTGGTCACACTGGTAGCCAGTTATAGTAGCCTGGCACCTAGCCCCACTGCAGAAATGTAATGGAGGAGTGCCCTCTAGTGACAAAAAGTAAAATTGCTGATGCCACGCTGTGAGTAAATTTTGTCCACCCCTGGTCTAGAATGAGTTCATTCACTAAACTTTCACCACTAGAGATCTGGATTCAAAACTGATTAAATATAGCACAATTTAAAATCTTGGTTTAGGAGAGGTTTGGAATAGTCAGAAATAATGGCTTAATAGTAAGGAATAAATTGCCTTGGTGGACTGAATTGAAAAGCTTCTAGACCTGATTCTGTCATTGCATCCGTCTCTGTTTTTCACAATCACTGCATTCATGCCAGAATGTAAGAAAATAGAAACATACAAATGAAAACCAGTTTGGAAACCTCCAGGGTGAGGGGAGGCCAATTTACCAATAAGAGGTAATGTGGTCTGGAGGAGTGAGATTGGTGTTGGGAGACAGGAACCACCTGAGTTGTAAGCCAAGCTCTACCACTAACGAATAGTGTGGTCTTGGAAAATCGTATCACCTTGCTGCCTTGCTGGAGTTTCCCTGACTGCTATTTGGAGATAATGATAGGTGGTGTGAGGATTCATTCCTTACATGCTAAAAGCCCAGAGCAGACATTAATGTACTGTCGTAGGGCCGATTAATACTGACTTCAGCAAGTTAAATGTGTTCTACAAAAACTAAAAAATTTTGTCAAATCCCAGCACTGCCATCTTAATTGAAGAACATTTCCTCTGAATTATAGGAGTTCTCTCATTGCTTTGCCAGCCATAAAATCTCCCGCAATCCCCTAGCGCTATGGCAGAGGTGCAATATAACTAGATGAATTCATACATAGATGCATATTTTTAAAAATGGATTCTAAACTTCTGAGGCCATATTGAACCCCAAATACTTGATTTTCAGAAGTGCTGAGCAACTACACGTTTAGTACAAGTCAGAGCAAGTTGTAGGGGATTACGGCCTCTGAAAATCAGGCCCAAAGAGTCTGCACACTCAGAAGCACAGATAGTAAGTACCAATCACATTGTTACGTAGAAATCAGACCAGTAAGCAAACCAGGAGTTGTACATCTTCTGGACTAACTAGAACAGAAGTGCTATTTGCATGCCCCCAAACTGAATGTTGTGTGCGCCCCGCTTTGGCAAAGGAATCTTAAAGGCCAGCTTAGGGCACTGAAAGTTTGTTTCGTGGAGTTCGGTTTTGTCCTTTGTGTGCAGGTGCGGGTGTGTTTTCTTGTTTGTTTCCTTGTCCCACTTTGTCGTCTGACGAAAGCTCATGCGATAAATAAATGTGTTAGCCTTTAGCAGTGCCACAGGACTCCTTGTTTGTAGGACAGTTTAGTTCACTTATGATTTTTATTTCATTTGACTCTGCTTTTGCACATGCAGTGCCACCCCCCACCCCCCCGTACCACCTATTCTGTCCTTTCAGTATGTTTTGTACCCAGGTATTACTGTTTTCAGCTGATTATCCTCATTCTGCCAAGTTTCTGTGAGGCTTATTATATTAATATTCTCAATACAAGGCCCTCAAGTTCACCCCCCCCCTTTGTATTTAGACTTCTAGCATTTGTATATAAGCACTTTAAAAAAATTCACTTTTTAGCTGTCAGCCATTATGTGATGTAATTGAACAGGACTCTTTCATTTGACTGTTTCTGATCAGATCCTTCCTATATTTTACCCTCTTCCACCCTCTCCTCTGTACTAAGATACAGAGAATCTCCGTTAATGAATCTCCATTTAATAGATGCTCCCCTAAAGGATGTCTCTGTCTGAGCCATGTGCTCCTCCTCTGTGATACAGTACTGTTTGTATTTTAGCAAAAGTGTGGGTCTACACCTGGCTGTAAGTGAGGCTTGTATATCTGCCCTGCTTCTGGGCACAGTTATCTGTATCTCCATTTGTTTGTTTCTTTGTTTTAGCTGTCCAGCCTAGAACAGCTTTCCTAAACATATCTCTATATTTCCTAGGATTACTTATTCCATGAAGATTATCCGTGCTGTATCTGTCAGATTAAAAAAAAGTACATGGACAAGTGTCTTCCATTCTTTGCCTTATGGATTCAGAATTCTTCAGGGAGTGTCAGAATTCTTCAGGGAGTGTCACAAATCCAGATGACGTCTTTGAAAATTGGAGTTTGCTTTTAGATCTCTCATTTTGCTGAAAAGTATATAAAATCACATGAAGCTAGAGCAGTACCCAGTCGAATACGTTTCTGAAAAGGCTTATATGGGAGGTTGATTACAGAAGTTAAGGTATGCAGGGAATCCATTCCTGAGCCACAGTTCACATGGTCTGGCTAATGCCGCCCACATGGAATTTTGTAAGACGTATGAGGTATGTCTTCATGGCAGTAAAAGATCTGTAGCACAGCTATGGCTGGCTGGAGTCAGGTGACTTGAGATTTCGGCTGCCAGACGATCAAACTGCAGTGTAGTTACTCGGGCAAGCGCCTGGGCTCGGAGACCTTCAGGGATCCAGTTCAAACATGTACACTGTAATGTTATAGCTTGGCAGCCTGATCCCAGGTCAGCTGGCCAGCTTTGAGACTTGGGTTGTATTGCAGTGTAGATGTACCTATGCAGAGCAAAAGGGAAGAGGAGAAAAAACTGGGTTCTGATCCTGGCTCTGACACAGGCCAGTCATTAGCTGCTCTGTGCCTCAGTTTCCCCACCAGTAAAGTGGGGGGCGATATAGCAATGCATGCTTACCAGACAGTAGCATTGTAGGGCTTGATGTAAAGCTCTTGGAGATTCTCACGTTCTAGAAGTGCACGTTTGTTTTGGAAGAGACTGGGCGCTGCTGGTGCTACCTCCTCAATTGCACGTAGATTACTCCACGCTTTGGAACAATGTGCGTGTCTGTCGACCGAAAGCTGCTGACAAACTTGAGCACAGAGATTAAATTGCAACCGAAAGCCGATCAAACAGAGAATTATCGCCTTTTTCGCAACGAAGGCTGTGCTGTTGCTGCCGTTCGGAAGTCATAGACTCCCAAGCCAATAGACCAGAAAGAACAGCTTGAGTTATTGACAGTAGCCTGTCTCCCTGCACCGGTGTAAGATTGTCGTCAGCACCCCATTCTCGGGGAGCTAGATCCACAAACGGCCTATTGTATAGAGGACCTGCTGCTTAATGGCATCCACAGCCCCAAGTTAGTCATTAAGGCTCCCTGAATGATGAAGAGGGAGAGTCGGGCACTTTTAGAATAGGAGCCACAAAAGGCAGTAAGCTAAGAGGCGAAGGGCTTACGCTAGCCAATCGGAAATGCTGAGCCGGGAGGTGGGGATAAGGTGCTGCCTAAGGTTTGGTTGGTGGGAAGCACCTGTTCCCGCTCGGAACTCAAAGCCGTGAACCCTCTCTTGGAGTTAGGTGCCTTCTCACCAAAAAGGTGGTGGGCCAGAGAGTGTCACAGGCGGGAGACCTTCATTCACAAGTCCCTGCTCCACTGCAAGCAGAGCGGGGATTTGAATCCAGGTCTTCCGCAACCTGGCTTCGTGCTTTGACTGCGGGGCTAAAGGAGAAAATGGCGGCACCATCGTCGTCTCCTCAAACACTACGTGCAATGCTTGATCAGTGAGGTGATCTCTGAGCGTGCTTTATGTGTCGGGCCCTGCACATGACGACAGCAGAGGAACTCTAGTTTGAGGACCCCGCTGGGGGGTAGGTGCTGGTCACCGGGGCGGAGGCAGCTGGAGGTATGATCTCTGGCAGAAACTCAGGTGCCTGCAAGTTTAGCTGAGAGCTGAGCATCGGTGTGGAGGGTCTGAATTGGGGAGTGAAGCAGCAGTTAGGTGCCTAAATCACTTTGTGGGCCTATTCCAAAGAGTTTTACTAAGCCGCTTTTTCATGCTGATACCCCAATGTCTTCCCATAGCAGCATGCTCTCTGTTACGGGGTGCTCCACTCACCACTGGTCTGGCACTGTCTCCTGGTCACTTTGGGGATTAGCTCTTGAGGCCAATATGCATGGTTTGCACATCATTGTTCTAACTCTAGCGTGCAGCTCCTCTTGCTCCAGGACCTGCAGCAACCTCTCCGCAGCGTAGCCCTCTGGCTACATCACTCAGCACACTCCCTTCCGGGTCCAGTCCATCAACACTCATAGGCAGTCTTTCCCTTTGCTGCCCCAATGCCGCTCCCTTGGTAGGGAACCCCTGGTCTGTCCTCTTCTTCCGGTTCCAGTCCAAGCGTTCTGTGCTTCCGCTTTCTGCCTTCACTGCTCCTTCCCTGGATTGCTTCCTGCTCTCAGGTTCCCTGTTTCTCTCCGGGCATACCAGCTCCAAGAACCCTCTTCCCAGGGAGTAATTGCACCTCCCAAATACCCCTCCCTCTGTCCTTTCTCAGAAGCAGCTCCCATCTGTAGCCCCCTACCTGGCTTCATAAGCCCTGCCTCTTCCTGCACCCATGGGTCTGCTTGCCATCACTTCGATCTCTGCTCCCTGGCTCATCCTCCAGGGGCAGCCTGGGCACTTAATTCTGGAACTGTAACCACAGTCCGTCCAGTGGGATGGTTTAACCCCATCACACTCTCTTCTCTCTTCACTTTGATCACTTCCCCTCTTTTGAAGGATTCAGATTTCAGTCGTTTTCCCTTAATTAACGCCTTGCCTTGAAGGCAGAAAAGTAGGTGACGCTTTCTGACAAGCCATGCTTGCCAGTATGCTTTCCTGCCCTTTTTTTCTGACAACTACCTGGACCCATTAGGTAAAATTCTGCATCCACAGACCTGAAGGTAGGACTTTTAACAGGAGTTCGTTGTCAAACTTGATACCTACTTAGGCCCATCTACTCTTCTGTAGTGTTCCTTTAACAAGAAAACATATTCCAGCTGTCATGCAAACTCACTGTACATCATTCAAATATATGGAAGATATTCCTGACACCTTAGAAATAACATTCCAGCTGTTTCACTGCTATCACCTACAAAAAGGAAAGAAAACTTACCAAGCATTGCTTGCTAGAGAAATCCCTAAAGATCTCATGAGCTGGTGAAGGGGTTAAATGAATCTATCTTACCGTTGAAGAGGTGGAGTGGTCAATCAACAGGTTTAGATGCCTAGAGGTGTAAAGAGGTTTTGTCAGACTTCAATCACTGTAAGCTATAAGCGAGTTCTTTGCCAATGTAGCTTTTAATTCATTGCAGATATGGTTTTGCTGACATTTGCTGAGAAGCTTGTTTCAGCTAAAATAAATGGATCAAGCTTCAGAGCAACAGATTACTGGAAAGTCAGAGAGCAGTATCAATCATTTTAGAATATAGTTTATGGTCGAGGGTGGGGGTGGGGGGAAGAGTGCTCACATTGGTAGTCGATGGAGAACTAATCCAGATTAGTTTTTCCGACTGTCACAAGATTAGATAACATTAATTTGTCTTCAGTAGAAGTATCTCACAAAGAGAATATTAGCTACAGATTTGATTTTGGGGACCAAAGAATTGCAGTCATCATCTTGAATTACTTGTCTAGGTAGACATCTATCTTCTTCTGATTTCATGCCACTTCCCTGATTGGGATCAACTGTCATGAAAATTGGTCTCTCTGAAGTCTGCTGATATCTGGTCCACATGCTAAGTCTCTGGCCTTCCATGATCATTATGTGCGTGTACATGAAGAGATTGTTAAAATGATTCTCCATTTATATTGATAAAATTCATTGTATTAGGAGAGGGTTTTATTTCATTTTAATTTCACTTTTTTTTTCAAGCTATCAAAGATTACATACTAGTTTTTCCACTTGCCTTTTCTCTAGTTAAAATTTTTGTTTCCACTTCTTCATATATTCATTGGATTGCTCAATTGATTTGCAGTTAACAGTTGCTTTTCTGTTTAGATGAGGGGTAGACTTTACTCAATACTCAACATATGCCCTTGCAGTGGCATCATTGTCCTAAATCTGCTCTAATTGTTCTATAATAAAATGGGGGGGGGGAAGAAAAATGGAAACTTGCAAATATCTAGTTTTTCACCTAAAACAAGTGCACTGTCTAGTCTTTCTATTGTATACAATATTCATGTGAGTAGTGTAGAATTTGGAGGATATTTGGCTGACTCAAACCTTGTAGGTATTGACAGCTATACATCCAGTTTATAGACAGATTTTTTTGTGTGTGCTATTGGAATGCTTCATGGATGCACGTATATTCTTAAATGTACGATGACAGAATTTTGTAATACATTTTTAAGGCAAAAGAACATTTTTAGAGACAAAGAAATACATAGGAAGTTCCATAATTAGCAGCTACATATTATGTAACAGTACAAACTGAACTTCATGTACAAATAGACCAAAGCTGTCCGCTTGCTATGCTGTGAATGTTCTTGCCTGCCTGCAATGTACAAACTAGTTGGATTTTGTTAATGAGCTATACGCGATGTCAATAGTAGTCCATTAGCACAATTGCCGTGTTTAAAAATAGAACTGCATTTCATTTTTTTCTTCTTTGAAGCATTAAACTTTTAACATTTTTGAAGGGTTTGTTTGATGTTGTGATGAGAGGTTAACCAAAAAGTAATTAACTGTAGTTCACAGCTACATATTTTAAATGATGGAACAATGCAGAATGTGTGTATAAATTATATGAGAGAAATGTGTATATTTGTATATACATACACATGTATGTACACACAATTCTGATTGATATAGTTTTTTCATATTAGTGGTTATTCCAACACTTACAAAAAGCTCAATATTGACATCTAGCACTATAGTAGTGACAGTCCGCACGTGACACCTGGGCAGTTTCCACCGGTAACTCTGAAACTTTGAATCAATGAGTTGTACATCGATGATTCCCAACCTCATGGTCCACGAGGGTACTGCAGGTGGTCTGTGGGGGGGCATGGAGAGAAAGATGATTATATAATCCTGTGTACCTTTTACATATCATAATTTGATGTTACATTATTATTCACAATTCAATTTGCTTCACAAACATCCTTGTGTAATAACTGCATTTTTAATACCCCTTGATAAGTTTGACTCCCATCAGCCAAAGGCTACATTAAAAATGTTTAAAACGGCTTGCTTACGTGGTGGTCCACAAAAGCTTTTGATGACAACGTAGTAGTCTGCATAAAGGAAAAGGTTGGGAAAGGCTGATATGTATTGAGTATCCTAGCTGTAATGGTGCCTTCACATTAGTGTTTGTTGTTTTTCTTCACCGGAAGGCTACAAAAGTGGTTGTAGCTTGCCTTCATTGACACTGTCTGCTGTGTATGTGTCTGAAGAAGAGCCATGTACTCAGAAGCTTCTCTTTTTTTCATCAACAGAAGTTGGTCCAGTAAAAGGTATTACCTCATCCACCTCATGCATGTAATCTGTATCTAGATTATCCTACTAAAGGGTACTGGAATATAGAATTGTTTTATAAGACATGGAGTTGGATAGAAAATTTAATTATTAATATGCTATTCAGGGTGATCTTTCTTGTATGCAGGAAGAGTGCATTGCTCTCAATGTACATTTCTGTTCCAGGTGCATTAGATGCTTAATATGTTAACCCATACTTGCCCCAGTATTCAATGGGTGGCTTCTTATTCCCACTGCACAGTCTGCACGCTTACAGTTTTTCTCCATGTGCACAGAATACTGAAAATCTCTTCATCCTAGTACAACATCTGCATGTTAAAGTTATTTCAAAAGACTCATTTAGAGCTGCAAGATCTACTCAGGGTAGGGAAGCAAATATAAACAATGTTCACAAATTTCAGCCGAGTTTCCGATTGAGTCTCTGCACCATTTGAACTGTGGTTTATTTGTACGATTACAATAAAACCCAAGATTGAATTCTCCACCTGATTCAGTTTCTTATTGATTGAATCCTTTTTGACTCCTCTCTAATTTACCAGTGTATTTTTATTAAAGCCAGGCATACAAACATCAATTATCCAAGCTGCATCTAATTTCCTTCAACATTTTTTTTCTCCTTTAGCTGCCACTGGATTAGGAGAACTGATTAGAATTCAACTTGAAAACAGGAAAGCAGATACTTAAATGAGAATGTCTGCATTAGGAATTAAAATATCTACTGGGCATAAAATCCTCTTCCTTATCTTTAATAGTGTAAAGATACTTGCTTAAATTGATGTCATGTGCTGGTGCAAGGTCCCCAAATTAGGAACATACTTTAATAAAGACAGAGAAATTATAGAATCATAGAATAAAAGGGATGGAACGGACCTCACGAGGTCATCTAGTGCAACCCCCTGCTAAAAAGCAGGACCACTCCCACTAAATCACCCCAGCCAAGATTTTGTCTAAACGGGCCTTAAAAATCTCCAAAGATGGAGATTCTACCACCTCCCTAGGTAGCCCATTCCAATGCTTCACCACCGTCCTAGTGAGAAAGTTTTTCCTAATATCCAACCTTGACCTCCCCAGCTGTAATTTGAAACCATTGCTCCTTGTTCTGTCCTCTGTTACCATCAAGAACAGCCTAGCTCCCTCCTCTTTGGAGCACCCCTTCAAGTAGTTGAAGGTTGCTATCAAATCCCCCCTCAGTCTTCTCTTCTGTAGACTAAATAAGCCTAGTTCCTTCAGTCTCTCCTCATAAGTCATGTGCCCCAGCCCCCTAATCATTTTTGTTGCCCTCCACTGGACTCTTTCGAATTTGTCCACATCTGTTCTGTAGTGGGGAGCCCAAAACTGGACACAGTACTCCAGATGCGGCCTGACCAGTGTCAAATAGAGGGGAATTATCACATCCCTCGATCTGCTGGCAATACTCCTACTGATGCAGCCTAATGTGCCATTGGCCTTTTTGGCAACAAGAGCACACTGTTGGCTCATATTCATCTTCCCGTCCACCATAACCCCCAGGTCCTTTTTTAGTTCAATTTTAGTAAATTTAATAAAATTAGTACAAAGTTACGGGATATTTTAATGGTAAGGAACTTAGAAATAGACATGGCAGCAAATGGATTTTAAGCAGCAGGCTGCAACTTTATTGAACTTAACATGGGGAAAGAGGGCTGCCTTCCCTCTGATCTAGAGTCTCACCCACCAGGCATTTTAAGACGTTCCAGTGCAGGGGGCTTTCAGGGCAACTACATTATAACATAGAACTCAGGGTAGATCCTCCTCCGCCTAGCCCCAGGATTCAGCTCACACTTCTGAGTTCTACCACCTGCACCCCAATGAGGGGGACAGAGGGTGCAAAATGGGAGAACTTCAGCCCACAACGTGCGCTGGCGTCTTCCCAGTCCCATGAGCACAGGGCCATCAGTAAAATCCGCCTAACTCTTTTACTTCTAGGAATTGTTGCTAAAAAGATAAAAGGAACGGTGGAAACAGGCCATGAATTGCAGCAAATTAACCCTTACCAGCTATTATCACTAATTATTGAAATCTATTTCTCTTTAACTTAACTGTGCCTCCAGGATGCTGAGAAGAAGGCAAAAATATCCTCTGCACATTTTGCCCATACCAGAAGAAAAAAATTCCTGCTCCATGAACAGGTGACCATTCAGATCTGCAGCATTCTCAGGACGCAGCTCCAGAGCTACCAATACTTTGTGAAGAGGGTTGGGGGCTATGGGACTGGACTTGCAAAAAGAGGCTTTGCATTGGCCAGTCTAGGGTTTAAGTCAACAGATGAGGGAGCGATTGGGACTGGATCAAAAAGAGGCTTTGCATTGGCCAGTCTAGGGTTTAAGTCAACAGATGAGGGACCGATCGGCTCATTTTGTCCCTGAGTAAGCCAATGAGTGTCTAGAAACTATGGAGGGTAGGGGGCACCCTGTATCCCTTCAGGGTGTGTTCTTCTCCCCCTCAGCCACCCACCCCCCATTCAGCTGGTTCTGTCCCAGTCATTGCCCCTTGAGGCAGGTAGATGGTGTTTAATCTATTTGCATAAACATCTTTCTGTCAAAAAGCTTTGAAAGGCTCTGTTTGTCTTTGCATTTTTCACCTCCAAACACAAAGCATGTGCTGGGCATGTGTGTGTACACTCACAAACAGGTAAAAAAAAAAAAAAAAAAAGGAAGTTCTTTCAGGCTTTCACCTTTGTATGTTCTACTGTGGAAAGGATTTTCAAACAACATGACCTAAGCTGACCATAATATCTGGAAAGATCTAGAATGAAAACAAGAGTATATGCATGAAAAATGCAGGCATTTCGCAAATTGAAAGATGTCATTAAATAAAAATGTTGACATATATCTGAACCATGTGGAGAAGGAAAAAAGTGATTAGAAGTGAACTAGAAATTATATATTGATATAATGAAGAGATCATTCCTTTCCTCATGTCATCTAGTATGTATTGCAGATGATGAAGTACCCATACATAACACTACATACATAGCCAATTGTTGCTAATATTGGAACAGTACTTACAAATGTGGCAGCTGTTTTCTTTTATGTTGAATTACAGTGCCTAACCTCTCATTAATTTAGGTGGAATATAGAGGTCAAAGAGGTTAAAATAACCTAATCACTGCATTGTCCAACATTCAGCAATATTAAATAAGGTCCAGGGTTGGTGTACAGAGACCCTGGCAAAACACCATAAGGATCTTCTTTAACTTTTTATTAAAAGTTTATTAAAAAATTATGGAAGATGGGTGAGGTCCCAGAGGACTGGAGAAAGGCAAATATAGTGCCCATCTACAAAAAGGGAAATAAGAGCAATCCAGGGAATTATAGACCAGTCAATTTAACTTCTCTTCTGGGAAAAATAATGGAACAGACAATTAAGGAGTTGATTTGCAAATATCTAGAAGAGAATAAGGTGCCTAGGGCTAGTCAGCATGGATTTGTCAAAAACAAATCACGTCAAACCAACTTGATAGCTTTCTGTGATGTGGTAACAAGCCTTGTGGGTAGAGGGGAAGCGGTAGATGTGGGATATCTAGACTTTAGTAAGGCATTTGATGCAGTGTCACATCACATTCTCATTAATAAACTGGGGAGGAACAAACTAGATGGAGCTACTATAAGATGGGTGAAAAACTGGTTGGTTTACCGCTCCCAGAGAGTAATCAACGGTTCGCATTCAGGCTGGAAGGACATGACAAGCGGGGTGCCGCAGGGATCTGTCCTGGGTCCGGTTAAAGTTTGCCGATGATACCAAGCTGGGAGGGGTCGCGAGTGCTTTGGAGGATAGGATCACAATTCAAAATGATTTGGACAAACTGGTGAAATGGTCTGAGCTAAATAGACTGAAATTCAATAAAGATAAGTGCCAAGTACTCCACTTAGGGTTGAACAACCCATTGCACACATACAAAATGGGCAATGACTGCCTAGGAAGGAGTACTGCAGAAAGGGATCTGGGTGTCATAGGGGACCACAAGCTAAATATTAGTCAGTAGTGCAATACTGTTGCAAAAAAAGCAAACGCCATTCTGGGATGTATTAACAGGAGTCTTGTGAGTAAGACACAAGAAGTGATTCTTCCACTCTACTCTGCACTGATTAGGCCTCAACTTGAGTACTGTGTCCAGTTCTGGGCACCTCATTTCAAAAAGGATGTGGAAAAATGGGAGAAAGTCCAGAGAAGACAAAATTAATCAATCAATCTAATCAAAAATGATTAAAGGTCTGGAACATTTGACCTTTGAGGGAAAATTGAAGGAGCTGGGTTTGTTTAGTCTAGAAAAAAGGAGACTGAGAGGGGATATGATAACAGTCTTCAAATACCTAAAAGGTTGTTACGAGGAAAGAGAAAAATTATTCTCCTTAGTCACGGATGATGGGACAAGAAGCATCAGGCTTAAATTACAGCTAGAAAGGTTCAACCTAGATATTAGGAAAAAGTTCCTAACTGTCAGGGTGATTAAACACTGGAGTAAGTTGCCTTGGCAGGTTGTGGAATCTCCTATATTGGAGGTTTTTAAGAGCAGGTCAGACAAACACCTGTCAGGGGCGGTTTAATGGGAGTACTTGGTCCTGCCATGCGTGCAGGGACGTGGAGTCGATGACCTGACTTGGTCCCTTCCAGTTTCTTTGATTTCTATGATTCTGTATCGAAATGAAGGGGAAATGGTTAAAGCATTTAAAGTGTAAAGTATTAAGTAAGGCTTTCATTTTAACAGCATCCCTTGTTTCCTTTTTCTTTAGCTGGAGAGAGTTTTAGAAGGAAAAAAAACCCTTGTTTGACACTCCCTTAGTATCAAAGATGGTGGTAACCATCCTTTTGGGTAAAAGAGAAGAAATTAGCTGAGATGAGCGGGAATTGCTGCTGCTGTTAAAATCTGTTTCATCTCAGGTGATGTCTGGGATTCAGCTGGAGCGAGTAGAAGCGATGATGTTATCTGGATCCTCTGGCTTGGTTTGGTGAGGATGCCTTGGAATCAGGCTGAGAAAGGCCCCGGATCCCAGGAAACAGTGGGGTGGCAACCATAATGAATCTCTCTCCAGTAGCCTCCATCTGTTCTTCTGTCCTTTCCCCAAAGTCTCTTTCTTTTAAGCACCCTGAAAAGGAGTGAGGGGTGAAATAGCCCTCCTCTTTATTTTATCCACCTGTTAGGCCTAATATCTAACACCAACTTTGGTTCATTCATTTCTGGTTCCACATCTCCTGGTTTTTACCAAGCATGATTTTTACATGATCCTTGAATCATATCAACATGGCCTTTGTCTCTCATTCTCTTGCATCTGTTTATAATATTCATTTTCGAAAGCAACTTGACCTACTTTCCATCGGCATTTGTTGTTCCAGATTATTGTAACATCTTTACTTCCATATACCTTTTATAATTGAGCTCACAGTTCGGGTAAATTTGTCAGCCCATTTATTCCAGCACTTCTCAGAAAGAAATTCAGATATCGGCAGTTCTCCCATTATTAATTGTCATCAATGTGCATAGTGCTTTAGAAAACACGTAATTGAGCCAGGATGCTACCTAGAGGAGCTAACAAATCTAAACAAAGAGGTGGGGCCTGATGATATTCTACTTGATCAAGGCTAGGAGAAAGAAGTTGCTTTTAATAGAAAATTTGAGGGGAAAGAGAGAATATTTACTGCATGGGCAGATGTAGACTGTTCCAGGTATACAGGGCTATCATGAAGAAGCACTTGGAGATGAGACTAGGAGATGTAATGAGACACATTAATGAGATGGTAACATTTGCCTTCTTAATCATATTACAATTATGCCAAGGTTAGAGTTCCTTTGTGTACTATGAATACTGCATGTGCTTGTAATAAACAATGTTTTTGCAATTTGAGATCCACTGAAGGATGCTAATAAAACAATTCCTAGTAGTAAGGGAAGTGTAAGCTGAAAATGTATCAAGGATGAAGCCTGCAATGTTGAGATATGGGATTGCAATCACAGGAGATGATTATAACATTTTGCCTGCAATTAAATCCTAAACCCACTTGCTCAGAGACATAAATGTGCACGACTGTGGGAAATTTATTTGGGGACAGCATAAACTTGACCGTGGCAAGCTGGGCAAAATATTCTTTTTAAGCACATGGACGCAGCAGATTAAAATGTTTTTGTAGCATGGGTAGACACAAATAAGCTAGCTTTAAGCTAGCTAACATGGGCAACGGTGGCAGTATAAATGTGGTGGCATGGATTTCAGTGAAGATCCCTGAGGGGCTTGAATAGGAGTGGCTAGCCCATGGTGAAAGTTGTACTGTGGTATCGTAACCTGCAGTAGCTAAATTAAAGGGAGCTCGTTCATGGCTTTTTCTTGCTCCTTCCCGTTCATGGTGAAATGTTCCCAGAGTGAAAGTCTACAGCTATGAAATCACATTGTTCTTTACTCCTTCTTCATCCCACCGCTGTACAAGACCAAGACACAAATGAACAATGTATGCTTGGAAGGGGAGAAAATCTCCTCTGGTTGGCCTATTGTGACTGATAGAAATTGCAGCGTTTTAGCTAGAAAGGCACTACAAATTAATGATCAAATAGATTATTTTTAGTACCTTTCTAAGATCTTCAAATGTTTTACACAATTATAATACATAGAACAGTAATCTTTTCATTGTAAGCATCAAGTTACATGGGTCTGATTTTAAAAGTATTTTTCCAGGGCGTGTTACTCTCTTTATTTTTAAACATCAAATTACATGTGTCTTATTGTAAAGGTATTTTTTCCAGGGCATGTTACTCTGTTTAGTTTTAAAATGCACATTGCATTTTGTCTTTCTTGCTGTCTTTAAGTGGCACGATTTTAAAAGGGGGCACAAAGAGCATCCATGGATGTCTTGCATGTAATGTAGGTTAATTTAATTGTGAATTGAGAGCAGGAATTTCAATTCCTGGAAATTGATGAATAACCATTTTCTGTGGGTGTTATCAATTAATCTGTTGTAATGAATTCTCTTCATTACCTGTGTCTCCTTGTTAATTATAAAGGATTTTCTTACTCCTATTTATCAAGACGAGTATATTACCTTTTTATCTGTGCTATTTTTAATATAGAATACCTGCAAACTGTTTCATTAAGTATCCACATGCTAAATTTCATTACTAAGACAATTAGAAGTGTCTGCTATAGAATACAAGAATTGTCTTAGTTTTTTCACACAAATGAAAACGTGTCCCCCCCCCCCCCCCCGACTGTATTAGTAGCCTTCTGCTTTATATGGTACGCAGTAAAGCTAAGGTGTTCTCTTAAAAACGTATCCCATTATGATTTTTCTGAACTATCTACACATCATCTAATATGTAAAGGATCTACTTTGGTTTGATTACAAATCAAGCTTAAAACTTACATTTTCTTTTTTTTCTTTTTTCTTAATGTCCTTACGTTTAAAAGAAGTACTTAAAATGGTCTTCTGCTGACACCATCTCACTGCTTCCTCCTGAAGGCCAGAAATCACCCTAGTGCAGAGGGCCAGCGTCAGGCTTATTCCATCACTTGTATGGACCGCTATGGGAATGGATTTCACCCTCTAGGGATACTGGGCCACAAACCTCTATAATTGTGCCCTCTCGTTCCAGGAATTAATTTCAAGACACTAGAAACTGAAGCCTTCTATGCACAAAATGTACAGCATAGGCAATCGTAGGAGCACTGCCTAGCCACTATGGCTAAACTTGTTCCAGTGGCCACCACCAATCCAGTCCACAAACTAATGGTCTTTGCGACGTGAATGCCTACCTACTGATAATTTAAGCCAAGACCACCATTCGGCTCATTATAGACAATACACATGATTTTTTTCCTCAGCAGCAAGTTGTCCTCTTGAGTTACACAGGTGCAGTTTATTGATTTCAGTAGTCGTTGGCACATGCATAAAAGAGGAGCATTGGTTCCCTGGGTTGGGCTTTATGTGCCTGTTTAGAAAGTAAATAATGCCTAAAAAGGTAACTGTTGTTTTCCATTTTTTAGGTTGAAGCAATACTGGTCAACATTTTTGGTGGGATTGTGAACTGCGCCATTATAGCAAATGGCATTACTAAAGCCTGCCGAGAGCTTGAACTGAAGGTCCCTCTGGTAGTCAGACTTGAAGGTGAGTGTCAAAAGTTTGGGGCCAAAATCGGCTCTCAAAGTGTCTGACGAAGTGGGATTTTCTCCCACGAAAGCTCATGCGATAAATAAATCTGTTAGTCTTTAAAAGTGCCACAGGACTCTGTTTGTTTCTCTGCATTTAGTCTACCCCTTTGGAACATTCCTGACTTTAACACTGATATGTCCAAAATCCTTCATTTTTGATAAGCACATTTGAAAAGACTGTTTTTAAAGGCATTTTCCTCAGTAAAATCAATATTCATTCTATTGTGGGTTATTTTGTCAGCAAGTACATTAATTTACCTTATCATAGTTACAGCAACGTATAAAAACATGAAAGGCAAGATTATTCCTTTGAGCATCCTACTCCATTTTTCTCTGCATCGGTCTCTTTTTGATAGATGAAAGGAAGCGAATAGTTTGCCTGTCAGAATATTAATGATCTTGGTAATTCACAAATTTAGTGTGCGAACTGATTCATATTGTATACCAAACCTGGAGAGTTACAAGGATGTAGTCATACCCAATCATTTAACTGTGCTACAAATTTGCTTTGTTACAGGACTGTAGCGATTAAGGACTTTTGCAGTGAAGTGTATTTTATTCTAATCGCGTTTTTCTTTCTCTTTTGATGCCTCATGCAGATCAGGAGGCCACCTCTCTCCCTGTTTGCCACTGCGGTAGCTGGCATTAACTGGGGTGTACTCTGCTGACTGCGCGGGTTTGAAGGGCTGGTTGGCAGAGTGTTCTCAGTTCTGGAGTCAGTTTGTCAAAGACTGAATCTTTAGCTGTGAGTGTTCGACGTAAGGCCACCCCTCTTTCCTGAGAGGTGATTATAGGCATTAACATTTAAAAGTTGGCTCTTGCCCACGGTTACCTATCAAATTCTATCTGATACTTTCCCTCTGTTTACACTAGGCAGCCCAGGGTTTAACGCAATCCAGGGCAGAAAATAGAGAGAAGGCAGAAGAATACGCTTCCTCTCTGACTTGCTGGCATTGTTCCTTGCAGAGTAACAGGCACTAGAGCTCCTATATGCATTTTTTTTAAAGAATTGAAAAGGGGAGAGGGCAATTTTGACTTTTTTTCAAATGTTTTCCCCCAAAATTTGAAATTTCATCAAAATTTTGAAATTTGAAAGAATTTCAACCAGCTGTAGTAGGAACTGCAAGGCCGCTGGGTGTTGTCTCCTGGGGTCTTCACAGGGAAGGGTTCCAGACTTCTGAGAGCCCCTCTAGCTATTCATGCTCAATGCAGCGGGGAGCATTTGTGTTCTTCTTATCCCTCAAGAGCAAGACAGTCCATTTGTAACAGACCATTGTTTTTACCTTGCACCCAGCAAGAGTGCAGATAGTCACTGACAGGATGCACTACTGATTCCCATGGAAGGGGCTGTCCGCAAAGTGAGAGCTGAACACAGAGCGTGAAGAGTGGCAGGTTGGCTCTGTGAAACTCCATATTTCACAAGTCTTTTCACCTTGGTGAAGACGCTGCGTTTGCCCATCCCTCGGTGTCACTCTGCTATGCAAAGGTCATTTCCACAGCTCGTTAATGGATGTCAAAGCTTCCAACTACAGCTGCTCTTAGGAAAAAAACTAAACAACCCACCTCTAAGTTGAAGCACAGAAATAGGTTGCCAGGGTTTTAAATGGATGATGATGCTCCCCAATTCCTAGAGAAAGGCAAACTAACAAAGTAATTTAGGATGGGTGAATCAAAGAGCAAAGGAGGTAGCTAAGAGAAGAAATTAATTTTGTATGGAAAGCCTCAGCGTTCGATTATCATTTTTCGTGCCACTTTGGTGGTTTGTTTAGTGTTTTTGCTAAGAGCGGCTGTAGTTGTCTTGATTTAAGAGCTGTTTGTGGATTGTTTGAGAAATGAAAAGCTATCGTGTTTGGAAGGAGGGAATTCACAGTTGGCTTCGTAGTCTGGTTATTACCATTGTCTTATAAACCATCTAGAGGACACAGAGAAAAACCAAGCTGCAATGTTTATGGCTCATCATAAACTGTCTGTTTAATACATCACACGGGTATTCTTCTTGTTTTCATCTACTTTCCATTTGCACATTCCGTGGTCCAGTATCTCTGGACCTTGGGCCATATTATTTTCACCAGTAGGACGTTTGCCCTACTCAGGTTCTGCCAAAGCTAAAACACTGGTGCAAGTTAGTTACCCTGGGTATTGCTCTGGCCTGCACTGCAATCCAGAATCTCCATCGATCAAATGCTGTGATTCATGACTACGTAGACTCAGCTTGCCTGCATTGAGCCTGCACTGCTTCTGCACTGGGAGAATTCTCCCTGAAGCCCTTTGAGGCTCCTGTGTGGCCCCTGTACTACCCCCTGAGCTTGGTTCTGAGAACCAACTAGGAGCCAGAATTGGCCCTGTTGTGTCTAGGACCTTTATCTCAGAGGAATGATGTGTTGCTTTGTCTGTTGGAATCAATACGGGATCATCACGGTTGGAGACAGAAAAAAATCAGTAAATACATCATCCCCTTCCAATGCAGTATTGGTTCTTGGGCTATACTTAATGGTTTATCCTGGCTGGTTTAAATGTCTCAGGAGATAGCTACCTCTGTTCTTTTTGGAGACTGCCCCCGCTAGAATACTGTAGCTATCACTATAAGGTTTTTTCTCATGTTAGTTCTAATGTTGTTTTTAATTCATCTCATTGGTCATAGTTTTACTTCTTGCATTCCTTTCAGCAAAAACTTTCGTGGTATTTATCACCTTCAGGTATTTTATGTATAGGTGATTCACATGGGACTCCAGCTTTCTCCTGCTTGCTTAATCATTCAGCCAAGTGATTATATGTGGTTCTTTTAATCTGTCTTCCAAAAATCAATCCCTCCAACCCTCTCATCATCTTTGTTGCTCTTCTTTGAATACCCACCAGTTTCTATGAAGATAAAATTATTCTGAATTAATAATCAAGACGAAGAGAACAATAAAGGCTCCCAAAACATTTGGGGAAAAAACCTGATACTGTTCTGCATTTCATAGGACAAAAGAGACACCAATACTCATTTTTGTATTTCCATTTTGTACGTTTTCCCAACAGAAGGTTCATGATTATTCCCATAAATCTAACAGATTTGTAGCCAGCCCTTTAAAGACTCTTTGCCCACATGCAATGTATTACAAATGTCTTGATGAGTAAAGTTTTAATCAGTCAAATCTGTCTTGATTTAGCAGGATTTTGTGGACAAATCTTTGTTCTCAGCTGTATAATAATTATAAGCTGTTTTACCAGTGGATAAAGAAAGGATTACTCTCCTCTTTGAAAATAGTAACTTTATAATTACATGTATTTACTTGCCTTATCAGAAAAGAACTCACCAGCTGAGACACAGGATTATTTTTGTTTAAAAGGCTTGTGGGTGACTGGAAAAACCACATATTCTTGGTTTTAACTTTTATAGACATAAGAGACATTGTTTCTACGGGGAACCTGGAACAGTTTTACAGGACTTTTTTTTTTCTTTTTTAATATAACATTTTGTTTCAACTGGATTCTACATAGACTAACTGCAAACCTGCGTAAAAGCCAAATGTGCCTCAGTGATGTTGTTAAAAAGAAATTAAAGCTGAAGATAGGAAGTAATAAAGAGATTCTTTGTCGCAATAAAATTTAAAATTCTGCTTTCTGATTGAGAATCTGTGGCATTCTCTCTCTTCCTTCCAAAAGGGAACTTTTTTCAAATGTTTGTCTTTTTTCAAATGTAGGAACAGGAACAAACGGGAGTGGACTGTGTCATTGTATATGGTCCAGACAGGATCACGTTTTCAAAACTGGCTTCTAAATTTACATTTCAAAAACTGCCAATCCTAGTTTTTGGCAATGAGTTTGCAGACCTAGCATTTTGCATGCTCAGCGTTTGAGTACCATATGCAAACTGTTTTCACACACAAATAGAAAGAACAGTTATCCCACTGCCCAATTTGCATACTTAAATTCTATTTGTTGGGCAGTTTCTGAGCATAAATGCTGTTCTGGCATGTAAATTTACCAACAATTTGAATGCCCAAAATTGTGTGATTTTTTTTTTAAAAAAAGAAAACCACATACACAATAATATGTGTACACTTTTGAACTCCTGAGAAAACATTTTTGTTTGCCTTGTCTTAACCCCAAGTTCTGAGTTTGAAAATTTAACATGAAAAGTGCTATGGTGAAGATATAGGGTAGAAAATGGAGAAATGAACAGCAGAAAAAGTTTAAAAGGTAAAGTCATGGAAGATGCTTTCTTGGTTATGTAGCCAAAGGCTACCGAATTCATAAACTACTAAACAGGCTTCAGTTGTCAGTAACTTTCAGTAGCTTTCAGCTTAGTCCCAAAGTTAACTGGTCACTAAATAAGACTCTGTATTCCACTCCAAACACTGGATTCTTTCAACCCCTGAAGACTGTACATTTCTAATTCTACACTACATGGCGATGAAGTGCCCTTGATTTATACCACTGCATAGTGTCATGAGATTGAAACATTGCTATGATATGATACCTCGTCACAACGTAACATCCTCAATGAGCCCTCGCAAGCCCAATGTGAGTGATGAAGTATCTCACCATGAGATCACAAAATGTCCGTTAGGACGATGGACTCATAGCTGAAAGTTATTTCTTCATTTCTCTCGCTTTTATGTACGCTCCCAGATGCAAACCTTTTCGCTCCCCTTATGCCTTTTTTCACGGTAAGGGTCTGGATGTCAGTGCAGGAACCTTGTACCCATTCCTGAAGATACACCTTCAAAATGGCCGTGCAGTCTGTTTCTCACTAATGTGTATGGCCAGAAGACACAGTGAGTACTATAAAAACATGGATTTTTTTTCATTCAAACTTTTGATGTTCCTATGATTCCTATGGGGTTTGAGTGCACAGCAGTTAAAGACCCATGGCTGGGATCAGCTGATGCTGGCTCAGGCTTAGGGGCTACACTATAAAAGGGCAGAGTAGGGGTTTGGGCTCTGGGACTTCACTGGGGGCAGGGGTGCCCCTGAAATTTCTAACCCCTCAGCCCAAGTTGTGCACTGGGCTCTAAAACATGGTGCCACGGATTTTTTTTAATCTCAGTGCAGACGTACCAAGAGATACATTTGAAACAACGTAAACTAATTACATACATTCTTAGAAGTGTAGCGATAAAACATGTCTAAATAGAGTAATTTTTAGTAGGTTTTTAAGGTATAAATGATCAAATAAATGTTTATAAAATCGGTTGCTGGGTTAGTGGCAACGTACTGCAAGACAAGAGAAGTGTGAAGTTGAGACATAACATACAACAAACACAAGAACCTTTCTGGGTCTAGGATTCAAAAGTGTGCATTTGAAATAAAGTAGAGTGCCAAGATATTGCTGGTAAAAATACACGCTGCAGGCTGATCCATGGGGTGATGTTGATATTAACTTGAGAGAGAGAAAAAGAGAGGTTCACTTTCACTACTTAGAATGGTGTTCTTATAAGAGGAGTCAAGTAAAAAGCAGGCTGTAATACCATGCCGTTTCACTGTACACAGCTGATTCTAATGTAAGTGAAGGGCAGGTTATTTCGATACTCTACTATGGAATTCTGTTTACAGTTCTCTGACACCATCCAGTGGCAGGAGGTTAATGTTTGACTAGTTTAGTGGGGATTTTTTTTCCCCTTTAAATTCCACTGCCATAAAAGATCATTTTATTTTACTTGTTAAGCCTGTTTCTAATGGTGTCCGATTATTTTGTTTTTAAATCCACTTTCAGTGCTTTCAGCTATACATTAGAGACCTCGTTCAAGCTGTCTGTTTTAGCCATCTGCCTAAGACGTATATCACCTTTGTCCCTACTTACATAACAAAAGCAAACTGAATTTCCAGAAGCAGAAAATATATCAGTCATTTACAGCAGACTTGTTGAAAGTATTTTTATTTGTATGTCCTGTTTAAACAGCTGTTTTGTACTTCATATGTACCAACATCTGTTGTCTTTTGATTGCAAGATTCATTTTCATTCATTCATTTCCTATTTCTGTCCTTTTGCAGAAAATCTTGTTTAGCTTGTTAATTTTGTTACTATGTTAGTCAAGTGATATCTAGTGCAATCAGGGTGGTACGGCATACATCTAACGTACTGCTCCCATTCTGAGCTGTCATTAAATTATCCTCAGAAACTTCATGAACAGCAAATGTTAGTTTTAAATACTTTAGTGCTCCAGGTACATACTTTGGCTTCCTAGGAAAATTGCCAGCAAAATCTCTCACTCCTCATCCACCTACCCCCTCTTTTATAGAATAGTTTTACAGAAGCCCATCTATCAATCCATCTGCCTCATTTTAGTTATATTTAGTTATCACTGTTGTATCTTTATGCTAGATTAATTGTGCAGTGTTCTGTAGAATTTAAATGAGATTCTACAGAGTTACTCTAACAACCTAAAAAATTTTGGAGAGGAGGAAACATTTTCTGTAGGCTTTTTTTTTTTTTTAACTACTGTGTAGAGTTTGGCATGTGGATCTGTATTTTTGCCTTAAATCTATATCAAGCCTATAATTTTCTGTGAAGCACTATAGGACTTCTTAAAACATTACAGAGCAGGCAGGGCTCCTTCTGTCATATTTCAGATGCCTCTTGCTTGCCATTGACCTTCGTACACAAGCTGTAACTCTCCGTGCAGTGCATAACCTCCACGCATAGGGATGGAAAGCTTGACCTTTTCTCCCAATACTGCTAGGACCAAGGCAGGTGGTTATTTGTTCCTCCTCTTCGATCTCAAAAGTAACCAGACCTGCTGCTACAGAGATGTCTTTCGTCTGTCAGTGCAGGGAGTGGGAACCCTGATTTGAGCCCACTGCAGAAACAGGCTCTCATTTCTGGCAGGATAGAGCTGTTATATGTCTCAATATACTGTCTCATTTTAGAAAACTTTCTTCATGTTTCTATTAAGCAAAATCACACTTTAAAATCATGAGCATCCTGGAGAGAAAGCTGCATGCCACTGATTATGTTTACTGGTTTACTGCATGATTAATAATTAAGAGAGTAATTAAAATATAACTGCAAATATAATTAAAATTCATTTTGGTAGGTCTAGCAATTATGAAGTAATTAAACATTTTGACGTGGCAAATGAGCAAGGAATTTGGTGTAGGGCTGGCTTATAGAATCTGCCTTTAGAGCAGATCAGTTTAGGTCCTTCTGCTGATAATTAATGATCTAGTCTCTTGTGCGACTTCAACCCGTGCTGCCGAGATACCTGACTGGGATCCTTGTGCATTGCTTAGTGCATCAGTTTTCAGAGTTGTCACTTAGCTTTGTTGAAGAGAAGGGTCTGAAAAGTCCATATTTTTCTTTGCTGCTGTCTCTTCTTAAATGGAAGGGTGTATAATCAGTGGGAAAATCTGAAAAACTCTTCTTGTTGTTTTGGAAGAATGAGAAATCTTCATTAGTATGAGGGCAGGTCTACACCGCGGCGGGATTTCAGTGGCAGTCAAAGGGAGATGCTCAAAGTACTTAAAATATCTTCGACTACCTGCCGCCTACTTACTGCGATGTCTTCAGTGCGATGAGTCGAAGGGAAATGCTCTCCCTTCAGCTCAGCTCTACTCCAGTTGCCAGGGTGGTCTTCAGCAATCGACTTCCTGATCGGCTGAGCGGGGGCTTCACAGACCCAATCACTCGATTGGGAAGATAGATCTGATGGCGGCAATCAGTGAAGCCTAGCCCAACTCTGCCTGAAAAAGAATGGGGAGGTAGGATTAAAAAGAACGATATCGGTAAAGGGAAAAGGTGATCAGAAAAAGGACTTGGAAATCCTACAAAATTAGTGCAATCAAAATTATGTCAGGGTAATTTAATTTGGAAATAAAAAATTCAACATGTTCCTTGAGAAATTACCTTTTTCCTGACTCAGCCTGATTATAGCTTTTCTTCATGTCCTACAGCAATGTCCTGGTATTCATGAGTGCTGTGCAACAGTCTTTAAAATGGCTAGCATCCTTGCGCTCTCATTTAAGATTAGCATTGATTAAAAGGCTGAAGCAGCATTGATTGTTAAATATTGAGATGACATTAATTACATTCTAGTGGCAAAAGGCAATTATGTTTCCTTTTGCAGGATTGCCTTTGTGCTGTACTTTTAAGAATAGTCTATTAAATGAGCAAAAAAAGAAAGGAGTCAAAAGAGCAGGGGCTGAGGGCATCTTAAAAAAAAAAAAAAGAGAGAGAGAGAATTACGTTTGCAGGGTCAGTGCAGTGAGGTCAATTAAAAGTGAAGTTTGGATCTCAGGTTGCTTCTTTGCAGCTTCTTCCTGTGTTCTTCACTGTAGCTAGGGCCGGTAGCAGGAAAAAGAAAGGTTTTGAGTCTTGAGGAGGCCACGGTGATCTTGTGGGCTGGAGGAGCTAAGTGAAGCGTGGAGAAAGAGGGAAGTTGAAGTTGGAGACACTGAGTGAGGTTTGGAGCTGAGAGACTATAGCATCAAAGAAGCTTGTGTTGAGGGGGGTGAGAGTCAGAAAGACATCTTGGGGTCCGCGACCTGGCTATCTTCTACACTTGAGAAAAGAGTCAGAGACTGTGTCTTTCTCCGGCAATACTATCCCATTGCTATTTTGATAACCGAGGTGTGTGACACAGATGCATGGGATTTGACTCTGTGTAGAACTCACAGGAGCAGTAGTGGATTTAAGTCAACTTTGCATCCCCCCAGTCTTGAGCTGGAGAAGCCCCTGCCATTGTAACCTGGGGACCTGTCTAAGCTACATTAGCCTGTCTGAACTCACTTATGGGCTGCAGCATAACCTAAAATCCCCACAGTGCTCCGTGCTGCAGCAGACTGACTATGAAAATTTAAAAAAAAGAATGTCAACCCACCAATCCTCATCCTTACCCAGTGCCCGCATTTCATTGCCGTACGATACATTTGGTTAGAACCAGGCTTCTGCGGATGTGCCCCATTTTGGCAGTATGTCATCTTAGTGATGCCAGAAAAATAGGGCCCAGCACATCCGGTCAGGACAGTATTAATAAATTTGGGGCTGTTGGCAAAAGTCTAAAGGTAAGGCCCCCGCTTCCTCCCCTTGGTCCCCACCACCAACCCCCTGCCCTTCTGTCCCGCCCTGGCCCCGCCAGCTCACCTGGCTTGCCCGGCTGAAGCTGCGGGCATTGTGGCTTCTGGCCCAGCCCCAGCTGTTCCTGCCCTGGCTGGCTGCCAGCTGGAGGGGGGGGGCCCGCGGGCGTCCTGGCATGGGGGCCCTCCCCCAGCGCAGGGCCTGGGGCACTTGCACATCCTGCCCCATAGCTAAGACCGCTTATACATTTGGTCTACACATGCATGATCCCCAAGTTTTCTTTGGACTACAAATTGAAAGGGGTTGATCTAACTAAACAGAATTGTAGTGTGTTTCAATTTAAGTCAGGAGTAAATGATGAGGAATATTGAAAGTTATTGCTACATTTTAACCAAATGAAGGATGGAACTGGCACTTGACATTTTCAATCAATTACTCTCATTTCTGTGCCCCTGAAGTTTTTTTGTTTCCTATTTGAATAGCTCAGTAAATGCTGTTGATCAACATTGCCACATTTCAGAGTGAGAGATTTTACCGGCTGTTAGAACTAGGAAAATATTGAGTCTTTAATGTTAAAACCAATGTTGTCACTCATAAGCCCAGTTCAGTAAAACGATTACTTTAGATCTGGCAAAATTAACTTGGTTCTTTTAACCTCTCTGCTTAGTAGACTTAGCTCATGTGACTCTTTGACAAGTGTTCCCCCAACAGTTAAAGGGTACAACTGTTTTAAGAGGCAGGTCCTCAGTCCCCAGAGGACTCTAGTCACCAGGGTCTAGAGTCTAGACCGGTGGTTTTCAGACCATGAGTTGGGACCCGATACAGGGTTGCGGCACCCCCTACGGCTGCCGCTGGAAGACTGGAATGAATTGCTCAAAGATGTAATTGTTGGATCACTGGCATAAATGATTTTTTTCAACTGGGTCTCGAGAAAAAAATGTTTGAAAACCTCTGGTCTAGATGGATGTGTGCTCAAGGTTACAGCAGCACGAAGACTTTAAGTTGAAGGGGTAGACGCTGGGACTCTTATTGACAGCAGAAGACATAAAAAATTCTGGTAATCATATCCTGAGGAGTTGTAAGATCTATTTTAATTAAATGTCTCTGGAACTCATGGAACCCCAGCTCTGTAGCATATGAGCATCTGTGATGCTTGAAACTATGGAAGAATTTGTCCCATTCAACACACTTTTAACCATACAAAGTGACTTCATAGTCAGTTTGTGCTTTTGAATATGAATATCATTTTCAGCAAATTCACTGTTTGTTTCACATATTTCTAGAGTGCACTGTTTTGAACCACTCTTGTCTTACATATTGAGAACTTCTTAGTAAATAGTAGAGTGTGTTGCAGTCAAGGAATGAACAGGAGAATAAGCTAACATTACTGATAGTTGTGAATAGTTTACCTGGTTCTTAACAATTTTCCATTTTGTTTTCTGATTTACCTGACGACATATCTTTTAAGTGTTGAGAATGTGCTTAGTAAATCCTCAGAAAGGGATAAGGGAAGGAAAGTGTGCTAAGAATTTTCTAGATCCTTTGTCTCATGTATCATGAAATGCAAGTAAAAACTGTCATCAGTTTGGTGTTTCCTGGAGGTGCCAAACATATTTCATCAAATCAGGTAAGAGACTTGGGGGAGACACAAAATTTATGTGATCACTGTGCCTGAACATTTCAAAGGGCCTGTCCCTTTGCAGTATTAATAAACCAAGAGCTTCAGTGACAATCAGTCATCTCTTTTAATTAATCTGTTCTCATTTAACTGTGCATTTGCCTTTTATATGAGTTTGACAGAGTGAAACATGCATTTCCCTGAAATGTCTTTCTTAATTATAGCCTTTTTTCATGACTATGAGTGCTCTGTTAACTGTACTTGAAGTGTTTGTCTACAAACAGAGCACTTAGGCTACATAGTCGCACAGTCTGGCAGATGAAATAACAGTATTTGGGGTCTTTCAAGGAACAACATATGATGTCATGCTCATTCTCCAAATAATTCACAGTTGAATACTCTTCTCCTCTCCACTGCTTTCCCAGACATCAAGAAGAGGTGCAGAAGTACTTTACGGGCAGGGAGTCTCACTATATCTGAGCTATCTGCATCAGCTACTCCCAGTAAAAGTCTCAGGATTACTCAGAAACTTCAACCTTCTTAAATACTACTACTAATAATTTTACTCCAAGGACAGCACTGGTGGATTGTAGAGTTCTTCTTCGAGTGATTGCTCATGTGCATTCCACTAAGGTGTGCATGCGCCGTGTGCATGAGCCTGCCGGAAGGTTTTTCCCCTAGGAATACCTGCAAGGCCGGCTGCTGAGCTGTAGGTGGCGCTGCAGCGACCCCCTATATAAGCTCCTGCTGGCCTTGCCCTCGCCAGTTCCTTCTTGCTGCCTATGACAGCTGCTGGAACTGGTGGTTCTTGTTGTGCGAGTATCTAGGTCCCATCGAGTACCTGTAAATAGTTTTTAGTTAATTAGAGATAGGTTAAGTGTTAGTAGATAGATAGAAAACTCTGCTCCTGATCCCCAGCCGAGGAGAGGGGGCAGTGCCTGGCTTCAAATCCTGCGACCGTTGCAGAAAGCCTATGCCGAGGGATGACCCTCACTCAGCGTGCCTGAAGTGCCTGGGGGAATCCCACTTTGGTGAATGCTGCAAGCTGTGCAGAACATTCAAGCCGTGGATGCAGAAGGAGAGATCCCAGAGACTCAAACTCCTCCTGATGGAGGAAGCTCTCCAACCGCCGAGCAGCTCTGGCGAGAGGCCTAGTACTTCAGCCTTGGTGCACAGCGCTCCTCCAGCACTGAAACGCCTGGAGCCCAAGGACTCTGCAAAGAGTTATGGCACCGGAAACCATCCCTGGCACTGAGGGGTGCAGAGCGGCACAGTTCAGCGTCTCAGGTGCCGCATAAGAAGAGAAGGGCTGAGAAGACATCTAGAAGAGAGGGGGAGCCTGGAAGCCCTGCAGGACTCTCGGTGGGCCGCTTGGGCTCAGGCCAGGGCCAGAAAGAGACTGCGCCTCTGGCACCGAAGGAGCCAGCGAGCAAGCCAAGGCCAGCTCCGGCACCGACAACAGCGCCGTCAATTCTAGTACCAGGAGTGGTACCATCAACTCCGGCACCAACCATCTCCCCCAAGCAAGAGGTGTTGGAAGAGAACCTGCAGCTCCCCTCCACTCCGTACACATTCGAGGCTGCAAGGGAGTTGAATGAGGAGACAGCCCTGCCATCTTGCCCCTCCAGGACCTTGACGATGCCGGCACTGTTTTCTCAGTGCAGTCAAGGGACAAACTCACGCCACTGGCCAGACCGAGCCCGACAAGACGAGAGGCCAGGGCACCGCAGAGCACGGCACCGCCTTGGACTCCCCAGAGCGAGCAGTTTTCCTCGGGGTCGGAGGCTGAGTCTCTGGCCTCTGAAAGAAGTAGACCTCGGCACAGCTCCCTTCGGGATTTCTGGGACTATCCACCAGAGTGGCCCCCTCAGTGGCAGGCCCAACAGTGACCATTCTGGACACCTTGGGCGTATCACCAGGCCCAAGGGGACCAATCATGCCGGTCCTACTCAACGACTTCAAGGTCCAGATCCCAGCCATCCCATTCTGCGAGTATGCCACCAGACCCAGGATCCAAAGTCACTGAGGGAGCGGGCAGAAGCGAGGAGCCCAGCATGGGGGGGCACAACTCTACACCACGCGTCCCATCCGGCACCGAACCTGGGGCCACGGCACCCTAGAAAACCTCTTCATTGTCGTCACCAGACGAAGCGGTGTCGGGGCAACCCCTGCATTGGTGCCAGATGACAGCAAGCAGTACCAGGAACTGCTGCACAGGGTTGCCCAGAACATGGGCCCGCAGGCGGAGGAGGTTTCCCAGGAGGAGGATCCATGGTGGACATCCTGCTCCCGGAGGGTCCGTCAAGGTTGGCCCTCCCACTAATAAAGACCATCAAAAAGTGTATGGACACGCTCTGGCAGACCCCGGCCTCCCTACCCCCTACAGCAAAGAGGGTAGAGAGGAAGTACTTTTTGCCCTCCCAAGGGTACAAGCATTTTTATATGTACCCTACACCGGGATCTCTGGTGGTAGACGCAGCCAACTAGTGGGAGCGTCAGGGCCAACAGGGTGCGACCCCCAAGGCCAAGGACACTAAGAAGCTGGAGCTTTTCGGGAGGAAAGCATACTCCACAGGGGGGGCTCCAGCTTTGGATCGCAAATCAGCAGGCGATCCTAAGCCGCTACGCTTTTAATTCATGGTCAGCCATGGAGAGATTCCAGGACTCAGTGGGGCAAGAGTCCAGGGGAGAATTCTCAGCCATGATTAAGGAAGGGAAAGTGGTATCCAGGGCCCTCCTTCAATCTGCCCTGGATGCAGCTGTTGCGGCGGCTCGAGCAATGACCTCAGGGGTGGCCATGAGAAGGAGCTCTTGGCTCCAGGCCTCTGGGCTTCCCCCAGAGGTCCAGACAACAATTCAGGACCTCCCCTTTGAGGGTCCGGACTTGTTCTCTTCAAAAATGGACTCCTGCCTCCAGTCTCTGAAGGACTCTAGGGCCATGCTCAAATCTCTGGGGCTCCATACACTGGCCCCATAGAGGAAAAAATCCAGGCCCCAGCTAACAGGGGTTCCCTATCGCCCGAGACAGGATTATAGTAGAAAGGCCAATCGTCTTCAGGGACCCATCTCTCAAACAACTCCTTTGGCTGGAGATTTGAGTTCTGCTCGAGGTGGGAGTGGTGAAAGAGGTTTCATTTGAGTTCAGGGGCAAGGGATTCTACTCTCATTACTTCCTTATCCCCAAATCCAATGTCACCTTACGCCCCATTCTGGACCTAAGGAAGCTCAATTGTTTTATGAGATGTATCCACTTCCGATGGTTTCTCTGAGCTCTATCATTCCGTCCCTGGATCCGGGGGATTGGTATGCCGCCCTCAATTTGAAGGACGCATATTTCCACATCACCATTGTGCCAAGGCACAAGCAATTCCTGCAGTTTGTGGTAGGCCAGGACCACTTCCAGTTTGCGGTCCTACTCTTCGGACTCTTGGCAGCCCCCCATGTGTTCACCAAGTGCCTGGCGGTAGTGACCACTTATCTGTGTTGGCGAGGCATCCAAGTGTTCCCTTACCTCGACGACTGGCTGTTGAGGAGTCAGTCGAGGAAACAAGTGGAGGGCCACGTCCAAATTGTCGGGTAGATCTTCGAAAGACTTGGGTTTGTAGTAAAAGAGGCGAAATCAACTCTGCCCCCTACCCAGAGAATAGAATTCATAGGGGCAACCCTGGACTTGGTCAGGGCAAGAGCAACGTTGCCCGTGTCACGTTTCCTAGTGATCAAATCTCTGATAGACGGGTGGGCTCAATGCCTATTAATAATGGTACAATCATGCCTTAGGCTGCTGGGCCATATGGCATCATGTTCGTATGTGATTCACTGTGCCAAGCTGAGACTCCGCCCCCTCCAGATGTGGCTAACCTCAGTATACCGCCCCGCACTGGACAGCCTAGACAAGTTGGTCTCCATCCCCCCATACTTGCTGGAAGATCTCGACGAAGCCCTTACGGAAGTCCACACAACTGTTCGTGGCGTTGGCAGAGAGGATGAAGGGACAGCCGGTGATGTCCCAGCGCATTTCTGCCTGGATCATGGCCTGTATCAGGGAGTGCTACACCCTGGTGGGCATGTTGGTGCTGGAGGTGACGGGTCAGTCTACAAGGGCACAGGCGTCATCCGCAGCCTTCCTGGCTAATGTGCCAGTTCAGGACATTTGCAGGGCGGCAACATGGTCTTCAATCCATACATTCACCACGCACTACACCCTCACGCAACAGACCAGAGAGGAGGCAGCCTTTGCTCTGGTGGTCCTACGCTCTGCAAACGTCTGACGTCTGACCCCTCCTCCTCAAGAAGTAAGGCTTGGGAATCACCTAAGTGGAATGCACATAAGCAATCACTCGAAGAAGGAGGAGGAGGAGGAGAAGAAGAAGAAGAAAAGGTTGCTTACCTGTAATTGATATTCTTCGAGATGTGGTGTTCTTGTCCATTCCACGCCTGCTCTCCATCCCTTCTGTCGGACTGCCGGCGAGAAGGAACTGGCGAGGGCAAAATCAGCTGGAGTTTATATAGGAGGTTGCTGCAGCACCACCTATAGCTCAACAGCCGACCCTGTGGGTAGTCTTAGGGGGAAATCCTTCCATCAGGCTCATGCACACGGCGCACGCACACCTAAGTGGAACGGACATGAGCAACACATCTCGAAGAATATCAATTACAGGTAAGCCACCTTATCTTATCATTAATGATTGGGCTGGTTTGTTTTTAATAATAATTCTGCCAACTTGTGTCTTAATCTTCCAAGCATTTTACAAATGTTAAAGGGTGAGGCATGGCCCATTGTCAATGGGAGTCTTTCCATTGACTTCAGTGGACATTGGATTGCTCCCCTGGTCCTCACAACACTCCCATTATAAAGGTAAGTACTGATATCTGAGAGTGGCTAATCTGGGGCCACAGAGTTGGAATTAGGTTTAGGGGGCTCCTGGGCTCAGATCTCCATTTGACACCCCATCTCTTTAAAGCAAAATGAAATCTGGTTTAATGCATTAAACCAGGTTGATGAAGGGTTAATAAAACACATTTGCAGCATTTATTCATTAACCTTTTCCATTTCCTTTCTAGGAACGAATGTTCTTGAAGCCCACCGTATTCTGAATGAAAGTGGATTACCAATAACCTCTGCAGCAGACCTTGAGGACGCAGCAAAGAAAGCAGTGGATAGTGTGGAAAATAAATGACTCCTTGAAGATATTTGCCTGCCGAGAGTCTGTGATTCAGAAAAGGGATATTCCCATTCTTGTTTCAGAGAGAATTATTAGGTTTCCTTAAAGCAGTCATCAACATTGCTGAGCTTACCTATCACATCAGCAGTGAATCGAAATTATTGAATCCTCAATCTGCAAATTTCTGGGATTGAGAAATATATGAAATAATTAACATTTAATTTCACAGAGGTTCTCGGTTTTGGAGTGTGTGTTTTTTAAAAATAATGTAGCTGATAGATTTGTGAGTAAGGTATAGTCAGTAATTACTGACTCCTATCAATAGGGTTCCCTAAAGGAAAATAATATTGTTCCCGTATTTTTAGGAAAAACATTCTAGTTCATTTTTCATGTTCTAAATGGTCAACAGGCAAACGTAAAGCCTAATCACTGATGTATTTTTATGATTTTTACAATAACAAAAAGATCTATTTCCTTATAATAAATATATTTTATCCAGATATGTAGGATTTGCTTTCTTCCCGAGATAATTTGTGCATGTATGACACTCCATGCCTTAAAATTATATCTTTGTATTTAAATATAAAAAGTATGCCTGACATTATGAAGAAAAATTGAATATATTTATGGTAGGGAAAGGATCTTCCATTACTTTACCAGTAGACTGATAAAATGTGATTCAGTTGATTGTGTTTGCCATTGGAGATGAAACTGAGTACATTACTCGCAAATGTAATAGTGCCATACAGTATCTATGGGTGTATGTATGAGTGGAATTAATTTAATGGCTGCTAACTTTTCAAAATAAACCCTTTAAGTAATAGGAAGTATTGCAATTCTGAATATTCAGCATAACATGTGACTCAATAGCAGTGCAATGTGAGTAATGGGCGAAAAATATTCTCAATTGTCTTTTAATTTCCAAAAAAATGAATTTTGGTTTGCTGGGAATCAATATGCAGAAACCTTTCCTTGTTCACTTGTCACAAACATTTGGGTTGTCAAGCTTTAGTAATGCAAATACTGAAGTTCAAGCAAATTCTGAATTGCAGCGCTTGAACGTCCACTAAAACTCAGATTTTGATTGTTTGTTCATTTATGTTATAATAATTAACACATGTTGATTATTTACGCAAATCATCTAATTAGGGAGCAGAAGACGATACCAAGTGGCTTGAGTAACTAACCAACACAGTACGAATTGCAGACCACAAACTGTTTGCTGAAAATAATGAATAATTTTGAGTAGTGTGTAAATGAGACAGTCATGATTTATTTCTGAACAATTTGTAAATGGGAGGAGAGGTAAAATGTGTCTAATAAATTATTCATTGTGAATTATTTGCTCACCCTAATCAACATTGCTGTATTGGTGGGGGAAGGGAACCTGTCCTTTAAATTTTTGTTGACATTTTCCATTAAAACATTCAGAAATGAATTATTTACATTAATTTATGCAAATATACAAACAGTTAGATTCTGCAGTTATATAATACCTTTTCCTTTATCCTATTACCCAAGGGGAAAAAATGATCATTAGAATACTGATAAACGTACTAGTCTCAATTGTTTTGTTGTCTATATAAGAAGATTAAAGATAAGTATTTGATCAATGTGATGCAATGAGGGTACAACAGATGATTGTACAGTAGGCTACTTAAAAAAGAAAAACATTTACCATAAACACTTCAATATGCGAGATATTCTAAACACAGGAAAATAACATTTTTGTGTCAATCAGTAAAATGGTAAAATAAATATTTCTTTGTGGTCCCATACAGTATGTAGCTTTCTTATGATATCTAACATATCCATTATATATATATATATATATTCACTCGTATTAATCTGCATATAAATCTGAGAGAGATTAGTTTGCACCTGTGCTAATTAATCCAAATTATCACATTACTTAGAGCCTTTTTAAATAATAAATAATTAGTGATTTCCAAAGTTTTGGGGGCATTGGAATTAAATGTTTTTTTGCTACCAAAGTTGTTTGAAGCAGCACTGATTTCTCTAAGAGTTTGTGTTGAAACTTTCTACTCAATTTTTTTTAAGATATACCAAGGTGGAAATTAAATACAGCAACCCATGAAAAGGACTCTAGGTTTTTTAGGGAAGTAATTTAACTTAATATGGCCAATTCAACTTCCTGCGGTAAATGTGATTTAAATAGATCCTGTTTTTCATTTTAAAATTCATCTTAATCTCCATGGAACTGCCTATTTTCCCAGAACATGTGAATAGATGCTGTTCTCTATTCTTTATGGCCTCAATAAATTCAATGGCAAAGTTCCCATTGACTTCAATAGGATAAAATCTTGATCCTATGTTTTGAACACATGCTTTAAATAGAGCAGTTTTTTGAGTGTAGGCCTGGCCTGAGAATCACTACAAGTTTTGGAATGTAGATCACAAAGCATGGGCCATCTGGAAGATGCCAGCTGAAAGCTCACATGGCATCAAACACCATTGGAAGCCATTCATAGAATCATAGAATAATAGGGATAGAAGGGACCTCATGAGGTCATCTAGTCCAACCCCCTGCTAAAAAGCAGGACCACTCCCACTAAATCACCCCAGCCAGGGTTTTGTCTAACCGGGCCTTAAAAATCTCCAAAGATGGAGATTCTACCACCTCCATAGATAACCAATGATTCACCACCCTCCTAGTGAGAAAGTTTTTCCTAATATCCAACCTTGACCTCCCCAGCTGTAATTTGAAACCATTGCTCCTTGTTCTGTCCTCTGTTACCATTGAGAACAGCCTACCTCCCTCTTCTTTGGAGCACCCCTTCAAGTAATTGAAGGTTGCTATCAAATCTCCCTTCAGTCTTCTGTAGACTAAATAAGCCTAGTTCCTTCAGTCTCTCCTCATAAGTCATGTGCCCCAGCCCTCTAATCATTTTTGTTGCCCTCCGCTGGACTCTTTCGAATTTGTCCTCATCCTTTCGGTAGTGGGGAGCCCAAAACTGGACACAGTATTCCAGGTGCGGCCTGACCAGTGTCGAATAGAGGGGAATTATCACATCCCTCGATCTGCTGGCAATACTCCTACTGATGCAGCCTAATATGCCATTGGCCTTTTTGGCAACAAGGGCACACTGTTGGCTCATATTCATCTTCCCGTCCACCATAACCCCCAGGTCCTTTTCTACAGCGCTGAAACAAAGTGACTTGTTTCAGAAGGTATATTTGTGTGACGTTTCAATGGCATATTTCCAGCTTTTACCATTCCCCTTGTTTTCTCTTACAAACCCCTTGATAACCAGAGTAGACATTCATAAACGCACAGTGTGCTGCAAAAGACCTCTTTTTGCGGAAAATGGAGGCATGGTGAATAGCTTGGAATAAAGTGGTGAAGCCAAGTCATCATGAAATAATATTGCATGGACAAATAAGTGCTGCAGCAAACCTGTAGGAGAGTTTGGATCGGGCTTACGATGACAGCTGGCTGAAACAGTCTAGGGACTCCGAGTTAATGTTTGGTGTGTCAATAGACCTTCTGCAGGATAACCGGACTGAAGAGGTTCAACACAGTTCAAGTAGGATTATCCATTGATCCAGTTACCAATTTGCTGGTGTATGAAGATAACAAGATTGTCTTGTCAGCAAGCCTACAGAAAACAGTGTTGGAGGTCTTCATGATGATGATGCACCAGCCCATCTATGATTTGAAAAGACATTGATCTGTCTATTCAACAGTTACTTTGGGTAGGCATCACAGTTCACATTAAAGGCTGGGTACTTTTTACTTGTCAAGAAAGGAAAACACCAACAAGAAGAGACAAAACTCCTTTAGGGGTAATGCCCTAATACAGTAAGTCTTGGGAGTTCAGACAGATTGACTTGGAGGGCCCATTACCAGAAACACCAGCTGGAAATCAGTATTTGCTGGTCATGTATGGCACCTTCTCAAAGATTATGATGGTGCAGCCACTGAAGGAAAATAGGAGTGGGACAGTTCTGGCTGCATTTGGGAAACATGAAGTATTGCAGTTCAGCCCAAGTTCCATCTGCAGTGATCAGGGGAAGGAATTTGAATCAGTTATGACCAAGCTGGGAATCGGATTGCCCACCTTGTGAGGAGAGAGGGAGTAGAGAGGAACTGATTCAATGAAGACCAACAAGATCAGGATATGAAGACTCCTTTTGTCATGTTTGCATACAATACCAACTTTTAGTGTCCTTATGAGGTTACCTTTGGAATCCCACACCCATGCTTCCCTGTGTCTTCATATGGAAGCAGCAAAAAACAGCAAGGTCCCAGCAGCTGAACAGGTGGGCAGCACAGCAAAGTTTTACATCAGTGTCCTGAGGATGGCATTCCAAAAGGTGGAGGAATAGATGAGGCAGAAGAGAGCATGCCAAGCACAAGATACTGGGGCAAAGAAGAATTATGTTCCTATCCAGGAAGGAAAGAAGATATAGCTATGCAAAGAGAAAAAGCAGCCAGGCAAAAATCCTAAACTTACTCCTTTTTGGAGAGGACCTTACACAGTAACTAAGAAACAAAAAGCAAGATCTTTGTGTTCTTGGAGAACAAGTGCACAGATTCATTGAATGAAATAGGATGATAAACACCAAGGATATTCAACAACCTTCCATAAAGATAAGATTTGGAAATCCCCCTCTCCTTCCATCCCCCCTGCCCCCCCGGCAGGTTTCTATAGATCATAACAAGAGACCAGTTGTGGAGGAAGAGTTGCTGGTCTGTCCTCAGGACCTCACCACGCAGCAGTCTTTAATAACATGTCAATACAATATATTTTACCCAGAGGATATGGCACCTGCTCTCACTGATAATCTAGATCCAGTAGCAAATGCTGTCTCTGCGACTGAATACAGGATTTGAGCAAGCATACAAATGTGAAAGCCTGTGTGGACATCAGCCTACCTAGGTTCCAATGATAAAACTTCTGTGACTTTTCAAAACCATTAGACTAAAGGGGGAGAAAGCTGTAATGATCAGTACAGATCGAGCCACCGCCAACTGTTCTTTTTACGAGGATGGAGTTCTCTTATGTTGTTATACAGCACGGGAAAACTAATATTGGACCTATCAGCTCATAACTTTTTGACCTAGATCTGCCTGATTGCCAACATCTCATTTGACCTCACTTGCCCTTTCCCAAGTGTGCTAATTCTGTTGGTGAGCTTCTTTCAGCTCTGCTATCCTCCAAAACCGCCTCTGGACATCCATGGCTTGTAGACACCATGTGCTAGAAAGGTGCGATTACTAGAGCACGCCAATGTGGTGTGCAGTAACTGACTGGTGTAGATCCTGCTGATATGAAGGACAAATGTAAAAGTTCCCTAGTTTGAAAAAGTACTTCCTTAGTGTGCATTAGGGAACTTTTAGTTCATGCGAGCAGGGTCTACTACAGAGAGCAGTCAATACGCAATGTGGTGCACTTTAGAAATCATACCTCTCATTGCCGCAGCTCCATGTAGACCTGCCCTAACTCCTTCGCCACTCCCAGTCCTCTCACATGGGTTTGGGGAGTACTGGGAACACAGATCCCGCTGTCCCCACTCCACTCGCGCCGTGAAATGGGAGCAGCAGCAGCGTACATGAGAAAGGAGTACTGTGGGCTTACTCTCCCGTTCAACAGTGCTGGGGCTGGTCATTATCTGTGCCTATATATTGGGCCTATGGATGGAGAGTTCTGCGTAACGAGAGCGACTTTACTCGTGGGAAAAGCAGCTTTTAATATAGTTCCCAGAGAATGATGTCCAGCTGTTAGGAAATGAAAATCAGATGATGCAAACTCAAGATTTATCTTGACAAAAAGAACATGGTTATTGCACTACAGTGCAGGCAGGGCGAAGAACTAGGAGTTCCTATCAACTTTTAATTCAAAAGGGAACAGGTTGCACCAACACTTTTTTTCTGCTTTGAGGCCGTTTCATAAGTAAAATAACAGGATTTGCCTGTCACCCAGAGGGAATCAGAATCTGTCTATTCATGCTTTGGTGTAAAACTTGTGCTGATCACATTTATTTAAGACTTCTTCCAGCCCAGCTGCAGCACGTTTGATGTCAGCTTCCTTTCATCAGGAAAACAGATGCACTGCCGGCAGAATCCTGGAACGTCTCAGTGGCTTTGTTCAGCCTCGTAAGATAATCTTCCAGTTTTTACACCTGGGTTGTCTCATGTATGCTGCTTGTCAAACGAGAAAACTGCTTAGGCATAAGGAGAAAAGATCCAGTTGAGGCCTGATATTCCTCTCTGCATCTGGGTTAGATGGATCCACCCATCTGACTACATTTCCATGCCCTGATTGTCACGGTGACTTGAGTGTGGAGGTAGGAGAACTGTAATGCCAGCTCTTTCCCATTCAAGTACCCGGGGGGAGCCCCCCCCCCCACACACACAGGGGTTTGAAGGTACAGAAGACTGAGGAGAATGTTCGCAATGATTAAGCCCTAAGACCTTAGCTCCCAGCCATCAAAGCATCTGTCTGTGCATAAATTCAGACTGGTTGGAGGGATCATTAATTGGTTCTCTCCTACATCCCAGCTAGAGCAAGGGATATGCAAAGGTTCAGGGTGCCCCAGGGGAGCCATGCCATTAGTGTAGACCAGCCGACTATCAACAGGGTTTGGAGGGCTAAAGGAGAAAGGTCCCTTCCTCAGAGACTCTCCGGGTCTGCAGAGAAGCACAGGCCCCACTTCCCAGGCCTCCTCGGCGGCCCCCTGATTTGGTGAACTTCCACATTCCCCCTCCCGCGGGTATTTCTGTGGAGAGCTACAAGTCAGCCAGCAGAGAGTAAGGGCCGGATCCTCCCTTATGCAGGAAAATCACGCACGGGGTAGTGTTTCCCTCCACAGAATAGACAGAGGGACTTTTATCCCCTTAAACCTGCAGATGGCGCTGCGTCTTTATATTGGCCCTAACCTACACCCTTTCCCACACCATGTGTCATGTGGCTCCCTACCAAAGGCTCTTGGTCAGTAATAATAGTGGGTTTTAGTGGTCACTTCACAGAGGGGACGCCTTTGTGTCTACAATACCTTACACAAGGATTCCCCATGAGGTTGGTAGGGCCCCACTCAATCCTCTGGCGAACTATGGGACTAAATCATGGGGCAGGACAAGTTTTCCACCCAAGGATAAAGGGATAACAATGCCATGGAGCCAGGATTCTTTTCCTTCCATGTCCTCCAAGACAGACTGTGCTGGATCTGGATCTGGATCTCATCTTCTTGTGAGCACTAAATTCCGAATTAAATCAAGCCTAGTTTCTGCTGAAACATAACCGGGCAGCAAGTAAGGGAGCAAGCAGCAGAAGAAGATTATTCTGGGAAATGAAAGCTGTGGGGAAATACAGCATGATGGGATTCAGAGACTGAATTCCTTACCTTGCCCAGAGTGACTCTTCGGGGCACACAAGCAATCAGCTACTGTCAGAAAGGTGACAGTGACATAGTATCTGTAAGTGACTGTGGGAAAGGAGGGCTCAGAGGGATCAAGTGTAAGAGGCTTCATGTCGTGCGAGCCACAGCAATGGGAAAATGAGAAATTTGAACTATTATAATCGACATAAGGAATTGAAGCCGAACCGAGCTGTTCCCTTTCCGTTTATTTCAAATGTGGTGGTGGTAAATCTCCTGCAGTTGTAATCTCCTTGACTGTGGGGGTGCATGGCCAGCAAAAACAGACAACCTGAAGTGCAGGCGGAATCCGTGCTGCGTCTCAACAGGGAAAATATTGAACAGCAGAAGGCTCATTTTCCCTCTGCCTTCCGCTGCCGAATGAGGAATGGAAGGTGGACTGCACAGCCAAAAAAAGAACTGGGTTCATGTCCTTTAAAGCCCCTTTTTTATGGATGCTGTGTTTGGCCTCAAACTCGAGCAGGGGGGAGGGTAGAAATCCTGATATTTTACTGCCTACAGAAGAATTGGACAAAAAGCATCACTCCAGTCTAGGTGTCTCCAAAGTTCTCCACTCCCTTTGAGAATCACAGAGAAATCTGCCCAGGCCAGAAACAGTGGGGAGCTGTTGGGCACTGGGTATTTCTCAGTCTGGCCCAGCAGACTGATATTTCTCCCTCTTTGCAGGAGGGTCTCAATGAGGTCTTTCGGAGACATGGGGTGGTGCAGTCTCACGCAGCTCCGCCTTCTCCAAAGCAGTGAAGAGAAGAGAGGTCCCATTTGCTGGAACAAGCCATGCTACAACTCACGTGATATTCAGCCCCTATCCAGATCTCTGCCCCTCATTCCCTTTTCCCCCCTTCCACAGCAGGGTGTGTGGGAGGTTACCATTAAAAAGTAATAATTAATAGGTTGTTTGCAGAGCTGTGATTTCAGGCAGTGGAGCCAGAGGTGCGTATGGAGAAGCTCTGTCCACTGCCAGTGGAAGCTATCAATGCCACCTTCAAAGAAGCCAGGTCCATTGCCAAGCAAGATACTTTGCCTTATCCTTGAAAGGGCAAACCCGGTATGGGAAATCTCACAGCAACCACCTCATCTCCAACCTTCCGTTCCTTGGCGAAGGAGCCGAAATAGCGGAGACAATAAGGACAAGCAGGTGCCCGGGACATGAGACATCAACACATCTCTCTGGTGACCGAGTTCTCAGTCCTGCCCCTCTCCTTGCTGGCCCCACCCACTTTCTGGGCTGCCGGTCAGGCACTGTGATCTCTTGCAGAGCAGGGGTTGCAAGAGGATTCCATCCTCGTCCTCCTCCCACTAATCAAACTCTCCCTTTGGCCCCCAGTCAGCGGTGCTCCTTCTGCTTCCGCCAGCAGATCCCACTCAGGGACTCATGTCCATGTAGGACCTCTCTGAATAAGGTTCAAACCACTGAGCTGGTTTTCTTCTAACTGGCCTTCAACATTTCATTGGCGGCTACAAAACTCGCCTCATGGGCCACTTCTAGGTTCAGCTGCGTCTGAGTCACCTAAACCCCGGACGCCTGCATGGAAAATATAGATTATTCATTTCCCTGGGCTCTCTCAAAGGTACATAATTGCAACCCTGTTAGAGGTAGCAAGGCTCTGCACTGACACTCCCTGGCTTCTTCCTTCAGTAGATAGAAGTTTTAACATATGATCATGGGACTCTGATATCTACTGAATGGATAGTTATCCAACACATCTCTCTTGGGCCAGCCTCGCTGATGCCTGCATGCGCTCCCCACGTTGATAAAGGCCATTCTGTGGAATCTGTGAGGTGTCATGCCCTCAGCTGCATTTGTACAATACTCCTGACACCCGAATGAGCCAGCCTGGCTGCCTGATTGGCTGAGGAACCCAGCAGGACCGTCGGTAATTAAACCTAGGAGCAGCAATATCTTGCTGGCGGTTCAACACCCACGTGCTCTGCCTGCCTGTCCTCATCTCTCCAAGCCTACTCCTGCTTCTCCACTGCTCCTGCCCAGACTGTGTCCTGCCCCCAACCTTGTTCTCATCCTATTCCAGGCTCCGATCCTCAGCTCTGATTCTGGATTCTAACTCCATCTCGGCCCTTGGCTCTGGCATTCAAGATCTGACTTCGCTCCCAAGCTGCGACTCTGATTGCTGACTTTGACTCCATCTCAACCTTTGGCTCTGGCGTTCGGATGCCAACCTGCCACTTGGGCCTGAGCGCCTATGGACCCGGTCTGCTGACAGAGTCAGTCCATTAAAGCAGCAGATGTTCCTGTAGGCTACAGTTGCCTCTTGCGCACGTCATGCTAATGAGAATTGCATGGGACAGATTCTCAGCTGGTGGAAATTAGTGCCACTTCATCAGCCTCAGTGAAGTGATGACAGTTTACACCAGCTGAGAATATGGTTATTGCTATGTGTTGCTATGGAGACAAGACTTCCATCTTTATGGTGCTTAAAGAAGCTATGAGAAATATGTTTAACGTAGTACCCTTCTGCACTCCTAACCTGACCCTTTCTCATTGTCTCTCTCCAATTTGCCTGCCTGCTGAATAATTCTTTTTGTATTTTAGCATATTTCAGGTAAAGCTCATGTATTTGTGGTCTCTGGTGAATTGTAACCTCCTTAGTATCAGTTGCTCCATCTGCCACAATCCCAAATGCTTTCTCCATACCGGACTGCATTAAAACTTGAACTCCAGATGCCGAGGTTAATCCCCCTTCATCTGTAATCTGAACTGGCATATGCAAAACACGCAAGGAAAATGCAATCAGTTGTGTTGCATTTCATTTGACATCACCATTTTCTGTGGCCCCATTGGGATGTTTGACAAAGCACTCCTCCATAGTTTCTCCACTGAACCTCTGGCAATCAGTTCTTAAATCTGTTTAGGAGAAGATGCACCATAGAAAGCAAAATTTCCTAGGCATACAATAAGTCACCTGCAACAGAATGAAGCTTGTCTTTATTCTTTGAGTACAAGAGGCTGATGCTTCATGCCTATGTCCAAAGTGTCAAATGCTCCTCCATCAAGAAGAAGCCTTCCAAGACAATGGCAGGCTGCAATCCAGTCCATTTCAATTCTGCATGTTCAGCCTTAGGATGTGAGTTTTATCAATTTCCTCAACATTACCCATCGATTAATTTTTCCTCTATCCTTAGTATTAGAGCAAACGTGCAACGTGCTGGCTACCTACCTACCTTGGTATGCTCTTGCATGATTGTTGTAAGAGTTTTTCTACTTGGGAAGTTCCCTAATTCGGCCTCCTGGGTCTGGTCTTTGATAACAACTTGCTTTGAAAGGATGCTAAGTGGGCCACCAAGGCCTTGTCTCTTAGTAAGGATTGATTTAAATTTTTCAGCATTAAATTTGAGTTCTTCACTTGGCTTGTAAGATCACAAAAAAAAAAAAAAAAAGGAGGAAAGAAAGAGGATGGAAACTGGAGCTGCCACTCCAGCCATTTCCAGATCCTGCTAAGATCTGAAAACAAGGCAGTGTGAGAAGTGAAGTCCTTGTTTGCAGCCTGTGCCTTGAAACTTTCATGTGCTCTGCCTTTGTTCCGCTCTCGGTTGCATGTGTAACAGAAGCACCCTCATGCCGTGCGAGTTCCTTGTAAAAATGGGCATAAAAAGCGGATAGTTCAGAGCTTCTGTCTGTGTCATATTCACAGCCTTTAGTACCAGCGGTGTGATACCACTAATATTTCCTCCCCTCTCATCTCTAACTCTGTACTAAGTACAGGTGGTTCATAATTACACTGTAAGCAGCTCAAAAGTAGCAACTAATTTTAGGGAGACCCTAACTCATGTTCCCTCCCCAGTCATGGCAGGCCCCTATTCTTCCAAACCATGTCATCATGATAGATCTTCTTATTTACTAATAGCCAGGAACAAGTGTAAGCCTCAAGCATTCCAAAACCGATAGTGATTTTAGATCTTTCATTTGAAACAGGGGCCTGGTTTTCAGAGTGGGGGCTGGAGGCTGCTCAAAAGGTTGTCTGGAAGGTGCTTCTTTCAGGTAGCTCAGGCTGCGGATCGCAAATCATTAGACATATTTGAGAATCATAGCCATAGTGAACCCAGAGAAATCGACCTATTTACGCGAGCTGAGGATCTAGCCCAGTGTATTTCACTTGGGGAAATATTGTGAATGATATCAAAGCCATTTCCTGAAGACAGCAACTTCATCAGCTGGTCACTAGCACCAGTGGGAACCTGTTTTAATGGAAAGTTCCAAAGGGGTAGCCGTGTTAATGTTTGATGAAATTAAAAAGCTTCAAGACAAGATATAACCTTAACTCGAGACTTGGGGCGCATAATCAGGCTGGTCTTAGCAGGTGTCCGTTGATGCTTTTCCAAAATACAGACATGAAGCCAAAGGACAATATTTAAAAATCTGGCCTTCAAAAACTAAGCTAAAGAACCAGTACTGAAGCATGGCACAATAATTTTCATTACTATGTGGTGCACTAAGAGGGAAATTTAGCCTACTGCGGTGCCTGTCTACAATATTGATCAAAGATCTAAGATGAAGGAAAATATTAGCCTGTTACTAGACAAAGTGTGACTAGGTATGTAAAGCCTCAGTTCTTTTTATCCAACCTACTAATGGATTCCCCCGGAGATCCTGTTCTTTGGTACTAAATTGTCCAAATATAGATCTTTCTTCCATTAGATCTGCTGAACAAAATTTCAATTCACAATTCCCTGAGGGTTGTCACTCCAGAGAATAGCTGTTGTCCAGGGCTACCACTGGGATAACCACACTAGATAATTTTACTTAATAGAATAATATTCCTTTCCTTCCTCTCCCCACCAGAATCCTTCTTCAACTCTTCTTTCTGTGAGGTGCTCAGGTTTTTAGTCATGGGCTGGTCACAAAGTTTCAGATAAAATTATTTTTCAGTGGAAATTTGGGTTTCTGAGTAAACAAAAAACATTGTGAAAAGTCCACAGGTTCCTAAAAAAAAATTCTGATTTTTAGTAAGAAAAGCAAGACCCAAAAACTTCTAGGCAAACGTCTTCAAATTTTTGCTTTTGGTGCTGCAGAAAAAGAAAACCACTTTTGAACCAGCGAATCCCTAGAAGTTTTCTTATTTTTGATGAGCAAGCCAAAGTTGACATTTTCCACCCCAAAAATCCCTCAGTTCCCATGCAACGCTCTTGTTTTCCCTGAAAAAAATATAAAATAAATTACAGTTTAAAAAAAAACCAAAAACCACCTTTCCCATGAGAACTACATTTATTAGCTACATGTAGTAGATACATTTCTATTACTCTCTCTTTCACAAATGTGTGTGTTGGGGTGTGCATATAAATATACACACACACACACACACACAAAATAGAGCTAAGTATTAAATTATGTTTTACATGACAAACTTGCACTTTCATCCACAATATGATAGAAATGTAGGACTGGAAGGGATTTCTTGAGTCATCTTCTTGAGTCCTCTGATTTCACAGGCACCCTCATTGTTTAATCTCCTTTGTAAATGTCAAGCTCCATCTTCAAACTAACTAGCTTGTTTGCCCCCACTGCTCCTATGGGAGACCTTTTCCTTGTTGATGGTTAGAAACCATCTAAATTCCAGCCTTTATTTATTCATGGCCAGTAATAAATGCAGAGTCCACCAGCAGCTTGCTGTATAAGAATTGAGACCTGGCTTGAGCTGTTTGTCACAGCCTTATATAAGGGGAGCCATATTGCTGCTCCGCTCCAGGAGTATCGCTAGGTTTCCTCTTTTTCTGCTCAGCTGAGTTGAGGGGCACCATTTTCAGCAGGCGTGGCTGACCCATTCTTCTCAGTTATCAAGACATGTTAAATCATTGCCTCTCAAAATTGGCCAGATGCCAGTGATTATAAACTAGTTGTAAAAGCTTTAAAAATTTATCCCTTTCATATTACCTCAGCTCTGCTAAATCTCTCTTGTAACGACTCCCTTTAGAGTTCTTCGCTGTGGTTTCACACTACTTTTCTATTTATTAGATGATTAGAGTTAAACTAGGAGTCACGTCTCATTGCTCTGGCCCAGTGGGGTTTGGTGACCCAGAGGGAATTCATTTAACTTCTTCTGTAAACCACCACCCGCCTGTGGAAGGCCTTTCATTTCACAATAGTCCAAGGAGTTCTCTGCCTCAGCCAAGGGTATATTATAGCAGTGAGGGTGAAGAATTTGAGCAGAGTCTATGTACTGACATGCCATCAGGATGTTTGCGGATGGCATGTCCCAAAGATTTTCAACCAGGAATACAACATGTAGCCTGTCGGTACGCAAATATCTTCAAGGGGTACGCCAATTCATCTAGATATTTGCCTACTTTTACAACAGGCTACATAAAAAAAAGCACTAGCAAAGTTAGTACAAACTAAAATTTCATGCAGACAATGATTTGTTTATACTGCTCTATATACTGAAATGTAGGGACAACGTTTATATTCCAATTGATTTATTTTATATGGCAAAAATGAGAATGTCAGCCATTTTTCAATACTAGTGTGCTGTGACATTTTCGTATTTTTATGTCGGATTTTGTAAGCAAGTAGTTTTCAAATGAGCTGAAACTTGGGGTACGCAAGACAAATCAGACTCCTGAAATACGTACCGTCGTCTGGAAAGGTTGAGAGCCACTGAGATAGTAGATCTGGGGGGGGGGGCGTACTTGGGAGTGAGGAATTACTAGTGGATTCTTCTATGGTTTTCCCATATTGCCTCTTCAGTTCAAAAAAAATAAAAAATCCATCTCCTCTAGTTAGGATGCTACAGGAATTTCCCAGAAACAGGAAGAAAATAACTCTGTCATCCCAGGTCATGATCATTTCTGGATCCATTATAAAATGGATTATTGTAATTTATATCATGATTATACCTAGGCACCCGCCCCATCTCCAAGTGACAGGAAATATGAAGGCTGTTGTCTTGCCTCTCTTCGTCTATTTCCAACTCCTATCTCAAGATGTATCCCTTTTCCTCCACTCTCCTAACCCTAAATCCTGTTTCCTGTTAGCAGTTGTGTCCAGCCACATAGTACCTAAAGGCCACAGTTGAGATCAGGGACAGAGGGCTTGTCTATATTGAAATTTCTGCGTGAATCGCCACGAATAGATGCAGCAGGATCGATTGAGTGGCCAATGGAGACCCGCTCAATCGATTCCAGAAGTGTTCTCCGTTCGATGCAGTAACTCCATCCACTCCCCACTCAAAAGAGTAATGCTAAATCGAATGGAGAGTATTTCCCATTGGTGCAGCTGAGTGAAGATGCCGCAGTAAGGGAGGGTAAGTCGGTCCATGGGAGATACTTATTCTACAGTACCTAGATTATCTCCCGTTGACCCAGCACAGGAGTGTAGTCTAGGCTTTGCTGTGCTAGACACAAGCAAGATCAGGCTGTCTTTACATCTGCTTTGGTTCTGTCCTCTGCACTCCCTCCATATTGCCCACATCTTTCCTAAAGTGTGGTGCCCAGAGCAGGACATGTTCTCCAACTGAGATCTCACCAGTGTTGAGTACAGCATGATAATTACCTCCCATGTTTTAGGTATGACATTGCTGTTTACATACCCCAGAATGTTAGTAGTCTTTTATTTGCAACTGTATCGCGTTATTGACTGATACTCAATGTATGGGCCATTACAGCCACCAGATCCTTTCCAGCCACACTTCCACTGAGCCTGTTATTCTCCATGTTGTAGCCGTGCATTTTTTCCCCTTCCAAGTGAAATGCCTTGCATTTATGCAATTTCATCTGGCTGGCTTCAGACCAGTTCTCCAATTTGTTTTGAATTGCAAGGCTAGCTTCCAAAATGCTTGCAGTCCCTCTTGTGTGCATGACATCCCTAGAGTCCTTGCTCTGAAGGACCTTTACCAAAGTGACTAAGGTCTAGATAGTCAAAGGTATATAGGTGCCTGACTCCCACTGATTTCAATTAAATCAATGGGAATTAAGCATCTAAATACCTTTGAGGATCTAGGACTAAGTGATTTAAGCACCAAGGCCTGAAAGGCAATGAGGTGTAGTTTCCTAAGTCACATAGGCACTCTGGAAAGTTCAACCCCTGGAACCTTGAAATGCCATGCAAAAAGCAGTATGATACAATGGAATTAATCTGCCTGGAGATATGGTGGGATTTCACGTTGTGTACATAGCCATGTTAGTTATTTCAAAGATGGGGTGGTTTGATACAGTCCTATCATGCAACTCTTTTGGCCAGACTTTATGATTTGTGTTTGGCCAGAGATCCCTTTACACTTTCTGTACTGTTGCAAACAGAACATAAATTAGGAAAATCTGGACCTAGATCCAGAGGGGAACCTCTGGCTGCTCTAGAGCCAACTTCTACATCGTTGTCACCTTCGACAAAAGCCTTCTGCTGCAGGAGCTGTGTTTGCAGCATTCCCGGAGTGTGAAACCTTTTATGCGCACAAGTTAGGGCAGCACCCAGCCAGTCCAAGACTGACAAAGCACGAAGGTGATATAAAGCATGGACCCTACCCCTTAGTCCGTTAGGCTGCATCTACATTTGTAAATTAAGTCAATTTAAGCTTGCTTAAGTCGACTTAATTTACCCTGCGCCAACACTACAGTTTCCTTAAGTCGACTTAAGCAGCTTGCTTAAGTCAACTTAATGAAAATAAAGTCAACTGAATGAAAATTAAGTCGACTTTATTAAACCTAGATTTAGTTCGACTTAAGGCTTAAACCAGTGTAGCCGTGGGGTAGCCCTAAGTCAACTTAGGGCTACCCCAGGGCTACACCAATGCCCTCCCCAAAGTCGACTTAAAAATTAAGTGTAGACACACTGTCAACCTAAATTTCCAAGTGTAGACATAGCCTTACATCCCTGCACCAGGACCAGGTCCCAAACTCCCATTGACTTTAGTGAGGTTTGGATTAAGCTCAATGCTTTCGCAGCCAGCCTCTCACTGAAGTAATTGGTAATTTTACCTGCCTAAGGGCTTCAGGATCAGGCTCTTTATGAATACTATAAAGGGAAATCATTAACCGTCTTGCCCTTCAAGCCAAGCTATCTGCATCCTGTGGTTTTTTCTGTGTTGTCAGGTCCCCCTATTGCTTATGGTGGTGAGGGAGTTCCGTACTGGGGTAGATGAAATTGCTCTACAGTAACTTTGTCTTCCATTGCTCCTTTCTCATGTGGTCCACTGGCACATCCAGTTTTCGGCTGGAAGGCCTGTCTCAATTGGTTCAATGTTCACCCCTGTTCAAACTGGTCAAGAGATTTCTGAAAACAACATATAAAGCTCACTCTCTGTCAAAAGTCAGCGGGCAGAATGGAATGCTTAGCTCCGTAGCTAGAGGACCAGGCAATTAAAACGTGACGAAAGTATCTTTACTGGAGTATGCATCACCGTTTGGTCCAATTATTCTGCAATTAAGCATTAAGAATAATTGAACCAAATGGTGCCCAATAGAAGATATACATCTGCTCCGATGAATTCCTGCCAAAAGGCATTGGGAATCTTAGCACAAGCATTTTGTCAACCAAGATAGCAGTAGTTTTCTTTCAAGTTGACAGTAAAGGGCTTTTGAATCATATTTATTACATGTACATTGAATAATTTGTTATTAATATCAAATAGCCAGTGATTCCCAACCTGTGGCCTGGGAGACAAAAGTGGCCTCCAGCACCTCTTCTACTGCCTGCAGAATGGAGTCACTGCCTAAGGACCCAAGTGGAGCATGTTTCTGCAGGGCTAAAAGACCTGTGCAGGTTCCTTACTACAGCCAAGAGGGCTTATCAGCGCTCCCCTCCTCCTGGGTGTAGCAGTGAACATGGTAAAGTGCTCTGCCTGGGTCCATAGGTGCTGGGCTCTCCGGGGAGCTGGAGGGAGGGAAGCACTGATCTTCCTTCTGTCCCCCTGGCTGGAGAAGGGAGCCACTGCCTACGGAGCATGGTGGAGTGCATGGGTCAACAGGATGCATGTGATTTCCTTGCTGCAGCCAGGGGGATGGGAGATCAGCGAGGAGACAGCCTCCTTGTTGAACTCCTTCTATCTTGCTGCAGCAGGGGGTGACCCGCTGGTGGAAAATGGTGGCCCTTGAGAGTTGTAAAAATGATATCTGTGGCCCTCAAAGGTTGGGAACCACTAAAATAGCCTCTCTGAATGAAGCAATGTAATAACTGCTTTGTTAGGAGCAAGTTGATAGCTTCAATTATTGCTTATATGGACTATAATATGTGTGTAATTAATAAGGAGAGTATATTAGAAAAGAAGATACAAGCAAGCAGTAGTTATTTACAAGCAAACAAAAATAGCACAAAATAGGGCAGGAATTCATTTTCAGAGATGTGCGAATAAAATACATTTTTATTTTCAGTTGTTTTGGTCAAAAGAAAGAGAGAATACAGCTTAAAAATGGAATGGAGTATGGTGGAATCCCAAAGTGACCTGAATGGAACATTTTCGGGTGCACACACTGTTGCAGTATATACTTGAGTCCTGTGTAAAATATTGGGTTTACAGTATAAGTTTAAAATAAATATGTTGTATAATATAATTTTTCTTGGACTGCTTTCCTTCGTCTCTCATGCCTCGGGGTAATGTTGGGCAGTCTTGGAAACTAACTGAAAAATACAGACGTTTGCATAAAAAGCAGATCATCCAGACAACTAAACGTTTTCCCATATTTCAGACATTAAGAGCTTTCTCGGGGTCCTGTTCTCATGCAATAAAATGACTTCAAGATAAGTGTTCCTGACAGTGGAATTGGTTGTAATTCTACTGCCTCATCCCATGTGACATGTATTAAAATGAGTGAAATGTGGGAGTTAATTATTTATTTATGAGGCATCAAAGGTCCCTTGGTACCTAATAAATTAGAACAAACAGAGGCAAAAAAAAATCAATATATTCTTAAACCATCAAGCAGAAATACCAGATAGCAGGTCATCAGTATCAGACCTACATGGAAATGAAAAAGGAAACAAAAATGTTCTTACACAAAGTTGGGTGGGAAATTTATTTCCTCCCCTCTTCTCCCCCCCAAAATTTTGAACAAAAAATGTCTGTAAAATTTTGTGGGAGGAAAAAAAAATGATTTCCTCCAGGGAAGTTTTGAACTGATTCAAAAAGAAAACTTGCATGTTGAATGAACATTTTGATTAAAATGCTCTATCTGTTCAGACTTTCTTTTGCTAACCAAAAAGGGGGATGAAATTATATTTTAAGCTGAAACTAAAAGAATTTTTTGCTTTTGTTTTGAAATTAATCAAAATTTTGAATTTAAATGTGTTTTGAAATTTCCTGTGATAAAACTGATTTCTTTCTTCCCACTCAAAAAATATTCAGTTTGGAAGGAAAATTTTCAACCAAAAAAATTTTGACCTGCTGTAGTGGTAAGCTGTGACTGGCAAAATGCTATACATGTACAATAATGAGCCAAGTTCCAGAGGGGTAGCTGTGTTAGTCCTGTTCAGCAAGACAAACAAAGAGTCTGCTGACACTTTTATAGACTAACACTTTTTTTATCACATGAGCTTTCGTGGAAGAAAATCCCACTTCGTCATGAGCCAGGAACTGCCTGCAGTGGGCAGAGAAGGGCATGGTTTCAGAGATATTATTCTGGCTCAGTTTAGACCTGTGTTGCTCATTGAGGTTCTTGACGTGCTGGGAAGGTTTTCTGCCATGGCTTGTGCTTGCGATCTACGTCCCCTCTGGCTGTTGAAGAACTGACTGAGTCATTTACTGGTACAGATTATCAGTGATTTCTTTAGGCCTTGATTCAGCAAGACAACATGCTTCACAAAAGCACTTAAGCATGAGTTTTTCTTTTTGCAAAGTTTCAGTAGATCTGGGCAACGGTTAGATCACCCCTCTGACTGAGGACTGCTGTTTGTCAGTTTAGTTTGCAACAGGCAGCCTTGTTAGCGTTCCAGGTCCCGTCAATTCCATTGCAACAAAGACCAGAACTTTTTTTAATAAGCATCTATTCAGAAGAGCAAAAGTGCCCCAGGATTCCTTTTTTGTTTGATTCAGAAGGATGCAACTCTTTCTCTCTGATGTGCTTTTTTGCTGTTACCCTTCAAGCCTTTCTCATGTTTAGAGTAGATCATGGCTCTGTTTTCACTGCAGCGTTCGCCCAGATAATCACATCTCAGGGTTGAGTGCTGGTGTTAGCCCAGCCCAGGTCTGCACTGCCACCTTGCAAAGCCACACATGTTAATTAATTTGTTGCACTTGCCCATGTGTGCTGCTAGAACATCTGGGGGCACGTCTCAGGATTCTTTGTGCTACAGTAACTCTATGATCCTTTCCCAGTGAATTATAGGAGAACCTGTCTGTCCTTCTGGGCACGCGGGGAGAATTGTGAGAAGAAATGGGAGAAATGTTGGCTGGAGCAATGGAGCCTGCATCCTTGCTGCAAAGTTACCATCAAAAATATGGTATGATGTGAAACGTTTTAATGTGTTTAATGTTTTGTTGGATGGCGCCAATGTGAATTCACAACTGTCCACAACTCATAGGAGAGTGAAGAGAATAAAAGGAAATTCATTGAAGAGTATTCAAGCAAACGTTTATGGATAGTATTTTGCAGATCTCTGGATTGATGTATGTGCTATATATATATTTAAAATGGACTATTTCGTGTTTCATTTGTTTGTTCTGTGGGCAAATCTCCACTTAGGTTCAGTTTCACGTCACGTGAGACTTACTTCTTTGGGTTCTCCCGTTCCAAGTGGAATATGAAGATATTCAGCGAGCACTAACCACGAGTCGAATGACTTTCACATCTTTCCAATGCTCTTTGGACTTGGAATACATCACAGCAGAGCAAAATGACGTTTCTCAGCAATATGTCATAATGATTGGTTGTATCAGTGTCAGAATTTTGCAAGAAATACAGTCAATTCAATTCTGTAGTCAGGAGCGCTGGCTCACTGGGAGACATTTGTAACTAAAACTATTGTTTGTTTGCAGACTCTCTAAGAAGAATGAAGCCTTGACTGGAAATATGCTGAAAAGCTGCTGTGATAAATTTAATATAATATGCATGACGTGGATTGATAGATCATTGTTCACAAGGTCTGGCAAATAAAAACAGTGTTGTGGAACCAGAATTACAGGGAAAGAGAAACATTGTTCTACAAGATGTGCTTCAAGTAGGAACCATGTTTGAAACAGTCACATATTTTATTTGTGATTAAATTGAATAACGAGGAAGGCTTGCACAGAAATCCTCTTGTAAGTTAGGAAACACATGGATTATTGGACTCGTAAACTTCTAAGAAAGTTTCTTACTAAGAAACAGAAACATCAGCGTGGAATTTTTGGTATGTTTCAATATTCAAAATAATTAACAAAGAATATTCAAGAAAATAGCATACAAAACCCAACAATTGTAGAAATGAAACAAGGCTGACTGAAGTGAAATTCAGTAACAATCCTACAAGAATAGCCTTTAAGGCACTAGATTGGCCTCAGCTGATCTGGTTTCTCTCCTTGGCTCTGCCACAGACTTCACAGGCAAGTCCCTTTTGCTCTCTGGCCAACATTTTCTAAAGTGACTAGTGGTATTGGAATGGATGCCCAACCTGAGACAACTTAAAGAGCACTAGTTTTCAGAAAACTGAGTACCAGTCCCATGAAAATCCAGCTCTTTTAAGATGTCTCTGGCTGAACTCCCTAAAATTGAGGCACCCCAAATCACGAGTCAATTTTGAAAATGTAGGCCCCAGTTTCCCATCTGTAGTGTGGGAATGATAGCGTATCTTTCCTCCTACCGTTTGTCTGCTTTTTCTGGTTCAACTGTAAGATCTTCAAGGCAGAGGTGGTGCATATACAATGACTAAGACATAAGGGCCCTGATCTCAGTGGAGCTCTACTTTAATAAAAATAACGTGGGAATAGGTAAAAGTGAGAGATCTCGATAGGTCTCAATGGAGTCAGAAATCGGAATGTAGAATTTTGGACCATCATAGAACGTAGTTGTATTTTTTATGAGGGTAAGAACACTGTAGATTTCAGATACATATTGCTGAGCATCCAACTCACACGCCCCGCTAGTGCCCGGCTAGAGGCTAGCTCCTCACTGTAGAGCACATACCTTCTGGTAAGATGTGAGGCCAAATAGTGCTCTGTCATGTTGCACTGTAAATTGCTGGTAAATTAGATGTTTTTCAGGTGACGCACCTTGATTGATCAATACCCATCTTTAATGTCATAGCGATGGGTGTTCTATTTATTCTGAATGCGTCTTCTACTTTATATTGCAGGAATCTGGATGCTCATTATACAGGAAGCTAAACTCCATCCATTTCTTCTCTGCTGAGGTGAGTTTGTTATTCTGTCCTTCAGTTCTTCCTCATTAAAAGCACTGATGTGTGATATTTTCCAGGAGTTCAAACTTACTTACATCTGGTGGGTCAGATCCTTTGGTCAGGTTGAGCTTTATTTGCAAAAAGATGAGGTTGAGACAAAGTTGGCTTTAATGCCTCTTTCATGGCCTCTCCCTATGCCACCCCGTTCCTTGAAGGTTTCTCTAAACTACTCAACCTGTTGTTAGTTTTTCACTGCGGTTCCAGCAGTCTGGAGAGGGAGGTGCGGCAAGAGAGAAAGTTTGTCCTGAGCCCCCTTGATTGAGAGAACCCCCAAACAGTGGTGGTGCAACCTAGTCTGAAAAGTCACAGCCCCACTCGCTGGAATTGGATGGGCTGTGCCCTCCATCCTCCCAGCGGGGTGGCCCGAGTCATCTTGCAGCCTTGTACACCAGGACACAACACCCCGGAATGGGGAGCTCAGTCTGATTTGCAAGACAAGAGCTGCATTGCCTGCAAAGGTGAGGGCACTGTGAACTCACCCTCCAATCCCACCTCTGCCTCGCCTCAGTGGTAATATTTTTGGACCATGCTGAAATAGCTGTGGCTGATGTCTGCCTCCACGGGTCCAATTTGCCAGCTTTCAGACTGTGGTGTGCACGGAGACCTTCACAAAACAGACTCAGTGGATCAGTGTGAACATTACGTGCCGGGTCTAGGTCCCAAATGTTCCCTCAGGATAAATGCTCCCATAGTATTTGAGGGTCAGTTCTTTGCACAATGCCATAATCCGCATGTGTGTGTCAGCATGGTGGGTTTTCCCCACAGATATTGTGAGGGCCACGTAGGACAGCCAGCATCCTCTGCTCTACTCACTCACTGCACTTTTTTCACCAAGAATATTTTTCTTCTGGGGAGTCAGTGCATAGTCGCGATCACTGTGAAAAGCAGCTGGCGCTTGTTGTGACCTCTCACCTGACTCTCCTCAGCCTCACTACTTCTCTCCTCTCTTCTTTCCTTGTCCTCCCCATTCCTGGAGCAGTAGAGCATTGATCAGCATGAACAATCTCTTTATCTCCCTTCCCATGCTGCCCACAGGGTAGGCCACCTTCTCTGGTTCTTGTGGAGGGTTCCGGCCCTGCCAGGTTGCTTGCCAGAGGACCCATAATGCACTGGTCCAGCTGACTGGAAGTAACTGCATATAACAGCAGCAGATCCTATCATCCGCTAAAACCAATGCAAATTCCCTGGCTCCTAAGCCGGTGTGGGGTCCCTAAGGGTGGATGGATCCCAGCCTTGTCTGTCTTGGATGCAGCTGCTGTCCCCCACAGCTGTGAATTATAAGTTTGTAAAGACAAGGGCACTCTTAAACTGGCCCAGTTGGCGGTAAAAGCTATGGCGGCACTGATTGATTCCTGGGGGATTGTAAACGGGAAAGTCCTGGCCAGGGCTCATCTGCAGCAAGGCTGTTCCTCACTTTGTTTTCATGAAGAGCAATTACAGCAGTTGTTAATCCTTTCTTAAAACTGGAGTCTGCGTGGCCCTGCTGAAGAGTGCTAGCCAGCCCGCTGTGCCAGTGAGGGCAGCAGTATAAGAATAGAGAGAGATAGGAAGCCTCTGAGATATTTCTGCTACTGAGTGAAGCAGTAGGTTAGGACAAGCAAAATCTATAAAGACCCCATTGCAAAAGTTTCAGAGAAGGTGTGAGTCCCTTTCACTGCTTTTCCATTAGGGGGTCTCTGCCTTATCCTAGCATGTCTGTAAGTGACACCTGTTGTCTACAAGTGCCAAATTAAGCTCTCACCCAACAAGAAATGAGTGATGGGTCTCTTTGGGGATGTCTAAATCTAATGGAGATGTCTATTTTAGCGTATGTGGAAAGTGTAAGTCATGGCAGAGCACTGGCCCCCTGGGATAAGCAGGGCAATGAGAAAATAAAAATAGAACGGACAGAGGTAGGGAAATGGTTAAATGAAGACAGGTCATGACCCAGCTGTGTCCCCCTCAAATTCCACAACCACAGTTTTTGCCATGATATTGATCCTCCTTTATTCCAGAATGCCAGAATCTCAGCCTTCATTTAAAAAACAAATAGGGTCTAGCCTTGGTGGAAATGATGCGATCCATGAAAACATGAACTGAGTGTAACCAATGCATGCCAAAGCCTTCAGAGAGCCCCAAACAATAACCCTGAGAGGGCTGAAGTGCCCCATGGATTCCATGGCTGAGGAGGTCAGTAATTTCTGCCACGGCATTCCCTAAGCTTCGGCACCCAGCTGCCCAGTGTTTGGTTTTGTCTCCCTGCCCTGCTGGGACTTGCCTGCAGCTTACCTCTTGCTCTCTAGCTTCTGCCCATAAAGCAAGCAAATTGGTTTACCGTGCGCTGTTCCATGGATCCAGCCAAGAGGAGACTGATGAGCTAGAGTAGGTGTCCAACTTGCAGCCAGGGTTGGAGGAAGCCCGAAGCATAGACCGTTGGGTTAGACTATTTGGGAGAGGAGAGCAGCAGCCAGACCCAGGGATCTAGACAGATGACTCACTAAAGCTGACTATAAAGCTCCGGTAGCCTGGAGAGAGAGCTGTGAAAAAACCCCATCCTATCGACGGTTACTTACTGTGATCATTTGAAAAAACTCCCCCATCCACGCTGAATAATTCATAGCCTAGTACTGTTCCTTGTTAAAATGGCTTAGAAGGGTTTTCAAAAGCACCTCATGATAGTAAGCTCACAACCAAGGCCGGCCCTTGACTAAATGGCACCCCAGACGAGAAATATTTTCAGCACTTCCTCCTCCATTTGTTGAACATTTTAATACTTTTTTTTATTGCATTTGTAGCCCATTTCACAGCTGTGGTGCATGATTTGCATACATGATTTATCCCTGTCAGTTTGCATTCTAGGATGTGTAAATCTGTATTTATTCGTGCCGTATATCGGCAAATAAAAAATTCATTTCCTCTAAGCTTATAGAAACTTTTAAATATTAAGAATAACTGAAATGTACTAACATCAAGAAATTGAACCATGCCCCAACATTGGGTGGATCAGTATTAAAGGGTGTTACAGAAGATGACAGTCTTAGAATGGTGACCCTCGTCTTTTAGTTAGGATCCAAAGCTGGCTAATGGCATTTTCAAATGATAAAATAACAAGCGATGTCAGTCTCCCATTGGCCGTCAACTGAACATACGTTTTAAAGATCCTGGGCTTTAGAAAGCTGTGCTCACCACTCATGACTCTGACCAGCAGTGTGAGCAGAATTTTTTATGTACAGTTGGGATTATGTTTTCCAGAGTACATTACTTTGCCTTTGTAGACTCTAAGGTTAGAAGGCACCAATATGGTCATCTAGTCTGACCTCCTGCACAATGCAGGCCACAGAACCTCACCCACCCACTCCTGCAATGAACCTCTAACCTATGACTGCCATGGAGGAAGGCGAAAAACTCCCAGAGCCCTTGCCAATCTGCCCTAGGGAGAAATTCCTTCTTGACCCCATTCAGAGCCAAACCATTTGACAGACACCAATGAGCGGTAATCAACATTTTTGTTGAATTTTATCTGCCATTTTGTTGCCCAGTCATCCTGTTTCGTGCCATTTCTTTGTAACTCTTGCAATCTGCTTTGGATTTAACAATCTTGAGTAATTTTGTACTGTTGTCAAATTTTGCTACCTCACAGTTTACCGCTTTTTTCCAGATCGTTTTTGAATAGGTTGAACAGTTCTGGTCCCAGTACATGACTCTGGTGGACACTGCTATTTACCTCTCTCTATTGAGAAAACTGTTTATTCCTATCTTTTGTTTGCTATCTTTTAACCAGTTACTTATCCAAGAGAGGGCCTTCACTCTTATCCTAGACTGCTTACTTCACTTAAGAGCCTATGGCGAGGAATCTTATCACAAACACAGTCATCTGATGTTACGTAAGTTATATTTGGACATTCGGGAGCCTAGACTATACATAAGTAAATATTCCCAGCACTCCACAACAAAGAAACCTATCTCCTCTGACCTCATTGTATTTGATAGACCTGTTGATGGGCTCTCAAACATGGATCAGCCCAGATAGAGCAGTAGTTACCTCCTGGATCTGAGACACCGAACTGCTTTGACACTGTGTAAAATGCAGCAGTAAAAAATGAAGCTTGGTTTTCCTCTTTTTTTCTGTGCTTGGGGACCCCATGTGAACAGCAATGTTTCACCTCACAGCAACATTTCATGGAAATGTTCTGGCTCCAGTGTGAGAGTTGACTTCATATAACCTCTCATTGACATCTTTCATATGGTTTGGCTCAGATTGGCTCTGAATGGGGCCTCCTGCTCTGGCCTTTCTTGACCCCAACCTAAAGGGAGCTATCTCTCAGGGTGTTCTCATTGATTCTCTTCCTGGTTTCTCTGCTCAGACTGATACAAGAAGTGTTTGTGTTATGGTGAGTGTCTGTGGTATGGGCTTCCATCCACGGGGACCTAGGTGAGCTCAAATAAAACAATACTTAGGTACCCAACTGACAGGATGGATTATATTAACCCTTTTACCTTGTTCCCAACAGCTCTACAACACTACTGTGATCACCACAAAAGCAAACAATCCAATATTTTCTAGACTGCTACTTAATCAGAACCATGGGATTTAAGATGGGTTATTCAGAAGGAGAGGTAGGTTGCTGACTCCTATTAAAATTCCCTTTCACTCCTTTATATGAAAACTCACCCTTACTGCTTTAGCTCACTTAGGCACTTGTCCATTGACTCCAAAGGGCTCAGGATCAGGTAGCCCCTTGTGGTTTTGGTGCTGACAGTCACAGCTCAGTCCCCTGGTGTCTGCACTGTGCGTGTTTTATGTTTCACATTGAGGGCAGGTCTACGCTGCCTGTCCTTTTTCAACGGCAGTCAAACGGAGATACGCAAATTACCTACAATAACTTGGACATCTGAAAAACCACAGAGTCCTGTGGCACTTTTAAAGACTAACAGATTTATTTATCGCATGAGCTCTCATGTCGAAATGGGATTGAAGCATCTTCAAAACGTCTGACAAAGTGGGATTTTCTCCCACGAAAGCTCATGCGATAAATAAAACTGTTAGTCTTTAAAAGTGCCACAGGACTCTGTTGTTTTTCTACAATAGACTAACACAGCTCCCCCTTTGGAATTGGACATCTGAGTTCACCTTCCCTACTCCTGGCATGTCCGCTGTGATGAGTCGAAAGGAGGGTACACAGCACTATCTGATTGCCAGGGTGGTGTTCAATGAATCACATTGAACTGCCTGATCGACTGAGCCAGATCTTCACAGACTCAATCAGTTGATCGGGAAGTTTGCCGGTGGCAAATTTGCTGCTGTCAGTGAAGACAAGCCCTGAGAAACTAACGGACTTATTCTCCAGCATTTCCCTGTGTTTCTATCTCCCACCTTGCTTCTGGTCACACCTGTGTGTTTTGCAGTGTTGGCCCATTTCCTGCCTTATAAGAGATCCCCTGAGAAAGCCAGGCTCTGCGTGTCACAGCCAAATAATAGAGTCCTTAAATGCAGATGTTACTATGCGTCTTTGCATAATTGCCTGAAGGGAGTATGAGGATCCCAGTCAGGGAAAATCTGGATGTTTAAGATGGAGGCACAGAGTATTTTCATATTATTAATGCCCTCCCTTATCTGTAATTTAATTACAATCAATTAATGGCCCAATCCTGGGCTTACTTAATCAAACCCTTTGAAGGGAGAGCTCAGAGATGAGATGAGGAACATATCTGGTTCACTCATACATCTTTACTGGAAATATGAATGTGAATGTGGTTCTCCTAATACCTCGCTGGTTGCTTGCTAAATAACCTGATAATAAAAAGAAAAGGTGTTGTTCCTTAACAGTAAATGATTTATATGCTGATGTCTGGCCAAATGCCTTGAATCAAGGGCACCATCTAGGGAAGAAGTGGACTTTTTTTCCCTTTGGAAACATATTTATTTCCTCATCCGTCTTTATGGTTACTTAGTATGCTGTTACTGAAGGGTTATACCACGCACTTCAGACACTAATTAGATGGGAAATTTGAGGACAATTACACTTAGGCACAAATAAAGGCTCCTTATAGTCCACCTGAACAGCATACACAGAGTCGTAATTACTTTCTCTCAGTAACATCACTTACATTTTGCGTACCCATATGAGATGGGGAAGGATCTGTGTTCTGTCCTCTGACCAGTGAGCTGTCTGGGAGGGCGGGGGGTGAAGGTCACCTTGCAACAACTAAGAGCAATTATCTGAGGGGTTTTAGATCTGTGTCCTCTTTCTTTTTTTCGATTATTCTCATAAGCTGCATTTTTGGCATCACTTAGAAGCAGGGAACATATTAGACCTGCATGTGTCAAATGCTATTGACATCAAATACCTTCCATCCAGCCCCCAGTCTCTTGATATCTTTTGAGCTCTGCACCCAGGAAAGTGGCTTGTCACAGATGATTTTTCCAAGTGAGGAAGCATGTGGCATAATGAGACGATGTAGCTCCTGCATACACCTTCCAACTAGATTTCCTACTGCTCAGATGCCAAACATGAGCCTGCATAGTAATTAGACACATAAAAGAGCTGAGGATACAATGCCTGTACACACCGCATTAATAAATCCTTTATGTACCCAAATTACAATACTGCAAATATATTTTCTGTCCCCATACCTTCCTTTGTCAGCCAAGATGGTTTTTAAATCAATGTAAAATGACGCGGGCTTGCCACAACGTATTGGTCTTTACAAGAGTGCCCAAGAGGTGCCAGGCGCTGTACAAACACAGGGATACCTTGAGGATCCCACATCTGCTTGGCAGTCATTCCAGGCATGCTATAAATATACATGGCATTTTACAGTCAGAAGCCTCAAGGCTTTATAATTTAAAAGCTGTCCAGAAAGAACATTAAAGCTAATGTTAAAATTCTCAGTGATTTCAGTGGCATCTGGATATGGCTAAAATACAGAATGTGTTCTCTGGCTTCTGACCTGAAGACCTATTGGGGAAGCTCTATGGCCTGTGCTGTACAAGAGGTTAGAATAGGTGATCACAAGGGTTCCTTCTGGACTTGGACTCTCTAAATCTGTTAATCTGTGAACTAAAACCTTTGTTCATCAAGGCACTCAAATTACCTGTTTAGGATTTTAGCACGTGTTCAAACACATACCCAGCTCCTCTACTAAATCAGGGCCCAGTTATGGCTCTAGGTTCATCACTGCAGCCACAAAGAAATCAGGAAGAGTTGCCATTTAGAGCTTTTGGGGGTGGAGGGAAGGGTGGTCCTTTCCCAAACCAGGGAACACGATCTGGTCCCGCCGCAGTCTCCTGGGCTAACTTCTACCATTCTCGAGAATACCATTGCTTCACCTGGATGAGTCCCCATGTGACCCTGAGAATAAGGGAATTCCTCTCATAGTCGGACGCCATGCTCTCATTGTTCCAGCGAGGATGTCACCAGGCAATGTGTACTACAGCTTTCAATTCAGTCACATTGTTCCTCCATGTGCTATAAAGGGGGCAGGGGGCGATCCTGGAATGGTCAATGCTATTCTATACAAGGTTGCCTATAGAGGGTCTTGGAGAAAATTTTGAAAGAGAAAGTACTTAAGGATATCGAGGGTAATGGTAACTGGGATAAAATACAATATAGCTTTACAAAAGGTAGATCGTGCCAGACCAACCTGATCTCCTTTTTTGAGACGATAACAGATTTTTTTGGATAAAGGGAATGCGGTGGACCTAATTTACTTAGATTTCAGCAAGGCATTTCATACGGTTCCCCATCAGGAATTATTAGTTACATTAGAAAAGATGGGGATTAATATGACAATAGAAAGGTGAATAAGAAACTGGCTAAAGGGGCGACTACAGAGAGTCATACTGAAAGGTGAACTGTCTAGCTGGGAGGAGGTTACTAGCAGAGTTCCTCAAGGATCAGTCTTGGGACCAATCTTATTCAACTTTTTTATTACTGACCTTGGCACAAAAAGTGGGAATGTGCTAATTAAGTTTGCAGATGACACCAAGTTGGGAGGTGTTGCTAACACAGAGGAGGATCAGGATATCATACAGAAAGTTCTGGATGACCTTGTAAACTGGACTATTAGGAATAGGGATGAAATTTAATAACGGGAAGTGCAAGGTCATGCCTTTAGGGACTAATAACAAAAATTTTTCCTATAAATTGGGGACGCATCAGTTGGAAGTGACGGAGGAGGAGAAGGACCTCTAAGCATACTGGTTGATCACAGGATGACTATGAGTTGCCAATGCGATGCGGCCGTGAAAAAGCTGATGTGGTCCTGGAGTGCATCAGAAGTTGTATTTCCGGTAGAGTTAGGGAGGTGTTAGTACAGTTATACAAGACGCTGGTGAGACCTCATATAGAATATTACGTGCAATTCTGGTCCCCCCTGTTTAAGAAAGACGAAGTCAAACTGGAACAGGTGCGTAGAAGGACTACAAGAATGATTCGCAGAATGGAAAACCTGCCCTATGAGAGGCGACTTAAAGAGCTTGGCTTGTTTAGCCTAACCAACAGAAGGTTAAGGCGAGATGTGGTTGCTCTCTATAAATACATCAGAGGGATAAATACCAGGGAGAGAGAGGAATTGTTTGAATACAGCTCCAATGTGAACACAAGAACAAATTAGATGCAAGTTTCTAACCATCAGAAGAGTAAAGTTCTGGAATAGCCTACCAAGGGGAGCTGTGGGGGCAAAAAACATAGTTGTCTTCAAAACTGAGCTTGATACATTTCTGGAGGGGATGATATGATGGGATGGCTTAGTTTGGCAACTGTCCATTTTTTACCACTGGTGATAGATATGCCAGTGGCCTGAGAAGGGACATTAGATGGGGTGGGTTCTGAGTTATTACAGAGAATTTTTTCTTGACTGGCTGGTGAGACTGCCCACGTGCTTAGGGTTTAACTGATCACCATATTTGGGATTGGGAAGGAATTTTCCCCCAGGGCAGATTGGCTTGGGTGCTGGGAGTTGTTTGCCTTCCTCTGTAGCATTGGGCATGGCTCATATGCTGGTTGATTTTCTGTATTTTAAAGTCTATAAATCACAATTTGAGGACTTTAATATCTCAGACATAGGTTAGAGGTTCATTGCAGAAGTGGGGTGTGAGGATTTGTGGCCTGCATTGTACAAGTGGTCAGACTAGATGATCACATTGGGCCCTTCTGACCTTAGAGTCTATGAGGGAGTGTTTGGGGATTGGAGGGCTCAGAGCTTGGGCAGATTTCCTAAATTGGTCTCACCATTCTTAACTCCCATGATACTACCATAGAAGAGAAGAAACCCGTTGGGGGTCGAGGGAAGGGGAATTGCTTTGAAGACACGCTGGGCTTTCCGAGGTCTGACACATCTTGTGACACGGAGAGCTGCCCTGAATGACCTCAAACCGGATGTACAATTGCACATGGCCATATCATCCTGTCAGAAAGAAGCTGCATAAGGCAGAAATACAAACATGTAGATTTTTTTAAAGCTCGTTTTTCAAAATTGACCTCCCCCCAAAACCCATTTTCCACTGTATTATGTTTTCAGTGATCATTTCTGGGTACGCTGGACTTATATAACCTCACCTTTCCAAGAGAGACAGGGAGACATGCTGAATACCCAGAGCTATGCTGGAAGAAGAGGGATGGGTTAACTGAAAAAGGCAAATAATTTCATGGCATGGATACACATAGGTACCTGCAGAACCTGAACAGCATACTTAATAGGACTTTTTCCATTCAGACATTTCCGATATCCTACATTACGGTTTTCTTCCTTCCCTTGGTATCTGCCCTAAATAGAGAATGAGTTAGGCTGTGCCTTCAGCTTTCTTCCACAGACATTTTCAAAGTTACTTTCTTTTTTGGTTTTCAAAAAGGAAGGAAGAATTGTCCAGTCGTTGGGGCACCAGCCTAAGCCGGTGCAGTTCCCTGCTCTGCCACACGCTTCCTATGTGATTGTGGGCACATCGGTGAGCTGCTCTGTGCCTCAGTTTACTCAGCTGTAAAATGGCGGGGAAAATACTTCTCTTTCTCACAGGGGCGTTGTGAAGATAAATGCATTAAAAGGATTGTGTGGTGCTTTGAGATCTGCTGTTGAAAAATAGCTAAGCATTATAGTTACGATACTGTGTGAGCCAGGGCCTAAACCTGAACAGTGCTTCTTTAAAAGGCTCTGAATGCTCTACACTATGAGATGCCTTAATCACAGGTTGGGGCCTAGCTCTCTGCCCGGCTGAGTCTCCCATGTGGCATGTGCTGAACAGCCTCACGTGCCCCTGAAATTTCGATACCACCGAGATAGTCTTGTTGGAAATTCCTAAAAGAAGTCCATAGTTTTTCCATAGAAAATTTATTTATTTATTATATTTGGGGTCCAAAACACACCGTTTAAAAAAAAAAAAAAAGAACATTTTGAAACCTTTCAGAGAGGTTGCTGAGTCCCTCGACCGCTCATTGAATTCCAGCATTACCTCTCAGAAGGCCATTAGTACCTCACAAACCTGTACCCTGACAGGTTGAATGAAACCAATAAGAGTTGTATAAACTCACAGGACTGGACTGTCCCCTAAGTATTGCCAGCTTCTGTCAGAGTCTGAAGGGATGATTAAATGGCCTTGCTCCTCTTTTATTCTCTGATTTCAAGCCTTCTCCTAATTTGCAGCATTGTAGCACCTTTTCTTGGGCACATCTTTGAATGGCCTCCACCTTTGCGATCTAACGTGACAGTCTCACTCTGGCCTGTCTCCCTACATTTTTGTGATTTTTTTTTTCCTTTGCCTGTCGGTGACCACAGAATCACAGGCCTCCTCCATCACTGATATGATGGCCGATGGTCCTCAGTGATTCAGTTGTTCAATAGGATCATTTGGTCACATTTAAATTTACTGGATTTTTTTTCCTCTGCTAAACACAGAAACCAATTTGAATAAGACCCAGGTATTTATGCATCTGCAGCTCTGAACAAACACATGAAGTAGGTGATATTTTCTTAGTGGATGAACTAATAGTATGTTACAAGGGCTCTGGGGGCAAAAAGCCTGGGCCAGTGATTCCCAACCTTTTTGGCTCGAAGGCCAGAGATATACTTTTTACAACTTTGAAGGGCCAGCAGCCTCCGCCAGCACCTCCCTCCCCGCCCTCTGACTGCAAGCCAGGTGGAAAGAATTCAGCGAGGAGGCTGCCTCCCTCCTCACTGATCTCCTGTCCACTTGGATGTAGCAGGGAAACCATATGCATCCTGTAGCTCCATGTGCTCTGCCTGGGTCCTTGGCTCCTGTATGCAGCCAGGGGAGTGAAAGATCAGTGTTCCCCTCCCTCTGGCTCCTGCAGGAACCGTAGCCCCTAGGGACTCAAGCAGAGCACTTTGCTATCTGCTGGAACTGGGGGAGGGGAGCGCTGATCTTCCATCCTTTCGCTTGCAGCAAGGAGCCTGCACCAGCCTTTAGCCCCACAGTAACTCACTCCTCCTGGGTCCTTAGGCAGCAGTGGGCCACTGTGACAGCCCTCATGAGCCACAAATTGGAAACCAATGCGTTAGTCTATTAAAGTGCCAGCAGTATAATATATATTGCTCATACTGAGGGGAGCTGGTAGCTAAGGATATTTGATGGAACAAAGGGACAGAAAGATCTTATCCCCTGAATAGACTAATGCAATCTTCTTACCCCATCAGCTGGCAGTTACGTCCTAGTAGGTACATTCCATTTTCCTTCATCGGTGGGCTGGTGAGTCTTTGGTGAAAATGAGTCAAATTTGAAATTCTTTTTTGTGACCTGGGGTCTGATCATTTATGCTAGTGGGAGAGTAACAGGAGTTGGAAGTACTTTTCAGAAGGCACTCAGCACATGGCAGAATCAATCCTCTACTCAGCAGCTGTGGCAATTTCTTGCAATAGCCTTGATGGACCTTATTGCGTTAAATTTAAGCATCTCTGGGGTCCGTGGTTTTAAATGACTGATTGGTGAATTATTGGGGGCTGGGATGGTATGTGACGTGCAACCTGAAGGGCAAAGAACCATGTGCCAGCACAGAATGGACCCTTGGAGCGAAGAGTGTCAAGTGGCTTTCCTGGAAAAATCTAGGGGGAAATGAATGAAAACTCCCCACCTCAGGGGGCACAGGTCACTTGCTAGTGGATTCTCTGTACCTTGAAGACGTCAGTAACTCAATCATAGGTTAAAGGTCTGTCCCAGGAGGTGGTGGGTGAGGATCAGAGCCCTGTGTTGTGCAGGACGTCAAACTAGAGGATCATACTGGCCCCTTCTGACCTTAGAGTCTATGAGAACATTGCTGCCCTTTATGAGAGAAACATCCTAGTCCACTACAATTGTCATATCCTTGAGTCAGGGGCCATCTTCTTGTTTTCTGTTTGGACAGTGCCTAGCGCCATGGGGTCCTGGGCCATGACCTAGCCGCTATTGCTATTCACATAAAAATAGTGTTTTATTATCCTCCTTTGGCACTGGAGCAACTAACTACCCATGGTGCCCTACGATGGAGAACCGGGTCCATTTGTTGGCATGTTTTATACTGACAGGATTTTCCCTTGGGATGTATGAAATTTATACCTCACTGGAAACGTATATAAACCATTGTGGTGTATTTCCTGTATCTGCCATTAAACAAATGATGGTGTTTTCAAAACCATTTGTGCTCTGAAGCTTTGCTTCAAGGACTTGTTGCATCAGTCATTATTAACATTGAAGAACAATAGTTCTGCGTAATAGACTTGTGCTGGGAGAGCAAGCTGTCCTGCTTAATATATTCATAAAAAGCTACAGTTGTAGATTTCTCTTTTATACAGGTCAGGCGAGGGCAATCACTGCTGAATCACTCCTTGAATGTCCACATTTGCAAAGAATACATTCCTGCTCAGATTGCTATCAGCTCTTTTTGATTGTGTCTCAACAGAGCAAATTCATATAAGGTGAGCTTTTAAAAGTAGTGATTTTCCGCTTCTCTTGACTACACAGGACGGTCAGAAATTAATGAAAAAAGCGATGCCTGTCTGCTTTATAAGCATCTCTGTGTTATTTCTGCATAAATTCTCCCAGGTCAACTCAAAAACAGTTCAGGGTCAAAATCTCATCTAGTCACCTAGATTAAAAACTAATTTCTCTAAAGTATATCCTATATTGAAGCTTTTTCATGCAAATAAATAACCAGAGGTCTCATTCTCTTCTCCTTTATTAGTTGTGCATGTCATGAATTTGAACATAACGTTTTGTTCTGTACTCTAATTACATGCATTATAAGGAAAAATCCATTCCTTGCGTACATATCATTAGGAGCAGTTCCAAAGCTCCATTCCATCAGGGCACCGGTCATGGTGGCTCATCCTAATATTGACAGTTTAATCTTTTTGTTTCATACAAGATTAAAAGTCATATGATGGCTATTTCTCCACGGAGCGGGTGGCGAAGCCAATTGGAGTCAATCCGTGTCTAAGTGCCGTCTCTGCACTGAAAATGGACTGTAGCTTACGAAATGTATTAGATCATTATCAATCGTTATGGGAAAGTAATAAAAGAAATTGTGTTGATGAAAGAGTAAATAAGACTGCTGTTTAAAAAAAAAGTTTTATTTACAGCTGTACTGCAGTATATGCATTTGAGATATTATCTCAGTTCTGTCTAACATATTCATCCGAGCATGATTCGTGAGCTGTTTCAATTTCCTTTGCTTTATCTCATTGTGGAGAGAGAGACTGATCCAGCAGGTGGTCAGTAATCAAAGCTTTCTTTTATCAAAGGTAAGCATTAGCCCCTCAACACGATGCTTTCAGTTTTAGCAGACACAGCTATATGTTAGCCTTTCCTCCTTATTTATTTCCTGTTCAAAATGGGTTGAATTCATTTCCAATGTGAATATTGAAATGCTTATTAATACAGAGGCAAGATTTTCATAAGTGACTGCTCACAGAGCAGTACAATGTGAAGGCTGATTTTCAGAGCAATCAAAAATCACTCCCCCCCCCTTGACAAATCTCAAATCGGACACCCAAAATGACTAGCTGCTTGCCAAAATGTTGACCAGAGTAAATTCCTCTATGGAATCTTACTTCAGTGGGGCCAGGTTTTCACCCAGGGTCTTTAATTAGCTAGTTGCTGAGTATGTGTGCGTATGCAGGTTCAAACCTTTCTCTAGTTTTGGGTTGCCCAAGAACTTAGGTGCCCAAAATGACATACTGAAAAACTTGGCCTGGTCCAGAGCTTTGCCGGCCATCTACACTCTCCGTCAGTGGCAAGGGTGTTGAGCATCTCTGTACCAGACCACTCTGACCAATTGAACTCTATTGAATGATGACATTCAGATGGCTAGTCTTCAACAGGAAGCGCGATTACCTTGAAGATGGAAAGACAGTGGTTCCAGAGAGGGCTGTCCAGTTATTGCTGATGGTAGTTGTGGAAAGGCCCACTCATTCAAGTCCATAAACTGCTTGGAGAGCTTTATGGTGGTAAAATATCCAGTGCAGCTTAATGTTGGTTCCCAACACCCTTGTACATTTTACAACCTTTCTACTTCTCTCTTGAGGTGGGGGGGCTCAGCACCTGAGGCAAGCAGGGAAAAAGAAGGAGTCACAATCAATCTCTCTCTGGGTGTGTCTACACTTGTAAATTAAGTCAACTTAAGCTTGCTTAAGTCAACTTAATTTACTCTGCATCTACACTACACTTTCCTTAAGTCGACTTAAGGAAGCTGCTTAAGTCGACTTAAGGAAAATTAAGTCGACTTTGTTAAACCTTGTTTAAAGTCAACTTTAGGCTTAAGTCGACTTTCTAAAGTCAACTTAAGCCAGTGTAGATGTGAAGTAGCCCTAAGTTGACTCTAAGTCGACTTAGGGCTCTCCAGGACTCCCCTACTGCCCTCCCTGCCAAGTGGCCAGGACAGGGAGCCTGGCAGGCCCCCCCCCCAAGGGCAAGGCAGAGTTCTGCCCACCCTGCCCCTATGCCCTGCCAGGGTCCCTGTCCCCCTTTGCCCCGTTGTACCCAGGTACAATGGGGCAAAGGCTGAGCCCCCTGGCACTTGTCAAGGGGTGCCCCCCTGCCACCGTGGACCTGTCCAAGGTCCCCCTAGCCCCTACAAGTCGACCTAGGTCGACTTTGTAGGGTCCCCCCAAAGTCGACTTAAAATTTAGGTGTAGACATGCTAAGTTGACTTAACAAAGTCAACTTAAAGTCAACTTTAAGTCGACTTAGCTAAAGTCGACCTAAATTTACAAGTGTAGACATAGCCCTAGTGTCTGCTTCTCCCTTCCTCCTTCCTTCCTATGCCTTTTTGTAGTCTCTGCCTAATGGCTTAATTAGCCTTCCAGCTCTCCTCCACCCACCAGTTAGGCACAGCTCTTCTTAACAACGTCCGTTCTGCTGGGTTTAATTAATTAGAGTCAGTGTCCAAGTTGCCCAGCACTCTGTCACAGTAGTACGTCTGAATCTGAGGTTGCTGCTGACCACCGGGAAACACAATGGGTAGCCATATCATTTTTAAAAATACCATACTGATGCTGTGAGGAAGTTGAAAATTATAGCCAAACCAACAATCAAAAATGAAAAATGTTTGTGAATTGTTAATGGAAGGTTTTTCAGTTGGAGGGTTAAGAAGACCCACAGACTATCCATGTTCTTTGATTGTATTTACAAACCAGTGTTCCCCAACCTTGGTGAAATTTGGAGCCATGCAGGATTTCCGGCGGTGATATGCCTAAGCAAACGGAGCTAGTTATTACTCCAGCTTATGTCTAGATCAGTGGTTTTCAACCTTTTTGCATATGACGACTCCAAAAAATACTTTGAATAGAGATGTGGAGCCCTTTAGAAAGCTTAGACATAATATGTGGAACCTTGGATCATTTTATTATTACTCTGTCCCTTCCCCTAGTTTCTTTGTTTTTCTCTCCCTATTGTCTTTCAACAAATGCTAGACTGTAACCTCTTTAGGGCACGGACTGTCTTTTTTTTGTTCCTGTATCTATAGCACTGTGTTGGGGTTTCCTGGCTCTTTGTGGTTCCCTAATGGAAGCCCTTTTGTCCTACTACACCCCTCACCAAGAAGGAGCAGCAGAGATGGGTCCTCCAGGCCTTCCTAGAGAGGCTGTCCAGAAACAGCCAATCAGAACGAGCAGACTCAGTTAAAAGAAGCTGCAGGGCCTGAGCAGGTCATTCCTTGGCTGCGACCAGAGGGGCAGGGAAGGGGAAGGTGAGTTGCTCCAACGAAAGGAGTTCGACTTGCTGCATATACTGGTTCTGCTAGAGAAAGGGCCTTAGAACTGTAACGCCTAAGACAATGAGCGGGGGTAAAGAGACTAGGTGGAAAGAGGCCCAGGGAATGCAGCAGCAACTGATTAAAGAGAGCCATAGATGGCTGCTTTTTATAGGCTCCCTGGATCGGTAGGTGTGCCTGGCTTCCACCACTGGTCACCAGGGAATTTACCTAAGCCCCAAGAAGGGGTACAAGGCACTTGGGAGAACTGTTTGCTCCCCTGGAAGGGGTCTGTTTTAACTGTGAGACATGACTGGAGGGCTGAGCCACTGAAGACTTGCCTAGTGAGGTCAGCAACGTACAAGGGCCGATTAGAGTGGGAAAAGAGAGCCGTACCACACCAGCCTCTAGAAGGTACTCAAGAGGTGTGTTGGGCTCTAATCCCTGACTGAGGATTCTGGGCGCTTTTGCTATTTAAATAATAATAATGAATGGCCCTATGGCTGTGATGTCCCTTGTGGAAAATATAATCCTGGCTTTTCCCCTCTTTTTCAGTTTTAAATCATTTTCTGTTCAGTACTAGGGATGTATAGTCGAGCACTAGCTTTCTGTGTTTGTGAAATGCCAAAGCACATGCAACTAATGCAGACTAATGGCAAAATGCCTCATTAGTTATTTTCTCAATATAGGCAGTAATTAGTGAAGATCAGCTGCAATATCTTAACATTAGTCCAGGAGAAGCTTTCATTTCACACTGAACATGCTAGACAAAATATTCTGGCTACAATTATCTGCGCTCTAATCTTTCACTTGGCTAAAGCAGCCTGAAAGCTTCGATCCATGTTTCTATGTTACCCCTTCCCTCCCCCACACCCACCCAATAGAAGTTGCTATTATCAATGTGGGATCGTTTCTGCGGCCTCACAGAACTGCAGTCCTTGAGTAAATGAATTGTGATTGGACAACTATTGGTTGGTAAGGACATTTCTGAGGAAAAGAGCTTTTTGACAGAATTTTCAAACTAACGGAACACGTCCTTGGCGTGCAAATATTGCTTTCTTTTACACATTTGAGAGACCTATTACTCAGAGTGCTGTAAAAATCAGCAATCTGCCATCAAGATAACAACAGCTTAACATTCCATTCTGAAGCATTGTTCTCAGGTTTTGCAATTTTTATTATAGCCGTTGGACAGAGGACAAATTCTTCATTTACACAAAATATTTGCAGGCTAATTAGATTCTAATGTACATAAATATTTGCTAAGAAATCATAAACCAAGAATTTTAATTCTCTCCAGAAACTTTGAACCATTGTGCTCTTCCTGGCCAACATTTCCCAACATGACTGACAATTCTGAATTCCTCCGTTTCTGGCACGCTGGTTTGAGACATGTTAAAGGGAACTTATTTAGAGGGAGGACAACAGAGTCCTGTGGCACTTTTAAAGACTAACAGATTTATTTATCGCATGAGCTTTCGTGGGAGAAAATCCCACTTCGTCAGACACTTTGAAGATGGGAAATTTAACATGGCTACCCCTTTGGAATTTGACTACATGGAGGGCACTGAATACAGCCGTTTGAAGTGGAAATCCATCAACTTCATGAAACAACTTGCACAGATCCAGACAGACATCATCTTCCTTTCCCATTCTGTAAATTTCCCATCTTCAAAGCATCTGACGAAGTGGGATTTTCTCCCACGAAAGCTCATGCGATAAATAAATCTGTTAGTCTTTAAAAGTGCCACAGGACTCTGTTGTCTTTCTACAATAGACTAACACGGCAACCCCTTTGGAATTTGACTATTTAGAGGGAGTTTGTGCCCCTCCCTCTGAAAATCAAGCCTTTGTAAGGTGTCACCAGTTGGGTGCCCCATAATTGAAGCACATAAAAATCACTAGCTACTTTAAAGAATCAAATGTGATGCAACCTCAATCATGGAGGCCACTGAATTCATATGGCAAAAGATACCGGACCATTCACAGTAGTACAAATTTATCGTTTCCTAGCATCTGTTTCAATTGTTTTAGAAGGAAATAAATACACACACACACACACACACATATGTTGCTATATATTTCTGTTAACCTGGCTTCCTTGACCTAGCAACTTTTAGCTTCTGTGAGTTGGTATCAGGAAATAAACCAAAGGAAACGCAATACCTCTGCCTGCTGTATGACTGACACAGACAAGTCAAAACCAAGTGCTTTTAACTTTTAAATCTTTCTTTTGTTGTCCTCTGGCAATTTCCATTGGAATGCCTTTGCCAAAGTCTCTACTAATTAGTCTTAAGCACATACAATAGGTATCAGAGCACCCCAAAACTTGATAGTTGCCAGCACAAGTTTGCAGCTGTCTTCAGAAGAATCAGTCATAGATTTCTAGATGGCCAGTCCTTTTATTCACACCTAGTGATCCTTCCAAATGTGTCCATGAAGCGATCTGCCTCACTCAGACTCACTACCTCCCTCTGATACCCAATAAGTTACAAAAACATTTGTTTGCCCAGTTATGCGAATTTCCTGCAAAGGCCTGAAAGTGGCTAAAAGCAGCAAGCAACCTGATTGGTAGTCTATCCCAACAGCTAGCAATGGCTTGGACACCTGGCTGGTTGCTAAAATGCCCCCATTCATTTATGTTGGAGAAGGCAGGTCAAAAAAATGTGCCTTGCACTTGGAGAGGAAGGTGGTGAGGGTTGCAATGATCCTTGGGTCCTAGCAGAGTTTGTTTCACAGTCGAGAGAACACTGTCTCCTGTGCAAACAAGGTTTCCTCTTGTAGTGGAAAGTTCTATTTTGCCAGAGGAGCAAAGTTGTCAAGCATGGTCTTCTCTCCAGAGCTGCGTCAGACATTAAAGATACCCAGACCATGAAGCGGCTTGGAAAGATGGACTGAGACCTTGAACTTGATTGGGTATTCTATGGGAAGCCGTGATGAGGAGAGGTATGATATGCTCAGCTAACCTGTGTTGTCAAGGAGACGTGTTCTCTACCAGTCGACGTTTCCTAAGACTGAAGGTTTCATGCCTAGGTATTGTCCATTGCTGTAGTCTAGCTGAAACTAGAGGTCAGAAAAGTGTGAATAAATGAGGCCTGGTCATTGTCCACCAGAATAGAATGGAGTCTTGTAGCCAACTGGAGATGGCAGAAAGTGTTTCTTGTAGAAGCTGTGTACGAGAACTTAACTCAGCAAGGAACCCAGGAACAGTCCGAAGCCACAAACTGAATTGACAGTTCTGGGTGTGTATCAAAGGAGACTGCACCATGGCTACAGAGTCTTCAAAACATTTTCCTCCATACACAAGCATCGCCACTGTCACAACCTCGACTTCCTCCTGCACATGCATCCTCCCTAGCTGTGTTTTTGAGCTAGTTGGATTCATTTTGATTGACTTCGCTGCTTTTTGCTTTGGTATTTCTTGTATAGCATGTAGATCTGTTGGGAGAGAAGACCTACAACTGGATTAAATGAAATTGGTCTCCCTGCACATGGACTCAGACACGCACATTGCTTTAAACAACGAAATTTGTCCTGAGGTCATGGCAGTGATTAGGCTCAGCAGCCAGGTTACAAATAGCTGTGTTGCTAGATGCCAACTATGAGATTAAATTGCTTTAACATAATAATCTTGCAAAAAGCAATAATGGGCTGGTTTAAAGGGAAAATTCTTTTTCTCCTGAATTTGGACTCCATAAACTATTGCCATGAAATTAAAAATGCTGTCTATAGTGTCTCCAAACCTATTCCATCCAGTGTTGTATTTGAACCCAACAACTACCTCCATCAGCAATGGTTCAGCTTCAGTGACTTTCTTGATGTGGACGTAGTAGGATGGAAGACCAACAAATTACAAAGTGTATTTGGCAAGGGAATGCTGCTGCATGGTTAGTGGTAATGTGGTTGCCAGAAGCTTCAGTGAAGCGATAAGTTCACCAGTGGCGGACAGAGGTTGATCATCCAGCCAGCTCATTTTAAGGACCTAGCTAGAGATCAGTCTGACTGGCAGTTCATCTTCAAGGAGGCCACAGCCTTCTGGGGTTTGCTGTGATGATGCTAATGAAGCCAAAGTGGATACCTGTAATAAACCACCTGCTAACAGTGGCACAGTTTGTGGTGGACCTCAGAATATGATTTGGAACTATGGATGTGCTGTGCTGTAGCAAATTTCAGAACCCTACATCACCAAGAGAAAGATTTGGACATGAAGAAATTGATGACCCTGGTATTTAGGGCTCCCATTAAAAATCCCTCTCTTTGTCCATTTCTTCAACTTCTCCAAAGAGTGGGAAATTGGAAAAAAATCATTTAGTAGCTGTCCCAAAGATTTTTAAAATTAAGGATCAGATTTTTAGTATTGTCTGTTTATAAATTGTGCATGAAAAAGTGTATGCATAATTCATATGTGCAGTTATCCCAGTTATGCATGGAAAAGGCCATCTGGACACCCAGCTGTTCAATAGCACACGTTTGCACACAGGGGTGTGATCGTGTCTGCACACACAGTTCTAAACCATACAGCTATGGTATATTTTTAATACGCAAGATCAATACTGGATGAGATAGAGGATTTTTTTTCTCAGTCTACATTTGGGTTTAAAAGTCATTATGTCTCTCTTGTTCTTCTACTCTCTTCCAGGATGTTCAATAATATTGTAAGATTCATAGAATAGTTGCCAAATGCCTTCTAAAGTCAGTAAATCAGATTCTCTTATTCATCCCAGACTCCATAAGTTGTCTTAATAAGAGAATTTCTGTATACTCAGGAATCTGAAACATCATAAACCTGTCCACTATTTTTTTATGAATTAGGAGTTATTGGGGCTATATTTTTTATCAGAGTCCTGAAGTTCAAACTGATATTCTAAATTATTTAAGATGGTTTAAATTTTTTTTTTCTTTTTTATTTTGAAATTAGAGATGACACTTTAAAAAAAAAAAAAAAAAAAGGTATAGATAGCTTCCTATATTCTGACCATTCGATACATGTGGTTAATACTGAGCTATTCTAAATATCTTCAATACGCTGATTTCAAGAGTCATTTAATAAAAGTTATAGCATTTTTTTTAAATTGGAAAATATTCTTCTACTTGCTCTTCTACAGAGACCCATTAAATCTAGATATACAATAACACGGTTTGGGATGTGGATGTGCTAGTCAATTTTATTTCGAGAACAGTGAGTTCTGTGTCTCCTTTAAGATTTATCTGCCCTAGATATTGTGTTAGCTTTTGATTGGCTTCTAGAATTCCTGAATTAAAGATTGTTCAGAGTGATAAACCTGACTTGCACAACCACTTGGAGATTATGGGATTCTATTAGACATAGAAGTCAAATACAAATAAATTCCAACTGACCACTTTGGTTTTTGTTTCCAGATCTCTGCTTCAAAGATTCTGCCATTCCCTGCTGCACATTTGTTTTGCTTCAGAAAGAGCAATTTATTCCTGAGAAAATTGCTTACATTACCCGTATGCAATCCAATCTGTGAGCAGGCTGTTTCTACCACTCGTCATTCTAGTTACGTAGTTTATCAGTGGGACAGAAGAATGATATACGATGTTAGGATCCCATTATAATCTTTGTCATAAGAATTAGGCATGAAAGATTTAATGTGTTGTGTAGGGTCTTCTGTTATTAACGGTGCTTTGATGTAATATGACTTATTGCAGCCTTCTGCAGTTTGTTTGGCTGGCTATTGTATGCTCCACTTTCTACTGCTAAACAACAAACCTTTTGGAAATGCATGGAATAGCTGCCAGTCAATATACAGAATAAGGTAGGGCCAGTTTCTCAGCTGGAGCAAATCAATGTGGCATCATTGGCTTCAGTGAGAACAGCTCCATTGACTTGAATGTATCAATGCTATTTTACATCAGCTAAGGATCTGTCCCAGAGAGCTCAAAACACAAATACCCACTCCTCAAAGATGGTTACGTACGTTGTTTATGACATATTGTGAATGTGCCCATGACACATTGCAATGAGAGAGATAAATGGTCCTTCACTCTGCCTGGGTTCCCTGGGCTTGAATCATCTTTCTGATCTTCGCACTGTTTCTTTTTCCCTTTGTTTCTTGAGACATAGCTAGCTACACTTCTATAAAAAGAAATAATGGCTAAGGGACGGATGGTGCCAATCTCTCATGAGCTACAAATTTGTCATCTCTAGGCACTGCAGCTTCCATGTGATGATGACCCAATAGCTCTTCGCCTATACAGGAAGTGATGTTTTTTCCCGTTGAAAAAGTGGTCATGATTAAATCAGCATCACTGCGGTTCATGGCTGGTTCTGCAGCATTTCCCTGTACTTACGCTAGTATATTTTTATCAGATCATGTGAATTAATTGTACACTGCCACTTGTATTCTAGCAGCTTCACGAACTATAAATGTAACAGTGGGATCTCAGCTGTGGTGGCATGAGGGAATGTCGGAAATGGATAGTGGAGAAATGGTGGTGGTGGTGGATTCCCTCTGGCATCAACCTCCCAATATAAGAAATCCAGATGTTTCTGTGATTCCTGCACACGTGCCATTGTGTTAGTCTTTTAAAATCACTAGCATTTTCTAACCTGCAGATCAGTAGCACACACTAATGGTTGTGATATGTCCTACATCGTGAGCGAGAATCAGCCATACAGCCTGGCCATTCTGCCCTGCAAAGCACTCTACAGCTGGTTTACGTGGCCTTCTAAGACCGGCTATGGTGGTTTGGTATCACAAAGTTGCCAGATTCTGGCAGGTGAACCTGGCTCCTTGAGCAGATAATGGCTTAAATGCTTGAATAATTTACTCGTTGAGTGTGAGGTCCTAGTGGACAGAATGGTCCTTTCATTCTCTGGCAGGAGGATGTTGTGAGAGGCTATCCCTACCCTATACAGTTTTACTTGACAAGACAAAGGCTAGCAAGTGAAACAGAGGCGTAAGGAGGCAAAATGTCTCGCTCAAGATCAGGCAGTGGAGGTGGGAATGATGCTATGCTGGACTATGCTGCCTGTTTATTGTAACTGCAAAACACTCCCTCCATCTCCCTAAGAGCTCTTCCAAAGTTTCCCAAATCACGGGAAATCTTCCCTCCAGAAATTAATCTTTTCTCAGCCTTAAATATGCCATGCTGTAAAAACTGCATCCATATCACTCCAGGGTTTTCTTTTGTTTTTCTAAATTTTTGCTCCCCGTTCCTTCTTAATGTGGATGTTTCTTTGGGTGCATGAAAAGCCCTAATGGGATTAATTTCTTTTCCTAGGCTATGAATCAGCAGTGTAATGCTGTGTGTTTGTGTGAAATATGGCTGTGTTGTGCTTTGGATCCTTGATATTCTATAAGACAAGTATCTGATTGTCTCCCTTTCCCTGCTGACAGGTGTAGTGCTCTGAGAGGAAGGCACATATTGAGGATATGATTAAATTGCTGAGCTTTGAATAGGGCAGTGAAACTCACAGCCACACTCGAGAAGCTACATCAGGTATTTGCAGTTTTGATACCTGATTCTTGTGCCAAACGATTCTTCTATCTGCAGAACTCTCTTAGACATCAAGGATAGGTCCACGTATGGAGGGAGCCTGGTTTGGGAAACAGATTGTAAAGAGACTAGGAAGTTAAGGTAAGATAGGAAAGGAATTAGCACAAGAACACCCAAGGAATTAGGATGGAATATAATGCAGAAATGCTTATTTCCATGTATGGCACTGTCAGGAAGGCAAGGACTGAAGTTTTTAGTCAGAGAAACTCACAGAAAAGTCAGTGGGAATTTTCATAAGCAAAAAAAGCTCAAATCATGAGAGAGCCTGTGCGCAGATGAACTCCTGAAGAAAACAAGTTCATCCACATGCAGTCATAGTGAAGGATCACAGACCCCAGTGAGCATCTTAGGTTTGGCCCACTGAATACAAACCGGATTTCCACAAGGCTGAAAAAGGGTTTAGGAGTAAATCCCTTCCGTTTTCAAAGGGATCTGTGTGCCTAACTCCCAGGGACTCCTTTGGAAAGACAGACAAAGAGTCCTGGGGCACTTTTAAAGACGAACACATTTATTTATCGCATGAGCTTTCCTGGGAGAAAATCCCGCTTCGTCAGACGCTTGAAGGTGGGCTCTGCTTTAGGTTCCAAAAGAGATTGGAGAAAGCCATATAGATGTCCCCTGCGATTACTAACTGTTCCTACTCAGTCTGTCAGAGCATCTGCACTTGCTAAGTAGCCTTCTGAAGATCCATACACTTCTAAGGCCAGAAAGGACCACTGTGATCATCTAATCTGACTTCTGGTGTGACACAGGCCACAGAACTTTCCCCAAATTATTCCTAGAGCATATCTTTCAGAAAAACTTGCACTTAATTACACGTTTACCATGCACCTTTATCAAGTAAACTGGAGGGGGGAAATCTTTCAGTGTAATAAAAGCCAGCCACTGTTGAAACAAACAGCAGGAATGGTTAAATATGATGGAAGCCATGGATTGTGAACAAAGCTATGCGCTACCTGTTATTTTTTAAATCTACCACTCCATCATGGGGGAAATGATAGATTTAAAAATGAAAAAAACAAAAAGAGGCATCGTTTCAATCCCCGTCCTCTGTCTGTGCTGCAGCTGCAGTTAACTAATAAAACTCTATTCCCAGCCCTGTGCTAACCACGTTTGATGGGGCCGATGCACAAACAAAGATGTCTTGGCAGAGTAAGGTGCTATATGAGCTGCTCAGGAGAAGCAGCCTTGTTAATGTTGGCTCCATGGGGTGCATGGAGGGAAGTTTTGTGTGTTCCGTGGAGGAAAACAAAACAAACAACAAATATCTGGAGAGAAAATGAGCTGGGTTTGTTTTTTTTTTTTTCTTCTTCCAGGTTTCTGAACTAACTGCAAATAATAAAGAGATCTAGCTGGTGGGCAGAGATTTGACTGATCCTTGAAGATGTCCTATGCCGTTAGGAGGAGGTTTTGTTTTCCTTCTGTGTGTCCATTGGTACCATCACCAAGGGGGAGGTATAAGTCTCCAGGCAACCTAATGAGCCCAGCTGGCCTATATTCAACTACCTGATCAGCTACACCCCGAAATTGGTCAGAAGTGTCACCAGACCAGCTCTGAAGCCCAGGAGCAGCAGTGGCTGATCCAGGAATTTGATTACAACTATGATAACTCCTGTCTTGTCTCACTTCACCTTACCCAGGTTGCCCAGAGCTTACCTTCAGCTCAGATTCCAGACTTTTGCTCTGACCCCTGGCATTTGGCCTCTGATTCCCGTCTACTTACTCCTGTTCTAACCACTAGACATGACCACCGTGTCCTAGTCCCTGATAGGAGGGAGCTACCCCAATGGCTTCATTACTAAGGAGTTTTGTATATGGCTGCGGAAAAGGCTGGATTTAGTTTTTCATCCTTTGGCTTCTGACCTTAACCTTGTTGGTAGCCCTACTGAAGTCAGTGGAATTAAAGTTAGGTGTGTGCATAATTTCCTTGCTGAATGGATACCTAGTTGTGCATGAAACAGGCTGTGGCCAAAATTTTCAAAGGTGGATCCCTAAGGTAAAGCACTTAGAGAGGGATTTAGACCTCTGAGTATGTCGTCGAATTTGAGAAGTGCTTAGAACCCACAATTCCCACTGAAAAAACGACGAGAGTCCCGTGGCACCTTATAGACTAACAGATTCCTTCGGGCATAAGCCTTCATTCTATAAGGTGCCACAGGACTCTTGTTGTTTTTACACAGACTAACACGGCTACCCCTCTGGAAATTCCCACTGACTTGGCCTGGGCTCTGGGGGGGTTTCACCTTCCTCGGTAGCACAGGGCATGGCTTACCTAAAGGTGAATTCTCTGTATCTTAAAGTCCTTAAATCATGATTTAAGGAAGTAAATAACTCAGTCATAGGTTAGGGGCCTATTGCAGGAGTGGGTAGGTGAGGTCTTGAGGCCTGTGTTTTGCAGGAGGTCAGACTAGATGATCGTACAGGTCCCTTCTGACCTTAAAGTCTATGAGTCCATGACTACTTCTGGGGTTGTGAGTGATCACCACTGTTGAACATCAGATCATTTTCTTAGGTGCCTGAATATGGCTTCTGATACCTAATTTTAGGCACTCAGGTTTAAGAACATTGGCCCAGGTGACCTGGTTCTGTAGCTTGAGGCATTACATCTAATCCATGAAAGGAAGGATCAACTTACATTTATTACATAAATTAGAATGTGACCACGAAAGAGTCACCTGTTGATCACAGTCACTACGAAGTGGTGTCTGAAATACTACCAATATTATTTTCTTAAGTATAGGCACCTACTGTCAGCCATTCCTTGGTAACTGTGGGTAATGCTGACTCTTCAATGTCAACCACAGTACTGGTTCATAACAGTCACGAAACTTTGATACATTTCTCTTCCACAGGAGAAGTAAAATGTTCCTCAAAGAAAACTGGTTGCATTCAGATTAGGATTGCCATGTTTTTCAGCCTTGGCAGTACAGACCTTATCTGATGACGATCTGCTTCTGATTTTATTTTTTTCTATAACCCACAAAAGTGTATGAGAACACAGTCCCTGCCTCAAAGAGTTTACAAACTAAACAGACAAGACACGATGAGGTATAACTGCCCTTATTTATGTGGAACTAATAGACACAACTGTTTTGGGGTAGGGGAATGACTTTTGTTTACTGAAATAATTACACGAGCATATTTCTTCATATAGTAGCAGTTACACTAATATAAAGGTGCAGGATGTACCAATATATCTTATTCTCCTTCCCATATCGGAGTAGGCGGTATTAATATAAGCACTTTTATACTGATGTAAGTACACCCACACTAGAAGGGTTGTCTTGCTTTAACTAACTCAGTAGTGCTCAAGTGATAAGAAACGTAAGAATGGCCATGCTGGGCCAGACCAATATCATGTCTTCCGACAGTCGCAAATGACAGCTGCTTCCAAGGGAATAACTAGAATAGGACAATTCTCAAATGATCCGTCCCCTGCCATCCAGTCCCAGCATCTGGCAGTTGGAGGTTTAGCCATCTTGTATGTGTAGAAAAAAATCATGGTAAAAATGGATTGGAAAGAGTAGGAAGGGGAAGGTACCACAGTGGGTCAGTGGATGGTTTGGGTAACAGCGCACACCTCTTAATGTGCACAGTTTCTTAGTGAATGTTTTGGGCAGTGTTACTAACTGCTTGGCGTTTGCAATCTCTGAGTGCTTCCACGTGTTATAGGAAAGGGAACCCTACCATGTATGAACATGCAATGGCTTGCTTGGTCGGTCTTAAGATTCAGAATGGTAAAATAATGAGATGCCCCTCGGAGGTGAGCGGGGGAAGCCGCAAGAGAGTTCCCAGGTATCTCCTCAGGAGGATGAGCTGGAGGCCCTGCTGAGTTTACAGGAGTGATATCAACATTATGAATCCTTGAATGAATCCTCAGGCCCCTGGAAGCAGGAATCTTCATAGGCATCTCCTGCCCTGCTGCTTTTTGCCTAGGCCTCCTGTGAATCCTCAGTAGGATTCATTGGCGGGATCCAAGAAGCAGTCCCATTTCTGGCTCTGGTACTATTCCCAGGATATCTGCCTGGGTATCCAGGGAGTTAGCAGGGTCATGTGCTGTGCTCAATGGCTAGTCTCCATCCGGGCAACAACTTCCATGTGGAGCATCTTCAGAGGTCGAGCAGGAGTGCTGGGGAGTGGGGCACCATTCTGAGGAGGTGGCATTCCTTTCTTGCAGGTGTGCAAGCTGAGAGCCACACAGAGCCAAGGGTAGTACATGATGGACCCTATCCTGCAGATAGTCACACACACTTCACTTTACATGTGTGAGGAGCCCCATTCAGTTCAATAGGACTATGTGGTGGACAGAGTTAAGCACGGTCGTAAATGTTTGCAGGATCCAGGCCTTAGAAGTTAATTAAACTCATTGGGGCAGGGATAATATGTAGAGTACTTAGCATGATGGAGCCCTGATCTCTGACTGGGGTTTTTAGGCACTAAGGCGATAACAGATCACTTGCTGGTTCCCTGTTCTATTCATTCCCTCTGAAACACCTGGCATTGACCACTACTGGAAGACAGGATATTGGACTAGATGGGCCATGTGTCTGCCCCTGTATGACCATTCTTGTTTTCTAATAAACATACGTGTGTGTGTGTGTGTGTGTGTGTGAGAGAGAGAGAGAGAGAGTGAGAGTTTATAAATTGCAGAGGAACCACATTAGGGGCCAGGTTCTCAGGTGGTGTAAATCAGTGTTGCTTCATTGCCTTCAGTTAAGGTATCATGATTTACACCTGCTCAAGACAAGGCAGTAGACCTTTCCTGGAAGACGTAATGGAATGAAACCAGAAAGACAGACCAGTCTTTCTGCCCCTATGTGTTTGTTTCACTGGATCCCTCAGATATAAAGGTATGTTTCAATTTCCTCTCATCTAATAAAACTTATGATACAGTATACAGGCCACTTCCTCAGCCAACGTAAATCTGCGTAGCTCCATTGACTAGAAGAGAGCTGTGCCAATTTACCCCACTTTGGAATCTGGCTTTGTGCTTGTAAACAGATAAACTAGAGGAATACTCAAATGAACCATATTCTATAGAGCCAGAAGCTTGCTAATAACTTTCTAGAATTGCTCTCAAGCATTAATTGAAATCATAAATCCCAATCACATTCAAAGCGTAACTACTGTATACCATTGGCTCACTTCAGCTCTTAATCATAGCCTTCTGGGGAATTTTCTTGCTGCTTCTTTCTTCCCTTAGGAGCAGCCTTTTTTTTTTTTATTGCAGTTCAAATACCTTGAGATGTTTCAGTTGAAAAGCTATATAACATCTCTCTAAGCATGTCGATACGTGTTCAGCTTAATATCAATGGCTATGCCATTTCCACTGGAGGAAAGTTTAAAAAAAAAAAAAGCATCAAGGAAATATATTTAGCTTGTTTCTGCACAGATGCCTGAAGATATCCCGTATCTAAAGAATATTTAAATTCTGTTTTGTTAAGACAGGATAGTTTTATTATACAGTGGAGCAGAAAAGAGGTTATAGCCTCCCCTAGACAATTTGCCAGACAAGAAAGATGGCTTAGTGGCAATGCTGACAGCTTTATTCTTGTGACTCTGGCAGAAAAATAGGCAAAAAGATTGCAGAGGCGGCAGCATAGAATACAACATGAAAGTTCAGAAAAATATTAACAGGTTGTAAAAGGAGTGGGTGGATGCACTAAAGGAGCTGGCATTTCAGTTATATAACAACACTTATTACAACATTTTTATGGCCAAATTATGTTCTTTTTCTGCACTGGATCTTCGCGTCAGCTGCTTGGATCTGATGATGAGACATGAAATGTTTATTTGGCTGGAGAAAGGGGAAATAACCATGAATCACTTTTAGCAGAATCATTCCCGTGACCCCAGCAAAGATCCCTTGCCAATTTTACTCCTTATCTAATACATTAGCCATTGTATATTTACGGATCAGCTTTTATTTCCTACCCCGGCCACTTGTGGAGGCCCATACAAATATTCATAGTCTGAATGTAAGTTACACCAGAGGCTGATCGTCTTAGAAAAGAACTTATCTTTGAAGCTATGCATTTTGGCGATGGTCTTTCTAAATGAGAAAGACCTGGTAGCACTGTGGGATACCCAGAGTCTTGCATTCTTTAATCCGCCTGAAGTGGGAGCTGTTGAGTTTGAAAGATGCATTCCTTTTTCTAAGGATTAAATGTATAAGGACAAATTCAGAGTGAATATAAGGGTGTCTTGCACCTATTGCAATATTTCCCATGTGGAACCCATTCACATACAAATAACATAACTATAGATTGAATTACAGCCCATTAAAACCCTAAATCAGCACTGTTATGGAATTCTTATTCTCATTCTTTTTGAGATTGGGGTGCCATTACACAAAGTGCTAGATTTACACATAATGAGAGAGAAACCCTGTCCCAAAAAGCAATAGATAAAACAGACAGCTGGTGAAACAAAAGTAGTAGTATTAACCCCATTTTACAGTTGGGTAATTAAAGCACAGAGGCTATGTCTACACTTGCACTTTTAAGTCAACTTAGTGTATCTACACTTAAAATTAAAGTCGACTTAAAGGGGAACTTACAAAGTCGACCTAGAGCGTCCACACTGGATGCTCTAGGTTGACTTTGTGAGGCTAGGGGGACCTTGGGCAGGTCCACAGTGGCAGGGGGGGCACCCTTTGTGTGCAGTGGGGCAAAGGGGTACAGGGACCTTGGCAGGGCAGAGCCCTGTGTGTGATGCTGTCTGGATTTAGGGAAGCATTTATGATATTATTTTCAATGGATATCTCATAAATGCTATAATCCATAGGAGCTATGTCATGTTTGGTATCAATAGAAAGGGAGTAATTTGCTGGGAATGATTATATAGTTTATGTCTAGGAATTCTATTTCAATTAGAAGTTAGGAATATGGTGTTCTATCTATACGTTAACTTATGTTATTTTATTGAAATGTCTGAGAGAGGTGGGTGTGTCAAACCATTGTGTCCTTAATGTTTAGGAATTTTTCAGCTACAGTGGGCCCAGGGAGTAAACTGATGAGCCATTAAGGAGACAATGCTTGTATTCCTTATGTCCTTAATGGCTCATCAGGTCACTCCCTGGGACCATTGTAGCTGGAAAATTCCTAAACATTAAGGACACAATGGTTTGACACACCCGCCTCTCTCAGTCATTTCAATAAAATAACATAAGTTAAAGTATGAATAGAACACCATATTCCTAACTTCTAATTGAAATAGAATTCCTAGACATAAACTATATAATCATTCCCAGCAAATTACTCCCTTTCTATTGATACCAAACATGACATAGCTCCTATGGATTATAGCATTTATGAGATATCCATTGAAAATAATATCATAAATGCTTCCCTAAATCCAGACAGCGTCACATAGGGCTCTGCCCTGCCCTTTGGGGGGCATTCCAGGCTCCCCCTGTGCCCCCCCCCCCGGCAGGGAGGGCATTGGTGTAGTCCTGGGGTAGCCCTAAGTCGACTTAGGGCTACCCCAGGGGTACACTGGCTTAATTCGACTTTAAAAAGTCGAATTAAGCCTCAGATCGAGTAGAAAGGTGGTTTAATAAAGTCAACTTAATGTTCATTAAGTCGACTTTATTTTCATTACGTCGACTTTATTTTCCTTAAGTCGACTTAAGCAAGCTGCTTAAGTTGACTTAAGCAAAGTGTAGTGTAGATGCAGGGCAAATTAAGTCAACTTAAGCCAAGCTTAAATCGACTTAATTTACCAGTGTAGACGCAGCCTGAGGGATTCAGTGACCTGCCCAAGGTCACACAGAGCATCTGTTGTAGATCTGGGAGTTTAATAGCTCTCTTGAGTCCCAGGCCAGTACCTTAACAACAGGACCATATTTTCTTTTTCACACAAATATGGAGGCTTTTATAGGAAACAACTAAGAAATGTTATCCAAATGGTACAGATTGTTCTGTAACAGTGGCTCTCAACTTTTCCAGACCACTGTACCCCTTTCAGGAATCTGATTTGTCTTGTGTACCTGAAGTTTCACTGTACTTAAAAACAACTTGCTTCCAAAAGTCAGACATAAAAACACAAAAACGTGGCATGGCATGCTATTACTGAAAAATGGCTGGCTTTCTCATTGTTACCATATTATAATGAAATTAATCAATTGGAATGTAAATACTTTACTTACATTTCATGTATTATATATAGAGCAATATAAACTAATCATTGTCTGTATGAAATTTTTGTTACCACGGACTTTGCTAGTGCTTTTTATGTAGCCTGGTCTAAAATGCACTTCTCCCCACACCAATCCATGGCCCCACAAAGTCACAGAACCTCTTTGTCAATCTCCTCCTCACCTTGGCCAAGGTGGCCATCTACCCCACCAGGGAGAGGATGTTGGCTGAGGAAGTGCTTTGCAACTCTGGGACCTCCTTCTGTCCCTTCATCCAATCACGTATCTGGGCAGAGTTTCTTTGGGCTGCATCCACTGACCCCTCAGCTGCTTTTGAGCAGAAGTGGGCGCTGTCTGGAGTTCTCTGATTGTTGCCCCTCGAGTTCCCTGTGTTTAGCCCTTTGACCTTCACTCCTGTTCCTGTTTTTTTCATTTGTTGTCTCCCAGAACCAGTTGAGTCCTGGGCTCAGTAGCTCCTCCCCTTAGACTGGGGGAGGGACTTTAAACCATGAGTAGCCAATCTGGTACCCAAATAATAACTTTCCTCTTAGGACGTTATGGGGCTGAGCTTTCCTGCACTTGTTCTTACAGTTATTACCTTTGGGTTTAACCTTGAGATCTGATTCTGCCACTCCCGTGTCATTTCTAGGCTGTGTGTGTTGTGTCCTGTGGTTCCCCAAAACCTTTACTATTTCCCCAGCTACTGTTTTACACTCAACTTTCACATCATCTGCCCTGGGGTGGGTGTCATCCATTGGCAGTGCACCATACCTGCCTCAGCCTGCCTACTTTGGGCTGGAAAAACCACCATCACCATGCTCTGTTCTGCCTTGTTTTCCTCTTTAAGGGGTGGCAGAAATTTTAATTCCCTGAGTTGGGCTTTAGGACCCAGCACATTCCTCTTCAACTGAGTTGGTTCTGTCCTTTCTTCAGAGCAGCAGTTTCTCCTCAGGAATTTGTCTGCATATGCTGAGGCTATAACCTGCACTAGCAGGGGAAATGTGACCCACTGCCCCCGTCAGCTGTTGAGTTTGCATTTTTGCTGGCATGCTGTTTTGCCTGTCTGAAGCTAACTGTGAAGGTCTCCTTTACCCCTTCTCTTTTCAGCACTGTAACGTCGTTTCTCAAAAGCAAAGAATATAGACTATCTGACAATACATCCACACCTTCCTAGGTCTGTAGGGAAATCTGTGCTGTAGGTGACATGGAGGCTTTCATATCATGGGACCGTTTGATGGGATTTCACTACCTGGGCTTATCTATCACCTTAGCAGCCACCATCTCTCTCCATCTAGTGAACGTCTATCCATTAACCACCATCTTCCAATCACCTTGGCCCTCAGACGGCAAGTGCAGCAGGCCATGCACACAGAGTTACAAGCTGTGGACAATTTAGCGTGAACATTATGGCCATTGGCAAATTGGCTGGGTGATTCTCTACCTGTGGAGGTTCAGCCACACAGTTAAGTCTGTAAAACTAAAGATGCAGCTCACCTTTCAAGCCCTGCACTGGGCATTGGTGGGCATTCTTGAGCAAAGTGTGCAGAGCTTTCCCACATCTGACACACCACTACTCCCCATTCGTCCTGGGAATTCTCAGAGGGCGTTTTCCTCTTCACTGCATGTGGCTCTCAACTGGGGCCCAGTTGCCATCTACTGTTCCCATTTGAACCCTATTAAATTTTTCCATCAGACACAAGCTGACTGTCTGCGTATTGGCTGACCCATTTCCCAGCTGAGTTTGTCTATTAACTATGCTTTTAGGTCAGCAGAGTTTATAGAATTGTTCCACACACTGACTGGTCAACCTCACTAACTGTGGTACCCTTTGCCGAGTTCCTCATGTACTTCCATTCACGAGGTATATGCAGTGCTACAACAACACACCCCCACTTGCCTTTGAAATATCACATACTCCTGCCCCACAGTGTTGACCCTAATTCAAGAAGGTTTAACATACTTCCATAAAGGTTCTCTTAACTCCATAAGGTTTGTGAAACATATTACAGGATATCGTCAGGACCGCATCCTCAACAGTGGTTAAAGTATAATTTGATGGGCCCCAGAACCCTCCTAAACTCCGGGCCCTCTTCCCATATTGTCTGGGCCCCCTTCATGCATGTGCGGGCCCCAGCCCAGGTAGACATTTGCAACCACTTCTCAGTACCACATGCATCGGTTATTGCTTCATAAAAATATTTATAATTTTATATGGCATTTATGTCTATAGCAATTATTGTCACAAACTAGCAAACACTGCATCACACAATAAGTATTGTGATTAACAACGGTGAGGCGTAGGACCTGCCAACAGCCAGTGCAGGGTGGACCATGCGTTCTGCCGGATTTTTTTTATTTTTAGGGGCCCCGGAACTCTGGTCCCTCAAATTTGTGGGCCCCAGAACTGCGTTCCGGTGTGTTCCTCCTTACTTTAACCCCTGATCCTCAGCAGATGCCAAGTTTTCAAATACCTAGCCAATGAGGACACAGAGTGGCCAGCAGTGGAAAATGTTGATCGGCTTGACTTGCCAGCATCACATAGGCACTCCACGGCAGAGGAAGTGGTAGAATATAATTTTCCAGGGTGGTATTCAATTGCCTTAACCCCTGAGGCCATCCTTTTTCTTCCTACAATCCCCATTCACCACACATCTGTGACTCTGTAGGTGGGCTCTCCCAGCCCCATCCATTCCCTCACTAACCCCACTGTCCATCAGCTGGCTGGCCAGTCTGCCACCCACCTGCTTGGGACTCCTGCCACAGTGACTCTTGATTATTTCCAGAGGGGGAGCCGTGTTAGTCTGTGTACAGCAAAAACAGCGAGAGTCCTGTGGCACCTTAAAGACTAACAAATTTCTTCAGGCATAAGCTTTTGTGGGCTCCAACCCACTGCTGACACCAATGCATCTGACAAAGTGGATTGGAGCCCATGAAAGATTATGCCTGAAGAAACGTATTAGTCTTTAAGGTGCCACAGGATTTTCATTGTTTTGACTGTTGACTGCTATGTATGAACACATTGGTGCATGTGCTTTCTTGGACACCCCCTCCCTCAGTTTGCATTGGACTGGTGGGTCTCTCCTTGAATTCGTTGCTCTCCGTATCTTGCGTAGTTCCCCTCCCATTCCCTGGTGCTGATGTTAAGAGCCTTGGTTACCCTACTGATCATGATATCAGGTTGCTGCACAGAGAATAACATTATTGCTCCAGTGACCTCTAAACTGCCTTTAGTTTATTGATTGGCTAATAGGGAAAATTGACTTTTAACAGACTCCCTAGTTCTGAGACCCTAACAAAATTGCCACTTCTAGTAAGTGTCTTTTCAGCCAATCAGGTAAGTTGTCTTAGTATTACTCCATTCTGGCTGCTGTGAAAGGGGAGAATGTGTCAAATAATGTGGTAGGAGCTCAGGCACTGGAGACAGAGTAAAACGATTTAATAGTAATCACACACGGAGTGCACTAGGTAGAAAACACCTGGCAACAGAAACTAGGTAGATCTAGGAGTAATGAAGTGAAGTAAGAAAGGACAAAAGTAGACAAAATATCAGGAAAACCTTCTAGAGAATGAGCTGGGTTCAGCTGTGGAGATGTCTCCCAAAGTAAGTGGAAGATTCTTTTCTTGCAACTTTTAAAGCCACATTAGGCAGAACACATAGTATAGGAAACAATCCTTCATTAGCTTGGGGATGGACTGGATATTCCAGATGGTCTTTTCCATCTCTAACATCTACGCTCCACACAGATAAATGTGTGGGATTTTGCAAATATGAACCTCCAGGTACCAAATGGAAGGCTTTTCTCCCTTGTGCTTTTTTATGTAGCCTGTGTGTCTTTGGACCCAGTCCTGAAAATGCTTATGCATGTTAATTAACTATATTCAGGTGAGCAGTTCACTAATTTCAATTGAGATTTGAGCTACTCATTTAAGTAAAGTCACTCTCAATCTTTGCGGGGTGGTAGGTTTTGCTAGAATGTCTTACACCAGATGCTAAATTTAAGTCTACTGGTTCATGTGATGCTGTCTCAGCCAACAGCCACAGAATCCTTAATTTGTGGTGCAATAACAATATTAGATCACATGCTCCTGTCTCATCCAACTGGGCAGTATTTTGCAACATGGAGGTGTCTTGCAGTATGCAATTTTACCACTAGAAGAAGGTCTGAAGACTTCAGTTATGTTTGAGGGTAGGAAGGGCTGTGATTTACAAAAGCAGCTACTGCTTTTGGGTCTCAACCCACTGAAAATCTAACCCATTTAAGGAATCTGAAGTGGGGCACCCGAATATTGAGGCCCCACAGATAGAAAGATTCTTTTGCAAAGTATTTATTTTTAATATAGAGTTTTTAAAAAGAAAAGAAAAGAAAAGATTGCTTCTCCTGTGCAACTACCTGAATCCTATTTTATTGCCTGACAAACATAACTATGGACTGATAAAACCCAACCTAAAGCAGTGCATACCCGGTGCTACAGATGAAAAGCAGGAGTTGAAAACATTTGAAATTGATGAAAACCCTTCAGTGAGATAAGTAGGCCCCCGCGCTGCTGGGAAAGATGGGATGTTAGAGTCCTAGTTCAGAGTGACAAAGCTAAAGGGTTACAAAGATCATGAGGCGTAGAGAGACTCGTGCCCTTTTTCATTTATATATTGACACCCGCTGAAATGTTCATTCCTACGATGTGTCATCCCTTGTTCTGTCTCTGCTACACTGAATTCTAATTTACACATTTTGCACTGCTCATTGTCTGCTTTTGTGGTACATATAAAAATTGAATGTAACAGGAAGCAAACCAAGTTGTAAACCTCTGAAGTATTTCCTTCCTTTTGGCACATATCTGACCCCATTGAGCATGGACGTGTGGGCTCTCAGATAGCATGATGTACCAAAGGGCCAGCGTGCCTAACACAATTCTTTATTTACTTTCAGCCATACTAAGCTGTAAATGCTGAGTTTCATTGTATAAATTATGTAGCTTGCTGTGGCTGGGATCCTTTCGCTGAACACTGCAACGAACGTGAGTTCTGATTTTGCAACGCACAACCATCTTCATTATGTATTTTACTGCATATCATGCTGAGAATGCCATTACACGTTTGCTAATAAGCTAGAAAATAATGTTTAAAGTAACAATTTACACAACAGGAGGTTCCGACGCATCTGTTGATTGATTTTAAAGAAATGTTACCTCCGAAATTTGACAAATGCATCTGGTTATGTTGATCACCAGCTGACTCCACGAGTAATCCCATTGATTACAGTGGGATCGTTTGAGAAGTAAAACGCTACTCAGTATGAGAGAGGGTGGCAGAATTTGGTCCTTTTTCATGGAAACAAGTTGCACCTAGAGTGAAGCCTCATCACACACAGGCTATGTGCAAACATATCTTAATTTACAATAAAGAGGGTAAGAAACAGCTCAGGCCTAGATGCTCCCTTTGAACCTGTTACCTGCATTTCTGTCTTTCTTTTTGCTGATCTTTACCGGTATATTCATTCTTTATGTATGTACTAAAATGTTGCCCTCTGTCAGAAGCAATCAGACATGTAATAGACTAAAGGCAACTTAGCTTAAGCTAGATAAGTCCATTTTTCAAGGCTGTAGAAAGCACCCAAGCTCTCTTTTAAAAGACATGCTGTTTACACGCTGCTTTAGTTTGTTCTCAATAATTTATTATCCATTAATGTCTTTTTTCTATCTTACTTATTCACCGTGGAGGCAATCAAGTTTTATCTGAGGGCACGTTTAGTGTAAGCATGTGGAGAATAGAAACATTAATGGCTTATCCATTAAAGCCTAGAACTTCACAGACTGGGATTTTTCACAGACTTTTTCCTCTGTTCGGTGGTGGATGTTTCTATTAAACATGGTTAAATAATCAAAGGTGGAAATAACAGATTTTTGGGAACACTTCGGAAAAATCCAGCACACTGAAGTCTCCTTTTTATATTCCATTAAACTTTCTCTAATTTAAACCTAATATATAAATGTTAAAATGGCTATTTAGAAGGCCCTACCTTGTTTGGAGAATTGTTTGTGCTTTAATTGGGTTTCCGTTTACAAGAATCATCAGTGTTTATCCAGGTTGCCAGCCTCCATCATCTAACTATTTCATTTTCAAACAAGAACTTTTTTATATTGCTAAAACAAATAAGGAGTCTGGTGGCACTTTTAAAGACTAACACATTTATTTATCGCATGAGCTTTCGTGGGAGAAAATCCCACTTTTCATCAGACGCTTACAGAATGGGAGCAAAATAAATGCTGGGGAGTGTAAGTCATAGGATCAGGTCAGACTGTTAGAACAAGTCAAAGCAGTTGTTTGGGTTCAAGCAGTAGAAGACAGCGATTTTGCTCCCATTCTGTAAGTTCCTCATCTTCAAGCGTCTGACAAAAAGTGGGATTTTCTCCCACGAAAGCTCAGGTGATTAATAAATCTGTTAGTCTTTAAAAGTGCCACCAGACTCCTTGTTTGTTTTGCTGAACTAGACAAACACAGCTACCCCTCTGGAACTTTTTATATTGCTGTTTCAGTTAGAGGCCCAATTGAGTTTATAGCCTTGCTGTGTTAGGTGCTGTACAAATACATAAGAGACTGTCCTTCCAAACTGGGCACAACAGGCCTAGGAATTACAGCACAGACAATCCTTTATGGGATATGGCTCTCATACATTGAACAAATTACATATTACAGTATTTCGCATGCAGTGTGTCTGAGTTCAGTAGGAGAAGCTGTTTGCATATTAAGCATGTCTTTGTTGTGTTGCTGGCTCTTACATTTTTAACTGTAGATTTCTGCATTTATGGTAAAGGAACACTGTTTTCCCCTTAGCATCTATATTTTGTTTGCCACATATTGATTATAGAAGTGTCAGAGTGCATCAGATTATTGATTGCACTCGTATTTTTGGACATGACACGCAATCTTTTATAAGAACTTTTCTTTATTGTCTAGTTGTTCATTTGAGGGCCCTTAATTCTTAGTTTTATAGGTCAGTTTTAAGAGTTCAGACACAAAAGGGATACATCTTTCTTTAGAATCATTCTTCAGTGCAAGAGCCATGATTTTAAATCTTTATCTTTTTATTATTTGTATATGTTTCCAATGATTCCTGGCTTCCTGAAGAGACATGACTAGAATAATGATGTATGCTAATTCCCCTTAAGCCTTTCTGTTTGTTGCCTCCTTATACTTTTGACTTTTAGATCAAGCAAGCTTATTCATCTTGAAACCAAAAATCCCTTATGTAAAATTTTCAACTCTGTTTATTTATAATAAGTATTAAAAATCTTTCTCTCTCAGGGTCTAACAGCTCTTGCCATTTCTCTAGCAACATCTGTGCGAGTAACCCCTCCCTACCCACAGCTGGTGAGAGCAATCAGAAGGTTTCATGAATAATGCAAAAATAGAGGTTGCATTTGGGACACTAATTTCAAGGCCTTGTTTATACAATCAGAGATTCCACAGGTGTAGATGCAGGATTGAAGAGAGAGGCCACTGAGGAAAGGCCCAAGCGGATGCGTGAGTTATTTTAGAAAGCATTTTAGGAAGTTTTAGTAATCTGAAGCTGTACTGGGGATGTAGATATTTAGGATACCCAGGTTTCTCAAGAAACCTGACCACAATTAAAAAAAAAAAAAAAGTAACAAACTCCAATTTCAGTAGTCTCCTTTCCTCAAAGCCCTTTTTTCTGGAGATCTGCAAATTACTTGGTCATTTGAGCTATTGCTGCACCAGCAGGCGACATCTCTCTCATTCTTTAGCCATCTCCTTTTGTCGTCGTTTGAGGATGTATCCAGTCAGATTAATTAAACAGGAAATATCAAAGAGACTCCTTTAAACCCAATGTACACTCTTTAAACCAGAATGAGTGCAGGAGACACACTCCATTGAATTGTTTTCTGCTCACGCTGTGCCCTGGAATGCCTTTAATGAGTATATTTGACATATATCAAGGAAATGCACATTTTGACTTGGCAAAGCAGATTTAAGTACTCAGGGCCGAATGTAAATGGGTAAAATGCCATTTAAGATCAATGGAACCACATCCTTTTACACCAGAAGAGAGTTTTGCCAACTATATGTAGCACTGTATCATAAAGGGCAACTAAAAGGGGTTTGCAGTAGTCAAAGGGTATTATTTTCTCATTTTTTGGAGAAGACATAAAATCGGTGTCCTGGCAACATGCCAATAAATATTCAGTGACATTTTGTGTAAGGGGTGAATAATGAGCTTCTATGTCCTGGCCAAATTATATTTAGATTTACTGCTTTCAAATGTATTTTGACTTCAATATGTCATCCTATAAAAGAGAGCCTGTCACAATCTCCAGACACCTTGAAAGATAAATACAAATACATTCCAACCAAGTCACAAACAGTCGTAGCAAACCAGCAGCCCCTTATCCCATAGAAGAAACTGGTCCACAAAAGTCCCCCACCTCAACACCTGCAAAACCGTATTCTCCCCCATTAATATCCAAGTGTCCCACGTACACACCCAAACCTCAGCCCTCCCCAAAGTCCACCCTACTGATGGGTCTGAGTAGCATGTCTTAAAGACCAGCAACTGCTGGCTCTTCAGACTAAGGAAGGTAACTCCTAAAGTCCTCATGAACAATGCCTGGTCTTCTGCCCTAACCAGCTCAGATGCCTCCACTGACGTTAACATTTGGTTTCATTAATATTAAAATTAGAGTCAACATTTCTCACTTCCTCTCCCAAACTCTTCCAGCATGTTGCTGTGTTTTGCTGGGACCAAATTTTAACCACACTCAGTTTTATGGGAATTTTGCCAGTGAGTTTGTTAGGTGCAGATATGAGCCTGTGAGCAGCCACCTCCATCCATCTCAGAGGTGGCAGCTCTTCACTGTTGGTGGTGGTGTTCGCACATATGGACTGTATTTGGGGAAGCGTTGGAGAGAAAGGTACTAGAAACAGATCAGAGATATTGTACATGATTTTCGTTTATTATTTTCCATGTTACACCAGTATCTGAGATATGCAGCAAATTGGCACTTACAAATATTGCAGATCCTGCAATAAGGCATATGCAGTTACTCCTACACCCACAAAAAGGCCTATTGACCTTAACTAGACCCGGTGCATGCTTGAAGGGTTGCCAGTCTGGATCCAATTGGGGCTTGAATAGCTGTATTTCAGCTTTGGATAAATCTGCTTATTGTCCTGCTGAACCTTTACAACCAGCTATTGTACAGTCTGTGCTTACCACAATCCTATCATAGAATAATAGGGATGGAAGGGACCTCACGAGGTCATCTAGTCCAACCCCCTGCTAAAAAGCAGGACCACTCCCACTAAATCAACCCAGCCAGGGTTTTGTCTAACCGGGTCTTAACAATGTCCAAAGATGGAGATTCCACCACCTCCCTAGATAGCCCATTCCAATGCTTCACCAGCTTCCTAGGGAGAAAGTTTTCCAACCTTGACCTCCCCAGCTGTAATTTGAAACCATTGCTCCTTGTTCTGTCCTCTGTTACCCTCGAGAACAGCCTAGCTTCCTCCTCTTTGGAGCAACCCTTCAAGTAGTTGAAGGTTGCTATCAAATCTCCCCTCAGTCTTCTCTTCTGTAGCCTAAATTAGCCTAGTTCCTTCAGTCTCTCCTCATAAGTCATGTGCCCCAGCCCCTGGACTCCACTGGACTCTTTCTAATTTGTCCACATCCTTTCTGTAGTGGGGAGCCCAAAACTGGACACAGTATTCCAGATGCAGCCTGACCAGTGTCAAATAGAAGGGAATTATCACATACCTCAGACCCTTTCTGCCTGGCCAATCTATTTTCACATAGCATATATAGGCTTTTTTCTTAAGTCAGGTTCTGATGATCATAGTCTGCAGCCTGATTCCCCTGTCCCTTACACCTGTTCTACTACAGTTCAACTCCACCGATGTCATTGAAATTACTCCTGATTTACCCTAAGAACAGAATCTCACCCTAGGTGGAATTTTTTTTCCCCCTGCCATGCACAATCCACTTTCTTGCAATGATGCAGATGAATCTAGCCAAGCAACCTCTAGATGGCTCTTAAGGCTTGTTTTATCAATTAGCCAGCATCATGTTGTACCCAGCAGATTTACTATGACTGTGTTACTTCTTAAATCAGAGAAAAAATACGTCAAGGAGTGTTTTGCTTATAATGAAACACTTCCCTTTTCAAACCTGTCCTAAATATGAGGGAGAGTACTGCTTATTAATATCTTGTCAAAGATCCTGATGGTAGATCCTACTTGTGCTTACTTTACGATAATTTTTTTTTCATTTAGGAATGCAAATTATCTCTGCTGATCACTTCTCCTTGTCACAGTCTATGAGGAAAAGCACCATTGTGTGTTTTTGCTTATGGGAGAATCATATGTGCAGTCTCAATAACTGAATAATTCATTGAAGGGTGGCACCCTTAATTTTCTCTTCAGCAAAGTGACAGCTACACATTTCAAAAGCATCTGATTGATTTGTGAAATACCAGTGCTTGACTCTCTCAGAAATTCTGTTTACAGAAGCACATCCCTTTTTCACACTGTAGAGGGCACCTGGGGGTTTATTTTTGATTCACAAAGAAGGAAAAAACACTTGAATTTAAAAAAAAAAAAAACCTAACCCAAATGCTTAGCATACCTCTCATAATTTCAAATGATCTTTTATCCTAAATTAAATGTCTAAATTATTTGCTAGTCATAGTGTATGTATTTCTTGCAGTGAAAAAGGAGACTAAAACAAATGGCAATTGAGTGGAAAGTTTGTCAGGCAGACAGAGAGGCATCTGTCCAGCCGCTGGTGCGTGCAACTGCCTGGTCCTGGTGAAGAACCTTTTAAAATATGTCCCTCAGCTCAGTGTCTGGATCTTTTAATGACTAACCAAACTCTGTGATTTGAGCACTTACTCCACTGCTGGGAAAGAAGAACAAGAAGAAAGTAATAGTTTTGACTGACTGGCAATAATCTCTTCAGATGACTGTTCTGCTGCTATACTTTTATTGCCTGCAGATGATAAACTTTTGCACAGGCCAAATTTTCCCTCCTAACTTCCAAAATTCAATTAAAAATGAAAGTTTAAAAAAAATAGTGTATACAAATATGAAACCTTTACCTAAGAAGCCTGATAATGGCTGTCATGTAAATAAGGGTTAGAGATGCTCTCTGCAACTCAAATCCACATGATTACATCTTGCCTCCAGGATAGTAAAGCATTACACTTTTTAATTATACATTGAGGCCTCAGTGACTAAACATCAGCCAGCTAATTTAACATTAATAAAGTGTTGTTCAGCTAAGAAGGATTCAATGCATTCTTTGTTCCAAAGGTTAATACCTATACATATTGCTTGTGAAAAAAAAACTGTAAAATATTTATGCTGTTTATATATATATCCGTGGACATCAGCACCAATTACAGTAACTGGATGACTTTTTTCCCTCTATTTTCAGGAAATGCTCTTCTTCATACGTCACACAATCAGCTCACCTGGCCAGATTCTCAGCAGGGGAAAATTGGTGTTATGCTATTGAAACGGAGAAGTGGAAATTTACATCAGCTGAAGAGATGCTTCCTCACTATAAGCACACACACCTTGATGCAGAGCTGAGCTGAAGTGTAGATGCACCCTTGACAGACAAAAGTTTTTGTAGAACTTGACTCTCAGGGCAATATCTGAACTGTAGTCCTAAAATGGGCTAAATAAAACAAACAAGGAGTCCTGTGGCCCTTTTGAAGACTAACAAATGTATTTATCACATGAACATGTCATAAATAAATTTGCTAGTCTTTAAAAGTGCCACAGGACTCCTTATTTATTTTGCTGACCTAGATTAACAGGGCTCCCCCTCTGGGATAAATAAGAAAACCTTATGAATTACATTGAGAAAAAATAAGATTGAGGGACTGATCTCGTGTTTTGGGGCCAGTTCTGCCCTGGGTTAGCTCTGTGGAGGTAGTACTCCGCTACGGTGCAGTATTACTTAAAGCTGAAACTCCAGTTGGCCTCCCTGTGGATTTCTGCTTAAAAAGAGATGGCGTGATCCGGCCCGAGATTTTTAATGTAACGGAAAGACCTGGAGTTGTCGGTTTCTGTTACAAACAAAACCACTGTGCCCTAGTAAATCGTGTTTTACTTGTGTAGGAGCTCAATTCTTAGGGAAGCCCCTGGGTTTACTTAGCCTATGTCACAAAGAGCAGAAACTCAAACATTTTAAATACTGTACGTACGGGAACAATTTAGAAACCTCCATTTCAACATCACCCTCTTTTATAGGCCATAAATAGATGTGGAAAGAGTCATGTTAGCCACAAAGTACTACCACAACCTGCAGCTTACAAGGTAATTAAACATGAAGCTACCAAGCATGATACTCCAGAAATAATTTAGCTTTTGGTGTGGGGAGTTGATATTTTCTTATCTTTCTCACTAATGCAAAATGAATTGGCCTTGGAAGCTCCAGCCTGCCAGAGCTAAGGAATTAGCATGTTTTCTACCTGTATCTTTCACTTCTTAGCACCCCCAATGACATTCTAATTTAGAAAGCAGCAATAACCATGTGGTAAATGTCTTTAAAGGTAGTTATCGAGTAATTTTATGGTCTGTTTAAAAATACAGTGTAATACACTGATGGTATTGACCTGAAACACCTCCACCTCTTACCAGGTGTTGATCCTGATAGGGAAAGTTAAGTGTGTTTTGTTGACGTTGAGGATCATAATTCCACCCCGATATAGGGAAGTCAGATTTACTGTCTCAAGAAGGACAACAGAGTCCTGTGGCACTTTTAAAGA